>OY754877.1:13915908-14530007 GCA_963576445.1 Lithosia quadra | reverse complement strand
CTTTTGTTGTGGATTTCGTCGATATGGCCGAACATACGCAGAGCTGAGTTCTAAACAGTCAGGCACGTGTGTTCGTTATAGGTACGCCTTCGTAACATTTCGATCGTGAATCTCAAAATGGAAGGTCAATTTTACCTATAACTGTTAGACGAATAGATAACTAAAGAAAAATCTGGCGAGACTGGCACAGAAGAAAATAAACTTCACACACGCAGAAAAAAACGAGTAAAACCAGTCGAAGACATGTGTGTAGCTACTATTTACGGAAGGAGTATCCAACAAGAAAAAAGCTAGTGCAATCACTGAAGTAAGCTGGATTAATATATACTCATTTTCATTCCTAATTCCAATATTTAGTTCGTTCAAATGTATTAAGTAGGTAAAAATTTATATTTTTTTACTAAAGTTTTTGAATCAGGTAGGTAAGTACTGCTTGCAATAAAAACTTATAGATTTGATTATATTTTTATCGAGAGTAAATTGACATTTCACATCACTATTGTAATATGTCAAAACGGCCATCATATCGTGCTGCTACTATAGTAAGTATCACATTTCCAATATGCAAGTTTGTATATTACAAAGTCTAGAGTGAAAAGGTTGCTTCTAGGCAAGCGTGCTCCATCTTCGGCCACATCGTCACTTACATCCAGTGAGACAGTGATCGAACGCGAGCTTATCGCAAAAAAAAAAACTAAATTTGAGTTAAATCTTACGTCAAGAAGTGGTTAGTAATTTCGGCTTCCTGGATAACAAACTAACAACAGAGCAAGCTAAAATAAACCTTGTAAAAAAAGAAAGAGTAGTTCAAGAGTTTACCTTTGACTTTGATATGTTGAAATAGGTTCGATTAACCTCTTTTCAACCACTTCATCAAATGTCCCCATTCTCCTTATAGTAACAAGTGACGTATCCGTAAATCCAAAACAAATTGTTAGGACGCGAACATCTGACCGTTCGTAGTAGTCATCGGCCTACAGATGATAAAAAATGATTAGAAAGATGGAAGAGATTCTTTTTCACCTATTGATGGATGATATGCATTAAGTAGGTATCTATGTATATCTTACAAGTAAAAGGTAATAATAAAAAAGAACAAAGAATCAGAAAGTAAATTATGTTATGATGTAAACACCTAGTATCTAGTAGACTAGTTGTATTTAATTACCTACTCGAAGAGATAACTTTGAAATGAAACCGCCACTGACTACTCTAACACTTTCTTGATCGTGCATATATTTTAAGACACCCTAAATAATAGAGTTAATAATGAAACCATAGTGTGATTCAGCGAATTGGTACAACGCCATCTAGCGAAGTTCTACAAAGTTTTTTTTTATAGATTTCATAATATTGTACATGCATGCTCCTAGTTTGATATTTACATTGCTGGGCACGCTGTTAAGACACATTTTGTGATAACGTGTATTTGTGCAGCTTGTGCTCTAGATATAATATCTTAATCTTCATTATTGTTTATCTTTGTTTGTGGCATAACAAGTTTGTAATCTATTGTGCACAAATTTCGTACCTAGTTCGAACATTTTTAGTAGTAGGTACACGGCATCTAACTTGTCGTCTTCTTGTCGGATTTTAACGCCTTGCTTGGGGCAAAATGCGTCGCATAGAAACAAGTATAATGTACGGCATCTACCTAACTTGGCAAGGTTTTGGAGTAGTGGGCCCACACTACTACTACTCCAAAATCTTGCCAAGTTAGATGCCGTACACTTTAGGTATACATTCTACATACAAAATTGCTAATAAGAAGTGGGACGTTATTACGATATACCTACGATGAAACTTATAATTTTACTTTTTATTTATCTACGAGTACGAGCCATTGGTCATAATGACCATTGTTTGTGGAGGTCAGATGGCAGTCGCTCCACGGAAAATATCGAAGTTCAGCCGCATCACAGTTAGACTGGAAAGCCGACCCTAACTGAGTTGGGAAAAAGGTTCAGAGAATGATGATTTATCTAGGAGTACAGCCTGCTATTCTACTTACTAAGTATTTATAAAAAAGATACTTACACCGAGACAAGTACTGAATGTTAAAACTGCGCTTTTGGTGGCGTTATAAATCGGAGTGTACGGTAAAAGATAAAGAGCAGCAGTTGAAGAGACGTTTATGATTGTCCCACCTTTTCCGCCTTTATCTTTACGCATCAAGTCCAAAGCTATCAAACTGCCAGTTACTAGAGCGGTCTGTAAGGCGTTAACCAAATTGAATTTTATATTCACATATTTATTTAGGTACCTCATTACAATTGAACTGTTCGAGATTGTCAGCAAGTTATCACTTACCACATTAGTTTCTATCTCCTTTTTATATGTTTGTAAACTGTCATTCAGAATGCCAGCATTGTTAATTACTACGTAATTGTTATTCTGATTGCTCAATACAGATTCGAAGTTAGTTTTTAGTTGCTCTTCCTTAGTAAGATCACATTCAACAAATTTAACTTTAGCATCGCCATATTTTTCATTGAGTTCATTTTGTAGTGCAACGCCATTTTCTACGTCGATATCCAAGTTGACGATTTGCTGTAAAGTCATATTTTATTTACTTGCGATTTAAAAAAAATCATTGTACCTATGTAGGTACTTAATGATCAACCTGTTATAGATATTCTATCTCACGAAGGCGGGTGAACAATTTAATAGTAGTAGGTACCTATGTCTTGTAAATACGCGTACATAATGTGTGCGAAAGTTCATGTCACGTCAAAAGAAATATATAGTAGAACAATAATTGCATTGCAAGTAGGTACTTAATTCATTTTTAAAAGCTATGCGTATATTATGTTTTATTACAATGAAAACCTCTGCCTACCCCTTCGGGGATATAGGCGTGAGTTTATGTATTTATGTATGTACCTATGTACCTCTAGGTATGCCCGCCTCCGTGAACTAGAACATCTAGGTACCTATATACTATTTTTTTTAAACGTTGAACGATAAAGAAGTATTAGCAAAGTCTTTCAGCAGATTTACCGACATTTTTGTAAGTACCTCCTGAATAAATGCACAGCATAAATGCGTTGTTGATTTATTAAAAAAAGAAACAACTTCCGCTACTGAAATTTAATACTATTCAGTGTTATAATTTTGATTATTTACACTTAGGTGTTTAATGATCGACCAAAAAACGATATTATAATTTACCTGGACACCTTCTTCTAAAGCTAGCCTAATGAAGTTGGCACCAATCCCTTTAGAAGCACCAGTGATTAGAACAATCTTGTCTTTCCATTCGAACACCATATTTCTTCTTTTGTCACAAGCGTCCATTGGCTCACAAATATGATTTTTATGTGGTCCATAATGTGGGCTGCACCCGTTTTATCGTGTAAAATTTTTGTTTTGTTCATGTTATCGATTACGTGATAGTGATAACACATTTTGTTCCACTGAAAATTACAGATATTTTTTTATCTATGTTAGAAACATTATTCTTATATACCTACTCAAGTTCAAGGTTCAAGATTTGTTTATTTTTTTAAAGATGTCATAACATGCTTAATTAACTCTCCAAATACTATGCTGTGCCCGACAGGGTCCATAATTGTAACCTTTTCATACTGAACAACTGTATAATATATAAATTGTATCACATTATGGAACGCAATGAATAAATAAATAAATAAGTAAATAAACTACAATTGATATGACAATGTCTTGCATAATTTTGACTCCGCAAAAATAAATTCCTCGTATATTAAGTAAAGTGATTACCGATGCACCATATTTTGTAAACCTACTAAGTATATTACAATACTCTAACAGTAGTTTATCACCAACTATCATAAAATGGGATGTATTGTATACCTACAATGATACTATGCCGACACTATCATGTCTTCTTCTTCGTCTATTTATGGAACAATTATATGGCATGTAAGATTTTCGTAGAAATATGATATATAGGAGCAATCTGCTAATTTTATCAGTGTTTAAATTCAATTATGCATTTTGATCTCAATGCAAATTATACCAAGTCATTTATAAGAACTAAACAAACCATAACCCATTGCAGATGTTACCTACTCGAATGAATGAACAAAAAATATTCTGTTACTTATAAAAATACAGAAAGGTACAGATAAGATCATTATAGACATAGCTAATAGATAAAATATTATAATTAATTATTCGCGGTAGATCAAAAAATCGAGCAAAATAGCCAGTTTGCTTCGAAGCCATTAAGGTTAAATTGTTATTCATTACCATCTTAGCATTGTTCCCCGTTGCATCTGGAAACTGACAACAGATTTCTTTTCTCCTCAATTATTTCTCCTAAAATAACCATAATTATTAACTTAATCAGTTTATATACTTTGTTGTGTTATAGGCTTTTCATTTTGCAACATAATAATTCACTATTGTAAACTTTTTCGAGCAAACAATTTTTGGTAGTAGCGTCTTATTTTAGTACGAATACGAAGCTAACAAACCAAAATGTTATTATTAAAAAATAACAAAACCTGACTGACTGACTAACTAAATTGTTGCATTGTTATCGGTCCTTGATAAGCTTCTACAAGCCAATTCGGTCATTCGAAGTACTCCAAAATCGACTTCAAAGGTTACAGACAAACAATATAATATTTATGTTAGAAATACTCTAGGATCACAAACATATTTTTAGCACAGTAAAACAGAATAACTATAAAACTTATTGGTATGTATGGTAGATATGGTTGAGATTAATAATAATCTACGCGTAGATACATTATCTGGACTGCATTATATAATTTATGTATTTATATATAAGATTTTGTTCATTGCTTAGTCGAATATAGCGTAGTCAAAATGTACGATCTTAAAGAAAAAACTGTGTTAATAACGGGTGCAGCGAACGGAATAGGAGCAGCAATTGCTATTGAAATATTGAAAGAAGCAGCTAAGGTATTTTAGTATAATAATATACCTATCTATTTTAATAGACGTGAAGCGGGTCTATGGGGCTCTAAAACTTGGGCTCACGTTACCTGCAAGCCGGTACATTTACTGAATGATGAACGTTAAGAGGTCAGACGACAGTCGATCCACATAGCAGTATAAGCCGTAGAAAAGGAGGAGTTGGAGTAGGTACGCGTTCCCCTGACTCCGAGTTGAAAGTCTCAGAAGCAACCGTGTGCACGACTGAAATGTTGATGATTTTAATAGTGGTATACCTCGAGATTGTTGAAAAAAAGAAGAAAATATTCGTTTAAAGAACTTTTTCATCAACATTTATGGACTGGTTATCTACTTACTTCGAAATTTGCATGAACATTCTTTAACAGAATTGATGGAAGGCGTGTATCGTATTTTATTGAAAGTCATCCTCTGACGGGGTTAAAAAGGTGTAGAAATTTATTTTGGAAATTATTTATTGCAAAGTTCATATCGATACTCCTCAGTGCTTTTTATTTCAATTAAATTTTATTTTGTTGAAGTGGATGTGCCATGCCCAAGAACATTAGAAATTTCCTTGTACGCCATGCCATATACTATAGTAATTGTCTGTCACATTAAAAATACTTTTCGTGGTAACCGGCATCCACCCGGGCGAAGGCATTCGGAAAGCTAACCTATAAAATAAGATATAGTTCTCAAGTGAAAACTGATTTACAGCATGTGCGAATACTGGACATAGATGAAAACACTGGCATTCCACTTCAAAATGAACTAAACAATAAATTTGGACCCAGCAAAGTGAAGTTCGTCAAATGTGATGTGACCAATGATGAATGTCTCTCAAAACTATAGAGGATACAAAAGAAGAACAAGGATATTTGGACTTGATGATCAACAATGCTGGTGTATCGAATGAGAGAGATTACGCTGCAATCCGAAAGTTAATTGAAATCAACTACGTAAGTTAACTATTTAATATAAGCTCCTGATAGTCTGTAAGTATTACTACACATTAAACGATTAAATTCCTCCTTACATTTTTAAATTTTATTCTAAATAAACTATATTTTAACCACATTCCTGATGGTTGTGTAATTGGATCGGTGCCGTAACTTCCAATGAATAAAAAAAGACAATGAATCTAAATTATTGCGAAACAACATTTTAAAAACCTACAAATATATTCAAAGTCAAAGTCAAAGTCAAAAATCATTTATTCTGGATAGACCATTTTAAGTGGCACTTACACAACGTCAAAATCAAAGTTATAAACTAGAAGCAAATGGACCACGCGGCCCAGACCTGAGAAGACGCCGGCAAGAAACTCAGCGGGCTGTTTTTTTGGTCTATTAACAATATACAATACCATTACTCGTCTATTTTGGTCTATTCAGATCATATTATCTTGGTTTTTCATATCCCGACTAAAAATACACAGACTGTAGGAAAGATGATGGGTATTAAAAGAAGCTTGGGTGAAAGTCACACAAGATGACTGGTTGAAGGTGGTCGACAAGACAAAGATCCATTTCTCTGGGACACTTCGACCGCGATGTCAGACTAGATACTACACAATTGATAATAATGTAATTATACATGTGCTTCGGAGAGCACATAAGCCATCGGTCCCGATTATCATAGAAATATCTATGGTAGTCGTTACGGGTAGTTGGAGCCCTAAAAAGTCCATCAACGACGGTCTAGCTGTGATGCTTCGATATCACCTAATGTCACCATTGGGTTGTGAAGTTGAGATGGCAGTCGTTTCACGGAAAGTATCGAAGTCCAGCCAAATCCGCAGTTAAGACTGGTAAAGCGGACTCCAGACTCCGAGGTGAAAGCTTTGGATACGACTGGGATTAACGCTAGGTTGAAGAAGATAATTATTTTATACATGTAGATGAAACTGGTTATAATGAAGCTCTTCCTAAAGCGAAGGAACTTATATTGAAATATAATAAACTAGCAACCAGTGACCCGGCTTTACCCGGGTGTAAATTCCAGTTTTCCAATAAAATATAATATATTATAGCCTATGACACTCACAAAATGACGTGGCTTTCTATTGGTAAAATAATTTTTGAAATCGGTTCAGTAGATCTTGAGATTTCCCCTTACAATTTAACAAATATACAAACACACAAACTTTACCTCTTTATAATATTAGTATAGAAGATAATCTTACATGTTACAAGTTACAATTACTTCTTCCTAATGTATTTACAGATAGCTGTAGTCAATGGAACTTTAAAGGCGAAGGAACTAATGGATATAAGTAAAGGTGGGAGCGGCGGCACAGTGATAAATGTCTCTTCAGTAGCGGGATTGTTCCCGATAGCACCACCGTTATACACTTACAGCTCTAGCAAGAGCGCTGTTTTGCAGTTCACCGAATGTATTGGTGTAAGTTTAGCGAGATTCCTTTTTATATAATGCTTTTATTTACTTTTACCTGTCCGTTACCTGTAATCTGTAATCAAATATAGCAAGTTAAAAACACACTCCCCGCATTCAGATTGGAATGAAATTTTGCACGCGTAGGTATGTTTTTGATGTGAAAATGCAAAATTATTCAAATATAAACTTGTTTTAAAAAATATTTTATTATAAAAGCTTGATTCTAATGGTACATGGTATATTTTCAAACTAGTATGAATACGTATTCATTAAAAAAAACGATAGTAGGTATAATTTCGTTACAATTCATTTATAATTTTTCAGAACGAATCAATTTTCAAGAATACTGGTGTAAGAGTAATAGCATTATGTTTTGGAGCCACAGATACTGCAGTTTTGAATTTCTTGAGCATTTTTGGAGGTGAAAACCAGCCTATAATTGATGACATTTTGAATACCGTGCAAATCCAGAGGTAAAGTACTTATGAGTTCAATTATATTGGAATAAACAGTAAGCAAATATAAACTAAAAGTACCTATCAGTTTTAATTACTATTAAACGCATGATATTATTATTACAGTGCTGAATCAGCTGCTAAGGGCGCAGTCGAGGCTTATAAAAAAGGAAAAACTGCTAGTGCTTGGTTAATAACGAATGGCAATCCTGCTTTGGACATATCTGATGACAGGAAACGTTATCACGAAGAAATAGCAGCGATAATCTAAAACATGGCGGTTATTATAATATTAAATTACATTAACAGGTTATGTGCTTACAAAGTTACAAGTGGTAGGGGAAAATATAAAAAAAATCATGAAATAAAATGTTATTCTTTATCGAAGCATATAAAAATTTAAGGTCTTAAAATAAAAAAAGAAAAGGGTAAATATTGTGACGATTATTTTCAAAAAAAGTAGGTACTTATGTCTAACACCATCTAACACTACCTACCAATATGGAAAACTGGTTTCAGTTAAGGAATAATAAAGTATTTCAGTAGTATTGTGCCTTTGATTTGAAAGAAGTTAAGCCTATTTAGCTTAGTTACGCTAATATAATACCTATATTTCTTTTAATAATTATATGCTAGTTATCTGGCCTCAATTAGCCGCCATGTTGTGTGGAGGCATCGTAAAATATTGATGAATAGAAGTGACATCAACCGCATGAGCTCTTTTGTTCATAATAATATAGGTATGCTATAGATATTATAATCTTTTTGTCGATTTGTAATAGATAATAGGGTATTAGGAAAACAAATTGCCAACAATTCTTTCGAATTCGATACAACATAATTTCGGTAGTGTGACGACAATCGAATCCATAAAGATTGATTGACAGCTCAAAGATGGTCATTCATTTGTTTCATTTCATTCATATAATTATTTTTTTTTACTAGCTGTGCGCCACGGCTTCGCCCATGGCATACTTCGTAGGTAGGATAAAAAGTATCCTATGTCCATCTCCGAGTTCTAAGCTACGTCCCCATCAATTTTCAGCCAAATCGGTTTAGCCGTTCACTCGTGATGCAGTGACCAAAGCAAATAAGGATTCATTTTTATATAAGTATAGAGATTTGGTAAGTTTTCTTTTACTTAATTCATGAATATTTAAAATCATAGACCATTTTGTACTATTACATTTTTATTATAATATTCAACAAAACATGTCAAAATAACTATCAACATTGTGTTGTGATCAACATAATTTTTACCAAAGATCAAGATTCATTTTTTTGTTCAAAGAGTTCATAATACTTACAACTAGAATAATAAAAGATGAGAGATGATGAGAAGAGAGAAATAGTTGAGGAGAAAAAAAAATTGATTTAGAAAAAGAAAAATTCTATAATCAGTTTATTACAAACATTGGTGGTATATAATAATAAAGATGTTACATTAAGCCATTTTCCCTTCATATTCATATAATATTTGTAAGCATATTAACATGTAATGGTATCTAGTATTATACTAACATGTTTTAAATTAGGTATATATATGCTTTTGGACTAGGTCAAAGTCTAATAACTTATCAATTTCGCCATTTCCTCGTGACAATGTTTTCTGTTATCAGATATGTCTAAAGCAGGATTGCCATTAATTATTAACCAAGTACTGGCAGATTTTCCTTTTTTATAAGCGTCGACTGCGCCCTTAGCAGCGGATTCAACACTGTAAAAATAATATAATGCGTTCAATATTATAAAACTGGGCCACGTGGTAGCTAGTTAGCCTGCTGTACCTTCTTTTCTACTTGTGTCGAGATGTTTTTTCTGACGCAAGAGCTTATACAGACTGGTTTAGCATCGAAAAAGGTGTTAGATAAGAAGAATATTTGTCCCCATACTTATGTATGGTAGTGAATGTTGGATGTAGTAGAAGGGGAATGAAAGTAAAATAATTGCTGTGGTGATTTGAAGTCTTAGAAGTACAGCGAGGGAGACGTTGATGGACCGGGTGAGGAACAGCGCGATATGGGAACATTGTGGTATGGTTGGAGATATAATTACTAAGATAAAGAAAGCAAACAACTCATACATTACCTCTGTTTTTCCTGGCGACTAAATATGTCATCAATTAAAGCCTTGTTTTCACCTCCAAAAGACGACAAGGTATTCAATATTGCTGTGTCTGTAGCTCCAAAACATAAGGCCATAACCCTTACACCAGTGTTGTTGAAAATTGATTCGTCCTGAAAATTGTAAATGAATTGGACTAAATTAGGGTATCAATCTTCTTTACCTGAAATACTTATTACTATTTGGTTTGAATCGATAGACTAAACTTCTAAAAAAAAACTCATCTTCAATCACAGCAGATATACATATTATTACATAATTATCTAATGAATGAAGTTAAGTTTAATGAGACAAGACACCATTTTATAGGACGCAATAATGGTTGCATCTCATAAAATAGTAATGAAACATACCTAGCATAAAACAGTACGAGGTAACGAAGGCTAACGGTAATGAGTCTCCTAATATTCCTTTACTTTTTGGCAAAAAGTGAAGTTTTTTTTATTGGTACCTAAGTACTCAAGAAACTCAAAGTATCTACATAATATTACCTTGTAATTTTAGTGTTAGAATCAGTGCACGGATTATTTTTATTGAATACTAGCTGTGCCCCGCGGCTTCACCCGTGGCATGATTACCTAGTCCCCGTGGCAAGATAAGAAGTATCCTATGTTCGTCTCCTAGAAAAGTTAAAGTTAATAATGGTCGTTAAGTTTTCTTAAATTTTCTAATGTTTCACGCAACTTTCTTGACTTTTTCTTTCATAAGAACCTTCTCCTGACAATAACAAACACAACAAAAAAAGAATTAACGAAATCGGTCCAGTAGTTTATGCGTGATGCCGTGACCAAGGGAAATAGGGATTCATTTTTATATATATAGATATATAGATTGCATTGCCACGCGATTTAAATATGACTGTGCAAAATTTTATCCCAATCCGAAACCGAGAAGTGTGACTTTAACTTACAAGATTTGATTACAGACAATGGACTTGGAGAGGTGAAAGTAAATATAAGTACCTATGTAAAGAGGAATCTCGCTATACTTACTCCAATACATTCGGTGAACTGCAAAACAGCGCTCTTGCTAGAGCTATAAGTGTATAACGGTGGTGCTATCGGGAACAATCCAGCAACAGAAGAGATGTTAATCACTGTACCACCGCTCCCACCTTTACTTATATCCATTATTTCCCTTGCCTTCAAAGTTCCGTTGATTAAAGCTATCTGTAAATACATAAAAACAGAATAGGTATTTAAAACATGTCTTATATAATTGCCTATTAAATATTTGGTATCACATTGCATAGTTATACGTAATACCTAAATACGGATCCATTCTAAAATAAGTTTGTATTAACCTTCACTTAAGGAAATGCTATCTTCATCACTGTTTTTGCCTACATATTATAATTACATTGTTATCTATTTTATAGCATCAAGTCAGACATCTCAGTCAAACTGTTCCAGAGAAAAGTTCATCATGATGTCGACCACCTTCAGTTATTCGAGTAACTTACCCGAAAGTTGTTTTAATAGATCCATCATGTTTCTAACAGACCTCTATATTTTAAATACATAAAATTCATGTATTGTGATTGAAACATTTGGGTTTTTAAATTACTTAAGTTGATTGCCTTTCTTGATTTATTGGAAGTTCGATTCGATTTCGACACAAACTTTTTTAAAAATAAAATAAAACAAAAAATATTAAGGGGAAAGTAACTCGCTTAGTGATTAGTAGGTCTGTACTTCAGGTACAGACCAGGAGTTACACTATAAAGTGGTTTACTTACATAATTGATTTCGATTAGCTTCCGGATTGCAGCGTAATCTCTCGCAGTCGCTACACCAGCATTGTTGATCATCAAGTCCAAATATCCTTGTTCTTCTTTTGTATCCTCAATAGCTTTAAAAAAATATTCTTCATTGGTCACATCACATTTAACAAACTTCACTTTGTTTTCTCCAAATTTATCGTTGAGTTCATTTTGAAGTGGAATGCCAGCGTTTTCGTTTATGTCCAGTATCCGCACATGCTGTAATTCATTATTCAATTTAGAACGACATCTTATTTTATAGGTAGTTGGTGCCTGCGACTTTGTCCATGTTTAGTTTAGAATAGTTGTCGCTAATGCCTTTCTTTTATGAATTTCTCTAACCAATACAAAAGTAAATGCAGAGAAGAAGAGCAGAAGAGCTGGGCTCTTAACCTTCGGCAGGATAGACTACAACTTTACAACCCGTCACCTTACAACTCATTTGCGGCAATAAACTTTATATAAATTGGTACCAAATAACACCGTTTTCAAAGAGACACGTAATTTATAGTTCCAAATCAAATTAAGAAAATGCCTTTTACTTAGTTTATGGGCATAATATCAATATTATATTTATAGTTTAATACAGTTCAGTTCAAAAATCTTAACAGAGGCAAAGGACATTTAACACAAACAATTTTACTTTATTGATTTTTATCTTGGATATTATTAAGTACTTATGCTTGTTTTTGTAGTTTCAAGGAGAATTCACTACCAGAAAGTTCCTGGTTCATGTTTAAAACATTCCGTATAGTTTGAGTCTATTTCAGATGCAATATTCTGCAATCACCTTGAGCCAACCGAAGTACAGTCGCAATTTTCTTTCCTGGGTTCGGTTTGAAAAAGGTGAAATAGATAGTAGCCATTGTTGCCTCGTTAACTTTGATTCAATATTGGGCTAATAATAATACGTTGTCATCGTCAATGCTGGTCCCAAATTTGTCTAATGGTCAAAATACCATTAAAATACATATTAAAGTATACCTTTTTTATACTACTTAGGTGGCAGACAAGCACACGGCCCAGCTGATGGGAAGCGGTCACCATGGCCTATGAACGTGTGCAACACTAAGACTCACACACTGAAGGGAAGGGGGGAGGGCTGGGAAGGGGTGGGGAGGCTAGGAAGGGATGGGAGGAGGAGGGGTACAGTAAGCTCTGGCTACCCTACTTACCGGCGGGAACACAACACGATGGTTATTATGGCCGCGGTCTTCTGTAGGGCGGCGGTACTACCCCAGTCGGACAGCTCATTTCGGACGGGAGATACCGTCGTGTCCTACCTTCTACAGCTTACATACCTTAGCTCCTTCTTTCAATATTTCGATAGCAATTGCAGCTCCTATTCCGTTCGCTGCACCCGTTATCAACACAATTTTTTCTTTAGGATCGTACATGTTGACTAAGCTATGTTTACCTAAGCAGTGAACAAAATTATGTAAAACTAATTTAAGCAACACCAAAGAATTCCAGATAAAATATAATATATTAGATAGATTTAGTACTAATAGGTACTTTAAAACACTGGCTCTACTCTATACGATAATGAAGCAAAGTAATTAATTTGTAATAATAAGTGTATTTTGATTTTACCTAGTATACACGATCACCTTGCAATTTCAATGTCGCTGAACCTAATTAACGTTAGTTATCAGGCCAACTACCACTCTACAACTATGCACTAACAAGGACTAGGTAGGTAGATATATATATATTAGAGTTCGTAATAAAACCAAACCAAAAACTAAATGAAGTACACACACGCTTGTAATATTGTAGATTGTTAGAACGCTTGTGGAATGTTTGATTTCCGTATAAAGCCACGTTAATACGATCAAACTCTGTTGCAAAGATCAAGAGTGTCTTTAAAACTGCTGCTGAGTAAATCCGAAATATTACAACACATTACCATGTCTTTTTTTATATAGGACACGTCAATTTGACTTCACGTCGCCTGATGGTAAGCTGAAGGTAAAGTCTCAGGAAAGAGGGTCACCATTACATACACGTACCATGTTAACAATGGTGGCACTCAGCTTGACGGCCTCATCAAAAGAGGATTGTCGTCGCAGCACCGCGTGACACCCACCGGTCCCACTAGTGCTGCGACCACATTACAATCCCCCCTGCCCGGCTATGCACTTGCTGACCCCTGAACGCAATCCAACCGAGATTGGATTACTATGGAGGGTTTTTTGCAATCGTGCAATCGTACCTACCCGGCCGAATTTTGTGACAAATTTGTGCCATCAAATTTCTAACACCAGTGAAGTGCCTCTGGCTAGTTGCTAAGGAAACTCGTTAAATTTACTCTAATTCATGTCTAATTTGCCCAAGTAGTGGTTGGATAATAGACTAAACATAAACGTGTGCTACTCAGACTTTTAGATGACTAAAATACCAACAACAATTTAACGTAGGTAGTCGAGGAACCAATCCAAGTTCACCTACAAGTCGGTACACTTGCTGATTACCTTGCAGGTTGGGCGATAATACGGCAGCCGCTCTCATAAAAGTCGTACAGATTAGGCCAAAAGGAGTAGAAGTAAGCGAATCCCAAGCTCCTAGATCAAGGCGTCAGATGCAATAGGTAACAATGCTAAGATGACGGTAACATTTAACCTTAATGGCTTCTAAGCATTATCGGCTTTTTTGCCCGATTTTTGATCCACCACGAAAAAATATAGACAATCCTCGTGCCGCGTTAAGTGGCGTTCTCACCACCCTGAAATAACCAGCCGTGAGTTATACTGCGCGGCATCTAACGTGGCCACATTTTGGAGCAGTATGGATCCCACTACTTATTCCAAAACCTTGCCAAGTTGGATGCTGTACACTATACTTGTTTGTGGCAAAATGCGTCCCATAGAAACAAGTATAGTGTACAGCATCTAACTTGGCAAGGTTTTGGAGTAGTGGGGTCCACACTACTCCAAAATGTGGCCACGTTAGATGCCGCGCACTATACGCTTAATGTGAGTGAACCCACAGTGCTATTATGATGTTTGTGACTTCAAGAGCAGACTCTGTGCAAGTCTACAATAGTAAACTTTAACCGTATTACACGACTTTACCTAGGAAGCTACAATAACAAAGCAATTTATATTGCAAAAAATAAACAACAAACTCACCATTTTTTTTCCTAAAATCAACTCAGTAAATTTAAATTGTTGTAGGTCATGATAAAAAATAATATATGTGTGCGCAAAATGTGCACTGATGGTAAAATATATATAGTATTACTAGCTGTTGCCCGCGGCTCCGCCCGCGTGGATGTCGAAATCCGTTTCAAAAACTATCCTATCTCTCAAGTTGGATCGAACTGCACATGGTGTGCGAATTTTATTATAATCGGTTAAGTGGTTTAGGAGTCCATTGAGGACAAACATTGTGACACGAGATTTATACACTCGAGAGCAATGAATCCGGGTCACTTAAAGAATGTTAAAAATCTCGGAAACTAAAAATGATAGGTTAATGCAATAAATTGTATTTAATAGACAATGTAATACTCCTTAAATGAAAGTAAAAAAAATATGAGTCACCATACATTTTATTAACACAAAATTACATAAAGAAAAAAACTGCTGATCTCTCCTTAAAACAAAAATAGGAAACAGGGCATATCTTAGTCTCGAAATACGATGCCCACGCTCCAGTTTAGGGCCGTTTGCAGGTCTAAGGGGTTTTAAGTTAGATTCAGCAAGCCGACGTCTTACTGTCCATGCACTTGGGTTACTTCCTCCGAGGCGTCGAAACTGATTGGTGAGTTCAGTTCCTGTGAGAAAGCGATTTCGAAGCATGGTGTTCACCAAGTATCGGTCTTCTCGTGCTGTGGTACACCTGGTTCTGCCCGTTCCTGGTCTGCGTAGGTTAGAACCAGTTTCTTCGTTTAAGTGACCCGGATTCATTGCTCTCGAGTGTATATATTAAGATGTCTTGTTCTAACTCTCTGCTAATAGCATTATGTCTACCTGTTTTTCGGCAGTAAACTAGGGTCTCGTTATTCCATTGTAAAGACGTTAACATCTAGTGTGACCAGAAGGACAGACAGACATATTTTTTTTTACATGCACTCGTATCGTACATAGCTACTCTCATTATGTATTTATTTATAAACTATTATTTTAATAATACAAACAGACTTTTGTATTTGATTTATTTGTATAGATTATAATTTTATCATGCAGTTTTAATAGGGAAATGATATATTATTATGAACATATTTGTCAAGTGGACATTCATTGTAGGTTATATAAAATCAGTTAATAGATGCACGACGAATTCGAAGGAGGTATGTACCTACTTCCATATTAATTTTCCTGGAATTAGAAACGTATTATTACGTCGACACACAATTCAGACAGGTGATTATTAAAAATCGTTGCAGCTTAAATTGCTTTTCAAAATTAAATTTAAGGCTATTTTTAGAAAATAATTGTCCTTTACATTATCTAACATACATTCCCTTCATGTTATCATGTAGCGTAGTCAAGGGTCATGGCACGTTCTGTATAGTTACGAATATAACAAATACGAAAGTTTTAAAATGAATGAATAATATAGAGATGTTTTTTACTCTTTCAAGCGAAAACGGCTGTACGGATTGGACTGGAATTTGTTACAGGGATAGATTATAGTATCGTATAATAAATAGACTATTTCTTATCCCTGAAATAGGTTTCCTTGGAAAGTGGTACCGGTAACAGAATACCAAGGCCCCGCCGGTGAAGCCAACGGGAACAGAATACCGTGCGTCCGAAGACCCTGTGCCATTCAGAACTTTTTTCTTTCTACTTATCTTGATTTTCAGTTGTTGTTCTTAGTGGTACTCACAAGATTGAGATAACATCGATAGACATACAAATCATAAAATTTGGGCCACTCCTTTCGTAACAAGTTATCTATGTTCAGATTACGTTGATAAGAAACTCCAAAAGATTTTGTTATCATTACATCCAGTCGCATTTGAACTGTGTACCCGAAAACAGTGCTGACAAGCACACAGGTTACACATAGTACCACTTCTGTATTGTTCAGATACTTATATTTCCTATTATTAGCACCACAATGTATGAGTGTAGCGACAAAGTGGTTCTCATAACCGGAGCTGCTGCTGGTATCGGGGCTGGGATTGTGGAAGCATTTTTGAAAGAAGGTGCCGCTGTAAGTTACTTAAACTATAGATTTATGTTTATATCAGTATATATACCAATGTATTTGAGTGTTATGAGTGTGTTTGAGTGTATTTGAGTGTATTTGAGTGTATTTGAGTGTATTTGAGTGTATTTGAGTGGATTTGAGTGTATTTGAGTGTATTTGAGTGTATTTGAGTGTATTTGAGTATATTTGAGTGTATTCGAGTGTATTTGAGTGTATTCGAGTGTATTTGAGTGTATTTGGCTGAACGTCCACCGCTAAACTGCTACTCCTGGTGGTCGTTTACAAATTTTACAATTGGTGGTCAAGAACTAGGTATCTCTTTTTCTTTTTTCCCTGCCATGGGCTTGTTAGAGATTTTTATAGTAAGATAAGTATAAGTCATTGTAAAATTGTACTAATCGAATTGAAACCACATGATATGGAAACTTGGCGTTACTGAAGTAGGCCCCAGTAGGTATATTGTTTTTTGTTTATTCATGATAGGCTTACTTTGACCTCAACCCCACCTGATGGTAAGTGACGATGTGGTCTACGATGAGTCACGCTTGCCTAGAAGGAACCTATTCACTCGTGACTTGAAAACTCTCAGGCATCTCCCAGGTTATAGCATTCCGGAAACACAGACTCAGGCAAGGAATTCCACTCCTTAGCAGGCTGTACGCACGATGAATAAAGTTAAATAAAGTTAAAGTACGAATTAATCTTTATTTCAACTATCCATTGCGAAACTACCCATCATCTAATTGATGTACTATCTACAGTACTTTTTTATGAATTGCAAACTTCACCACAGAATACCTAATAGTACTACACTATAATAATAATAATAATAATAAATAATAAATACACTACGACATTCTACACATCGCTCCCTAGACCCAAAGTAAGCTTAGTTTCACTAGCTTGTGTTATGGTATACCACTATACTAATATGATAAGTATATTATGATAAGTAAGATAACATAATCAAAGATTTTATACATACAAATACTCACGCCTTTCTCTAGTAGGTAGATACAACAGCAAAAGATAAAGGAGATAAGATTTTATAATTATATACTTTTACAATTATCAGATACCTACAATATCAAGAGATAACGGTGTTGACGTAAGTCCTAAAGATCCTTTGGTGGGACCTCACCAAGATCTTTGGGACTTAAGTCAAACTCACCTACAGTTACAAGCCGGTACACTCGTTGATTGATGAATGAGGCTTCTGCGCTAGCTTTACTCTCGATACGGAGGAAGAATGGATCTTGAACTTTAAAGTGCAATTGATGCAACTGGGATTAGAGCTAATGATGAGTTTTAAAAGAAAGATATTGAAATAGAATTTGAAATTGCATTAACTTACATATCTACCTAACATATAATTTATTGGGTTTCAGCATGTGGCTGCATTGGATGTGGACATAAACAACGGCAAGGCCTTAGAAAAGGACCTAAAAGATAAATATGGGGATAACAAAATTAAATTTCATAAATGTGACGTTACTACAGATGAACTCGATGCGGCATACGATAGTGTAATCAAAGAGTTTGGTTACATTGATGTTGTGGTCAATTGTGCAGGTATCCTGAACGATAGGCCCAATGTTTATTTGAAAGAAGTGGAAATTAATGTTGTAAGTACAATTTTATAGCAAATTTACTGCACTGTTGTTCCTAATAATATACTAATACTAATACATACTTTCCTTTACTATATACTTGCCTTAGTATATGTGCAAAGAAGATTATGAATATATTCATTGAATATCTATTTTGCAGTCAGCCCTGTTCAAAAGTTCTTTCAAGGCATACGATATCATGCGCAAAGACCGCGGAGGAAAAGGTGGCACTATCGTTAACATATCATCTGTAGTTGGCCTATATCAAGAAAAGGTATTGCCAGTGTATACAGCTACAAAAAGCGCTGTGCTGCAGTTCAGCAACTGTCTTGGAGTAAGTATGATAACACTCAAAGTCCATCATTATTTTTCTAATGAATAAATTACTCACCAACAATTTATAGACTACGTGCAAAAATATAAGATTTTAGATTGACATGGTCATTTGCTGACGGGATATTCATGAGGATAATATCGGATACTCAAATCAACAAACAAACGTGGTGAATATCCCGTCAGCCATTCTAATACACGTACAAAAAGTAACAAGAAAGACCATTCAAATCTGATACAGTCAACTCATTCCCCTTCATAATACCATGAATTAGACAAACAATTTCTTGTATGTATGATTTGATATTTTCCTTTTCAGATGGAACCACATTATAGCCGATCAAATGTTCGGGTGCTAACATTGTGTTTTGGTATAACTAACACATCCTTGTTTAGCACTTCTAAAATGGGGGCTTTTGATGAAGAAACAGATGAAATGCTGATTTCTATCGTGAAAAATGCACCTTTTCAAAAGTAAGTAGGTAGTGTTTCAGATAGATCCCCGTGAGGAAAAAACATCTAACTACTTATCATTATCTTAGAACACACCGATTCTTCGGAATCCGGGCTCCGCATGTTCTAGTGTTTGACTTATTTGGTCAATAATAATACCGTTGATAATGATCCGACCGCCCAACGTAGATACATACTTTTCACTTAACACTAAACATCTAACTTGATTCTAGCTGGGAATCGAATTTAGGAACTCACGCAAACGTAAATGTATGCCACAAAATCAAAGAGGCAGTCTACTTAGAAATACCTACATATAAATGTTGACTTCCAGACCTGAATCCGCTGTCCAGGGTTTGATGCACGCATTCAAACATGGCGCTAGCGCATCCACGTGGCTTGTGACTGCCGATAGACCAGCTGAAGATGTTTCTGAGAACGTAACAAAAGCATACCAGATTATGAGTCAAGGAGTTTCAAGTAGAAATCAAGCAACGTAATTATGTGCCCAGAGGTCTTTTTAAATATAGCTGTTAAGTATATTTTTATATTTGTTTTCCATATTACTGTAATATTGTAAAACGTTGAAAATATAAATTTTAACAGTACTTACCTACGTATTTCATTTTAGACACTACCATGCAATGCCATCCTCTTTTGATGGCCTGTCGAAACACCCTCAGGCTTGGCCTCACCGGAGCTGACAATGTTAGACTTGAAGCGATTAGAAGTGTAAAGTGTTTAGTCATAATACCTAATGCCCATAAGGGTGTATACTCTCCATGCCAAAAATTGCCACCAGTATAATATCTCGACAAGGCAAATCGAGAGATTAAGGTATCGTACTGTCGGTCCAATCTACGATAGAAATAAGCCGAGTCAAACTGATCTTAGCCGGACTTTCACTCTTCTTCCTGATAAAATTCGCACATACATAGAATACAATCACAGGCATGTTTCCTGCATAAGCTCATCCAATTTTATAAGGGCAATTCAATTCTATGACAACATATCCAATCATTAAAACTGTGCCGATAGAGAAAGGTTTTTTTACGATGACCTCGAGTAATAGATACTAATACGTACGTAGTAGGTACTATTAGTGCATGTCCGTTAAAAACGCATTCGGATGAAGGGCTTCACGGTAAGACGTAGATATATATTTTTCACGGTCACCACCTAATAGTGGATGCCCACAGTGGGTGTGAACCGATCCCCATCAAGCTTTATGAGGAGAGGAAAGCCAGCCAGTCTCGTCCGGAACTTGAGACGATTTGAGGTTGACTTAGACTCAAAACCTTAGACACAGTAATCAATCGGTGCTAATGGAATGTAAAATATTTTGTAATAATCTATATGCCTATTAAAATGTGAATGACTGGTCTTGACCTTAATATACTTTTATTACGAAAATATTTGTATATTTTATTTCAGAATTATAATAAATATTAACATTAAAACTCGAGTAAAGTGGGTCATTCGTCAACTGGTTCATGTGAGCAAGTTGGCAACTTCATTTAATTTTAAACGGTTTTATTTAACTTGACCTGTTTGTTTGGGTCAAATCTAGTAAATGAAATTTGACCCCCTTCCAGTTGTCTGATTCGTCTGATATTTGGCAGAAGTCTTTAGTTCTGATGACAATATAATTTTAAAGCGTTTAATTTGAAAAATATTTTGTCACAATTTATTAATATCGATGTTAACTCACTTGATCGAGAAAATCTGACGTAAGTATTTGTGTAGGTACAGTTACAAAAAAAAATATTTGTTTATGCTTTTTTTATTGTTTGCGCTTATGCACTATGCGGACGAATAAAGTAAATACGAAAAAGCCTATGACGTTATTTACATTTCAATTACATTTAATCTTCAAAGAGACTCCTATTATAACAATACTAGCTTCCGCCCGCGGCTTCGCCCGCGTGGAATTCGATATTGCCACCAAGTCTATTTGAATGAAACGACTCTCCACTCGACTTTCCACTCCGCTGTTCACTCCACTCTCCACTCCACTGTTCACTCCACTCTCCACTCCACACTCCACTCCACTCTCCACCTCCACTCTACTGTCCAATCCCCTCTCCCGACTCCACCCTACATTCCACTCTCCACTTCAATCTCCACTCCACTTTCCAATACACTCTCCACACCACTCCCCACTCCACTCTCCACACCACTCCCCACTCCGCTCCGCTCTCCACTCGTCTAGCCAAAACCTTTCGGATAAAAAGTACTAAACGGATTTTAGTGCGGTTTTCTTGGTCAGACCTAAAATTTGGAGATATGACCAAAAGTTTTTTTTTCTTAGTTATTGGTTTCACCTTACACCATCTTTACAGGGTTCACCTAAGGCGACAGTGTGGACATCATATCCCTTTATAACAGTACTTTTAGTTGTAATGATCGATATTTGAAAAAAAAAAGACTTGGTTATATTGACCACAAATATCTATATTTTTGCAATCCTTGTCTGTTTGTTCGTGATGGACGCAAAAACTGCTGAACAAATTTTGATGCCGCCTTTTCATTAGAAAGGTCTTGGTTTTACATAAAATCTGCCGTATGTTTGATTGCATTTGGTTAAGTAGAACCGGGGATATGACCAAGAAACGATTACCAACCAATCGACTCCCACGGGCAGAGCCGCGGGTATTAGCTTGTATAAAAAGTAGCCTATATATTACTCCAGACTATAATCTATCTCTGTACCAAATTTCAACCCGATCTATTCAGCCGTTTTTACGTGAAAGAGTAACAAACATATATCCAGATATCTCGACTGATCGACTCCATGGGCGAAGCCGCGGGTATTAGCTTGTATAAAAAGTAGCCTATGTGTTATTTCACACTACACTCTATCTCGGTACCAAATTTCAGCCAGATCCATTCAGCCGTTTTTACGTGAAATAGCAACAAACATAATATTTGGACATCCCGATCGATCTACTTTGCAAGCGGAGCCGCGAGTATTAGCTTGTATAAAAAGTAGCCTATATGTTATTTCAGACTATAATCTATCTCTATACCAAATTTCAACCCGATCTATTCAGCCGTTTTTGCGTGAAAGAGTAACAAACATACATCCAGACATCCCGACTGATCTACTCCGTGGGTCGACTGATCGACTCCGTGAGCGGAGTCGCGGGTATTAGCTTGTATAAAAGGTAGCCTATATGTTATTCCACACTTTAATCTATCTCGTTACCAAATTTCAGTCAGATCTATTCAGCAGTTTTTACGTGAAAGAGTAACAAAAATATATCGAGAAATCCCGACCGATCGACTTTGCGAGCGGAGCCGCGGTATTAGCTTGTATAAAAAGTAGCCTATATGTTATTCCAGACTATAATCTATCTCTGTACCAAATTTTAGCCAGATTCATTAAGCTGTTTTTGTGTGACAGAGTAACAAACATACATCCAGACATACATTCTTATATTAGTCAGATATTAGTCAGATAGTCAGATAAAAGAAGTAGAACCTAAACGTATAGCGATTTTATGCCTACAATAAGTTTCACACAACAGTTTCTTATCACCATTATTTGAACTTAAAGATAACTATAAGTTTGTGTACCTATATAATAGTGTAAGGTAATAGTGATAAGAAATATAATAATACACATGTTGGAATAACTTGATCTAAACAGTGTGTACTTTTCATTTGTGCGTACAAACAGACACTTTACCACATGAAGGTCACGCATTGTGTAATAACTAAACACTATTTACGCCGCCGTATCATCGCTGCGAGATTTAGTAGCTAGACGAGTTAGTTGGTCTTCACACTTTGTAAGAACATGTACGAGTGTCACGATAAAGTGGTTTTAGTGACAGGTGCTGCTGCCGGCATCGGTGCTGGGATTGTGGAAGCATTTTTGAAAGAAGGAGCCGCTGTAAGTTATTTATATTGTACATTTATATTAGATATTTGAATTAGTGGTGCCTTATTTTGTTATTGGCTTCATATTTTCTTATTTAATTATTTTTGTTCATTATTTTGTTATTTTAAATACCCCTCTTTGATTAGGCTGGTTATTATTCATGATTATTATTTAATATTGCCTAATACGCAAAGTGAAAATTACGGTAACCCTTTTCTCGTTTGTCTTGTAGCTATTGATAAGTTTTGTCAATAAAAGAAGGAAACCAGTTATTTTTCTAACCTTGCTTCATGTTTTTTTCAAATATTCCATAAACATAAAACATTATGCTTGAATTTGAACCTGCGATTAGTTTTTTACAAGGGGAATACTTTGACCAACTGAGTTACCTGGATATTCGAAATTCTCCAATACCCGTTTGGTATTGGAGAATTTAAGTATTTGGATTCAAAGTAAGCGAGCTTGTAATATGAGTTCTAGAATACAGATAAACATAGGTACTTAAACACATTTCCTATCGTAAGTATCAAATCAAAGCAAATCAATATCAATATAAAAAAATTGCATTAACTGGTCTACGTAATAACAATTTACTGGTACTTAACTAAATTTTTTGATAATATATTACTTTAAATCGTGGATATCAATAAGAATCTGTTGGTACTAAAATAGTTGTTGGTAAATTTAAATGAGATCAATGAACTCGAACATTGATTAACAGATTACTTCAAGGCCGAAATACACCTACTTATGAATGCAAACGCGTATAGAATTACAATATTTATTTTATTAATAGGGTTATTGTATAACTAATAAAAAAATTTGTTGAAAGAATAATTCCCAAGTTTGTTTGTTTTATTAAGTACCTATCCAATATTTCGGCTCTGTTGCCAGTGCCATGATCACGGGACGTAGGTATTTTGATTAGGCAGGTACACAGTTACACAAGGCTGAAGCGTGCGTGAGCTGAACAGTTTCAGTGTCAATAATATTGCAACATTTTTTTAGTCTTCATACATTATATTTTAAAACTGCCAGGTTGAAATAAGATGTCTCGCACATGTCCGCAGAATTTGAAAAATGGGCTCAATTGATTAGGTATGCCCTTACAGCCAACACATTATTGATGAGACGAAATCGACTCTTTAGATCGAAATTGTTGTGATATGGTAAAAAAGAGACATAAATGAGAGAATTTGGGAAATGCCCCTGTCCATCGCTGGCATAAAAATCATAGAAACGCACGGAAAAATCTTATCTGATTACTTGCGATCCGTTTAAAAGTCCGCTTGTATTTTTCACTCTTCCTATTCTATTAAGATATTAATGAAATTTATGACCGAGATCAAAATTCTTTGAAACGCAGCCACGGATTCGAGTAACTACAGACGACCTAGTGCTATTGTGTACCTGCTCTTGGTTATCACAAGGTCGCTACCGGCCGTTGATATTGCGGTTTGCATTGCAAATGCAAATATAAAATTACTGGGATTATCTTTAGCGGTCTTTGACTCGCCTCTCACTATATTTTCAAGTGTCCGACTTTGCTTTCGCACATAGTTTGAATACGGCTACTTTAGATTTAATTCAACTGTCCATCATCAGGACACAACTAAATTAAGTCTTTATTACAGTTTTTGGATAAGTCACTATTGTCATCGAACCTTTTTATTTTATTTACAGAAAGTTTATAAAAGCATATATAATTCAATCATTTATTCCTTAATGTTTCTTTTCAGCATGTTGCTGCGTTAGATATAGATGTTAACAATGGCAAAACCTTAGAAAAGGAACTAACAGATAAATATGGGGATAATAAAGTGAAGTTCCATAAATGTGATGTCACTACAAACGACCTCGATGCGGTATATGATGATGTAGTCAAAGAGTTTGGTTACATTGATATTGTGGTCAATTGTGCAGGTATCATGAACGATAGAGCCAATGTGTATTTGAAAGAAGTGGAAATTAATGTGGTGAGTACAAACACAACACATTTCATGCCCTACTTAATATTAGGTATCATCTCTAATGACTTAAATGTAGTTTGCATGGTCGATGGCTTCTTTTAATATCTAAGTGTTTTAATATATTTTATTCATTATTGTTGAATTTAGTTTCCTTTCACTTTCAAGCGTATTTAAGACCAAAATACACTAAATGCTGAAATCAAAATTGTGAAAGTCGAAATTATAATTGGAACGTATTGCATTTCTGATTTTATTTTTCAGTCAGCATTGTTCAAAAGTTCGTTCAAAGCATACGAACTTATGCGTAAAGACCATGGAGGGAAAGGTGGCGCTATCATTAATATATCATCTATAGTAGGCCTATATCGAGCACAACTATTGCCGGTATACTCAGCTACAAAGAGTGCTGTATTACAATTCAGCAATTGTCTTGGGGTATGTATGATAAAACTCAACTAATAATAATAATAAAGTAGAAAATATATTTCAATTATTCCAATAACTCCGTGGGTTTTGTTTCAACAACAAAACATTTTGCGAATATATATCTTAATATATATAAATCTCGTGTCACAATGTTTGTCCTCAATGGACTCCTAAACCACTTAACCGATTATAATAAAATTCGCACACCAGTGCAGTTCGATCCAACTTGAGAGATAGGATAGTTTTTGAAACGGATTTCGACATCCACGCGGGCGGAGCCGCGGGCAACAGCTAGTATATTATATGTCAAGTACTTAAGTGGAAAATGGTCGTGTGAAGATACTTTGGTTACAAGTGTATTTACCTAAGTGACCATTTCATGAGATAATAGTATGTAAACTTATTTGTAGGTAAATAGAAATAAATGGATAATGCTCAGCTCATTATCAGTTAGGTACGGCCCTTTCATTGTCATGCGTGTTCGCACTCGCGTGTGGGCCGGGCATTCATGTTTGCTGGGGTCGCTGGATATTTGTATTTGTTAGTCAGTACTGAAGAAAGATCTTTCCATATTCATAAAAATATTTTCAGATGGAACCTCATTATAGCCAGTCCAATGTTCGGGTCATCACCGTATGTTTTGGATGTACGGACACCTCCTTATTCAGCACATCTAAAATGGGAACCTTTGATGAAAAAACAGATGAAATATTGGCTAGAGCCGTGAAAGGAATGCCCTTTCAGAAGTAAGTCATACACAAGTTTAAAGCAAAAAAAAACTGTAACACTTGATTTATTCACAGTCACATTTTATTATAATAATCATAATCATCAATTATTTATTAAAACGTCCATGATGAAGTATCCACGTTGGTCTTCCTTCTGAGCCCATTTTAAATCTTGGAGAGAATGTTAAGCCATTGGGCCCAATTGTTATAAGAACTTCTATGGCATTAGATACGGATAGTTAAAGTCTAAAACTGCTGAAAACAGGTCTAACTACAGACCTTCGATAACGCCATAAGTTGTAGAGTTAAACGCGAGATAAACGTGCAAACATTTGTTGAGTTTGCACGCTTAACATGGATATCCTCTTAACACATCCTCAAAACGCGCGCTATCATCTTTCATCTGAACATATAAAAAATTTATTTGTGAAAATAAATTGTTTTTCAGGCCTGAATCTGCTGTCAAGGGTCTTATCCATGCATTCAAACATGGCGCTAGTGCATCCACGTGGCTTGTGACTTCTGAAAGACCAGCTGAAGATATTTCTGACAACGTCACTAAAGCCTACCAGATTATGAGTCAAGGAGTTTTTGATTAACGAAAATGAGTTGAATGCGTCAAGCCAAAATGAGCCTAAAGGTTCTTTATCACTGGCGGTGGTAGCGTGGGTTCGAAAGGAATTAGTAAGGTATTATGTAAGCATTTCGTAACATTTGTTTTAGAAGTTACGTAATGAACCTAACAAAACCATAAAATTACTAATTGTTTTTTTAAAATAATTTCGTGTTTTATTTCGGTGGTTTATCCAATTCAAATTAAATTATACTTATTATTACTTTCTTGAACATTTATTGATCAGATGGCAAATGAAAGTTTATGGAAGAGGTTTCATGGTGTACTCTAAATGCTGAACATCCATGAAAAGAAATCTGGGGTCCAGCTGATATCGTCGGTAGATGACCCGTTCGATTATTTTTTATAGAATAGAATGATTTCCCAGCTGTGCCTTTCCCTAGCGACTAATATAATAATATAGGTTTTTTCAAGGATTAGAAGGCATTAAAAGATTTTTACAGGGTTGGCAGTGTGAGTGTGACATCCCTGGAATACACACGTCCATAGGCCACGGTGACCGCTACCCATCAGGTTCTGTTCCACCTGGTTCCATGGTGAGCTTGTTATTGACATAGGTATGTGGTTTATAAAATGTTCCAAGAGAAAAGACCAAAATACACTTGTCTAAACTCAAAATCAAACTTAACCATTTTTTTTAATAGAAGAGTAGGATTAAAATAAAACACAAGAGTCATGCAGTAAATAGGTACTTTTATTTTTAAAAACTTCTTATTATCATCATAAATCTTCGTAATCATTGTTTGAACGTGAAATTATGTATCTGCTTATTACAGCTATTATCCATCATTATTGTCTTCCAGGATAACACCTGATTCTGTTTAATTAACCGTAATTCACTTCAATTATCGTATTTGATATGGCGCAACGTATTGGAGGAAAAGAAAACCACAGTTCTCGTACATTATGGAAGACGATATAAACGTTCTACTCCATTTTGACTAGTAATCCTTATAATTAAATTACCTAATTCAAAAATATATTTAACCAAATAAATCTAAAACTCATTCAATTCGGTTTATAAAAAGACTAAAGCCGCCATTAAAATTTTCTCAAAAAAAATCTAGTAACAGATAAAATATACCTATAATTTTTTTAATATGCAAACTAAATTTTCATATAAATCCTAATCTAATTTTCTAATAAAGTAGAATTATAATGTTTAAAAAATAGCAACGCTTCACGTAAAAATAAGTTTAGAATATAATCGTTAGTTGCTTTTATGTTACTTAATCAAATTATTTATCTAAATTGTCACTAATATTTAACGCGATATAATAAACTTTAATAATTTCCTTAGGAAACAAATATTATCACTTTAATACATTTCTAAGATATGAATAGTTTTTATTTACATCGCATTTTAATCGATTAGGATATACCATAACTTTTGATGATTCTACAATATGAAAATTCTTCTTCAAACGTTTTAATAGGAATATTTCTAGAATATCTTCATCATTTTATAAAGCTTGCGAGATTTGGTATGGTAAAACGCCATCTGTTGGGCGGTCAACGGAACTTGAATGCCAAAAGTGGTTCAAAAACGAATCATCACAGTATATAATTTATAATCATCATCATATTATACTTATAACATTTTGCTAATTTCGTTAATTGAACATGAATATTCTTATAAAAATGGCAGTTTCATATCACGTATACGAATTTAGAGTAATATTTAGAACACAAGTCAACTTTATCATTTCCATAAATACCAAAAAAAACACCGAAATTATTGCCGCGAATTCATTTACATATTAACAATGCAAAATTGTGAAATATCATTCCTATATTTCTAAATTACAACTACCCTCCATTTAAATTCCCCTGAACTTGAAATTTTATAGTACATTATTTAATTTATTGGATTTTCACAATTTTGCAGTAGTCACCCATGCACTTATACAACGAATAACGAACCTTCTTTTGAATTACTACATACTTACAACATGCCAATCATTTTAATACAATTGCGCCTCGTACGATCGGTTATTCATTCATTTTGTGCGTTTATTTTTTTGGCGTATTCATTACTTTAGGTGCTCCATTGACTCGATATAAGAGAGTGGACATGCACGTGACTTGGTGAAACTCAAAATTAGTTCACCTATCTTTTTGTCATTTGGGCACAAAACTGAAAATAATTCACTTTTATGTTTTCGCAAAGTAGAACCCCTTTTTTTTAAAGAAAAACCTGGATGTGCAGTTTTTTTTTTGCATAAAAGTCAAGGTAAGAATTGTTTTAATGCCATAACGAAGAGCAAAAAATATTTTATCCAATATGCAATGTCAGTACACACGCGAATAATTGCTAATATCATGTAATACTATAGGCATAGTAGGTAGTCATTCTGTGCCAATTACATGATAAATGTCTACCGTACGGTGGATGCGCGTGCGCATTATCCGGCGTGCGTGTTGCCTTCAAATATTGAATTTGAATGATCTCATTGCGTGCAGGCGTCCTGGAATCGACCCATCACATGTAGGTAGTATTAGAAACGATACAGTTATATGCTTGCTTAATTCGCATGTGTTCGTTGTTAGTAAGTAAAGATGGTTTTAATTAAAAAATTGTAACATCATATTTCAATATAAGTATTTTATGCCAGCCATTCAAATTAAAGTAAATAATACTTCCAGCTAATATTCAACTCGTGATTCCAAGTTTAGCTACCGATCGCCAGCACTTGGTCCAAAATTCATATTCGCACTAAATTATCTACTTTATTATAATCACATTTTATTTACAGTATTCTCATAGTCTTCACCGCTTGAGGTGCTAACAATTTCGCGCCATCGCAAAACATTAATTCAAAATTTTATTTCTAAATACCCTCAATCAACCAACAATTGACCCACTACTTAGAGGAATCGGTCAAACATTTTACTACAGATTTCTTCCTATCCTTGGAAGTGGCTCAATGCCTGAAGTGTTTTGACCATAGACATGAATACAAAGATTTTGGTATCATAGGACTCTGCACGGGAAGCCGGTCACACAGTGGTGACGCGGTCTATCTCCACGTATCGCACAGAGTCCTCGCTTGGTCAGCAAATCACTTCTTTTTCATCAAAGATGGCGGTGTCTGAGGACAAGCTCTTGAGTCGTTGCTGTAACGCCGAGCGACGCCGGCGGCATGACCGGGCTGCTGCTATCTGTAATTATTAAGATGAGTATTTGAAAACATGCCATGGACAGTGTTCATCAAGGTTATACTGAATTTAACCTTAACTTTATTATTTTGACTATAATTAAAATCAACACATAAATTATTTCACCATAATGTATTTAGGTAGGCACAAAGAATGTTGGGCTGATTGCAAAATTAACCTTGTACCAAAGAACATGTTTGCTATCGGTTTTACGCCAGAGTTTTGATTGATAGCATTTAGTTTAGCGATCGAGGCCGATAGGTTGGTGTTGGTACTGTCTTTATACCTACTGAGGGGGTCATCTGAAAGCCGTAGATTGCCCAGGGTCAGGGACATTCAGGGCCAAGCCAATCTGACGCTGATCGATGAACAGAATATATTTGGTGTAGGGTTTCCTCTAGGGATTGGGAGGTCAGTCGGTAATCATTCCCATAAACGCCGTATAAGTCAAACCAGGAGGAGGAGTAATCGGACACTAGATATTTTTTCTTCTTTATTGAATAAGCTTTGTTGCTAGAGCGATTACCAATGTTCTCTAGACCTAGGACTTCGAAATGAAACACTCAAATACAATCTGGAATACAGCTAAGAAGGTGATGATGATACTCACCACAGCAGTTGCCGCCAGTATAGTGAGAGCTAGGAAGGCGGCGGCGTAGTGAGCTGGTACTCTTAACAAGGCGGAGCAGTAGGCGAGGCGCTCGTCCTCGCCGCGCGGGCAGTGCGCCACGCCGTCGCACCACAGCGCCGCCGCGATACACGCGTCCAGCGACGGGCAGCGGTACTCACATTCGCCTGATAGAGCGAACACGCCGCCGTGCGAGCTCGCGTGTCTAGGAACAGTATGTATTGTATGTATGTACTATTTTTAAAGGATTTTATCGCGATTTGAACTTAAATGCATCCTTACGATTCAATTTTATGACCAATTTGCGTCCAATTTAGCTAGATTGACATTCCAATATAAACGTAGGTACTTGTGGAATGTATAGATGAAAATTAATCGAAATTGGACTATCAAATTTGCCAATTTCGGTCGATTTTGAAATTGGTCAATCTGATTGTTGGCTCGAAGGACCAAATTTGTAGGTAGATCATCATTTCTACAATCTCCGCTAAACAATGACGCCGGTGCAGTTTATAACTTAAAAATATATAAGTGCCATACAAAAGATTACTTAAACAGTTATTTTTATTATCATTACCTTCTAGAAAGTTCCAACCAAGACACGTAATAAGAGCCAGGCTCCACAGCAATGAGCTCCGCGCTCAGAGCCCTCGGCCAATCTAAGTCAAAGTGGTCGGACGCCGAAGGTGACGCGAACACGTGTCGAGCTAAAGGATCTACTTCCTTAGACCAGCCTTCAGAGAACACTTCTACCATTTCTTCTATCTGAAAATATATAAATAGGTTGGTTAGAATAACCTTCTTTGGTTTAATTTGGTTCGGTTACGATAACAATAAAACACTGTCTAGACCAGTCTAGGCATAGCAACTTTAACACGATGTTCAAATTTTCTCACCCACATTTAGTTCATTTTCTTTTGAAATTTTATTAAAGACTAATGTTTTACTCACCAGTTCTTCTGGGGGATCAGGACATATAAACGTAGGGGTTAAACTTCCAGTGTATACAGCGATTCGGTTTTGAGTTCTACATAAATGCCTCATGTCTGGTGCTACCGTGATGTTGTTTAAGAGTGTGAAATTATCCAATTCAGGTTCTCTGATGATACTGCCACGGATTTGGAGATAGAGATATCGCCCTGGGGAGGGATCAATCACCCAAGGACGGCGTTCACAACGTTCCTGAAATATCATGCCATAATTTGTTGTTTTAATCAGGTACATCCACTATTCTTATAAGTTAACCTCATAAGATTAAGATCACAATATATTTGAATTTTATGATTATCATATTTGAATCAATCCTTTTTTTAAATATAGTGTTACTTTAAGGAAATGAATACAAGAAAAATGTATTACTCATGAATAGTCGACACTGAAGAGCACTGCAAAACCTTTCAGACATAAAGCTAGTCTCGGAAAATGACTATATTCCGCTACGTTGAACACAACCTTACAATTTAAAATTTGAAAACTAAGATGGGAAATTCCTTTGTTGGGAATGCCCTCGATTTAATTGACGACAGACGGCACTGATATTTCAGTACAAGTAACTTAGTTACGACAAATGATATTGAAACGTTACTATGATTGATATGTCGATTGAATACAATTTTATTTGGAATATACATACCGACTCAGACATCGGCGAAGACGACGATAGTCTTAATTCTCCACTTGCTCCATAAACTCTATGTGTAGTTTCACAGCCAGTGTCTAATCTAACAAATTCTACGGACGCTTCGAAGCCAAAAGATCGGAAATCATCTGAAGCAGACATATTGACGACATCGAACTTCAATTCAGCCACAGTAGCTATTGATGTGAACTCGTAGTCACCAACATCACTGGAAATAATATATAATATTTGCTGGTATGCAATGTAAAATATTATTCAGTACTTAATCATTATCAAATCTGGGTCAATTATTGTTCGACCATTGAATTCAGTAAACGTTTTCGAGTAGTACTATTATTGATCGTATTTACAAATTTTCAGACTTTGATTCTTATAAAAACTATGAAAATAGTAATCTAGTTGCTTCCCAACAATAAAACCTTATTGCCCAACCCGAGCATTGAACCTGGAACCTCTTGCACAGCGTTTGCGTTCGCTGTCGCTGCGCTATCAAGGTAGATTTTTGCCATCTCCTTATAAAAGGAAACTAGAAATGGTTGATAATTTTAGTGCAGTTTATGAAATTGTATTTTTGATGACGTAAATAATAAATAAATGGTTATTTACCTGCATAAGCAGTCTCTAGGGATCCTCGAGCCAGCATCTCTCCAAGGCTTGTCGAAGATTCTGACAGCTGCAGTAATGTCGCCGGCGCATCGGTACCAGGGTGAATGGGCAGAGTGTACCGATCGACATAACCTACCACCGCTGCGCACTCCCCATACTCGAAGCCTTATCACTTCGCCGGCATTGGCTTCAAAGCGATATGTACAGCTGGAAGACAAACCATTCTTAACCATTTTATCATCCCAGTATCTTGGCTTTTAAAGGCTTGGGTGCTGTCTAACCTCCTTAATTCGAAAAGAAAGCTTGTATGTATAACATTTGAAAAGATGATTGATCCAAGACCACCTACTCAATTACCGTTTCCACGAAATCTAAATTCAATGCTTTTGGAAACAAGTATAGTCAAAAACAGCAAATGAGGAGCAAAATTAGCACTATTTAAATAAACTAACTTCTTGGACTCCATTTAGGTAAAGCTCATAGTTTTCAAGTAACTTCTAATAAATGCAGTGCGTATTTTGAAATACTTGAAAAAAAAATTAAACCTACCTAATATTCCGATTTCCACCTCTACCATACAAGAAAATGTCTCTAGGCGAAGAGAAGGTAATGGGTGGATCAGGTGGCGCTTCTGGAAAAGATCTTGAAGCAAATCTACGTGAACAAATTCCACGACCCCAAGGTTCACCGTCTTGATGCAAGTCAACAAATTCGTATAGGGCTTTGAAGTAAACTGGCCTGAAATGGGAAAATATAGTCTTCAGGAGTGTTATATAAATTACATTTTAAGTAACTGCCAGCTTGATGCGACACTTCCGCTGCAAAACCAAAGAGCAAAATAGCTACTATAGTTTCGTTATTGAGAGCAATTGCGCTTCTCTTTCGCCTACCTAAGAATTTACCCCTCAAAGCACGGTGTGCGGCTTCCCAGCGGAGGTGCGCTACAGGCATAAATAATCTAATTATCTAATTTCATATAAAATACGTTATTGTACAAAAAACTTGACCATTTAGTATGTATAAAAGAAAAACCTTTATCAGCGATATCAATATAAAAAGCATTTACCATGCCTATTGTATCGGCACTTCCAATTTCCTGCGACCTTTTTAGATATTGATTGAGACTTCATGTATATTTCAGCGTTCCCAATCAAATGTTTACAAAGAGACAGTCACAATAGACTTGGTTACATTATAGCAGGCTCACCTTTTACATACTAAAGTATTCGACTTACTTCAAAGCGGTCCCTTGAGTCAATTTCAGTTCTAAAGTTAAAGAATCTCCTTTGGATAAAAAGCTTTCAGTCTTGGCACAGGCTCGAGATCTTCGTAACAATGCATGTTCGCAGGTCCTTGGCGCCCTTTCACGGCAGAATCTAGCCACCAGAGTGGCATTTGTGGGCGGACGACCAACTATAACTGATTGAGGGGATGTGGCTCTTGACATTTGTACTGAACGCTCTTTATCGCTGAAATTATCATGAAAATAATAATAAATTGGTAGTTTCTAATAATAAATGTTCTTACTTATTACCTATAATAATTGTGATGTATTGAATTAAAGACGACTAGCGCCATCTAGCGCACAGCAGCGCCGAGGTTACTTACGATCATTTATTGAGTCGGCGGTCACTTGCCATTCGAACGTCGGACCGAGAGCACTGCTGTGTGCGTGCGACTATAATACATATTTGTTGTGTTATTTATTTACCCCAAATAATACCTATAAGAAATACAGGACACCACAATAATAGTCATAGTTACGAGCAGAAACACTATAGTCAAAAAATCTGCGATTCATAGAGTTACTACTAACAGCTTAACATTGACAATCATATAAACTGATCATATTTTTTAATGGGGAATCCCAAGTCATAAGTTACAATTGTCTTAAATGATAACCACAGAAAGCGTTTCTTGTTTTTTTAATTATACTTTATCAAGAATCACATAATTAAAGAAAAAAATTAATACATTTTTTCTCACTTACCAAAAAATATCACTACAGCCTGGCGATATTCTCATTGGGCCATCCCATATATTTAAATGACTCCCGCAGTACTCGTCCTCGGGCAAGTTAGGATTCAGAGCATTCGTCACATAAAATTTCAGTACTGAAAACCACACTTTGAATCGAGGAGCTGAAAATGATGCCGATGGTCGTCTGTAAATTATATTCCTGCCCGACGGTCCAGATGTGTCTATACCCTGCATATGATATAGGCACGTTGTGTTCGGAGGTAGGGAATGTTGCGGGTGTTCTAATATTCCTCGCCCAGTTCCACGAATCCAAAATTCACAGGCTCTTTTGTTCTTTGCGTAGGTAGGCGACTGCTGATCCACAAACCTGACCTAAAATTGATTAAAATTATGTGATAACCACGACAAAGATCCCTAACGGTCCTTTATTATAATTAATGGAAGGCATCTAAGCCAGCTGAGTTGCTTACCACTACACTACATTTTGGAAATCAATATTGAATAACAAATTTAAATTGTCAGTAACATTGAGGATGGGATTTTCCAAGTAGCATTTACCAGTACACCAAATCTAGAAGTACCAAATGAGTTATCTGGACTTTTCCTGAATAACTGAATTTCATAATAAACTACTAGCGTATTATCATGTCTTTTTAATTTGAAAGTTGCAGAAAATGGTAGCATAATACGAGAAAATGCTTCAAAAATTCTATAAGCCCTTTATTTATTTTTCAATAATAATTATGTTGTATAACTTAAAAGTATATTGATCAGTAATATTATTGAGACGTTTATGGAAACTTCAAGAACAGGCATTCTGTAAACGAGCTTAGGTTATAATAACCACATTTATAATTTTTAATTATCTTTTATAGTTTAAATAATTAAGATAGTATTAAAAATCAATTGACCGGGATAAAGCTTAGGTAGCTCAGCATAGTTTAGATCATCTATGGATTAAAGCTGTCGAGAGTTTGGATCTTATCTTAAACGTTAAATTTATACGTTTTAAGTTCGTAAACAAAGCCGAAGAGTATAATAACAACAATGCTGTCAATACTTGTAATAAAAATTACTTTATTGAAAGTGAAAGATAGGGGTCTTGTCCTAATTTCGTAAGTTAGAACAATGTGGGTTGGTGTAGAGTTCACTCGCTTCATTATTGTGGCCGACCGTGCGAGCCTACGTTACTAATTACACTTTGGCAGGGGCCCAAGCGAGGCCTTCAGAGCACTATGTGATTTATTATTGTTCAGTGAAAACGAAACACTTTAAATAACGCTTCACCATGATATATTAGAACATAAACTCTATTCTAGTTACATGTAACTGCTGATTAGTATTAGAAAAAATGCTAGAATGAGACAAATTAGATGCGGACTATTCGATTTGACGGGTGAGTGCGAGTGAGTTTCCCACAGGGAGTAAGATGAAGAGGTTGCATTGGGATACAATGTGGGATAGAAATAGAAGTATTAAAAACATTCCATAATGGGTAGTCATAGACGCATCAGGGTCAATGGGAAACTTGGCTGACTAAAATATTAGAGAATTTATACACTTCGTTGCGATTGCATTCATGTAGTATGTTGATAGAGACATTCGTGAAATAAGACGCACTGCCTTGTGTTTATTAATAGGATAACAGGCACCTCTTTGGCCTCAGGCCACCGTTCAAAAAGATCGATGATCGTTTTATAAATATTTTTGTCACCTGTCGTGTGTTGCACGGAATGAAAGAAAATATACGAATATGCCTTGATTAGTTGAATTCCACAAAAATTGGTCCATATTATAGTTACTTAGCACAGATAGAAACTAAGTTAAGTTCCAGTCCCGCCATGATATTACAATTTCTTGTTTTTTTTTTTAATATAAAATTTTTAATTAGTAGGTAAGTTTTTGAACCTATTGTGATGTAAAGTGTCAAAAGCTTAATTACAACAATAGTGTAGTAGTTTTGAACCTAAAAGTAGGCATACTAAAACTTTTAACAATATGCCGTAAGTACAAACGATTAAAAGTTTTAACTTAAAGTAAATTTCACTTTGGCCTGTATCCAATTTTAAATTTTGGAAACTTATACCTATTATAGGGACCATTACGAAATAAATTCACTGTAAATATTCTACTAAGTTCTTTTTAAATAAAAACTATAGTTTGATGCTTAGGTGCAATTACCTATCACTGTAAACTCGTATTATTAAAAAAGGTACCCAAGTACCTACGTATCTTTATGAAAATAATGATCTTTCTTTTAGAAGATTTGCAGCCGTATTTATTCCATAAATATGCTAATAGATGTTCCTGCAAAATTAGTTGAATAACAAAAACTTTGTGCATCTCGTTGCAAGTCTGAGAACTCCATAAATTATAAGTAGTCAACTCAGCGTTTTATGCGAAGGAAAATATTTCAAGAAAAATATGAAAATCATACCTCCACTTCCAATTGAAAGCCGTGTAAAGACTGTGACGTCACAGGTTGCAGAAACGTTCCAAACGGGGATGTTGTGAATTCGACCAATAATTCAGGACCACTCGATATCGCTTCTGGAACAGACACGCCTCCCCCGCAAAACCTTAAAATTACTGGATCTCTTGTTGTATAGCCATCGTAAACGGTCACATAGTCCTGAACTTCGTCACACTGTTGCCAAAATTTCAGTTCACGTCCGTTGTTCCCCCTTTCTTGTTGTGCTGCATACAAAGCCTTCTGGCTCCTAATTGAAACTAGTTGGCCGTTCGGCTGCTTCACGACTATCAAAGCGTGTTTTCCTTGAGGCACTTCGTGTTGTCTAACTGCATAGTAACATGTTAAGTTTCTTGGATAAACGCCTGGAAAATTTGGTGACTGTAACCTACAGTTTTTACGATCACAATCGCTGAATATACGCGAGCAATAAGTTCCTGAGATCAAATCCCCGAGGTAATATTCGGGAGTTTTTGTCGTCTTCACCGCGTTCATATCTTCGGCGCGTGATATGTTTACGGGATAAGGTGGGGGCCTCAATTTGAAAAAAGGCCGCTCTGAAATGAGATATTGTTATTATACACATTGATCTTTGAAAATTATTAGATTTTGGATTGAATTCGGTTTTCATAATGCAATTGGATCGATTTAGTACTCAAGGTAACCTATCATAGATTTTTATTGTGTATTTTTTTATATCACAGAGTTACCATCATAACGGTTTGCTTACCCCTTTGAAGACACTGTCATCTAACAATCACATCTCGTCAACTAGGATTTCGATCCCATGTATGTACTAATAATTACCTACCTAAAATGTGAGCCAATAATACTTTATCTAACCCAAAAGTCGAACTTTGGATCTGTTTTTTAATAGTGCACAGACTATTTATTATGTAAGAATATAACGAAAAAAAATAATGATGTCTTTACTTAACATACGTAGGTAGGTAATGAAAAAGAACATCACTTTTGATTAGTCAACAGTAAAATATATCTAAAGATAACTTACAGATACTATAGTTACAGATAACTTAAAGATGAATTACATACCCGAAGGAGGGGTTCCTCCATACCGCACAGTTGCGTAGTCTCTTCTCAAAACTTTGTAAGCCATTCGAAAGTCAAAATTATAATTATTCTGTTCTTTAGACAAGTGAAGGAGTCTTATTATAAGCGTGATGGATTTGGTTTCACTGTAATAGATGGAAGGGCCCCAGGAGGTTCCACACCAAGAGCCACCGACTTGAGGTCTTGATGCCTCCTGAATCTGCATGTAGCCATCTGGACAGCCGTCTTCAGTGAAGGATGTGAAGCGACCGAGCGTGAAACTATCGAAGAGTATCTGTAATAAAATGATAGAATTAAAAAATTTAAGTTGAAAAGTTACAAACGGTATTTGTCTGCGAAACTTTTGTGGGAAAAAATATTAGTCCATCCATTATATCAACTACATATTTTTTCCTACAAAAGAAAAAAAGGTTAAAATATAAGATTATCGAACCTAAAAGCCCATAAAGCGACATAAGACGAGCTGCTGGGCTTAGAGTTGCAACCAACTCACTTTATTCCACTGAAAAAGCGGTTTCTCCCAATTCCAGTTATTTGGAATCATCCTAAACTAAAAACATATATTTATTTTTTGTGACCAGTTTATAAATGTTTTACCGCTACACTATGAACACGATAACTATAAGTACATTTGTTTAAAGATTTATTTGTGTGTAAAAATCATAAAATTACTAATGAAAACTCACGAAGTTACAAATTAGTTTCAGGGGCGTGGTGGGATTTGTATGTGTCTGAAATTAAATTACGAACACAGAAGACCTAATGGGAATAAATGGCATCAAATAAAATAATTATGTAACCCTAAATTGAGTAGGGGTCCAGTATAAATAAATTTTAAAACCTCTTGGGACTCAAAGTTTCTTGATCGTATAAAAAGTGTTTCTGACCTATTTCTGAACTGTTTCTATTCACTTCTGAAACGGGTTATTTTTTCATTTGTGGAGGATACTACTATTATTCATAGAATTGAGTATTTAAGTGAATTAGTCGCACATACAAGTCGACTAAATTTCACCTATTTATAATATCATAATTACCTCCTGATATGCAAATGCTTATCAAGAGGTAATATTAAACAAATACGTATCCTAACTATTACTTCAATGTTAGTCATATCTGTAAATTAGAACGAAGCCACTTGCCTAATGGTTCCATTATCGCACCCCAATTTATATGGACCACTTAAAATTATGGAGCATTTATGGAACTTTTATAGTGCAATCAGAGCGTTTGGTCTCCACTATATTCTGTTATTAATTTCTGAAACTATTGTAAAGTCTATGTGAGAATTTGAGTTGTTGAAGCAAATTCAGATTTAGATTCAAGAAGATAAATTTTTCATTACGAATCGATCACCTCTTGATCGCTAATCCGATACGTGGGTCATTAGGTTCATTGCATTAAACACAATTCTTTATCAAGTAGAATATTATATTGCTTCCTAAAAGTACTGATGAATAATCAAAACTTTAAACTTATTCTACGTTTATCACAATATTAAATAGCAGAGGATGAAACTGTAGTAAAATTTCATAACATCATACGTTGCCACCAAATGGTGTTGTGTGCTTTGACTGCGAAAAGCTGAGATTGGAAAAGTAATGGAATTGCATTTCGTACGGGTCTCATTTCCGACATTATTTTGTTGTTGACTCACATAATATTCGTATTTTATTATTACTTTACGTTTGAAATTGTGGTTTTGTGTAAAAAAATATGGTCAGCCATATTACATGGCGTATTTATTTAGATTTTAAATGCAAAAAGTTTGTAGGGCATATTATACATATCACAGTTTTCAAAATTACATGATACTTTATAAATACTGTCCTTTAGTAAAAAATCTAACAAATTGCCCGAATCGAAATAAAAATTCAAGACACTCAAGAACAAATTACACGCAAACATAAAGTGCAAACTTATTCCCGCTTCGGTTCTAACGAAGCAGTCAAGTGCAAATCGAACACATAAATCACATTGGAAAACTTTAATATATATTTTATTCTCTAAAACTTACTTACTTCAAAACATCTCGTGTTTCATCTAGAACTGACGTGTTAATCAGATAACCGTACAATATATTATTTTTCATCTTTGCTGGAAAAGGAACGAAGAATTCATTTTCAATGTGCTCTAAGTTCAGAAAAGCTGCTGACCTAAATAGGAATAGGCAACGCCGCAAATGTAATTTGTGGTAGCCAATTCAATCTTTGCTCTGTATCTATAGCCTTAAGTGTCAAAAAGGATTCAGATTTACTGAAAATTTATGCTTGGATGCAACAAAGAGACTGAATTTTATTTTATCAAGCTCACTTCGCCATATCATGCAACAGAAAATCATACACTTTTGAGATATTTTTGACAATCATATTTGTTTATACGTAGGTATGTGTGTAGGTCACTGATCTGTATTATATCTTATAGATTATATAATATAGATCAGTGGTGTAGGTAAACTGTGTTGTGGCAGTAGCGTCTTAATTGTCAACTAAGTCATCAATATTATCTTAGCGTTTATTCTTAGTTCCATCCAAGGAGAAATCTTGGAGCCCAGGGTCCACTTACTACTTCTTTTCCTTCAGATTTGGCTTATATGGCTTTTATGGGAGCAGCTGCCATCTACTTCCATTAACCCCTAAAGCGAAGCCTGTGTCAACAAGTAGGTATACCAGCTTACTGGTGAGGTTAGTTTGCCTGAAGTTCATGTTGGGAGCTCCAAAATCACCCTTGTTAACTTAACATTTTTCAATTACTTAGCAAAAATTCGTAGCAGTGTTTTGTTACTAGCTCTGCTGTAGTTTAATTAATTAATTAATAAGTATAATTATGTTTACTGACGTCGTTTTATTGATAAATTAACATAATGGAACACAATAGCGTTGTTCTCTGAAAAAATATAATATATTTGTTTATTACGCTTGGATGCCTACACGACAAAAAATTGATGAAATATGGTACAGAGCCGCGAGCATCAGCTGGTTCTAAATAAATTAAAATAACCAAATACAATAACACAAGTAAATGATCCAAAAATATCACTAGTATGAACAAAATAGAATCTGATATGTAGAAAATGAAATACGAGTCGACGGAGGACCCAAAATGTGAGAGACATGTCCCTTCATATTCGCTTCTCTCAAGCAGAAAATACAATTTTACACCGCTAGGGATGTTCTCGCGGGTCTTTGATGAAATTTAAATGTGCTGCTGCTGGCGGAAATGTGTTGTGGTGTTTCAATTTGTCTCGAAAATCTATGAAAATAAATACATCTTTGAAAATTTTGGTAACTGAACTGGATATTAACATAAGATATAAGGTTTTACATCGGTTTAATGGTTTTACATCATATTTACGTATTTTTTACGAAAGTTAATTGAAAATAAATCAGTAGACCGAGGTAGACAGTAACATTAACGAACATAACATTTAAAAAAAAGGTATCATACATTTTGCTTCTCCGACAGTTTCGATCATATACGAGTTCATACAAATGGATTCCGTTAATTAAAATACAATTAGAGCATAATATGCAAACATGAAAATGATAATTATTGATTTGATTATTAATATATTATGTATTATTTTAAAGTAAACAGTTACATTTCAATGTAAACATGTTGAATGTTCAAAGTATTTCTACAAAAGCGTATTAGTCGGTATTCCGTATTTACCTCCTACTGTTTCAAGAATACTCATTTGCTTTTCTATTGTGAGTGAATATTGTAAATACTTAAGCGTACCTTTTTGTTTCTTTTGACGCAATAATTGTCATCTTTTTCAAAGGAAATTTTCTTTTGAGATGTCAATGAACTTCCATCTCTTTGTAGCCGAGTTTACACGGAATTCACTGGCATGAGTAAAAATTCAGCTTTGATGCTAGAATAACTTTGGCATGATGCAAATACAATAACACAATATTATAGTTACGCTGTGAATTCAAAATGTATTACCAGGAATGCTTGCTATGAGAATTTATATTGGAAACTGCGATAGGTTACGAGATTTCAACTATATTGACCGATCATTTCAGACTCAGTCTGAAATTACTTCGCATCAACCTCGGTATAATTTAATCTTAACACCAGTGGTCTTTATGGACATTGGAGTGTATGCGGCCCCACCAAAACTTCGAATCCAAAGCCAACGACACCTGTAAGCTGGCACACCCACTGATTGACGGGTGAATCTCTCACGTAGGCTTAGGAGTTCGTAGGTCAGATGGCATTCCGACGTCGAAAGTTGCTTGACGACCCGGCATTTGAAAATTCACCACGCGGCGTGCGATTTTTAGTCGGTTCGAGTCCGACATATGTATTGTCTCGCTGGTCGGTGACACCACGTCCATGAGGACATCCGCATGGGAAAAAGGGGAATTTTGACAGCAACCGTGTTGTGAAATCAAATTAATCAAATCATATAAAGGAATTTTCGCTCGAAAGATCGTGGACTATAAATTCAGAGCAGAGAAAATGTATCGTATCATAAATATGCTGAAAGTCATTCCTCAAAGTAGTCAAATATTTCAACAGCGTCTTGATACCGTGATCATCTCCTTAATGAGTTTACCACTGTTCCAAAGCGAACTGAACACAAGTCTCACTCGTGCAGAACCACATCAGCAACTTGGTGTAACTTTACCTATCTTGAAACTTTGTCAAAGTTTCATGACGCCTCGTTTTAATCACTGTTTCTTTGTTTAATCCTAGTTTTCAGGTACGTCCTAAGTACACGAAACTTGTGTTTAGTTGTAATTTAAATGAGTATTTCCTTTCTCTGATAACTATTTAAAAAACTTAGAGACAGATCATTACTATCTATCTTTCTAGAGCGCCGTAGATTGTATTATGTATGTCATGATTTTAATAAGTAATTCCTTCTAAAAGCCTACTTACCGGTGGAAAAGAATATTTAACAAGTTTATTTACGCTGTGGTCTACTTGAGGGGAAAGTAGGTAGGTACGTACTTGTACAAAAATACAAAATACTTGTATAAAAACCACAACTTTATTATCTTTTTTGTATAACTTTTGTTCTTACATGTTTTTTTCGTAACCATCAACCATTTCCACGAATTTTCTTAAAGAAAACTCCAACAAGTACATTTAAAAATTTTTGAGCGTTTGAAATATCGGCTTTACAGTTTGAGAGCTCTTGTGCAGTGTTTGCACCCCAACGCCATCTGTCGACTGGTAAATACTCCAGTGAATTGTTTACACTCAGTGAATTGCTTACATATGGATGTAACTGTGTTATAGTCATTATGCATTTTAAATTTTGTTAGGATTTTGCTGTAAAATAATATTTTTAACGCATCCTATCGCAAATCGACTTTTCAGCAGCCAAACACGAAATTTTATTTTAACGAATTCATGGAAATACTTTTATTTCTACATGTAACAATTGCGCAAACTTGCAACAATACCTTTTCTGTGTCTTTGGTTTTATGATGATTGTTATTTTAAAAATCTTTATATTTTTTTCTAATTTATCCTCCCGTAATAAAAGTGAAGAATGCAAAAGCATATTCTGACAATAGAGTTCATTATTATCACATGTTTCTATAGTAACAAACGTTCTAGAGTGTAGATAAATAAATAACTTCGGCGTTTACTTAAGTCAAGTTATTTTATTCAAATGCTGTTCAAGATACTTGCCTCACTTCTCGCTTGCCTATGTTTTTACAACCGCTAGTTAAACCAAGGCGCCTGAATTACTAAGTGTTCATTATACGAGAGGCCCCTATTCGCACTTTGCATATTGTCTTTGGCTTATTATTGTACTAGCTGTAGCCTGTTACTTTGGTGGTGTGAGATACTGATCCTGTTCCCGCGAACCAGGTGAAACTTTTTCCAGTCGAATTCTCGTAATCGTTCTTCTAGCGTTTTATCCCGGTCGCAATGGATCGATTTTAATCAAGAACATTAGAAATTTCCTTGTTCTTAGCATTTTAATAAAACAATACAATACCATTATATTTCGCTTGATTTTACATGCATTCCTATGATTTTGCGATTGTCTGATCATACAAGCGTGACTTCTATTTATTAACAAAAAAAGTATTTGAATTATTATGTTATTCTAATGAACACTTAGTTTACTTAAATTTATGGGGGCCACCAAGATTTACGGGATCCAAACTAACCATAACTGCCCAAGTCTGAAGGAATAAAGCAGTAGTGCCTCGATTCTGCTAAAGACAACCCATTGTCATGCCACTGACACTCTAGAAAATGATATTTAATGGTGGGTAGACTTTATCGTTATACAGTTAAAGTCTACAATCATATGAAAAAACTTCATTAAACTTTTTCATTCACTCTACAAAATAATATATCATTTAATTTTAGACTTTAAGCTGATAACAATAAAGTTCGAAAATTAAAAGGCAAATTTTTTTGAAGTGTCAGTGGCATGACAGTGGGTTGTCTTTAGCAGAATCGAGGCACTACTGCTTTATTCCTTCAGACTTGGGCAGTTATGGTTAGTTTGGATCCCGTAAATCTTGGTGGCCCCCATAAATTTAAGTAAACTAAGTGTTCATTAGAATAACATAATAATTCAAATACTTTTTTTGTTAATAAATAGAAGTCACGCTTGTATGATCAGACAATCGCAAAATCATAGGAATGCATGTAAAATCAAGCGAAATATAATGGTATTATTATGTATATTCTATGGCTTATACTATACGATTCATGTGTGACTAATGTATTTCCATGCATTAGACGTTTTTGTCATCAATAATGTTATTGTTACAAGAATAAAATAGAGCTCACTAATATCTAGAATGCTAAGTAATTTTCTTTGTGTTAACCACAAGTCATTTACTCATTTTTAATTATTTTGTCTTTATTTATACCCTAATGCTTTTGAAAATATTCTTTGCACGTCCCAAGAAATTTGGCTTCCATGGTTAAATGGATAGAACTTGGTACATTTTGAATGCGGTTAAAACAGCCCAGCGGTTGAATACCTAGTATAACTCGAAAATTTCCATCTTCACTTGTTCACGAAGTTTTATCATAATAACCAGAAGAACGTTTAAATGAAGTATAAGGAAAGAATAATAAAATAAGTGTGCATGAAAATATGACGTTAGATGTGATTCTTTTAAACTAGGTATCCAATAGACAATTTAACTTAGTTACCTATCAGTAACTAAGTTAAATTGTCTTATTAATACTTTGATAAAAGCAATAAAATTACTAACAAATATACATGGTAGGTACCTATACGTACAGCTTGTTCTCGAATTTTCCACAGGTAGAAAATACTGAATGCAGCGGCACTTTTTACTCACAAACTTTTCCTTTACAGTATATTTGTTTTCTTTATCTGCACACATAAAACTTGAGAAGGCCCAAGGCATTTCACGGAGAGTTGCGTTTTTGTATTTGCGTGTCTCACTTCGGCAAGGGCAAAGAAGGGTTTCAAATTTAGGGTTGTAAGAAAAGAATTTTCAACAATTTTTTCCATTTTTTTGGTTACATTTTCAAACTAATTGCTTACAATTTGACGCAGTTGAATTCAAAATTTTTCAATTAAACTGCGTCAAACTTTTTTTAGTTTTAGTGGTTTTAGTTTTAAAAAATGTACAAGTAAGCGAAATTACTACGTACCTATTCCTGTTTTTTTTTTAATTTATTTATTATAAAAAGCAAAACATTACATTATTAGTGCTAGCACATAAAAAACCACGAAGGTTTATACCTGTTAACCCATTCGGCTTAGCTAGGAGTGTATAGTGTGCAGTTACATCGTTAGTTTAATGGCCAGGATTCGAACCCAGGACCTCTCAATTGTAAGGCCAACTCTTTAAGTTTTAAGTTACTGATGACGTTTAAATACTCCTAAGAACATTCCTCTAATGAACTTGGTCAACAGCGCCGCCGGTATGTCTCAAGGAAAGTTAAATTATTTTGAAACTCACAACAAATTTAGTTAGAAGTCAATTGAAGGAGTTAGATATGCGAGTATAATAAAGTTTTGAAACTTAAAGTTTTATTCTCAAGTTACGTGGGAGTAAAAGAGAATAAAATGGTAAATAAACTAGGAAGGCTTTTTCGTAAATTATTTATATTTTTTTTCTTTTCCATGTCTTTATAGAAGGCACCACTCACTAAAGACTTCTGAGAATTTTCGTAAAAAATGTATTTCAAAATTTATTCTCAGTCTGATTGTTTGATTGCTGTGAAATATAACTCTTACGATCTACATAGATATTATGGCCAAATGCATTCATCCGAGTCAGTATAAGCTCCCCATAGTATTCCTGCCTAGCTGTCTTCTACAAATTATTTAGCATAGCATACATTCGGTGTGCATAGGCATAATTGAGTGAGACACAGTAACCCAATTAATGCCATGTCTAACCCAGAAATGCAATAGGTCTGTGCGGTCTTTGGTTGTCGTGATTGTGTTGATTACCTAATAATTGGTAGGTACCAATTACTTGGAGAAGAAAAAACTTGGAGATCACTAGATTACTTCAGTAGTACCTACTACTAAAGTAATCTAGTGATCTCCAAGTTTTTTGGGTTCAAATAGTACATAACTCGTCTTTACATCTCAAGATCAGCAGACTTTTTTCCTGAATAAATTGATAATTAATGCACTTATTTAAGGAACAGTACATTCAAGTACAAAGTAATCTAAGCTAGCACTGTAGGCAGCCCTAGACACTAAGCTATGAGATTTGTTTGCAGGGACACCCACAGTCCTTCAGCTTTGTTTGACTTATGCTCCGTTGAAACGCTTTTTCCACGCCTTTATTTATTTTTTATACAGATGTCACGTTCTTGTAGCACACATAATATCAGGGTCTCAAGCGTCAACTACAAAAAATATGAATTTTAGTATTTGTAGTTTTTGTAGTTGACACTCGAGTTCGACTAACGTATTTACTATAGAAGTGAAAGATCTTAATTTGCTTTAGAGTGCACAATAAATTATGATTTTTTTTATTAAGTTAAAACAGTTTTAAGTTGTATTGTCATCAGAACTAAAGACTTCTGCCAAATATCAGACAAATCAGACAACTGAAAGGGGTTCAAATTTCAATTAAGTACTAGATTTGACCCAAACAAACAGGTTGAGTTAAATAAAACTGTTTAATAAAACTGTTTAAAAACATCTGTTTCCACTGTCTTTTTACATTTAGATTATTGATTTGTTATCTATAGTTTACTGAAAGCACTTATTAAAGTGTATTACTTATTCTCGTAACAATCGTGTAAGTTATTTTATTAATGACATTTGATATTAAGTCGTTTGTAAGTCACTGTATCTTCTTCAGAATGATAATTCATTTAACATTTTCTATATAGGTACACCACTTTATTTTATTTAATTTTTGCCTAAATTTCATAATATTTTTTTTCCTTTTATAGATAGAGTTTACAATATTCAGCTCTCATTTTTATTACCTGTAATTGTGTCGAAAAATATTACACATTCGTAGCAGCTACAGAAAGATAAGTACCTGAAGCTGTACCCTAAGGGATTCACTCCAAAGATTTACGAGTCGTAATCCATGCAGTGGGTCCTAAAAATGTGCGATTTATGACTGAATGCCAGTTGCTGGTATAAGTTGAATTTATTACATCACTAGTACTGAGCCGTAATTTTCCCCCTGTACCTAAGTATGCTATGATTTTTTCACTAAACATAAAATTTTATTGCCACTCTTATCGGGATTATACACTCGAGAGCAATGAATCCGGGTCACTTAAAGAATCCTAAAAATCTCGGAAACTAAAAATGCTAGGTTAATGCAATAAATTGTATTTAATAGACAATGTAATACTCCTTAAATGAAGGTATTAAAACTTCTTAGTTATTGTAAAGTTATATCATAAAAAAATCAAATTTGAAAAAGGGCCACTTTCGAAGATGGAACTACGAAATTACAGCATTTGGTTTTGCTTTTGTTTGTAATCTGTCATTTATGTGGGTACATAAACCATGTTGATAGTGCTCTATATTCATTATTCAAGCTGAAATTATGTCGCTTACGCCTGAAGAATGCACCAGAATACTTACAATGCTGGAAACCGGCCGGAGTCAGCGCGATACAGCCAGGACTGTCGGTGTGTCGCTGTCAACAGTACAAAGAGTTCTCCGACGTTACGAAGAAACTGGTTCTAACCTACGCAGACCAGGAACGGGCAGAACCAGGTGTACCACAGCACGAGAAGACCGATACTTGGTGAACACCATGCTTCGAAATCGCTTTCTCACAGGAACTGAACTCACCAATCAGTTTCGACGCCTCGGAGGAAGTAACCCAAATGCATGGACAGTAAGACGTCGGCTTGCTGAATCTAACTTAAAACCCCTTAGACCTGCAAACGGCCCTAAACTGGAGCGTGGGCATCGTATTTCGAGACTAAGATATGCCCAGAGCCACGTAAATTGGAGTATTGAAGATTGGTCAAAAGTTATGTTCTCCGACGAATCAAAATTTATGCTCTACAAGCACGATGGAAGACACAGAGTGTATCGAAGACCAGGGGAAAGATTCAAGCAAGCATGCATCGAAGAAAAAGTAGCCTACGGTGGTGGGTCTGTACTTGTGTGGGCCGGAATTTCTTCTGAAAGTCGCACAGAGCTGGTGATCATAGAAAACGGCTCTTTAACTAGCGTAAGATATGTGGAAGAAATCCTCAATGATCACGTTGGTCCATTTATGGTCAATTTAGGTGAGGATGCTATATTTATGCATGACAATGCCCGACCTCATACAGGTAGGATTGTGAATGACTACCTTCAAGAGATGAACATTACTCGTATGGAGTGGCCAGCGCGCAGCCCGGATATCAACCCGATCGAGCATGCTTGGGACGAGCTAGGCAGATGCGTAAAACAACGAAACCCTCCCCCAATCACGCTTCGTGAGCTCAAAATTGCTCTCACAGAGGAATGGGAGAATATTCCCCAAAATCGTATAAGGAACTTGGTGTACAGCATGCCAAACCGCGTAAACGCAGTAATGGAAGCACAAGGAGGCAATACGAAGTATTAAAATTCAAGAAAATCGTAATAAAGTTCAAAAATTTCATGTTTCCTATTTTTGTTTTAAGGAGAGATCAGCAGTTTTTTTCTTTATGTAATTTTGTGTTAATAAAATGTATGGTGACTCATATTTTTTTTACTTTCATTTAAGGAGTATTACATTGTCTATTAAATACAATTTATTGCATTAACCTATCATTTTTAGTTTCCGAGATTTTTAACATTCTTTAAGTGACCCGGATTCATTGCTCTCGAGTGTATTTGGACATTTTAACAGTTGGATAAAATACAGAATTATTCGTTATTTTGGCACTTGAAATCTCGACATCGGGTGCCTTATAGCACCGAATTATTATAATTTATTTTTTGTTTGTCAGCTTCACAGAACATTAAAAAACCATTGTTCTGTGGTCAACTTAGTACTTTACATGAGTATGTAGTACCTGTCAATGATCCAAAATACATTATTATTATTCCTAGCCTCGGTTACTTTTTCAAGTTAGAATGAACATCTAATTTGTATGATATTTTCAGAACTAGAATTAACCCTTAGAGCGCTGTGTTTGTGCTTAGAAAAGACACATTCATTCAATGTTGTACTGGTTATTGTACGTCGCTAGCACTGGCACATGCAAACAATTCTGGAGGTAAGTACTGGCAGCATCCACTCACATAGCAGACATGTCTCGCATTCCCACTGTGAAGTGTTCCCTTTTGTTTACGTTTTATTATTTCACGGTTCAGTTTAATAAAGAGGCCATGTACGAGCAAGAAATAATTAAAATAAATGTGGAATGTGAGCTTTAATATCACAAAATTAAAGCGTCCGTTTGTGTTTGTAATGAACGTGCAATTTCATGAAATAAAATTGGTACAAATATTGCAATTGTGCTTGCAATTCGGGTTTAAAAATCCGGAACAGAAACGTTTTAAAGATAATTAGAACTGGGTTGTTGGAAGAGTTATTTATCAATTGACCGAATGCTACACTCATTATTGAGCGTAGCACTATGTATCCTCGGCACCTCGCACTGTGTATCCTCGGCGTGAAGCAATCAAAGTTTTTATTACTATTCGTTGCTTTCTAACATAAAGGAAAAATCCTCTTCAAATTGTCGTCTTGCTGCGGAAATCTTAACTCGCCTTCAAAATTTTAATATTCATCGCCTCACCAAAACCCATTGCTCTCACAGCCCCAGTCTAAAAAATCTTTGCGAAGAAGCACAAAAAAGCATCGTTAGCTGGCTTGCTATTAGACGTTATTGTTGCGTAGTCAATGGGTGCAGCACTCAAAGCGCCTTCGACGCGTCAACCCCTCAACGGAAAATGAACGGCTCTAAAGTACTTGGAAATTGACATAGCTGTTTAGAATTTTATGAAAATGACGTCGGATATTGGAAGACGCAATCAACTTTCTAAAGGATACTATACCAGAAGATATCTTCAGACATTTTCACTATTATATTGCTTAAGATACATAAATAGTTACTTATCGTTTTTATCAAGACTTTTGCAAGGTTAATTTGTTATTTAATTTTATACTGGCACATTTTCCACTTAACACTTTGGACAACAAAGATCTCCACCTACAGTCCCGGATGCTTTAAGCGAAAAAGCATTTGCTGAGGTCGTCAATCTAAGGGAAACCGTTGTAACAATATCTGTGAATTTAATGATTACCGCATTTCTAAGACTTGCTTTAAGCTTACCATCAGGCGAGGAGATGTCCAAGTTTTATGCACAAGAAGAGAGAATCAACCTTCAATTTAGTCCCTGCCTAATTGTGACGAAAACTTTTTTATTTCGTTTACTTATCTTTAAGAATAGGTATAATAATTAGGCTTGTTTCAAACACAAAAGATCCCAATCAAAATTGTCGATTCAGTTCTAAGTTACTAATTTAATTCCCTTTAACATTGTGACCAAAATTCGGGAACAGAATTTCGCTGAAAATTATTGTTCCTCATAATTATCATCCATTGTCATTTTATCAAATTATTTACCCAAAGTTGTAAATATAATTTCAGAATAAAACCATCTATTTATTATATGATATTTTAGTCGTATATAAATTATCTTTTCTTTTACGTCTGCCACACTTCGGCTTCAGATAAGTTAATTTCTTATGCTTCATAATAGTAACTAGATGTGAAAAAGTAATAGGCTATCTCATCTATTTATTTCAGAACAAATTAATTTTTTTATCAAAAAATTACTAATTCATGAAAGAAGAAAAAATTATGGTATTAAATTGTGTCATAATTAACATCGCCAGTTAAATTTCAACAGAAGAAACCGAGGTAAGACAATATTCCAACTTCATTGTCAAATTGTACAGCCAATAAAATGAAATAATTGAATAAAAATGATAACAGACATTTAAAATTTCTTTGAAATTAAAATAACTCTTTGAGGAATGAACGGTTTATCATTCAAATATTTGTTATTTCAATAGACTTAGACGATATACGATATTACATACGATAGGTATAAGATACGACATACGACTAGTCATTTAATCTTTCAATATTTATAGTTTGTTCACTATACTTACTTCATGGCCATCGCTTATCACTTTGTTGTTATATAAATCATTTTTAATAGTATCATTTTTACCCGACTGCCAATAAGGGTTATGTTTAAGTTAAACTAATCTAACTAGGAAATTTATTTGACCTCAAATAATAGTGTTTTCATATCGGTCAAGGTCGCTCATATTGCAATGCTAGTACTCTCACAGATAGCGAAAATTAAAAACGGTGATAAAGACGAAAGTAATTAATGCAAAGCAATAAAATTGTTTTTTCCATTCCAATCCCATCTTTATCGCACTGATAACTTCAGTATCAGCTAGCGAAATGAGCTCGATAAACGCCTAAATACATTATTTTCATTCTGTGTCGATTGCGGTACTCTATTCGGGTGATGAAATAAATAAAATAATGGCTGTTGAATTAGTGAAACGGTACCTTAGTGTTCAAGATAAAGTGTTCTTGATAACTGGTGGAGCGGCAGGCGTTGGAGCAGGCGTTACAAGGGCTTTGTTAGCAGAAGGTGCAAGAGTTAGTTTCGTTTGAGTTCTTTTTATTTAAAGACAAGCTTAATACATAATAGTGTGATGGTGGCATATTTGTGTAAATATTTAACATAATATTTGTCTTATCAACAAATCTTTGACTTTTTAGTTAGTTAGCATTATCTAGTAAGTGTTTGTGATTTGATAATTGTATCTATTACCTATCGTATTATTAGGTAGGTATAAGGAGTTTTCTTTGTTCTATGGGTAGGTACATCAAACCAAAATGTTGTGCCAAGTATTATGTATTTTCTTTATTGAATGTAATGGTATACTTAGTCCTACAGTCCCACTCCAATTTTCGTCTTATAGTAGTTTGAACATTGATTTAAAGTTTGAATATTTTTCTAATTATTATCAGATTGTGCCTCCTCTCTAAATGATTAGTCAACTGTATCATAGTGAATGTGAACAATTTTTAATGAAATACTTTAACTTCAAATATCAAAATCTCATACAAATTTGCAATCAATGTTTAAAAAAAATTAATACTCGTCAAATAGTAACAAAATCAAACAAAGTGTTTAACAGGTAGGTATTTAGTTTGAATAAACAGTTTAACCGCAGCTCTTGCTTCAAAATATAAGGATTGTTGTAGCGTATAATTTAATTAACAAATATTATATTTTGTTCTTCCTGGTCGCAGCTGTTGCCTGTTAGTTAAAAGGCCCGTACCCGCTCTCTGTGGTTACAAAGTTATTAGCATTGCCCAACTTAAAAGTTGTGTATTTACAAAAACAAAATTTTTCGAGTTCAATTTTTATTTTTTATATATTGACTAGTCGTAGAAAGTTAGTTACAGTGTAAATACCTTTTATTATGCTAATAAAGTAATTTTCACTATATGGGGTAGGTATGTTTTTTGTTCTCACTGAAATAAATGACCATGTGTACATATTAAACTAATACTTATTAAAAGTAAAAACGAAGACACTACCATTTATTTAGTAGTTATTTATTATACCGGATTCTACTAACTTAATGCGCGACAAAATTTTGTACATATTTATAACACATAGGTACAATTATTACTAATTATGTAAAGATCTGATATAGATGTTTAAAAATCTGCCACAATTACTATAATTAGGACGAATCTTTCGCACCTACGAAATAGACTACCAAAATCAACACCACTAAATATTATTACTTATTAGATAAAAACTATTTTTTCAGCATGTCATCTTCCTCGACGTATTGGACCGAGAAGGCTCCCTTCTTGAGTGTGAACTCCTGAACAAGTTCGGTGCACTCAGAGCTAAGTTCATCAAATGCGATATATCAGATGAGGAGCAACTCACAAATGCATACAAACAAGTATTTGATAAGTACCGAAGACTCGATGGAGTAATAAATAATGCAGCCGTTGTGAGCGTTGACGAAAGAATCTACAAGAGGATGGTCGATACTAATTTCGTAAGTTGTATTTCTTGCGTGAGTTACCACGAGTTTTATTTTATTGTATCGTCTTTTTAATAAATTTGCTTAACTTGTGCACGAATTTTAACAATCTTTTGGGACCAAAAGCAGCTTAACGATAACTTAGAAACGACACTTTTTAAATTTATTTTCTTTTATTTATTTTTAAAATAGGTAGGTACGTACTCATTTAATAATTTAAATATAACAAGTTCTCTGAAAATTGAAACAATATAAAAATATTTTACCCGAACTCCCGTTAAAAATCAGTAAAGTCAAACCTTATACGTACATGCAGAATCATATCGCTTGCAAACACACTAAAATGATTTTCATATAATCGTAGAGCCCAGTCTAGCTTAAGTCTTGAAATGTTCTAACAAAAGACTCCTGACTAATTATTTTCAGACGGCTGTCGTGAACAGCACAATTAAAGCATTTCAAGCAATGGGGCGAGACCAAGACGGTGATGGGGGTTTTGTGCTCAATATATCATCTTTATTGGCTCTGCATCTTGGCAATCATCTACCTGTGTATGCGGCTACCAAGACTGCTGTACTTCAATTTAGTATAGCTATGGGGGTAAATGTACTTTTTTTACAGTATAATTTAATATAATAGAAACCTGTGACTGCCATATAGAACATGTTCTTTCTAGATTTGGAGTAATGAAATGGTACCTACTCAGAGCGGCCGGAGGCACTCAATAGCTCAGCGACGAATCTGATTAGCAAAGGGATCTTCTTTGGTCGCCGTAAAAGTCATTTTAGGTAGACCAGCATGGTAGCGAGAGATAGAATACAACTACTGCTCCTTATAGGAATAGTGTTAAATAAGATCCGTTCCTAACGGGACAGTTGTTAGAAATTTATCAGTAGTAAACTCAGAGTTGTGAAACAGATACAAGTTTTATGGACGCTGTCTCCGATCAAATTACTGCTGGAATATATAATTGAGACTGTTTAATTGTTTTTTCAGGCGCAGGAACCACATTCAAAGACTGGAGTTCGTGTGTTAACCGTGTGTCTTGGTCCGACCGATACTGCAATACTAGATAGAAGCAACATGGAGAATTTCAATAACGAGGCTGCTGAACGCCTGTCATCCCGAGTCGCCGTGAGACAGAGGTATGTATTGACATATTATTTACTAATTTAACTGACAAAATCAAGTAACAAAAGTAGGTACTAACAAATGCACATCAAGCCTTATAGCACATCAATAGCTATGCTTATCTTTACTCATGTGCTTATAGTAACAGAACGAAATGTGTAGCTTAGGATCCATCCACATCAATAAAATTATAGTACGCCTATGTTGGCATTTAAGTGGTCCGGCCATGAACCAAAATTTGTAGAATACTTGTAAACATACCACTTTAAAATTATTTCACCAAAGGAAATGTTAGCTTAGTAACTAGGTATTTCAAAATTTCATACGCACAACTTATCTTCCAGTATTAAACTTGTTAAGCCCGTCGTTATTTAGGTACGATAAGTTTTATGCAAGTATGATACAAGTTTTGTCTAAAGTTGTATACTTGTATAATGAATATAAACCAAAATTACAAATGTTGAGTAACACTTGTGCTTTGGTGTAAAAGAAGGGTACCAACAATAAGAGCTAGCGCGACACACACAGAGTTTTACTAGGCGACTCTGGTGGTAATGGCAGTACATAAATAATGAGATCTCCTATATGAGTACCAATATGCCACCATACTACGCGATTCTGCCGATTACGTGTTCACAACAATCTGCTGTTACGCCACTGTTACACACTGTAATTGAATATGAACGTGCTCTTACTCCACTATGTAAAAGTTTCTATTGAAAATACTTCACTATTAATTTTTTTTTTTTTTTTTTATTCATGATAGGCTTACGTTTGACCTCAATCTCACCTGATGGTAAGTGACGATGTGGTCTACGATGAATCACGCTTTTTTTTTATTTTTATTTTTATTTTTTTTTAATTAATATAATAATATAGTGTTCTTGAGTTTAAATAATTATAATAGGCACCAATAGCACTAATAAAACTCATTTATCTATCTAATTTATTAAAAAGTAAAAAAAAAATACTGTTCAGATGTTAAGAATATAAGTGTCAATCAATGAATCAGACTATCGCGGCAGTCCACTGCTGAACAACCTCTTCCAATGTACGCCCTATCTTCTTTCGTGGGTACCTTTTTTCCTGGCACGTTCAATTCTTATTCTACACGGAGGAAAATGTTAAAATGCTACAATTCTGTCCTTTGAAACAGTTCCCAAGTGCTCTTCATGGAACAGATACTAGTAGTTGAACACGCAGACTCCAAACACCAGTCCGTTGGTCCGAGAGATTCAATGTTTCCGGAAGACTGGAATCAATATAGATTCAAACGATTCTCTTTGGAGAGAGCGACGTGAAACTTGGCAGATATTGTCCAGACACAATAAAATCGCTCACATGTTGTAGAACATGACTCCATTAATCTCCGTATTAAACTGTAAACGTGAATCAGCGACTATATAACCTAACGTGAATGGGTGTATTCCATCTGCCCCGGTGACTTGGCCCGGTGCCGGGCCACATGGGAAAAAAAGTTTTAACTGGCCCGTTGATATGTTGACCGGGCCAGATGACACAAATCAAGTGCCATCGTCCCCGGTAAGGGAAAAATAGAGGATACGCCTCGTAATTTTTTTTATAGGTATATAGGACTCGTCAATAATGAACGAGTTCCCACTTCACCACCATATTCGGATTTATTTTATAAAATAACTTAAATGTGGACTACCAAACACAAATGCGGTTACTGTTCAATTGAATTCCCTATTAGCATACCTACCTAGAAAAAAAACTAGGAGGTGTATATAAAAAAAATATTCCTTGGATTTTTTTTTCATTTTTTTATTGGTATTAGGCTCGCGTTTGACCACAATCTCACCTGCATAAATTTGTAATGTTACATGTGTGTTTACCCTGAAATCGCTGTAGAAATGGTAAATGAACATAATTATTTATTTAATTGCAGAGTGGAATCAGCAGTGACTGGCATTCTAGATGTAATAGAGAAAGGAACAAGTGGATCTACATGGATTGTAAAAAACGACCAACCAGCTTATGATTACTCTGAGAAAATAACTGAAGCATTCAAGGTTTTATCAGAGACTTACATGTAAAAACTACTATTTAATTTATTCTGACAATATATAATTTCTAAGAATAATGATTAAAATTGTAACTAATGATATTAAATGTTTGATTTACGAATGTTTACCAGTCTGCCCTAATAATCAATGGACTTGAAATTGTTTGCCCTTTCGTCATGTAACATCACAGATTGTGTACTTTGATACTTGTACCTACATAATGTACTCTCTTTTATAATTTATCAAGTGCCTCACTTACTTTACATTCATTTCGTAGCTTTCTTAATAATAATATCTTTCCCTAACGTTAATGTTCTGTATTTTAATTTATTTAACTTCATTTATTCTGCTTTTAACATACAATTTGCTTTTCTTGGAATATCGTTTTTGATATTAGAATAGATAGCAATCGGTACTGATCGGTACACACTCCAATTTCAACTTTGAAACGTTGTTTATTCAGTTTTATTTCTACCATGTACAAAGTCATATACCTAAGTACATGTCGTATTTAGTTTATTACATAATGTTATAGATGTAATTTTTTCACTTGCCCTTGCCCGTTTCTATCTAATGATAAATCTGCAGGTGTACCGGCTAGCAGGTGAGGTTGACCTTGGTCCCAAAGATCTTGATGATCTACCCATTTAGGCCTTTCTATAAACAATGTATTCAATTTAAAAAAAAATGAATGACGCGACATTCTAACTAATATTATAAATACAAAAGTAAGTTTGTTTGTGTAAAAAAAAAGTTAGTTGCGGCAACGGAATCAGTATTCTATGCGGGTGGAGCCGGTGGGCATTGGCTAGCTGTTTATAATTCTACCGGTGATCCAAATAATACTTCAGTTGTTGTTTACATGGCAAAACAACATTATCTCGTTCCAAGTTCAATCAACTCGGTAAAAGTAATTTCGAATAAATTACAGTTTATTTGAAATGGAATTGAACTTATTCCGAAATTGAATTAAACTTTCTATGAAAATGACCGCAAAAAGCTGTTTGATATTATCTTTGTAAATGTAGACTTTGAATACACAGACAGATACTTTATATAGGTACTTCGTCCCCTACTGAAAAAGGTAGAGTTTCTTCGTGCCGAATGGGAGTGACGGCATCTACCGGTAGGTACCAAGAATGATTGCTTAGTTTTAAATAATTACATTTTTGTATAATAATATCTATACTTAGCTCGACATTGCATCCTACCATTATTTTACGTTGGTCATTTTCATTCAAGTTCATTTCATCTACCCAAAGTAATGTCAACTTTGCCCCTTCTCTGTTTCTTTTATAACGGGCGACCAAGAACCGCAATCACAGTATTAGTAATTCACTGTGTGTGTAATCATAATAGACTACGTACTGGCTAGAACTTGGCAGAGAAAATAGAACTGTTTCTGTCAGTGCATTTCCTCCTCAGGGATTAGGCTAATTTATAGCAGTGTTGCATCTAATCTATGTTCAAGTACGCCTGCTTCGGCTGCTTCCTGTACATTGCTCCGTTCCCTTGAATTATGGGCAAAGTTAGAATGAGATGGATTTTTTAACTTTGCTCAAGTAAAATTTTCGCAAATGACACGGCGAACAGGCTTCGAAGTTTTTGCTCGGCTTCAAAACTTAGCTGCATAATTTAACGAAGTTTAACGAACAATTTCAAGGTGAAATACGTATGGTAAAGTATGTTAGCCTTAAAGGTGACTCATGAACCCAGCACCTAATTAGACCCGCACTTCTAAATATACATTCTCTCACTTATTAATACTATAGCCGCACCGGATTACCTCGCCCATAAGCTGTCTGTATGTAGGTGGGCCACACGGTGACATTCCGCTGTAAACTCGCTTGCTACACGTCACACTTTTCTGAATCAAGCCAGCCTATCTGTGCTAGGAATCTTGGATTTTCATTTACGTGTCTTAAATTGAGTCAAATTATGATTATATAACATCTAGAATCCGACTTTAGCACCAATTTCAAGTGCTAAACCAACCAAGGATTGGCTCAAGCACCCACGCACGCAAAATATCATTATTAATGTTTATAAGTTTATATTAAGAATTTTCTATATAAAGATATGCAATACAATGCACTTAATAGCTCCTCTGTTTTTTAAATTCAATTTATTCGGCTGGTTACATAAATTTGTAGCTGTTAATGTTGGCCAGAAAATGCTTAAGTATTTCTTCAATTTCAGTCCATTGAACATTAAATTTTGTCTGTGGTGTTGAATAAACCGGGATTTAAACATTATTCACAACTCAAATAATCGTGATATACTGATGCGGTAAGACTTTACCCAAATTGCCTTTTGTATTTAATTGAAACCTAACATTTATCATCTTGTGCTCAGAAATGATTAAAAATATTATTATTGAAACGTACCTATTATGATAACATAGAATGTTATTATACTTTCAAAATGTACAGTGTTGTTCCCCTAAGAGTACTTATGCCAATCATTGCCTACATTTTGCAAAAGTCAGTGCATTTTGTGTTGTTAAACTTTGTTAATTGCCCCTGGAATTAAAATCCCGAACCGAATGATGATTTCTTCTATTTTTTTAAATAGAAAAAATCTATCACTTTTGACTCCAATCGACTAAAATCGCTCTATTATAACTTTTTGTAACTTTTAAATTACATAAAAGTTAGGATAGTACGGTTTTACTCCGTTCTTATTTTTAACCTTTCTAAAAGCTCCGGTGACTAATCACCGGCCTCAAAGTTTTTTTCAAAAAAAAAGACAACAAAATAAATGCTTCAAAAATTCATTCGGTTTCAAATAATTTGGCATTTACTCAAAATCATTGGACGTCAGTTTGCTGGTGCCTATGTCGTAATTTTATGTAATTTTCAGGTCCACCGACCACACAAATGAACCGTATATTCCTGGGATGGAATATCAATGTCCCTGACAATCTATTTTAAGATGGAAAAAGTCCTTCGTATTTTCGGCACAAATTGAATGATTAATATTTTTTTGCACGTGGCTATTTCAATATTGGAATTTACTACTTAAATTATGATAAGGGTAGGCTGGTTGATAAATGGATGGCTTAAGTTAGTGGGTATTTTTTTGGAAAAAATAATAACGGAAGAAATAATTTACGGGTCTTTTCACCCGGCGTATTTTTAACTCTGTGGGTACAAGGAATAAAATAATTCTACCTCAGACAGTTCTAGAGCTCTAAGCTACTCTACTGAAGATACCATTATTAGGTCATTTGAGATGCTTTTTAGGACAGTATATTATTAGCCAGGTGTTTCTTCTTAACGTCGCAGTAAACACTACGCACTACGCACAGTACCAGTTTATTACTTTGTGAGCTTGCTGTTGTCTGATGAAAATTTATCAATCAAAATACCCTAGTCAGACAGTACAAAATTAGTAATTACGAATTAATTGCGAAAGGAAAATAATCCGCAAAAAGATACTGTGGATACATTCAAAATTTTCGGTGACAAAATACACTAAGCTAATTATCATTAGATAAAACCTTAGTATTTAACTTTAAATCTAAGCAAAATCAGAACTCTAATTCGGATTTGCTAAAGCATGCTCGTGAATAGTTAAACACTGCGGGTTCGGATTTGGCAAACGTTCAGTTGCTATCCACGCCTGTCCGATGCGCTTCGTCTTAACACTAGTAAATAAATAATTATTGAAACCCGGATTAAGCACTTGAAACGGCTGTCAGTTATCCGTTGTTAAGCTGTAAATCGATATAGGATGTCGACCGGTTGTCAGCTGGTGCCAATTATTGAGATACTGGGGCTTCTTTAAATTAACTCTAACCCTGAAATATAATTTACATTTTCATTATAACCATCTCTTTTAAATTTCTGCTTTTATAAACATTTAGTCTAGTTGAAATACATAGACAAATTAACTATGATTGTCACTACGGACCACAAAAAAACGACAAAAATTATTGTATCTAACATTTTTACCGATTTTTTCACCTCGCTTGATGGTAAGATAAAGTCTCAGGAATGGGGCCACCATTATATACACAGATAGTGCCATATTGGTGCCCTATAGCTTGACGGCCTCATCAAATGCTTTTACACGCCCCGCTTAAAGGACCCGGGACTGTAGGAGGAAGGAAACACGTGAGCTGGTAAAGAATTCCAGGTCTTTATAGTGCGGCTAAGAAAAGAGGCACCGATGTTTAATAACCAAATATCCGTAAAAAGGCTTTGAGTTAAAGAGAGTTTGATATCTATTCACTTACAATGCAAATTATAGGGCATAATACAAAGGTTGTTGAAATAAAACAACACAGGGGAGAACATGAAACAAAATGTAAAGGCCATAACAGAGGAAAAGGTGTAGGAGAACAACAACAATTATAAAGGTTTATTGCAGGAGTTTAAATGTGCACAATTGTTAGCCTTGGCTTTATAAGCTGATAACGAACCAGGAAACATTTCATACATCCTTCTCTTTAGAAATAAAATTTTGCACCCCAACTTTGAATAGAAATTTCAGTCGTAAGAACCACGCTAATTTAGGTAAGTCTTTTTGAGTTTTATAGAAGTGTTTAAAAAATCTTTACAAAACGGACGCCTTGTGCTGTAAGTGAAAAAATCACTATCATCATCAGAGCCTTAGTTCCGATCAAATCCAAAGCACTTTTAGGCACTTGCAGCTCTTCTAGTGTTTGTATTGATTTGGATTCTAGAAACAGGACCACAATCAATTTAAAATAAATCTTGCTCTAAAAGGTTCTGGAATGAAGCATGATGGTAATAAAATAGTAGTCGTAGGTGTAGTCGTAACGTTTACTTGACTCTTTAAACGTAAGTTTGTTGGTGTTTTCAGTATGGTGAAAGTTTGACTTTTATTCTCGATTTCTAAACGTGTGTGGGATATTTCGAGTTTGTCCATTTAGACAAATTCGAAATATTCCACTGCCCTAACTTTCAGAATATAAAGCAGTGTAGCTTTAAAAAGCTTACAAAATTCTACGAATATAATTATAAAACATTATTTTAAAATTATTTCATAGTAAGCTGTATTACATTGTTGTTCGCTTGGAAGCCCATTGTAGCAAAACAAGCGTTAAAACATGCTCAATCTGAAGTGTATGAAAGCATAACATGAACTGAATTTAATAAAGGATTTTCAACTTTCCGGAATTCGTTCAATATTCACGTTGTTCGTATGTTCACATTATTTTGTGGATGGTTATCGGATTTCATTTTTCCATTTTTTCAAAACTTTACACTGGAGGTTTATCTATATTTCTCATAGTTAATTTTAATTATTACTATTTTTTTTTATTATAATATGTCTCGTAACTTTTACCTCCTATTTTTACTATCCATATGAAAAACAGCGTTGGTTTCCACAATAACACCACATCGTCCGGTGCTATCAAAATTGTTACGTAGACTGGTGTCACAACCACACTGTGTCTCTGACATCATAAAGATATGATTATGTCCACAGAGAGAGGTGTTTACTTTGGTCAAAGAACAAGCTCATGTTGAAATACCTAACAATGCTTAATTTACTTAGTTAAATGAACCGTGTACACTGTAAAGCATGGTGTGCAACTGACTAAAAACATGACCTAAAATCGTTACGGCGGCAAAGTTGCTTGACAGATCGCTTGACCGTTCATTTATCAATACCAGTTCACTGGTCTAGACTATTATGTAATGGAATATTAAGTGTGGCATTTTAAAAAACTTTAACTTTAGACTTCAATGTAAGTGATAGAACACTGTGTTTTTTCTGCTGCCATAACAAATAGTAATTACAGTAATTTGTAGTTATGTATAATTTGAATCGGAAACCAGTCGTAGGACTGTTTTGCTCTGCTTGCTTCAGTTGCTGTAATTATTAATAAAATTGTCAGTAGATATGTCTCTCTATTAATATTATTTTAATATAATATGAAATTTTTACGACGCCTTTCTTGTATCTAATAAACTAAAGATAGAATCTCGTTTTGATAATTCGTTAGATCCATGGTATAAATGGTAATTTCGATTGAAAAATTCTATGACAGACCTGATTGAATGTTTTCGCTATATTTAAACTTGTTTGGTCACAGAACATTTTAAGTATTTACAGCCACAGTCCTCAATTACACGAGCCTATGGTATCAAACATGCATTGTTTTAAAAGGACCAAGTTTTTGTACTGAAAAAGGGGTGATTCAACAATAAAAACAATAATTTAGTACAGTGTCCCATTTTAATCCTTATTACAAACCCGCTCGACCCTTTAAAACGTTCTCAATTTTCAGGTAGGCTCGTACGCTTCAGGTAACTTTGGATTTCTATGAGTAAAAGTGCTTAGGTAAAATATTCTTTAATTGAAACGATTAAACCAATAAAAGATAGCTTAAAATACATATCACGCTCATAATTATTGTCTTTATTAATACGTCTTCTTCATTATTATTTCTCAGCACCTTCAAGGAGTTAAATAAGGCACTGGAAATGGTCATTATGTATTTAATAAGGGTATAATAATGTAATGTTTATTGTCTCATAAAGCTTGTCTCGATACATAGTTTTGCGTAATTGAGTCGTTTGACTTTCAATACGTTGTTTTGTTACGAACATGGTTACGGACCTCATGAAATAAAGCTGGCCCATATTTTCAAGGTTCAACGATTTTAGTGATTATGCTAAATCGTATGGTTATATAAATACCTATTAACTTTTCACTAAAGCAGTTGATGTATTCCATTCTGTACACCATCTGCACTTTCATAATTGGTTTGCACGTGTCTTACGTTTCAAAAACCAATATCCATCAATGTATGTAATATTCTTGTTCAATATTTATTCCTGTTGGTACTTTGGAGAATATAGCTTTTTACTTTACCGAATCTTTTACTATCTGTTGGCGTACAAAAAAAAGATTCAATTCGAGCTGAAATCAGCAATAAAATATAGCAGAACCAATGTTTTTACCGACGCACATAAAATCGAGCAGAAACGATTCGTACTGGTATATTCATTATAATATTAATACCTAATATTTTTATTTTATACTTGTATATATTATTTATCTGACGCCGAGGTGGTTTATTCTTAAAGTTTATGTTTACTTAAATTATAAATAGCTTGTATTGAATGATTTCGTAATTTAGTTGCTTAAGTTTATTTTTCTTATAAGTTGTACCTACCTAGTACATCACATTAGTCTACTATCATGTCAATAGTTCTTACGCAAACCATTACATTACTTTTTAATTCCTTACAAGAAACAGCGCCTAATAGCAATCACATAACTTTGAAACAAACTTCTCTTCATATAAATATAACTACTCAAAAGTCATTGAAACCCTGCACTGCCTTTACGGAAAGGTTTTACTATATAGATGCCTATTCGCTGGAGGTGAGTACAAACGACTTTTCTGACAGCACATTTTTCATACTCCGGCTATTCCCGTGCCTTGAAAGGCTCAACCAAACACCTTCATATTTTGTCGCTGTCAGGCGTGCGTTTTTATAAGGAAAATAAAGTAAACAAAAAGGGTAAAATAATAGCGGGAAGGACACACTGATATTGTTTATACCAACATTGCCAACATTAGATGGGTTCAATTTTGTTTGATGTGGATGCTTACTTTCCATAATTTTTAATTTAAAATCTTTATCTTTTAGTGCAAAAAGACCAATAACGTCTTTTTCCTTTCCAGGATCTTTTTTATCTTTACACACTTCACGTTTTATAGCACAAAAGTATTTCTATTTGATTCTTTTTATATATGATAGGTTTACGTTTGTTCTTTTCGTGTCACCTGTTGATAAATGACAATACGATGAATCACATTGGCTAGAAGGAACCTGACTTTCTCGAATACAAAATGTCTCATCATTAAGTTTATATCCCCTATTTCCCTTAAAAAATCCGTAGTGCGGAACAAAAATATAAAAATATATTTCCACATCAGGCGGGAGAGTATTAAATTCTGCAATAACTTCGAGCAAGCCGTAAGTAATATTTGCTTGGCCACACGTGTGCCTTCCCATAGGAATTACCTTCCCCTAGAGCGACGTAAATTTTCCATAAGACTCAGAGCTGTTTAGGGGAAAATTCGCGCTGTTTACTTACGGGATTTTTATTTCCAAAATTGAATGAGATAGTTGTTATATGTATACGTGTAGGTATGTGCTTATGACTCAAGGAAAATGGTGGCATCTATCATGTCTCGTGTATTCGTCTGTATCCGTTTGTAATTTTCTTTTATATTTGCCGCTTATTTGAAGCTTGTTGGCTTACTGTTTCAAACCAAAATGTATTATTACTTATGACTAATGTATTATGATGTAATGCCTGAATAAATTAGAGCTGCACTGCAAATGATTTTTTCTTTTCTACAAATGACTTTGTTTATAATATCATATATAAACAAAGTCATTTGTACCTAACGTACGTAACTTACCTAAGCGGATTTTTGTAATAATATATATTTTACGATATACTAGGTGTATAATTTTTGTTCTGTTTTATACTGTTCGTGAACTTAATTTACTCGATCCCATAATTAGTACGCAAGTTTTGCAACTTTACGGAGAGTGTTGCACAGCACTTTACTCACAGAGTAATTAATCAAGACAGCATTCACAAGATTCTTCACAAACTCTTCAACGTAATATCTACAATATTGTAAACGTTAAAAAAGTTTGTCAAATAGCAAAATAGCAATAAGTATTGTCCTGTCCACCAGTCATGGGTTCAAATCCGTCTTAGATTGAAGTTAGTATAATAAATTGTTTCAAAATATCAATAATTTTCTCAATCGTAAGTTCTTGTTTTGCAGTTCTTATCTTCATTTTTTAAAACGTTGCAGAACAAAGATCAATCCATAAATCTTGTTTCATTTCTGCAACAAGGACGTATTTTCGGCAGAAGGTAGCCAAGCTCATCCCGAAATAGCTTATGAAATTGCTTTTTAACGAACTCATTTACAATCCTAAAAAAAATTATATCCGTGCCGCAAGCTGCCTAATTTTAACTTTTATAACTTAATAAAATTGTTTTACGCTCGCCGTTTAGTTTATACCTAAAAGAATTACATTTTCGGTAGCAAATTCGAGTGTAGTCCATATTGCAGACGGAAATGTATTTTACAAGCCATTTTATTGCGTAGAATAGCGCATTGCACCGACTGCACTGCGCCTACAAGTACAATATGGATGGTAAAATAGCACTTTTAAAAAAGTTTGTCACAATATCCTTCAACAAATTCAAGTTTATTGACATTTTATTTGACTTTAGATTAAAATGGTCATTCGAAATTACTACTATTATTATATTAAGGCATATTATTACTAACCATGTTTATTATGAGTAGTAAGTAGTTTTTGATATTTCAACACTTTCATCCGTTCTGTTCGTATTATATTTTTATGATCATGTAACAGTGTCGAAATATATGAAACTCGATATCACAAAACATGGTAAATATCCCGTTAATAAATTATAATAATGACGTTATATTTGTACTTAAAAACAAGTTAGTGTTGATTGTTTAATTTTGTTTATATGCGTACCTGTACGAGATCTCCATGGATCCCTCCAGCAGCTGTGATGGTTAGTAAGCAGACGTAAGGCACCAAATCTTCCCGCGGGCGATGTAACTCCAACTCGTATGTGCGACCAATATCACCATAGTAAGTTTTGTTGCATCCTGGGGACAAAAACTTACATAGTGAATAATTTTAGAACTGTTATTCTCGTGTATTTTAATTTTTGTTACCTACATATATATATTTGAAATTCATAACCTAAAAGATGAAAAAGTTTAATTAAATCGGATAAAACAGATTTAGAAAAAAAATTGTAAAAATATGGATACCTATTACTATTTTTTATTGTTTTTCGTTTCGTTATCGTAAAGAGCTCGCATATAATGTACTTATATATTTATATTATTATATACGTCATTTATATATATAATATAATTATTATGTAAGATACCGATGCCCGCATATCCTGACGGAATAGCCAGACTATATTTTTTCAGACTTGTTTTCGGACTGCGTGCCGTTTTAGTGTGATATTTCGTAAAGAAAAACTGTTTTACCTACAATATATTATTACTAACGATAGGTGTAAGGAACAAAAGAAACCAAATAAAATGATGTAAGGAACAAACACTCGAACATGGATTCGATTATTTTTATAAAATTTCAAATGAAATATAATTTCCTCTCGACTTCACGTTAAAAAGAAACTCATCTAATGATAAATAATCAATACCAACAAGGCAATGAAATGGCGCACCTGGGTAAGAAGTAAATTTTCCTTTTGATTAAATTGCCTCTAACTTATAAAATAATACAATACCTACTGCTGATCCCCTGTGCGCGGCTTGTTTAGCTGTCAAAGTATGATATATAGGCAATTCGATAGGAGAAATATTACCGAAGGGAATACAGAGCAGATGAATAGTTGTTTAAAATGAATTAATATCGTGGAATAAAAATACCAAATAGGAAAAAAATTAATGATGAATATTTTATTAAACACGCTTAAGCATTTTATTATTTCTTTTGGGTACTTTTCTTAATTTTAGTCCGCTTCATCATTAAAATACTTATAGAAAATCATTGCTTGGAAACAAATGGAAAAGTTATGCTGTAAGTTGAGGCCAGTTGATACGATAGTACAATATAAATATACGAGTAGATATATCTTAATATTTCAAAGAATTTCTCTTGAAAGCGAATGAATAAGTGATATGGTATGTTTCTTACTTCTTCATGCTTTAACGGTTCGATGAATTTGAGTACAATTTTGAAAGCATTAATAAGTAACACTTTAAATGCTGACTTACTAACTGCAACAGATAAATATTTGTATATTAAATACCAGCAGCGCAAGGCGCACTTCGTATTTAATATAAGATATGAGTTCAAAAATGTACTACAGCAATACGAATTTTCTACACGAGTATGGTAAGAAAAATTCTAAACCTTTTCAATTTTCATAACTAACACAATAACAATTGAAACAAAAGCTTTATGCTGGGGAGGTCTAAGGACCATTCCTTTCATACCCTTTTGTAAAATATGAATGAAGAACATAAAAGTAACATGTTTGCCTTCAAACTGTGTGTGAAATGTTACATATTTCAGTTAAGACGGAAGGTATGGGTACTTATGTGTAAGGTGAAAAGTTCTCAAAGGATCGTTACGGCTAAAGTTTGAGATCAAAATAAAGTTGAAGAATTTATGTACCATATCCAGGTTCCGAAGACCATCGAAACTTGGTCCGCCAAATTGTTTACTGCAAAAGTGGCAAAGTCAATTTTGACAGTTAATATTAAATTTACTAAGTATTTTTACCATTAGCTGTATTTATTACTATTGTAATAAAAGTAAAAAGTTTATTGAATAAAAATTGTCCGTTCACATATACTTTTAGTGTAATAGTGCGAAGGTTTATAGCTTATTAGGGATTGCCGTTCAGCATATACCCTAAAAACATTTTTTGTATGGGTTGCATTCTCAAAAATAAGTTAGTTTTAACTTTAACCTAGTTATTTTATAGGTACTTATTTCATGTCATGGATTATTTCTGTAAAATCACAGTACGATTTCAAGAAATATAACGCGATTCTTGAATTTATAGCTCTACCTTATACTTACAGTTAATAATTCGCAAAATTGGCATTTCAATTTTTTGATTTATACTTAACTGAATCAAAAAAGGTAGCTAACAGGATAATTAACTGTGAATGTACGGCCACATTAACAGGGTTTATGCTCACACATTGAGCCCAAAATAAATAAATCCTTATAATTGAGTCAGTGAAGATTAAGTAGAAAATAAACTACCTATACACAGAAGTTGTTTATTTATTAGGCTGCCATACATCAATTTCATCAATGCATAGATAATTGACCCTTGTAGGAATCGAGTCCACGAAACTCAACCCAATGGTAGTGTGCAAGGCAGTCATTTACTACCACACAGCACATACAGCCACTACCCCATTAGTGCACTCAAAAGACATATTTGCCGAACTAGCAAGAAACAGCCACTTTTTCCGAATAACTGAACAAGGTATAAGGATCTATTCCACAAAATCGAATCACTCAATATGAACTCAAGCACATGTTTCATATCATCCTCAAGCTAGTACTTTAAGAGCTAGGAGTTCGCGCTTGAATACTCATGAGAAATATTTCCCTCTCTTTTGAAACAAACGGGTGTATCACAAGCAAAGCGAAGTTCGCTACGCCTAACTTGTATGGAGTGATATAGTGTGAAAAGTTGGGATGCTTTCAACTTGATTGCCTAAACAATATAGTATGTCTTTCCTTGGATAGTTAGGTACATGAACAAGATACTTTTATACTTTTTGTAGGAATATAATTAATGCTACCTGCTCGGTATTACTGACGTCATGAACAAGCACAATACATGTCCAATAAGATATTGTCAGTAGTCAATAAATAAAGAAACAATCATTTAATAATTAAGTCCAAGTTCATGTTAGGTCTAAGATATTCGTAGGTACATATTTTTCAAAGTGTAAGGACTTTATTGTTATTTTGATCTGATTCACATTCGTACGCCTAGGCCGGCCTTTACAAGTTGCCCATTCACCCTTTTTTCGTATGGAAATCTCCACCCCGGGTCCGATTATTTCAGACTCGAACCGACTAAAATCGCAAGCCGTTTCGGGTCTTCAGACGCCAGAGTGTAATGTGGCCCTAAGGTATTATCGTTGCACCCATGCTGGGGGTCCCCATTCACCCTCGCGTCAAAATCTGTTTCATCATTTTTTTTTCCATCCACTCTACGTGCCCGAATGATATAAGCATCCTCCTCTCTATTGCTTCATATGTGATTGCACATTAAGTGTGAAAAAATTACGTATTTAGATATATTCCGCATCCGGACTCCGGATGTCCAGGACTCTCCGCTAAGATGATGATTTATATTCCACATCCGAATAGATTACATTTCAAGAAAATGAATTTTATTCAATAAAAACGTAATAAAATGGAATGAAACATCTGCATGAATGGGGAAAACTGTTTTACAAATTGCAACAATTCCTTTTCTCCGGTAGATAAAATGAGAGTCAAGCTTTCAGTAAACACGACATCCACATTAAATGCAATTACATTTTGAGTGCTGTAAAAAATACCGCCCTCATACGGTGTTTCGGGGAAATGTAATTATTTAAATGTACACACAATGTTACTACAAAATTTATCAAATAGTTAAAAAAATTATAGATAATATTTGTTGTGTAGGTATCTGTAATTCTAATGTGTAAATATGAAAGGTTGTTTATTTCCTACACTTAGCTGCTGAACTAATCACAATTTACTCATAATTATTTAAAAAAATCTAAAAAAATCTAAAAAAAATCTGAAAATGTTAATAATGTAAAAGGTTGTGAGGATAGATGTTTATAACTCTTTCACCCAAACATGGTTGATTCTGGCACATAAATAGACTATAGTCTGGAATTAGGTACTTAAGTTATGCTAGTTTATATACAGGCAAAAGTTAAAATAAAATAAATAAGTAGAAAAAGCACGAAGTGAAGATACTGAAAATTTCTAATATTTTTTAAAGAAAAGTATATTAAGCTTTATAAGCGGATTACACTTACCGATTAATATAATTCACATAACATTATTCGTACGCGAGTCCGAACGAGCTAACTTAACCCTTACCCGTTCGGGTACAAATCTCATATGAACATTACTGTCATATTTGACTTGCGTGCTTGCCTTCCATAGAGATAAACATCACGACGTGTACAAAGGATACATTTCTGAAGCGAGGTGTGTTTGTGTGTGTAAATTAATGTTGGCCGTATTCGGAGTGGGCAAATTTAAGCCCTATAGGATTGAGAGCAGGTCTTTTTATTTTAGTGTTCTTATTATCTAACTACCTTTGCCTAATTTTTTGGGGTCGCACAACATGTCATTCTTCTCCAAACATTCTTACCATATGATATCTCATTTTTATGACGGGCTTACGTTTGGCTTCTATCTCAACTGGCGGTAAGTGACAATGTGGTGTACGATGAATCACGTTTGCCTAGATGGAACCTATTCACTCGAGACTTGAAGGCTTAAGTCAAATGCATGTTTTATTATGAAATGTGTTTACAAGGCGAACAATGCAAGCATGCCTATTTACTACCGACATGAACCCCTTTAAAGCTTCTATTGTTTGAGAAATATGGTAAAGGGTTCGCCAAGTCGTGAAAGGAAACGTATAAAGACACAGCTTAACCGTAAACGTTATACAAATTACCCTCAAACTTCCCTAGATATATGCCGGTAAAGTCTAAATCCAAAAAGTACAGTAAAGCGAACAGTGTTCACTAATGGTCTCTACGTGTAGCATAGGTCTCCGAGACATAAGCTTCTAACTTCAAATAAGGAGCAAACAAAAGTTTAGAACTTAATATGCAAATTGGGACTCGTAATGAATATCGTTGCCGTTCAATTACGTAGCACATATTCGTTCGAAATTTGAAATTATTCTGGACTCATTACACGGCTCGTATATGCCACGTCACGAGTTTAACAGGGTTTGAGCAAATTACATTTTATGCTTATAGAAGCATCTATGTGCCCCTCTTTAAGCATATTGCACGGACGGAGGAGTATTAGATTTAGTATAGTAAATGTTTTTATGAAGATCAATTTTCAGTTCAGGTCCAGTTTAGATGCAGAGGTATATACCCTCTATACTTTTTATGGGACTAAATGATCCTATACTCCCATCTGTAGCCCATGTCCATCGTAAATAACGTGTCTTTCAAATTATGAAATAATTATTCCTATAAGTGCAATGATTTTGAAGATTATCCCAAACACAGAACATTAAAGGATTTTTCTTTGTTCTGCGATCCCAAACATAATCACAGCAGACATGACAAAAAAATGGAGAAGACAGAGATGGCAACAACATCGACACGAGACAAGAACCTAATTTTCGGAATCCAGCCTTTAGTAAACTAATTTATGACAGAAACGCCAAAGCGCTCGAAAGTTTACTCTAGTTGATTATATACTTAACCTAAAAGATCACGTCACTACAAATCATTCAAAATCAAATCCGCACAAACACTGCAAAATGAAAACAAAGAATCCAAACTTGTCTAAAAGCTCTCTCTTTGATTGCAGACATGTATCGGTATCCAGTATCCAGTGTGTTTGTGGGACACGGCACTTGGCAGCCGAGGGTCCTATAGTTGATGCATTTCGGTACTTGTGGCTTGTGCCACTTTTTATTTTACGACAGACTTTACTTTGCTGTTTTACTGTTTAGTTTTTATGACTTGTATTTTTGTAATACAATTTAGAAAATGTTTCAGGAATTTAACGGGTTTAATTCATGTAATTCACAATATTGTTCAGGGTTTTGGATTGATAGGCTTCGAAAGAATTCAGAAATAAATATTCCATTCACCCTTGCCATACATCCTACTTCTCTTATCCTATTATTTTAACTAATATTAATTTATGAAGACGTTTAGATGTTTGTTTCTCAATCATGCTCTAATGGCTCAACGGATCTGGCCGAAATTTGTCATAAAGATTAGTAAGGAATAATACGTAGGCGACTTTTTATACCTGGAATAGGTTTCTGTGGTTTGCAGTAACAGGAACAAAATTCCAAGCGGGTGATAGCAATTTTTTTAATAAATTTAATTTCCTTACAGCGCCGAAAGACCCTCGTTCTCGAATATTGCCGACCGTTGTCTAAGGTGGTCTAATGTTATTTATTTTTAAAAGTAAATTCCACACATACTGTATTAGATAGGGATAAACCCCTGTTATCCATGTGTGACACAAAGTACAACGAAACCAAGACAAATAACCCTGCAAATTACACAAATGGTGTTCCATACCGGGGAACAGTTATTTATGTGATGAACCCACAACAAATTTCCCAGTGGTAACTAGTGGAAAAGACGGAGACTTCATTAAGGCTCTACGCAATCTGTGCACATAAATTGATGAGATAACAAAAAGATAAAACAAGTAAGGGGAAGTTATAATGTAGATTATTAAGAAAAACCTTAAATAGTTTCGTTAAAATATAAATAAACAGGTCAAGTTCCGTAAGCTCATTTAACTATATTATCTAAATATTGTAAGCCATATTACCCGGCACCATCTAAGCCCAAATAAAGTTATATTGGTTTTTGTACATTAACATATCATATACATGGAAACACTCAACACAATGCGTGTAGTAATATGTACCTATTCAAAGACACAAATATAATTGCAGTGAGGGATTCGTACCCGCAAATATCATTCAATTGCGATCCGTGAATTCTTTAATTCAACCAAAATATTCGTATATTTTGTATTGAAGAAACCTTTATCATCAAAACAACAAAAGATTATAAGAATGAAGCTCTCGTGCATACCGGAGTAGGAATGTAAATCGCCATTCTTTTGTTCCAACACTATTTTAAATAGGATAACGTTCCTTTGTTACCACAAAGTTTTAACTGCGCACAATTTTACGATGATTCTCAGTCGTCTCAATAAAAGTTTGATACTAATTGTTCGGGTACAGTTTATCAGATTGATTGAAAATTAAATTTGTTGACGATGTTACTGAAATGTTTTTCGTTAATTAACGTTGAGTAAAATTAAGCAGATAACAGTCGGTCGTAAAATTCACGAAATTGTTCCCAAAAAGATTATGAACATATTTTCCGATTACTTATTCTAAAATTTTGTGGAATCGTATGGAAATATGAACGATAGTAATTGATTCACTCCTATTACGTGGTCTTGGAAACTAAGAGTGTTAATATAATACAATCTACCCATACATATAAAAAAAAACAAATTTTAAATACTATGTTATGTCGTGCAGGCTCCACTAGTTTAGAATAAAAATAATTAAACGGGTGTAAAAGCCAAGACGAAACATGATGTTTATTGTCAAATATATCGCCTGTAGATAACAATTTAGTACCACGCGGTATATTTCAAAGACCACCTATGTCAATACATCCGACAGATATCTATCCGATATTAGAATTTATGTTGTTTCCTACTGGATACCCGGTTTGTTTGGGGGTTGCTTTTGAATCGCAGTCGTATTTGAACAGAACAGGAACATTTGAAAAGCGGAAGGTATTTGGATGCTCTGACGTAAGGTGAATGCGGTCGACTGTTTTGTAGTGATGTAGTTATTTACTGAACTGACTGTACTTTAACTGTAGGTATATATAGTGAATTTACTGATATTGGGTTACAAATTGATATTATTTGAATCGAGTTTCAGCTAACATTTTAAAAAGTCTTACCTACATTTGGGTGAGATACGTAAACTGTTTTTGAAATGAGAAATTAAAATTGAGTCTCTATTAATACCTACTTAATCGTGGACGAAAATGCATAAGTAGACGTTAAGAGAGACTCAACTTCAAATCTCATTAAAGAAACCTTACCTTGAAATAACCTCCAGTGCTTATAATAAAATTGTTATTGTATGTAACAAAATACCGCTTAACGCACAACGTTAACCAAACTAACGCATACATGGTACAGGTATACACATTTATCTTTAAATTGCAAACCTTTGAATTGTGTGGCATTGCAATCTGTTCGAAACCGAATCTGGTCGAATCAGCCCTCGCAGACAAGTGTCAAAAGTCTAAATCGCTTACGATTGTTAAGGAAACGAATAGATTAGGTCGACCAATCACATCCAATCAACAAGAATCACGAGCTGGAGTGTGATTGGTCGACTTAATCTATTCGTTTCCTTAGCGATTTAGACGACTTTTCTTAACGATTTTTCTACGGGCTCAGGCCTTTCAAAGTTATGTCAATACACATAACACAGTCTGACAAACTATCCGGGCCCATAGCAAGATCGCGTTAATTTCTATCCAAATTATTCTCACTATTCCATGGGATGCGAAAGTTTATAAACAGTACTGTTCTGAAACATAATCTGTGGACACATTTAAAGTACCAATACCAACTATACCAACTATACCTTTAGTACGGAGGTATAAGCAAAATTCGATATCCCCTATTTTTACGGCCGTGCCTATATTCATCTTATCTTGGCGGGTTTATGGACGGGGCAACGGTAATGGTGTTTGCCGAAAGAGGCTGGCCCCATCGCCCTCAGGATTGCGGATTTTTTTATTTATTTATTTGTAGAGTATCTTCATTATCAGACAACTGTTTATTCTTCTACGCCGCAATCGCAATTTGTTTGGTATCGCCTCAATATAACGACCATCCAAGTCTCGTTTTATATTCGGCCTCCGTTGTGGTTATATTCAATTACCGAGGATTTTAAAGGGAAGTTTTCTCGTGACCTATTTTGTGTAACGATTATTTAAAATGGTAATCAAACCGAATTATGTTCGGGATATTTTTATTTCAAAATAAGAGGCAATAAATTTATTTTATTGCTTTTAAAAGTCTTGATGCTGGATAGAATTTGTGTGAGTATAATATGGTCAGCTATTAGAATTGATGGCAGTTCTGAATAAATTTTCACGTTGATAACCCCTATCAAGGTGAAGGTTGGCCCCGCCTAGCTTACTTTCCAGTTTTAACACCCGTGGTTTATTCAAGGTCAATGTCAAGGTCAAAGAATGCGTTCTATAATAGTAATATTCTATAATAATAGTAGCCTAAGCTGTCCCAAACTATTGTTCTTACGTAATCCGACACTTTTATCCATAAAAAGATTTAATCAAGACAACAAATGACAGAAGGATGTAAACAAGAACATCACTTCTACTCATGTTATAGGTGCCTACAGAAAGTTACAATGTTTGCACAGCCCAAGTATCTGCTCGAAAGAGCCGTAAGTGAAGCGACTTCATTACATGAGATTACACGGGGCAGCATTGTGTCGGCGTCCTCAAGTACATCCGTCGATAGGTAGGTAGGTATGTACTAAAGATGCTACTTTAGATTTGTAAAGAGATAGCAAAGGTATTCAATTGGAACTGCTTTTGTGGTTAGCTATTGTAGCTCTGTCTCCTTCAATTCAAAAGGAGCTTACTACACATTTATGCATTCAATATTATACATACTTATTTATATTATGTACGCTACTACTCTTTGTTATACTCAACACAAAATAAAAGGCCCGTTTTGACGTTTGTCCTCTTGGCGTAACTAGTTATGTACCTTTACGATTCGGTATTCGATACTCACAATGAATCGAATCCAGTTTGCATGGGGATTTAATCGATTTTAATATGTATGTAAACTGCATTGGATTAAAGTTCTGATTAGAAAAATTAGCTTAACCTTTGAATTTGTAGGTATTTTAAAACAATACAATGTTATTAAAGGTCAATTTACTTATATTTAATAATTTTTTTTAAAATAACATTCACTCAATCACAAAAACAACAAGAATAATTAAATCAGTCTTCAGAATCTAAACACAAGTATTAAAATAAATAAAAATAAAAGTGCGCGTCGGGCTTGAAAAAAAATATCTCACTCGATATTTTCTTTCCTAAACTGATTATTAATAGTCTGTGGACTACATGAAAAAATCGTTATGCACAGCACTTAGCAGAGTGGGCGGTACCTGTCAATGAAAAATGTAATTACCTTTAGAACATTTCAATTTATAAAAAATTAAGCACTTCATGGGCACGAACTGTCATAGTGGGCCTTTTATTTTGTGACAACTATAATACATCCGATCCTTCTTCCTACTGAAGAAAGATTGGATATTTGGATGTTTGTTACTCAATTACGATCTAACGGCTGGACGGATCTGGCTGAAATTTGGTATAGGAATAGATCATAGTCTGGAATAATACATAGGCTTTCATATATAATACTTATGTACATTGAGAATATTGTTCCTACATTTAAATTTACCATCTTTACAGAAGCAAGGTACCTACAGCCTATGAGAAAAGAATCTAGCAATAAAAACTCAGCTATAAAAAATATACTATTCATTTTCCAACACCGCCAACACTTTACCAAGCAAAACAAGCGTAAACACAATTTTATATGACACCGAAAAATTATATTAACCCCAAGTGAAACCACGTGTAAAAGCTATTAACAACAACCGCTGACCACGAGGTGTACTTGTAATATGCAAATATGTAGGACGGTTCGCTTAGCCGCCATGCATTGTAAATACACGTTGGCATTGTGAGGCAGATCGTTCGCTGAACAAATTTGTTCAAGGTTATTGATGAGTTTGCCGTTATACTTGTAAATGAGGGTTCAGGATAATTTATGCAGCATTGTCTTAATAGGGGACTTAAATAGTATATGACTACCAAACTGTTATATAATATTACCTTCTTTTGTAGCATATTATGGTACTTATAGTAGTAATTCGAATTACAGCGCTGCAACGTTTGCTTATGATAAAATATGACAGATACTGGTAATATTCCAAGCCTCGACCTAAAAATGTGCTGTGAAAAAAATTAAAAAGTTCCACCGTTTCGTAATTAGACTGAAAATCGACTCCAGCATTGAAAAATCTGAAAGAATAACCCATGTAGTATTCCTTGTAATTTAATCATTATGTCGAATATTAATATTTAAAACAAAACATTCCTGGGCTGTTTGGAAGTTCATCAGAGGTCTTATGATGATGGTGTTATCATAATATAGAAACACAAAAGGCTTTCACTGGAGAACCTATTTCTCTCTTGTTTAATCGAAACAATACAGAGCAACAGAATCAATTGGCTTGACATAATCAATTTATCTATCATAGCTGTTACAACACAGATATAATATAACCCTCTGGTTTATTGACATGTATTGTTATTGACTGTCAATGTATGGTTCGGTACACCAAATACTATACAGATAGTACTACAAGGTTGTCAATATACTGTTACGAATTGAAGTTTGGATCAATAAAGACAATTTTTAGCTGAAGTAACAATGAAATACGCTTTGATCATTTCAAAAATAAAACGTAAGTTTTGGACCCCAAGCCAATTTGATCTATAGGTATGCTGGTAGTTGGTTGAACTCATATCCTTTAAATTTGAAATCTAACATCTTAAGCCACAACAATAACAATTTCTAATTAGACAGAAGTTGAGGTTTATATATTTACTCATGCTTAAATTACATCGGGCACAAAAAACAATAACTATAGGAAAACTAATAGCTTACAACCACAAATGTGCATAAAAGCAAATTTATACGAACGTAGTAAACTTTTTGTTTTTTTTAACTACAAAGGAAAAAGTAAGGTCAAAGTTACAGCTTTCTATTGTTAATATCAAGTTTTTCCTCAATAGCCCACAGTACTGTATAGGCGCAGTCGACCCAGGTCCTTCTGAATTTCAATTTAAGTTGAAATAAGTTTGGCAACTTGTCGAAATTAGCCCGAGGGTAAATTTACGAATTTGCCAAGGAGAAAACGATATGGCGTCTGTCCGATTTGTTTTTATAGATGGAATATTGAAGGTTTTTTTATTTGAAGTCAAGAATTTTTTTTTTTTGGATTCGATAATAATTTAGAACTTACTTGCTAGCACTCTATATTTGTGTTTGTCTAGTTAAAGTTATAAAAGTAGTTAACATAGTATTGTATATTTCAGGTTGTAACAGAACACGAAAGCTCTGCCTGTTTTCAATGTCTGTCCAATTTACCAGCTGCAAATAAAAATAATAAAGCACAAATGGAGTAAACAAAGAAATATTACTTACAGGAAAAGTATTTCAGTTTTGTCGCAAAGTCATTTGTTACAAATATTTATGTTGGCTATTTCGTAATAAGGTATTTTTGTAGGTACCTTTTGGAAAGAGATTGTTTTCAGGAAATATTAGGCTTGCGCCATTTCAGGAGAACGTGACGTCATCAATAATGTAAAGGAGTCTACATGCTTTCACGTTTAAATATCTTGGAATAAAACTATCGCTTTAACTTGCTAATAGTTTCAATCGTGATTTTGTATAAATGCCGTAACACTCGACGACCTCCATTGAATTCTCGCGAGTTAAATCCCTCCTCAGTACAAATATTATTCGTATGCATGCATTATGTATATTTTAATAGGCCTGGGTATGTTTATCTACATTCTAAACTTGAATCTAATGACTTGGATATACACTGTTATAGAATTTTGTAATATAAATATTCATTCATTTGTGATGGAAGCAAACTTTAATATTAAAAATGTGTAAGTACTTATAATACAAATACAAGACTAAGAACATAAGTGGCTTTTATATCAAGCAAAGAAAATAATTGAGTAAATATACTATAATATATTTATCAATCACTATTATGCCCTATTATTATACGCTACGGTACATTATTAGCTCTACAGCGTAGGTCTACGTTTATACTACTCGTAGCTTTGTCGTAGACACATTACGTAGCCGTAGCGGTTACAGCGTAGTACTAAAATCAACATTGTTACACAGCTATAAAAATAACTATAGGATAGTAAATATTTTATTATCTTTTTTCAATCACTTTTACTATTTTGATTTTGGGTGCCTCCTACGTATTATTATTATTACTTAGAAGTGCAGTCTAAAACCTATTATCATAAACCTTAAATGAATGTCTACAAGATGAGTTATACTAATGATAATAATAATACCTGAATTATCTTAGCTTTATCTTACCTGAAGGTAACTGCATGAGTATGAAATTTGTATTATAAATCACTATCTTCAACATCTATAGTAATTTTCTAAAATAAAACTTGTACCTACGTTAAAGCGTCGAAAAATGTCTTGTATTTTACAGAAATTGCAGCATAACCAGATGCATATATTGTTGGTCATTACTCTTTTTGGGAACGCACCAAGTTGGCGCACCTCAGTATAGTTTTTGCGAAAATGTTCTATCCTGTTGGCAACCTCTGGCTACTATTCTAATACTATTTCTCAGTAAACTGGGTCACCATTCCTGAATATTTATGATTATTATTGTTGTTCAATAGTCTTCTACTGAAATACTGACTTTCCCTGTCTAGTAAAAAGTTTAAAAAGATTGCCACCAGAAGTGGTGTCAATATTAAACTTCTTTTCAATATTTTTTAAAATTCGATTGAAATAATAATGGATTAGTCTTTAAATGAGTGAGTTTTTTTAATAGAAAAAATTACCGAAATAATGTGAGTATGTATTCAAAAAAAATCTTTCTATTTTTGAATTTTTATTGAGCCATTAATGGATTAGTCTTCAAATTGGAAGCTGTTTTAAATTAATTTTTGATGTAATTATAAAAAAAACTTAGTGGTTTTTTTTAAGAAAAAACAGCAGGAGAATATTTTTAAAGTAAAACATTAACTAAAAATTGGAACCAACTTTAAGATCACCATTTTTTTTATTTTTTTTTATACTACGTAGGTGGCAGACAAGCACACGGCCCACCTGATGTACCATACCATACCATACCATACCATACCATACCCTATATACGTATACATAGACCATAGTACGATAAATACAAAAAGAGTGCAACAAACATTCAGTTGGCGAACTTTTACTTTAAAAACAAGCAAGATAACTTCTCAACTATGTGTAAGGACTAATTTCAATCTCACACTAAAACTACCTGCTGTATGCCATCCTCTGCCGGACTTGAGTGGTCATTGATGTTGCTTTGATATGATATTAAGGGCCCACTCGGCGCTGGACGCAAGTCAGTTGGTCAATCCTTGTCCAAGCTCAACTTAGTGGACATTTCGCCGTTGTATTAAGGAAGGCAGTGATTTTAGTTTACAATATATGGATATAAATGCATACCTATAACTAAATTATAAAAAAAATATTTTAGGATCAATAACATTACCTACCTACGTTATCAAGAGATGGGTCAGACATGCATCAGGTAATAATAGGGTCTGTAATATGGAAGGACACATTTTTTTTGTAAATAAATGCATAATACGTACCGTATGGAAACAACCCAACCAATGCAAGCATACGTAAATAACCTAATTGTATCATACGCATATAAAACTTTAGTTGGATTTGTAGCAGTCATGCATCATACTGTACTTATCGATGAATATAATAAATAAAATAAAAACAGTAACTCAAACATTACCATTCAACTTATAAGTACAGGTAACATAAGTTATTCGACCGATTCGAATACAAACCAGTCTTGAGTGGTGAACATACGTTCCAAAAAAAACTGCGGAGCCATTCTCTTTTTATGATACAATCAAACAACTCCCAACACTAATTCTAATCAATTGAATGGACTCCATTTCACGTTAGTAAACAATCAATGTAATGTGAACTGGGGTCGTTACTAGAACAGGTTTATTGTTCTCCTGATCGATTGATTGTATCATATGACCTACAAAACGTGTAATAGCCTAGTATACGATCTCTAATTTAGGAAGGAAACAAATATTTATACAATTTTTTATCGTTACTCAATAGTCTCTAGATAATGGTATAATAGAAGGTAATACAATATGAGGTTCTTCAAGAAGAGCATTAGAGGGAATTTGCGGGGTCGGCAGTGCGAGTGGACGCCCCTGGTGTTGCTCACATCCATAGGCCACGGTGACCACTTCTCATCAGGTGGGCCATGCGCTTGTCTGCCACTTAAGTGGTGTAAAAAAATGGTAGTATATAAAGTAACCGCCTGCTTAAATATTTTCATAGTGAGAGCATTCAGTGTGAAGAATCATTAACCATTAAGGAAGAAGACTCTGGATTGAAGACCTTGGACTGGAAAACGCAGCTCTGGAGATTCCTCCACTATGTTAACTTTCCGATTATTACATAATTTGTGAACAGGGTGTGTATATTAGATTAGGTAATAGTCACAATTTTGCAAGAGAGAGTCATTTTGACAACTTGTATTTGGCGCATTATTTCAAACTGCCATGCGAGGAAGTAATTAACATCCATTAATGGATAGGTACTCACACTAGGTGACAAATGACAGAACGACATGAAAAATACCTCGTTTAGTTGTATAACGAATTTGAGTAACCCTAAAATCACTAATAGCCGGTTTCAGGATTGAGAAATTGTTGAGTCTTGTCAACCGTAAGTTGCGTAATTAGGTTTCTATGTAACTCAACTTTAATTTCTTTATATTTTTGGGTTAATAAATAAATAATCATCATCATCATCATCTTTCATCAGTTACAGTCGCATCCGAAGGTTCCACATCAGAGGCTGCTTGCCAAGTTTTACTTTTTTACCACGCACGCTCTTGGGCATTCATGGTAGTGGCATTAATTAGAATGCATGTCATTTTCTACGACTCCAAGCCTGGTTAATAAGCAAGGTAATAAATAATGTTTATAATAATGTCTGTATGGCATAAGTTTTCTAAATTTTGGGTAGCAGAAGAACAAAATCTCAAAAATTCATTAGTAAATTTTTGAGGTTTTATTTTGAGGTATTACGTAAATAAAAAAAACGGTTGGTGAAATGTGTGTAAAATAAACACAAGGTATTCAAATTCTGCCGGAATTGTGCGAAATGAATGTTCAGTTATTGCGTGTAATCGGCTGAGCATACTGTGGCGTGGCTAATGTTCCATAGCGTCAACCAGACGGAATAAATTAATGTTTAACAATGCAAAACCACACTTACATACACTAGGGATTTTTTGAACTTTATTTTTGTTACATTTCTTATGATATGGTAGCTATGCAAGCGACTTCATCCGTGTGGACTAAGATCTCGGTTTTAATTTTTTGTGCTTTAATCTAGCTAACATGTACAATATGACGTATGTTACAGTGAAAATTTTGCCATACTAGTAATTGATCTGGTCGCTTCGATGATTAGCAGAATCAAACAGATAGGTAGACAGATAATAGTTTACAATGTAGATTTTTTTGTTATAAATACGGTATTAAGAGGTACATTTAAACAAACACTCCATTTTGTACAGATATTTGCGAAACGTTACCAAACGAAGTATATTAAGCTTTCTTTTGGTCCCCTGAAGCCAAAAATACAAATAGATTTTACCAACTGAAACTATTGTAGCTATAATTACACGCCTGCAATTTTATCAACCGATTCGTAATTTTCTTTGGCGATAGTATACCGTAGCTTCAAGCTAAAAGTTCCGGGCAGATGCATCGCAATGCGGCAGATGTAATATCTGCACTATCCCATCCAGTTGTAATAGAACTGTCTCACTTAAATGGTGAAATGGCGGCCATAATACTGAATTCGCTCAGAATTGATGAATCCTTTCGGCAGAAGCTATCGCTACTAATTTTTAATATAAGGCCTACTCAGGGACTAAAATGTTGAAAACTAGTTATGAAGGTTTCGTCGTATTCGTATTCGATATATTCGTTGTGCATAATTGTATTATAGTAATTGCGTGTAAATTTATGTTACCATTATGTGTAAGTATTAAATTTTACGTATTTTTTAAATTTTACTTTACACAAACTACACTACTATGGCATTAATTTAAAAGACATCTATCAACTAAATATTTTGGAAAACTTGAAATATCTCAAGGCAGCGACGAAAATTATAGTAATTCCGATATTTTCAAAGCTATACTAAGTGTTTCCAAAAGCGTTTAGCTACCCTTTTACCTAGACGATTATATAAATTACTGTGATTTAGTCTACCAAAGCTTTTTCCATTCCAATAGAAGGCAAAATCTCTTTGATGTTTTAATTGATGAAAGAGACGGTTTCTGACTGTCTCAATTTAAGAGCAAACGAAGAGACTATTAAATTCTATCCTACCATCCAACTGCCTACGTACTTACTGATATTTTTAATGTAAAATTTTTGAGTAGTATTATGAGTGTGTGTGTGAGAAAGAAATTTGTTACTCAATCACGCAAATCATGTATTTAAATGTGACTGAATATAGTGAAAATTATGTTATTGCATCACTTCATACATACATACTCCACTAAATGCATACTCCCTAACAAATATACAGCTGTGACTTTTTACTTCAACAAATCTCTTTGATTTATTAAACGTCTTTTACTAACTCTTCTCATTAAAAAAACGATCACCATTTGTAGAGAATCAATACCTATACGTTATATTATTTTTATTCCAAAAAAGTAGAGTAAGAACAATACCATCTTAAATCACCTAGTTCAATGCGTTACCAATATTTTTTCTCAAAGTAAATTTACTCAGCTTCAATATATCCAATGTATTCATGGTTTTGGTTACGTAACAGAGGTTCGGCTTTCAGTATATTCACATGTTATGTAACTAAATACGAAGGTACACCTCGAGTCATTACTCTAACATAATACCGCTGAGGAATAGTTTCGAAATGTAACTCAAGACATATATTTACGTAATTCTATGCGTGGTGTTCTGTATCTATTGCAAACAATACTTCAGTTTTAGCCACTAGAGTACCTTAAATATTCTTGAATAATAATATATGATACGGACCTATATAAACTTAGCATATTATTATACGTTATAGCTTACAGAGATACAACAGAACATTAAATCTTACTAATAATTATACATGAAATATGTAAGGAGACATATTTTTATATGTTTGTGACTGCTTTTTACACATTCGTACAAAAACGGCTGTACGGATATGGATGAAATTTTGCCAATATTGTGATGCTACTAGATATCCGGTACCTGAAGATAGAGATTGTACCATTATGTTCGGGCTCCTGTGGACTGGTCATAGAAAAAGTATTTTTAGGTAAATTTATTTATAAATTCAATTTAATTGTGTTAGGATCAAAAACCTTGGTACACCCGTGGGGCACTAAACACCACATGCAATACCCAGAACAATACCATGTAAGAATATAATATACGAGAACTTGGATCCTATTTTGGCAACTCAACTCCATCGTTTTTTAACTTATTTATAATGTAACTTCGAATGTTAAGCATTTGTCGTAGCGTACAGATGCTCGAAGCTTAAGGATTACCCGCATTCTAATCCGTTAAATCTTAAAACGTAGAAATAGGGTTGCTACGCTTACAAGACAAGCAAAAGAGTGTCCTTGTTGGTGCACAGACTGTGGAGGAGCTCTAACAGCATGCTGAAGGTGTTCGCAGGTAGGCTGGAAGGGGCAGTGATGGGTAGGTTCACCAAGTTACACGTTGCGCGGTGAGCTTGGTGAACCTATCAGTCAAGTCTTTTTTTCCAAGTTTTTTTTTTATAATGCTAATGTTTTTAATGTGCTTAATTTTATCTACATAATAATTATATTACTAATTGTTGATTTTGTGTATAGTTGTCTGAATAAAGAAATTAAGTAAAAAAATTGGTTGCCTGTAAAGTCGGTATACGGGCGAAAGTTTTACGTGACAACGACTTTGAGTTGTCTGTCTCTCTCGCTCTTAGGCGGGCTAACCATGCCCGAGTGGAAGGGACGCGTGCCTCTCACTCGCTCTCATTGTGAGCGCATAACGTGAGCGGAGCGTAACGCAGTTTCTTGAAGTGTCACCCGGCAAACCAATTTATAAGACGTTGTCACGTCAAAAAAGAATTTAAAAAGATAATAGAAATAGAAGATAATAGAAAATAGAAAAGATAATAGAAAAGATAATAAAAACTTATATGCAATACTTGTATAAGAATTACCATCATCACATCCATTTCGCATTTTCATTTATTCACTAGTCTATGCTCGCGGCTCCGTCCACGAGGTTTTTGCGTTTTTTTACTATTTAACTGGTCCGATAAGCTGATTGTGTTCAAAAATGCGTAGGATTTTAAGTCTGACCAAAACCTTACAAACTAAAAAATTCATATCGAGATCCGTTTTTGCGTCCCTCGCGAATAAATAGACAAAAACTCCAAACAAAATATTTTTGAGTTCATAATCGTTCATATAACTTAATACAAGTTTTTTTTAAATAACCTCCAATCTACATAGACACCTTCTTTACAATTTAGTAATAGTATAGATAGAAATCTGCTAAAATTTTAACTCAACATACTGTTATAATATTTTTCCTCCACAAACCACATAAACGCTGAAAATTTACCCAGAAAAAGTCTTTGAAATCAGAATGCGCCATTTGCATAATGACGTCAGCTGCATTCAAGCTAAACTGCAAGATCAAAAATTTCCACCATTTGAAGCAAGGAGTTCGAAAACTTCTCTTGTACCGTATTTTCTTTCGAGCTAGTTTTATTTACTTTATACGTAGTTTCTTGATTGCATAATACTGCTTAAATGTTATAGAAAACTGGCAAGTGTAGTATAAACGATTTTACTTTTAAAGTTTTAATAAAAATAATTTATTATTTATTAACTTTGTTTGATTAGTTTTTCTTATGTACTTCGATTATTAAAATTATACTAAAGTTAACTTATTAAAATGAAATATCGAATTTGAATAGTTAAAGTCAGTTACTAGATATAAACCGCTTTTCATATTCTGGTATATTATGGTAGTATTTAATGAATAAGTTGAAATCTCACTGTGCATCAACTACTTTATAATGGCAGATCTCTTAGCTGTCGTAGATAAGACTATAAATGGGGCAAAATACGGAACCCTTACAATCCTTAATAATACGCAGCAAGGGAGCAAAACGGATGGACGTGTTTTTGTGCGTTACATATACATACAGTCATGCTTCATTCCCAGTGGAATATGCAAAGAGTATGTATTTCTACTTGGTACTATATACTGGCTTACATCATTAAACCCGTAAGTAATTAAAGGCACCTTTAGCCAAAAAAATGTTGGATACGTCAGGTCTATTTAATTTAACAGGAGTAATAGGTACTTGGAACTCAGTAAAGTATTATGTAGGCATAATACACATTTAACATACACAGGAATATTACAAATTTAATGGTTCCGTAATAAATAGTTTTATTTCAATTTATACTATCGCCATATATTTTATGCTGTATCAGATATTAGGTATTTACTTAAAAAAAAAGTTTATTTCCATAACATATATTTTTTAAAAGTTAGTTCGTGTCCAGTGTCCACACTTGTCTTATCCTTTGCTCAAAAGATAAAACTATGCTAAGTTTACGGTCACTTACGTGAAAAATATCATTATAATTTAAAGAATGTTAACTTATTAAAACCAGCGTAAATCTATCTTAAATACGTTTTATCCCACAAAGTAGATCTAACATAAATATTCCTTTCTTAAAATCTTGCCTCTAAAAGATTCTAACACTTAACTAAGTTTTAAAAGCACTTTATCATTTTGAGAAACTCACTCGTATAAAGTTCTTAGCGGCCCAAGACTTAAGTGGGTGTGGGAGAGGGTATCAGGTATGCGTACACTAGCGGTCACGAATTTTGAAGGTAAATGTAATTTTATTTCGCCGTTCTTTTGCTATTAATGTGAGAAATAAGCACATGACTCACCTGACCCCAATGCGTTATTTTTCCTTTCATATTTATGGTAAAGCAGCCGTAATTCGCAGCTTTACCCGCATGAAAAACTGATTCCGTACCAATTCATGACAGTAACAAGCTTAGAAGCAAAAATAAATACCTAATAATGATAATAGCATTTCGTTTACGTACGCTACTATTAGGTACTAGTTCCTTGATTATTTGGTTGTTACGGATTTACCATCGTAGTAATGCAAAAAATATTCAAACACAAACAAAATGTTTCAAATAGGCCAGTAGTTTAGGTTCGATGCTTCAACAACCAATCAAACAAAGTACACAAGCATTACAAATAAACTGTAGGAAAATACAAAAATAAGCTCTGCGTATATCTAAACGGGGCAATTCAGGCGTACAGTTGATAGTTTTGAAATTGCTTTAGCCCTCCATTACTTTTGGATCCAAGGTGTGTCGTATTTTCAAAGCGCAAATTCTGTCAAAATGTCACTTTGTCACAACGTTGGTCACGAAGGCTGAATACGTTCCCTTTTGAAATTCAGAATGTAGTTATTTAGAAACAGTATGACTATTTTTATTATAACTGGTATATACTCCTTTCGCTTCTTCAACTTTCATAATTGTTTTCATACCTACATGCACACCGGTTCCGGGTAGGTACCTACTCTTGATCTGGCCTTTTTCCAAAACTTCAGGTCATTGGTCATACTAAAATATTACTACTTACTCAAAATATGATATTAAGCTATTAGACTACCTAATAAAGATTCATGAATAAGGCGCATCTATCTTTCCAGAAAAATGTTTTTAAACACATCTATTTTTTAACGGTCACGTCAATATGACCTCACCTCGCCTGATGGTAACCTAAAGGTAAAGTCTATGTATATGATCTGTTATGAAAAATATATAAAGGCATACTCGTAGGTACACCATCAAATACCGCAGGCTAATTTATCTATTGTTGAATAATCAAAATTAACTTAAACCGCCTAAACATAAAATTATCTGAATGAAATGAATGAACTTATACAATAAAACATCTCGAAATATATATCTTCAAAGACGAATATTTTGAAGCTTTGCCACAGACCAATGAAACAAACTTTTCCATTCTTTACAAACATGTTCAACAAAGTTCGTGAGTAAAACCAGGGCCACGGGTTTAAATCTGTGAAAATAATCGGATTGCCGTGGTCCAAGGGATCGGAAGAACACTTTGTAGTCAGTCGCATATTCGAAGTAATTCAATTATCATATCTGGTGACACCCCACTGCTATGATTTATTAGCAGTTATAAAAGATGAACCCATAAGTGTTTTGTGAAGAATGTGTTCCTTCATTCATTTTTTTTTTTCAGTTCAATTCATTTCAGTTATAATAATTGAAGTTAACCTTTGTATGAGTGTAAGAAATAAATAAATAAAAACAATTATTACTACTGCTCCTGCCATCGAAGCTAAAGCTGACTGATTAGTTATCCTTAAGTGCCTTCAATATTTATGATTCTGCTTTCTTGTCACCGGATAATTATATAAACTACTTTGATTTTATGGTCAGTTAGTAACTATAAACTATGATCTACCATGTAAATGATATGAAAAAATCCAATTCAAATAATATCTACATCCCATTTGCCGACTTTTACAAACAACCATCACGAACCTTTTAGTAGTCAGCAATTTCACAAAAATTCCTTCGGATTACAAAAAATATTTTGCAATATAGATGTATAAAACTCGAGAGAGGATCCTTGGCAGATATCGGGGCATAAAGTGGGGTTTTTATCGAGTGCCTTTCACGTCTGTCGACCGATCTCTCCAAGGGTAATTTTATCTGACAATACCATAGGTGGCACCGTACGTAGAAAGCGTTTATGTATGCAGATTCAATTCGAATGTGAATTATGCCAGTCATTTGTCGCTGTTAATTTGCTATATGATTGTTGATTGTGGGCTGTGGATATGAGCCATTAATGCGTTTCTGAGGCACGAATGACAATCATAAATTAAATTTGAGCAAATGGAAAATTAATGTTCAATATTCAGAGAGTGGTTTGTAGTTTGAACGTCATACTGCTTTAGGAATAGTTTGTGGGTAGCAAATCGTTTATTATTTTTTGAAAAAGGAATTCCGCACTTTGGCTTTATCGAGTATCAGCCCGGCAGATCTTCCGGGTCCAAGTTAACGCCACCTGCAAGCTTGTATACTTGCTGATTGATAGACAAGGATCTGCCACAGACTTAAGATTGAGCAGTTAGATGTTAATCGCACCGATAAATGTCAAGATGAACCAATCTGTAAGAAAAACCGCCGGGGACCAAAATGCAAGCTTTAGGTACAATCGAGATTGGTGCGTGAAGAAAAAGTACTTAGGTACTTTGTAGTACGCTATGGGATAAGGGTGGTAAGTGACTTTTTAATAGAATGATTACTTTACTCAATAATAAAGCAACAAAGAGTGACGTGACGTCGTAAAAAGCATTCTCTAAGAGCCCTTCTAATAGGACGCGGTTCGCCGTAAACTGTAAAATTCCTTCCATCCTTAGAAATGTTTCTGTTTTCTCACTCAAGGTTTACGATGGCGTATAAACTAGTGGATGGATCGTAAATGGAGATCTTTACCGTGGGCTCGAATCGAATCTGGAACACTAATGTACACTGTCAAGTTACAGTGTCATGAACTAAATAAGACAGGTCGTGTTCGTGTTGCAATACGATATGAAATAATAAGGGTTTTATATAGACAGATAGTGTCAAGAAAGGGGTTACAGTTCAAAATTTATCCCTGATATCATAACCACACCCTCACTAACACTTTCTCACCGCCTGAGTTCATGAAAAAGATACTTTCACAGAAAAATCCCAAATAATATGAATATGTTTATTTCAATAATCGCAGTAGCGGTGCCTGGAGAATGCCGCAGAGGATTATCTTGTGAAATATATAGCTGGCATTGAAATAGCTTTCACAAACTCATTTTGACTCAAAAGCATGATATTATTTTCGTTCCGTTCGTATTTTAAAATACAATTCATTGTTTTTTTGTAATAAGAGGTGAATATTTCTTTAAAAAAATGTTATTGATACTGTTTCGGAGGAGTTTGATGACAATTACTATGATAAAAGATTAAGTATTTGTATTCTTAATCTTGTATCATAGTGTCCTCTCCTCTCTATCCCTATCTATCATCACCTGACACAATTTCATTACAGGTACATATTTATTTATTATACATTCCATTGTTTATTATTTAAGTTTAAATAATTAAAAAAAAAAAGTTCATCAAAATATATGTATGTATGAATACGATAAGTAGCTCCATGGTTTTAACATGGCTTCAACTATTTAAGTATTTTAACGGAAACTGGTACATACTCCTGTAAAAGATAGTGATTAATAAAAAAATATCGCTCAGTCATGCCATTCAACACAGTGCGGCTCCTTCTATTTATCTTCGACAGTAAAATTCTCTAAAAATTTTCTCGGTGATTCACAAACTTAACACTTACTATAATAGTTTGAGCCAATATTTTCACGAATCCTATAGCCCCTGTTTAAAGTACTAGGTAGGTACCAAGTACCTTTTTGGTTTTTTTTTCTTTTATAACATCTATGACAGCAACTTCTACTTCTTTACATTATACATACTTTTATAGTTAAGGTTTTTTAATAATGCATTGCAAAATGTAGTCATAGTTTAGATAAAAGATATATTTTCAAAGACAGATATTACATTTAGAGTGAGCCTTAACTTTTTAGCATGCTATGGATTCACCTCGAGAGTGCTGGGCCCATCGTGTGACACAGAGAGAGAAACTCAGAATGGATCCTGAGTCTTGCGACACGAGTATAAGTTTAAAGAGTCCCTTTCTCATTTATATCAACACTCACCTTTATTTCTCGTGTTTCTTTCCCTGTTCAGGCAAATCTGACAATATGGCTGAGAGAGACTGTAAGAAAGTGTAAAACCAACCTTACAAAATCTGAAGCCTAGCTTTCCTGCATCTTGAGCTCGACTATTTATTGCTATCAATATTATAAACACTGTGTGTCACTTGCTTGACTGGGTGTGTACGATATCAAGAGAAATTCAAATTAAACAATACCCTAGGTGCCCTAGGACGTATATCGAGGAAACCGCCGACGTCAGTATAATTTTCACATCGCACCCACAAAAGTCTCATTCAGTGCTATATCTGAGCCTTTAACAATGAAGGCTTTACTACGTTTTATTAAGTTGATGATGGAAGTATTAAAGAATAAAGCTCTTAGTTGCAGCTTTGGCACAGCTCCAGGCTTAAGCCGAAGTATTATTTCCATTTTGACTTATTATCACCAACGAGAAACAGTTTAATATTTTACATCGCTAAATTATAACCTGTTATGAATTGTGATGTGTCTTTTAATGTTCAATTGTAGTAAAATATATTTATTATACAGTATGAACATAAGCTAGCTTAAATAATGTAAAATGCTCGCTGGGTAACGGCAGTTGCCAAACGACTTTTAATTTTCTTCAGGGGAGGCGTTGTTGCTTTTGATGAATTTTTGCAGGGTTGTTCATTACTTAAACGATTCCATTTGATTAGTAGTAGATGAGAAAGACCTCGGAGAGGTTGAGTGAGTGATGTCTTATGATGTAATGATGTGAACACAACTTGACAAGCCAAATTATAAGTCAAGGAACAACCCGATCTGAACAACCTAAGGATCTCTCATTTCAATAAATAGAAACGTAACAAATAGGACAAGTCAGGATTTGCCAGGAAGTTGCTTGAGATCAAATTAGTACTTGAATTAATCGAAGCCGGAAATGGCTATCGGGCTCTTTTCGCAGAATTCACGATGCACTGAAGCAATTTAGAATCTAAATCCTACTACAGTATGCATTATTCAAATGACGATATTCAAATAAATTGAACAACGCAGAGTGTAATAGATCTTAATACTATACTTTTTTGAACGTATATCATATAATGCAGTTTGTTTTTAGAATTAACTGTTTATAACATAACATAACATAAACTCACGCCTATATTCCCGAAGGAGTAGGCAGAGATTTCACCAGTTTATGTTTAGGTCCCAATGTAATAGGTGGCGAGCCTATTGCCATTAACCGGGCACTTATAACTGTTTATAACACGAACATTAACAACATGCATTATAATCTGTATCATTCTACCTACCTACCAAAATATGAATAAGCTAATAAAAGAAACAATATTCAAAAAGTTTCATAACTTAGTTATGCGAATTTAATACTTTAAGTAGTATTATCACAGTCTATCACAGTTCATCTACTCCAGTTTAGTTCAATGATCTCATCTTAGGAAAACAAGAATCAATTTCAAGACTTAGATCCAGATATCGATCTCACAAGTTTAAGCGGAGTAAGGATAAGTTGTTCTATCACTACACTGAACACCGTGAACACACAAACTTTCGCTATTATCTATTCCACGATACTAGTTTGAAACCTAATCAATGTCTACACCGTTTTACAGATACGTTGTTAGTACATAATCTATAAGTTACGTAATATTTTGAATATAGGTACCTCTAAAATCCTTTGCATGGTCTTCATCAAGTTCATAACAATATTTGTTAATACTCACACTTGTGTGCTACGTCCGAAACGATAAGCAGTGGTATATTATATCCATGTATCATCAGTTATGCATAAAAAGTTGACTATCAGTTTTGACTACACAATGAAACTGTATAATTTAAGAGCTATAGCAGGATGTGTTGAGCCATGCTAAGATCTTTTTGTTCAATCCAACGTCACCTACAAGACGCTAGATGCTAATCACTTATGTCTTTAAAGAAAATTGACATTTATAATCGACCTCAGTAGCGCGAGTAAAAGAAATGAGGAAGAATCTAATCTCAATGCAACAATTTTCTGCCGAATTTTGCATATCGCATAACTTTAATTTGAGCTATTTTATAAAATTCTTTAATTCTCTCTTGTCGTCTCTTCTGATAGATTTTAATAAGTAAAGTATCCTTCATTCCTAAATCTGTTTATCTCTTTATTATGTCTGACTTTAAGATACATATTTGTTCATAGATTACTTAGAACAGAGGCGAATGGAATTTAATCAGTGAAGTTGCTAAAATTACAAAAGAGTTTGTAGAACCAACTCGATGTTAAAACTTTCACATGAAGCGTCCAATGAATAATCCCCCTTGCCTAAGGGAAATAGATTAAATTTCCCCACTTAGTTGCGTTTTGATCAGAACACGAACACGTACGTTTATAAAAGAACGTGAGTTTTGTAATCACGTTTCGGTTTAATTAGCAGAGGCGCCGCTGCAAAATTAGACTTCGTAAGTAGTTCCATTTTCTTGTGTTGTAGTCTGTGCAGGAGGGTGAATTATTTAAGTAAAGCTGAGACATATATGCACGGAATTTTATTGATACCTTTGGAGTAGATGTTGATTTGAAAACTGGGTTGGGTGATTGGAGCTCAAAATTGGAGCGCAAGCATTTTAAAAATAATAGACCGTGCAAGTGAACAGAGCCGTTATACCTACGCTATTGATATATTAGCTAGATGGTAATTCAGCAATGAATTATGTAGATGTAAATCCTTATTACACAATAAATTTACTCTTTACAAACTCAAAACAAAAAAAAATGTCCATAACCGGCTTTTATTTTACTCTCATACCATTCCATTGTTAAATATTCTCAAGCGTGGAATATTTGAAAAATTAAATGAAAAGCCACGAACTTCTAAAAATGCACGTCGACAAACAAAATAACAAGAATTCCTGACAAGCTGCTCTTCCTTACATGCAAATACCTCGCATAACGTAATTAGTAAAGTGGTGTGGAGAGTCAGGAAGCTGCAAAATATTTTATACATATACTAGCCTATGCTTGCGGTTCCGTTCATATGGACTTCAGCTCACGCGTTTTTTGACTATATCTCTGGTTCTACTCAACCTGTTAATAGAGTCGTTGTTTAAAGTAGTCTTATTTATTAGACAAAATCGCGATTTACCAAATAGATAAGGAACTTTTTAGTTCAGCGCCGCTACTTTAGCAAAATTGTGATTTGCATTGCAAAGATTTTCCTTTTTTATTTTCGCCGTCTTCCTTTCCTTCTCGCATTGACAGCACGTAATTGACAACTATGACATCGATGGGTTTCAAGTATTCAGAAGCTACATTCGATAATAGATAACAATCAAGTAATTGTTTGTAACTGATTCTTTGGTTTGTAAACTTGTAGGATTTTTTTTTGCGTTTTAGAGTCATATAAAATAAGGAATTATGGACTTTAATGGAAATGGAATGTTTGTGATACCTACTCATTTGACCTAGCAACTAGTTCTGATATAGTGAGCGTAAATTATACTATCAACAAACTTAATACCGTACCTATAACCTAACCCGTACTAACTAACACTCATAATTAAATTCTCGAAACTATGAAATTCATATATTAAGTGCTACAATCGTATACTTGGAGTGTACAGTACACTGCTAAATTCGAGTTAGAAACTTTCCCAATAAACGGATTCTCGGAATCGGTCGTATTGTCATCTAATAAGCTTTGTTGACTGCTCTTCCAACATTAGCATTTACAATCTTCATTATAAGTTCTGTATTATTGCTTGTTATGAATGGTTGGTAATGTTACTCCAATATAAGGAAAAAAACCTTCTAAAAAGTGAGAAATTTATGACTAACTTTTTGTTAAACATCTTTTAATTTTTTCTTTTAATCTTTTACTTTTAAATTTATGAAATATCTTTGAAATTAATACAATCACTTCGTTATAAAGTTTAAGGAGAAATGAAAAAGTAACCAAAAAAGTAATACTATGGATGTTTCTTGACACCATTTTCTTAAAATAGGTACTTGTTATATCGGAATCCTAATTGAGCCTAATGTACCCACGCGATTGGGTTAAGTGAAAATAATAACAATAATGTAATTTGTTCGGACAGTTTATTTATATTATTTTCTAGGAAAAAAATTAAGTACACTCGTCATCGTACCTAAGTTGTTGAACACAAACATCTCTCATCTGTACATTGAAATAAATCTATAAATATATTCATGTTAATTTTTTTAATAAAGGTTATTATTTTATCTTAGTTTTTTAGTTTTAGTTTTTTATTTAGTTTGATGGCGCCTGTACAAGTAATATCAAAAACGAAAGAATATTGCTGTGTATAAAATGTGATTGTTAAATCTCACGTTTACTCAATATTGCTTGTGTTTCTCCTTCATAGTTCGTCGTTTTGAATACTAAACAGCTTCGCTTGTTTTGTGATTCTATATCAGTTTTCAAGAATGAAGTGTTATTTTACACTGTGATATAACCGTGTATGCAGTAGGTAATTAAAGCAACTCATTTAGATGAATACCTAATAATTTTCCTATGAAAATGAGTAGATATTTATTACTATTACGATGTCAGAAGTTCAAAGAATAGTGGCTGTTCTGTTAACCATCGGTGAATTAACCATCCTTTGTGCGACCAGCTGAATTAACCTCTTTTAAAATAAAAATGTATATGCATTCACAAGTAGGAGCTTATCTTATAGAATAGAAAACATGGAGTTTAATTCCCATAAAATAACGTCATATACCTAAAGTAAACGAAGGTTATTATGAAATTTGCATAAGTAATAGGTAGGAACAGAAATAGGTGTCTGCTCCATTCTAAGCTAGGAAGCACAGAACGTGCCAAAGTTCCCGTTGATAGTAATAGCTTTAGCTTGAAGAGAAGAGCAAGATCTCACTATTTTGAATAAGCTTTGTTTTATGTAAGAATTGTCGAACTAATTGCATGTCTCTAGAAAATCTTTAAACTATCAATGTTCGTATAAGCAATATATAGAAGTAAAACAAAATCAAGCAATTGCCATGAGCAATATATTGGTATTTTCTGGAAAGAGTAAATTTTCTAGAATAAATTTTCATTTTAAGTAAATGAGCGAAATTTACATAATCTATATATTTAGCATTTTCTATGTTGTAGCATATAAATAGTCATATAATTTTATTGTTACACGAAGAAAATTCCTCTCAAGCTACTGATCTACTTTAAAAAACCTACATACTTCTGGGTCAACACGTACTGGTTGAACCACTTCAGCGAATTATTAAAATACCAGTCTTTTTATGTGCTGCAGTATTCCAGGCCACGGCCTCACATTCTGCACGAACAGTATTACTATCTGTAAACGATCAAATAAATAGCTGAGCTGCATTCTACTGATAAGTTTCATAATGTTCTCTGGAAAAACAGCGTTCCCTTAGTGTTACATCGATTATATGACTTGAAACACATTATTCATTTAAACATTCGGCTATAGTCACGTGTAATAAAATTGTAGTCTATAAACGATTTGTGAAAATTGGAAGTAAACTTTACGAGTGTCTGTGCAGACTGCATTATGCGAGCACGTATTGCAAAGCATATCATTTTAAAATCACTTTTCAGATCTACTATGTAACATCGTGCATTTTATTTTAAACCTACTTTTGCTCGTAACTTTACGTTCAAGAATTTATGGCCGTGGGTCGTCGTTTCTGTTCCTAAGAAACAATACTTTCATTCTGAATGAAAGGCAATCTATATTCTTTTCGGTAATCCTAATAACTTGTTTGCAGAATTAAATGGTAATCTATTTATTAATGAGTGAAAGTATAATAAATAATCAAACCTAATTCTCAAATCATCTAAGATTTTTCCCGAAGCTATTCTTGACCATATGTACTCGTAGCCTCTAAGGTTGATCAGGAAGAAACTGCAATGCCAGTGCAATTATCTCTTCTTCACTTTATGAACTTTTACAGGATTCATAAAACGAATTCTTAAGCTACGATAACCGGTACGTCTTTATTAGAAGCTGACCTATAATAAATGAACTGCCAAGAAAAAACTTAAGCAGTTTGAATCGGTTCTGAACTATAGTTCGAAACTAATTTATTTCCGCCGCAGTTGCAACGATATTATTTTTCCAACGTGATCCATATTTAATGCCAACGTCTCAAGATTCTACCACCGCGCACGGTCCAGCATATTGCGATAGCGGTTATTTATCTTATTACGAGCGAAACAACGGCCATTATCCTTTGTTTATCGCCTTGGGGCTTGGCATTGTGGTCGACGTCATTAAAACTTAATAATGGTGGATTGAATCCACCGTAGGTCGCATTTTATGGAGCAACGACCATGTGTTTATTATGAAAACGAGAGGAAAACCCCTTTGTGATTTCTATTTGTTCAGTTTTTGTTACGCGGACAGACAGATAAATGAGTTTTTAATCTTAACTTCACATTTTGGACCGAGTGGTCTAAATTTCAAGAACCTGACCGATTGGTTATGTTACAAAATGGTTCCTTTATGATATTTCACTTGTCGACAATGTCTTTGTAAACTTATTATATCTTTACAAGACTTGTTGTTTGATTTGTGGCATGTTCTCCGCCAACTTTCTCGTAGTGTACTTATTAAGTAATTTTATATATCAAGATAAAATGTCTATCGCAATTAGGCTACCATGTCTATCGGCGGGTCAAGGTAACCTCTCAAAACATACACTGATCAAATTATTGATATACCTATTGAAAAAGGGGAGAGCCGGAGAGCGAGGGGAACCTAACCTTACCTTACGCCCCGGTACAGAATAACTAATAAGTAGTAATGATATTATTAGTTACCCTGGTTGTTAGGGCCCGAACCGGGGTGCGACTTTAATCAGTATATCCCCGATAGCAGACGGATGTGGTATCCGTGGGGATTACCCGTACGAAAAAATTAAAACAAAGCTTAAAAACCCTTTTCGAAAAAAAAACAAATCATGAGCGAGACTCGCAGTTTATTATTTCATTTAAGTGCGATCCACCTTTCGGTAAATTAGTAAGGGGAGCCAGACTAAATTAACGAACCGCGTGATCTTATTAGCTACCTCACTCAAGCCATTAGGTTGCGCTAGCTGGGACGCTATTGTACTTTACCCGTTCAAATTTAATAGGACCACCTTTAAGGAGGTAAATTTAACTGGAAGCGTCTAAGTAAGCAAGAAATTCACGTGGATTTTCGTAGGTGTTATTAGTGTATGCTACTAATTTAATATAATGAAGTCGCAGTAGTCAACATACTCCTATCAGTTTCAATTTCTGCTTGTGGTGGATAAAAAATGAGACCCAATGTTTTACAGGAGTAATATTATATTATGGCATAAGAATGTACTGTGAATATTTTTTTTTTATTATTATTGAAAAATTGTATTGCACAATAAAATTTCATACCACGACTACCCATGACAGCGTAAATTTTCTAGCACATTTTATTTAATATCGTAAGTTAGCTCCCTAGTGCAGTAGGTACACGTATCTTGTAACACGTAGTCTCCTTACGTGACCTGAATTGTATTTTGGTTATTATTATATTTTGTTTGTAATAACACCAGAAACAATTTCTTTCAGAATAACTGTAACTTACAATTTGCACAATGTGCGAATTGGGTCTACTACCTATTTTATTAGTGCGTTTTTATGCATAAACTATACTTAGCTTCCAGGGAACATCTAAATGTTTACAACTTATATTTTAATGTTTAAGTACATTTAGGATATTTATTGTCTATTCTCTTCTAGATATTGGTGTCCGTGATGCTTTATCTCTTTTATAGCTAAATAGGAAAGTGATTTCTACTTATCTTGCTCCAATTTACTTCTGAATAATTTCGATGCGGTTTTCCTGAGTTTCACTATCGATGTTTTTGTAGGTCACTACTGTATAGTACACTGATATATTTCTGAGAATTTCTAATCGGTAACTCATAACACTTTTTCACGAATTCAAGAATGGAACCTTAAAATGCACAACTGCCACATTCAGCCCTGCACTCAATATTAAGTAAATAGTTCTTTCAATACACAAAATCAACCTCCATTCTTACTACTAATAACGTCCAGTATTGCTCAGCAAAATAAACTCTTACATCCGAGATGAAAAATATGAAGTTTCTAAGTAAACACATCAAGTGGCAGCCGACTTGAAATTAGTTGCCGTGTTCCATTGACGCCTGTGTGGGTGAACAACAAAAGAGGAGAAAAGTGCTATCTTACCTACGCAGCTCGGCGTTTTTCATTGTTTCAACCTTATTAAATGAAATGTGAATATTTTACCTAAATCTAAACAATATACTTTTTCTTGGACAAATTGAGGTTTTCAAGGCATTTATTTGAAGGAAATTTTCTTTTTTTACAAATATTTTTTATTTTGTATACAAATGTTTAATAGCCTTTTTAGGTCTATGATGTTTCTGAAACACACATTTGGGGTTTAAATGGAATAGGTAGTATCTGTAAAACCCTTGGAGACCTAAAAAGAGGGTTTAAGTGTATAAAGCGTTGTTTTTCGTAACATTTTTTAATTTGTAATATATAAAAAAAATTAGCAAGACCGTATTCCAGAGCCTCATTTTGGATTATACACCTTTTTGGTACCTACGAGTATTACAACTATATTTTTACCACTGTTATCGGTATCTATTACATTTGTGTGTTTTTTTTTTGTTTTAATCGTAACATTATTAACATTGACGACATGCATTATACTTATTTTACTTTTTCAATCACCATTTTAATTTACGATTACATTCGCAGCAACAATTTACTAAAACTCTCACAGAAACTCTTTAGCACCAAAGTACAATAATATTATCATTGCGGATAGAAATTAGTGTAATTTTATCGTAATAAGATCCATATTTAGATACATATTTGTCGACAGAAACGAAAAGTTGTCAATAACAGCCCAAACTACTCATGAATACAAACGAAACCTGTTGTCTTCTTGTAATGTTAAGACCTCATTTCTATTCCGATCTAGCTCTAACAAACGTTAACAAGGAAGGAATATGGGATTGTATTGTGCTCCAATATCTATATGGTGTTGTGGTTACAGCTATTTTGCACGGAGATAGACACAGAATTGAATTGGGAGTAGTTCGATCTCCCTCGCATTCCCCAACTCAATTATTTTGTTCGTCGTCCGTATAACGCCTTTGTTCGTACAGTGTATTTTTGTAGGCTTTAACATAATAATACGCTTAGATAATAACAGTATGATTATCGCATAGGGTATTTTTAAGTGTTAATTATAGATTATGTTTGTCTTTACAAATATTATGAGTTCACTAGGGCTGATTAAAATATCCTTAAAAATGAATCTTGGAAAATGAGTTTATCTCCTTAATTGCTTCACTGGTGTACCTCTTCGTGGTGCACTTCTTGGCAGTGAGATCACCAATAAATAATAGCTATTATCGGCAGTTACGATATGAATGTTACATAATTTATTCGATTTTATTTTGTTATTTACACTGATATCGAGTCTATCCTAGTTCTGTTGTCTTTTTAAGCCTTAGGTTCATCCAAAAAATTTAGTAACTAGCGAGGCGAAGAAGATATTATTTTTAAAGGAAGTATATATTTCAGACTTAGAGCTTTAAATTTAATTTAGACTTCAACGACCATATTGAATCCATGTCCCTATGTAAACCTGGCACAAGATCAAGGTTTTTCTTTACAAAGAAATACAGCTGCGATAAGGAAATTCATAATAATAACATTATGAGATGTAATCAAATCGGGTTATATTGTATGATGCGACGACGTGCCTCTTTTGTATACATAATAAGATCAATTTATTGCTAGATAATTAATTTAATCTAAACATTCCTGTTAATCAAACACAAACAACAGCCGAGTTATTATTTAGCGTACCGAAATATCAAGATATACACAACGCATTCGGTAGATTATATCAAAGCAAGTTCATAGCCATACTAGCTATTGCCCCCGGCTTCATCCGTGTGAAATACTGATTCAGTTCTCGTGACCTATTCGTAGGATAAAAAGTTTAAATAAATGCTATTCTTTACAATAAATTTATATCAGTGTTAAATTTCTAAATTCGTTCAACCGCCAAAGTGTATTAAACATCTCGATAGATGGATGGATGTGTGGATAGATCTTTGTTTGACCACGACGCGTTTATCAAAATATAGTTCAATTCAACGATGGGATGGAAAGAGATGAATCAACTTGGCTGCCCAAAACTGAATAATTATTAGCGCGACATAGTTACCCTTCTGTAATTTGCCAGGATGGATTGATGTCAAGAAAGTACCTAACAGAAGGTACCTATGGATTTAAATTCCATGATGAATATACAGCTCCTATTTTATTTGGAAGATTTTAGAAGAAGAAACATCTTCACAATGAATAGGCAGAGGCCGAATAAAAGTCGTCTCAGAATTCGAATTTCATGCATCTGCAGTTGAAGTCTTAATAAAACGAGAGAAGACAATATTGAAATATTGCTGTATAAATTCAGAGAATTACATAAGGCATCTGTGAGCTTTTTCAATAAGATTGGAAGCAAAGAGTACCATTAGTCTTTGAAGCAATCGGAGGTGAGGTCGGGTGAGGTCAGGCTCGAGATTAGTTACGTTTTCTTACTCGTACCGCACGGAAAGGGATTCACGGGAGCAATAGATGTCGATAAAATCTGAGCTTTTAGCGGTTTCCTTTGAAACACGCATCTTCAGAAGCGGATTACTAGAATTGTTTGAAAATCCTGTTCATAAGTTTAATGCCGCTGTTAGAATCGTGAGCAGCTTAAAGGTGATTTCAGTGGATTTGAGATTATGTTATTTGGCTACTGGGATTACTGCTAAGATGGTGATCGTAAATCCTCACAAATTTCGGGCGTTATATCCATTCATAAGCTACAGTGTCCGGTTTTCATCAGGTTGTTAATACGCACATTGACTATCTTGGTAATAGGTATATAAAAATCAATTCTGTTGACTTATTTTTATATCGGTCATATCAATATGACTCCACCTCGCCTCGTGGTAAGTTAAAGGTAAAGTCTAAGGAATGTGGGACACCATTACCAACATCGATAGTGCTATAATGGTAACCCTTAGCTTAGAAAAGAAAACTTCAATTCAACAATTGGTTAACATAGAAGAAAGAACCGGTTTAAAACAAAACCGACGTAAATGTGTCGATTAATACAAACGCGCGTAGTTACGGTACATACGGCTTGTCAATCCGAAGAAGGGACCTGGATCATTATCTACCTATAACTAGGTATGCTTGCTTTTACCTTAAAGTTATCGTTCACCCAACTTAATCCCTATCTCGATATAGTTTGTAGCATTAAAACTACTTAGTCCAACAAAACCCATAAATCATTAGTCGAGGACGGAATTTAAATCAAAGAGGGAGAATAAATTTCCATTAGGCGATCATGAGAGTTTCCGGTTGGAAGAAAGGCTGGCTGCGGTCTGTGATAGTTGCAAAAACCCGGTTGACGTCGAATGTATAATGTATACTGGTTTGATAAATTATAAAGTAGTAGAGCGAGTTAGTAAAAAATATATTCACATTTTATGTGTCTCTGCGGTTTTGGTGTTGTTGTTTTGCCGTATTTCAGAAAATATAAAATGCAGGTATTAGAAACAAAATAAGTAGGTACTCAATTTTTGTTTTTGTTTAGCACTACGAAAAAATGGTCACTCAGTCGATCCGAGTATTCCTCCTGTAAGGGACTGGTCGTGGATTCAATGTGAAAGTACACAATAATTTCTTACTAGATACCGATAAACGATTAGACCAGGTGGCCAGCACACGGATAGAATATGACTTTCAAAGGGATACACTTATTTCTTATCTTTATTTCATTATTTGACATGGGATAAAAAACAACTTGTTGCCATTTTTTTCAAGCGAACATTATGCAAAACACAGAACATTAAAAAACCATAGAAGTAGTAATTAAGTAAAAATACAAAGGAATAGCTGTCGCCAAAAAATACACTCACACAGACTTATAGGACGTCTTATTGGTTGCATACATTTTACCTTAAAATATAAGAAGAGCAGAACTACACACCTTATTTTACTGAAAATGAATTTAAAGTACGTTTTGACAAGGTATAAACTTCAATGATGCTTACAGAGTACCATCAAATCTGCCCCCATTTTAAAGTAATATACAACAAAATTATGTTTAAGCCACGTTGGAATAGAGCACACATTTATTTATCCCAATAATACCCCATCTAGCGGTCAATAGCAAAATCAATGTACATTATAGTTTTGCTTTTCACCAATAGATGTCTAAAATTGTATTGTATTGCAAATCAGTCCTTAAATATAACAATGGTAAGGATGAAATTAACTTAACTCAAAATACGGACACCACATTCTGTCGTACATTTTTCACAAACTTACCTAAAATGATAATTTTGACAGCTCTAAGTAGTGTACCCCATATAGTATAATCGAAAATGAATCTAATCGATTTTCGATTATCGTTCCCGTAGAATATGGAATCGATAGTTATAAAAACACAAAAGCATTTATTTTTTTATTATTTTAGGTAACTTATTTCAGAATGATAAAAGAGAAGTTTTATGGTACCTACCGTAATTATGTCTTGCATTATACTTAGCCACTTTTATTATTATATTATATTATTATTGTAGTTAAGTTAAATTGTAGTAGATAAGTACTTAAAAATTTCAATAAATTAATTTAAGTTCGATTCATTCGATTCCTGTGTGTCATAGTCAATTGTGCTGAATTCTTGCTAGACGCTTCACTATGAAAAGTGGGCGGTACTTGTCAATGTGCTACGATAATTTTAGAGGTATTATTTTGTATATAAAAATACGATACTTCATAGACGTGAACTGTCAAAATTATCATTTAGCATCCTGAATTGGACAGGTATAGAAACTTCTAGAATATTGGAGTAAATATTTCGTGAAAACTTATAGGAAAATAAACCTTAAAATCAATCGCATAAACTTGTTTTTTGATTATTTTAGCCTGCGTTGTGCACATACACAAGTGTATATGTGTGAGGTAAATGCAATTACACTTAGGTTTTTGGCGACACAAACACGCCCCCATACGATTTCTAGTCCTAAGGATTTTTCTTTGTTCTGTGATGCAAAAGAAATCAACATAGTGTTAAATTTATAATAAACTGGTATAATAACAGCCAAAATGTATATAAAATATAATTATACTTATTGCTTCGTATACATTTTATCGTAAATTTCTTCTATCGTACTGTCGGACACATATATATGTATATCAAATCAATAAATCGGGAACATGTAATTCATTCCAATCTTGGTTATTATTCCTGTCTCTGATCTGTCATTTCCATTCTGTTGTGCATTCGGCCTTATCCTTTTAATCCCTGCTCATATATATCATTCGAGATCTGGTAGAAGAAAACGTTATATTAAGCTTGTCTTTTTATATTAACCAACTGTGTATACGACAGTAAATAATAAGAGTTACTGTTATCTCAAAACCTAAAATGTATAAACGAACAACACACTCGAGATGAAGAATGTCACATTGTTAGAAAATTAATATAATTTCAGATTCCATATTAATAAAATGTCTACCGAAGAAAATATTTACCTCATAAAAACACAATGCCACATAACATTGACACATCATATCATATTTCATAATGATATTGTAATAAGATAATTTAATTTCTTGTTCTACAAACATAAAATGAATACAATAAGAGAGAATCCACTGCTGTTTATTTTATTCTTTATTTTACAGTTATAGGTCTCCTGATTTTGTGCCTTGCTAGATCCTCTACAGTACCTACTATAGAACGGTTTGTTCCAACAATTTCTATGTAACAAAATCGTCTCAAATTGATTTCAAAATTCGCCTTTACCTTGCTACATTACAATCTAAAAACGTCATTCATCTCAACGGTGAATATTCTAAGGGCTGTTTATACTCTTATAAGAAACCAAATCCCTTTACAAACGTTCTTGTAGTCGGATATTGTGCATTTGTTTCCCGTAGCTGTTTCCCTCGAATTAATTCGTTACGAGGCAGAGTTAAATTTCCCTCGGGGAGTGTATTTAACAAACCGTTACCATTCAGTATCTTTGTTAGTTCCGCTACAGATATACACCGACATTAAATAAGACGGTCGTGGCTGAACTAGTTTGTTGTACGTTATATTTACTTCCTTCTTATGTTACTTTTGTTATAATAAATGGAGCTTGCACGGACTGATTTAATATAGAAAAAGTTTCAGACACAGATGTGTAGCATTTTCATTATCAATGTTTGAAATCTTATGGATACGATGATGATGAGTTTATATTAACCTTGTTAGAGAAAATGCATGTTATGGTTAACACGAGCAGGGTGCCTTAAAAAGGAATGCAAAGTAATATTAATAAGACAATAGTAATGATTTTGAAAGATTTATTTTGATATTGAAGAATTATGAAAAAAAATACTTAGGTACATCTTTCTGAATGGGAAAGAAAATAATGAATGAATGTTGATGTCTTGTATACATAGATAAAATAAATTACTCGTGATAGAAAACTAAAAATAAAATGTGAATTTGAATGATGCATTTGCAAATAAAATTGTAATAGTAGGTACCTACGTAATAAAAATGTTAATTCAGAAAATATTATTGAATCATTTTAAAAATGTAAAGAATATTTGAAAGCCATTTCTTTATTGCAGTGATTCAACTTTCACGTACGTGAATATGATTGTACTTATGTGTACGTGTGAGCATAAAATGTCCGGACTCGTACCTCTCAGCTGTTGCCACGTCATGTTGGAGCCACTTCCGCAGAAAAAGGATTATGGAAGTGAAATTTATGCTTGAGTGAGAACGGTTTATCTCTTTTCATTTAACTAAAACCTCGTTTCAAATGAGAATCAGTCAGAATTTTTTATACAATATCACTCGTAGCTACAGCTTCCAGTTTTACTAATGGCATTTATATTTTTAGGGATAAAAAGTACATAAAAGCCTCCATATAAGAACACTTAAATATGTCAATATTGATGAACGGTCAAACGGACCTGAAGTCGATCCATCAATTTTATATGGGCAATGCTAAGATCCATCTTATTATGATGATCATATAAAAATAATAGTAAACATGGAGACCAATTTTGAAGAATAGACAGTTTTGAAAAATGGAAGGTTCTAACGTAGGTACCTAAAACTGGTTGTAAGTTCCAATTCAAATATCAATTAGGTATTTACCGTGGAACTGTTTCTAATGAGACATGTTGGAAATAATACCAACAAACTTCTGGTTACAGATAAAATTGTTATAACACTAAAGAGAACAAATACGATAAAATAAACACATCATTCAGCAAAATACTTACAGAAATCCCCAATCATAAAGCAATGACAACCTATAGATTCGATATGGAGGCAATCAAATCGAGAAATCCTTTGCTTTTTCTTATTATATGTAATAGCAGGTACTTACGTGTGCAATGCCTTGGTTCATCAGACGAGTCACCACAATCGTTTGAGCCATCACATACTCGACTTATCGGTATGCATTTCTTATTCGAGCACAAGTATTCTGATATGCGGCACCGAGTATCATTTCCGTGAAGCACAGGCAGCAGTTCAGGCTCTGGGATAACTTTTGGACCATCTCTTTGGTATATATATACTTCCTTGGTTTTGGGGGGTTCGGTGACGACATCGCAATCCGTGAAGTTTAAAAATGTGAAGATTATAATACCGAGGCCCAGGGCTATGTTACTGAAGCCTGCAACAAAGGAAAATTTCAAATGTAATTTTGTATATATTCATGTCTGTTACCCTGAAATAAAGGCATTTTATTTACTACGTTGCCAGATTCAATGCTATTAAAGATAATTGTACAACAAAAGAATCCAAAAGCATCTAGGCCAATCTGAAAATTAGACTCGGAACTTCTGATCGCGTTCAAATATACTTGTGAAATCTTATACCACGAAACGAACTATTTTTATCAAGGTTATATGTATCAAAATTTAATACGGTTGGAACTGTAGACCACTACTAGTAATTTATAAATATTAAACATGAAGTAACTAAACAAGAGCAATAACAATCCCACTTAAGTGGGAAATCAGGATTATATTATGTTTCATCTTCTTTGCTCATTCATTCAGTAAAGTAATGAAATACCAAATAAGGGAACACAACGTTTTCTTTTTCAATAATTACATGGTATTACAAAACCGATTTATTTAAATAACAGGAAAGCCGATTACGAGTACCTACATTTTTATTCATTTGTCTGTAAATCTACTTACTGTCAAAACGTTTTATCTTCTTAGAATAAAATGTTATCGGGTTTTGAAACATGATCCATATTAATAAAAGTAAAATAAAAAAGTTTTTCGATCGTGCCGTGTGTACTTTTAATCCAGTTTTGACATAGTTGTATCTACTTTTCTTTATCGCAGTCTTGTTTACCTATATTTATTTTATATTTACGTAGAATATGCTTAAGCTAAAAACAAAATAAATAAAAGACTGAAAAATACATGGCAAATATATCAGTTTATTTTGCCTGTATTATTCTTACGTAACTATAAATCAGGTCATAGAATGTCTTTGATAGAGAGAATTAATATGGTGGAAAATCCAAGAAAAACTAACCCTACATCTGAAATATCAAGACTAAAAGCAAAATAAAATAATATTACAAGAAAATTTTATGTCAAAATAAAACCACGTAGGTACTATATTATTTAATATATTCGAGTCAGCTTTATTCAGAAGACAGACAGGTCCCAGTAAGATTGATGGTATTTTTGTTCCGTAAACCTACCGCTCGCTATTCAGTTAAAGTCCACTACGAAAAATAACTTTCTATTAGGTATGATTAAAGAAAAATAAGGTGAAGTTGAAACTTTTCACACAAGGAATAACTGTTATCGTTACCGTCATAATTTAGTTCAAGAATACTTAACCTTGTAATACACAAGTTCTGTAATTTGTTACAGATTAGAGCATGTGCCTTTTATCGCAGTTTTGAGAACCCTTGAAGTCCTTAGAGTGCCATTAGTATATTAAAGATATTGATCGGAGAAAGTGAAAATGGATACCGTTTAGGTAGGTAGTGTGATTGTGCTTACAACATTCAGAGATTCATAATAAGTTCTTGAACAAATTTAATACATTTTACAAAAAGGATATTTTTATTTTTCGAGAATGTATTAAGTATTTTTTTACATTTACTAAATTAATTTCAGTTAATGTAAACACACATGATTTTTCACCTAATTGAGAATTAAATATTGCGCCTCAAAATGCCTTTTCAAATATATATTTTTGTTATTTCTATCCTATTATAAGAATTGTAAAGTAGCTGTGTCTTGGGGATATCAAAAAATCTTGGGTTGTATTATATTTTAGTGTAGTAGTGTACTTGGAACTTTAGATGCAGTTGTATAAAATACACGACCCAATTAACTCACAATTATTGTAGATATAAAAGATAGGGTGGTGTCACGCTTATGTGATAATAAATCAAAGGGAACTTTGTCATCGTTAGACGCACCGGTGCGGCGAGCGGCGTATGTACGTGGGTAGAAGAATGTATATTTATAGACTCACCTACGTAATATATCCCACATACCCTTCTGACATCTTATTCTGGTTATAGTGACATCATAATATGATTATATTTAATTATAGTTTGCGACTAACCTATGAACTCTTGTAACAATATACCGTAGTATACCGAGAATATCACTTCTTCCCGCAATTGATAACTTTTTAAGTTCGGCTCCGACATATTAATTTCATAGTGGCATTGCTTCACCGATAGCAACAGTGTAGCTCATTAGATACTTGCGGAATCGTACTAATAATGAAACAAATTAATATTGAGAGAATGAGTTTTTTAAAGTTTTGCAATATCTCTAAAAAGGACGAAATGGCCGACTAGACACACTTCCTGTTTCAATCGGCTAACACCACCAATCGCCAGCAAAAAATAGGAATATCTCTTTATTGTCTTTTTTCCTTTAAATTCAATATACGAAAAAGATAAAATATTACGTTATGACAAGAGTAAAATATATAAATATTAATAATATTTTTAATCACGCTCTTCCTTCGAGCCTCGGGGACGATTTCGCGCGAACAGGCGGAAATATCAATTAATCACGGTTTCGCATTGTTCGTCTCGCAGTCATTTACAGACGAACGGATATTCGCATAATGTGATGTATATATTATACACCTAACAAATATGTGTGTACCTATGAGTCAGTGTGTGGTTGTTATTTTCTGTTTTTCTGACTTCGAAAAAGGAAGAGGTTCAAAATTATATAAAAAACTCTGTTATACATTATAGACGGAAATGCAAATGGTTCCATGTAAATTTCGTAAAAATCTGATGACAACTTTCGGTGACAGAGAACGCCTTCTGACTTCTATACAATAAATAGTCGTATTTTTGACTTTTATTATTCACTAAATCACTAAAACAATAATTTTCACATTTTTTGCCTTTTCGAAGTCGGTTTAATTTTTTTTTATCAGAAAGTGTTTATTGAATTCTGTTTATAAAAATACATGTATAACGAATTTTGCGATATTTGATATAGAATCAATTACTTCCTAACACTCGTCACCGTACACATGCGTATGACATTCATATCGCAACTAAATATACCCATTCGTCCCATTTACAGCATCCACGTCATACCGCCAGTCGGTACCTGAAGGCACAATAGGCTCCATTTATATATGAACCCTTGTCAAGCATAAGTATGATCTTCAGATAAGTCAGAGATTGATCAACCGAAAAGGAAATCTATTTATACTGTATCGTTCTGTTATGAGAAGGCAATGTGTGGGGGAGTATGTGTTACTGTTAATTGGAAATGTTTTAGATTCAATTTACAATTTGAGTGATGCTACTAAATTCGGATATTATGGAATATATATTGCCGAGAATAATGATCACAGAATTAGTCTCAGTTGCATCCGTAGCTTAGCTTGGCTTTTATGGAGCAACTGGCATCTGAACTTGGCAGATGCTATAGAATAGAACAATATAAAAGACAACACTTACTTTATTGTTATCGAATAGCTAATAGATCCTTATTAATAAACGGAATAATATAATATAGGCAATATTATTCATAATGTATATGAGAAAGACATTTGGAATATGAAATTGAATGACTTAATAATGGTGTCATAGTATGAGTACGAAACTATTCAGTTTTGGAGTTGTTACATTTTAGCCGAGTTCAAAAAAGGGGATTCTCATTTCGATTGTATTTTTCCTCAGAACTTTCGACTGGGTGAATAGATTTTGATTATTTTTTTTTATTTGAAAGCTAGTGCTTTCCGTGTGGTCCAAGTTCAAATTGTTTCAATTGACGTTGTTTAATTTAGACATCACCAATTACATTGTGAATCTGGCACCTATAAAGAATAATTCGGCAATCGGCAATTTGAATGCATATTCTTCTGTTTCTCATTTTATTTCATAGGATAATTACCTAACTACTGCGTAGCGTTTGTTAGTGCATGCTCGCCTTTACCGAGGTAATATACAACTTTTTCATTTAGCACGCGAACTCTACTGGCTCTCGTATAAGTTTTTTTTGCGGCCACGCAAGCTTGAAACTAGCCGCTAATTTGAAGTAAAATGTGCTTCACATATTATTTCAGTAAATTAATATCCCAAAGCAACTTTTTATAGCAATAAAATATTAATTGAAAGACTGTTCCTCACATGGCATAAACACGTAGTAGTGTTTGAGTGTTATAGTGAGTTTAATTAGGTGGTTTAATAGTGGGTTTGATTTCCCACCTGGAAAAAGTATTTAAATCAGTATCATCGCATAGTATGTGTATTTCATTATGGTATATAAGTAATTTGAGATAAAACCAGTAGGTAATAGCGTCAAGAGAGAGAACAAGAGAGCAGAAATACTTTGAATAGGTACTGTTCAAAGTATTTTCTCTTACCTCAGGAGAAAATGCTCTAGGATTTCGCAATGCATATAAGCTCAGATTTTTTCACTGAAATCCCACCCTGTAGGCACAGTATCGACTAACTAGACACTTCTACAGTGCTATATACGTTAGTAGAAGTTTTATAAAATAAACACGTGATAAGCCAACCGTTATAACTATCGCTAAGTAGATTCGTTTGCGGTACAGTATCCACGTCCGCGAGGCCTCACAACTGACCCGAAAGCGCCTACCACCCGTGTTTGCTTTGTGTGCTCACTAGGGCATCGTATGCTGTAATTCATGGACGTTTACTCACACTCTCCGAGCCTGTTTGTTCAGCCGATGAAACTGGCTGGCTAACGATAACAAAATAAAACTGTTAGCATATGGTTTTTTTGTGGGTGAATTTTGGTTTTGTAAGGATTATATATACTTACATGAAGAAACTTTCATTTTGTTTTATATCTATAAGCTGAGTATACCTACCTCAGTCAATTTTTTTAGAATTGGTTTCTTTATTTTTGGACAGTGGGTGGTTTCAGTTTAATTTATTATTTATTTGTTAATAATCTTCAAAGTAGTGGATCCCAGTGTTTTCACCAAGATTCACCCGAATAACACACATGAGGCAACATGTCCAAAGGTCACAGCTACTCACAATGATGCTGACAATGCAGCGCTGAAATTTAATTTGATGGATAGATCCGCCAGAGATGCATGACAGAAGAGAATAGGTTTCTTTTGGTCGTATAAAAGTGATCTAATGTTCTCTTCTCGTCTTTTGAATTTAATATAATTTATTTTGTATTACGTTAAATATAGACAATACTAAAAATTACTAATTCAAAATCAGCTGATTTAATAAGGTTCTGTAAAGTCAAAAAGCCGACTAATTTATAAATAACCCTAAACTAATAGTCAATTTTATAGAACCTACAGCACTCAGGAAACATGATAAATTTACACGTTCACTACGCATTAACAGCCATTAAGCAAATTGGAAGGTAATTCGAGCAGCATTTCGCTATGTAGTACGTACTCGTAATACAGGAGTGAAATGAATCATGTATTTTAATTTTAATTTAATAAATTGAAAGTTATCATCAGTTTCGATTTATGAACAACTGACTGTTGGCTTCCCTCGTATGAAATTCTGATCCCGTTCCCGAAACCCATGTAATAGCTATTTATATGTATCCTTAAACTTTAAGCTCCGTTTTTTTCCTATTTATTTATCTATTTAAAGGTGACATAAAAACAAAAATGGATGGCGGAGAGAATAGTAGGTATAATAATTAAATAGTGATCATGTTTAAATACTTTTTCCAAACACTTAATCAGTCAAGCTATATTTATTACCTACATTAACACGTTATTAAAGTTCTGGAATAAGACAACACAATATTACAGCCTGCTTAATAGAAAACTTTATAGATATTGTTAGTTACAATTTTATATTATACGAGTATGTTACTTTAAGGCTAGTCCATTAATAAGTTATTGTGGTACAGTAATAAAAACAAAAGTGTGCCTGTTGAGGACCTCTCTTAAATGGAAATAAACCTTCAACTGGATGATAAAATACGAATATGAGACCAGCAGGATAACTTCTTTTAATAGTAGAAATATAATGTTTAAAGCGTACTGAATATGGCTAAGTGATAAAATAATATGAATGAAAACATTTTATATAGCGGATAGATCCATGTTTGACCACTATCTCACCCAGACTCACATTGTGATAAAAAAATGTAAGCATAATACCTCTTTGCAGACCCTTTTACTGTACAATATAATATAGGTACATGGCTTGAAAAAAATCTTGAAAGGCCTTGTACTCGTATATTTATCATAGTCCATAAAACTACATAACAATCATATCTGATTGGAGAATTTTATTATTGATTGTGCCAGAAGCTGAAAGGTCGGTTTGCACAACCGAAACTATGGTCCCAGTGGAAATTACAGAAGAAACCAAACCTTTTTTAGAATAGATTACATTGTGTACGCGTAGTGAAGTTTATTTATGGTTTTCTTTTCTTTACATCCGATATACGAGTAGGTATATAAATAAGTAGGTAAGTATTAACTGTTACGGTCCAACTTATGAAGTTGATGATTTTATAAAGCATGTAGTTCCTATTATTATGAAAATCAATAATAACTTATTAACGAAATCGATAACGAATGAATATACAATTTAAAAAATGTCAATTCATCAAAAAAGTTTTTAATACCAAAATGTTGGTATCTATTTCTATTTTCGATTCTAAATTTAAATTATAAAAAAAATGGTAAAAGGGCGGAAAGTTTAAATGGAATCCCTCCACATACCTAAATTCTGCGTTTTCATGTTATTAGAAATATTTTTTATAAATTTTAATTTAGAATCTATAATAGAAAATGTGCTGTTAACAGTTGGGTAGCAAACACTTTTTTCTAGAATTTGATGCGTTTTAATTAGATACATCTATAAATGTAAAATATATCCCCATAAAATAAAACATTTGAACAGCTCACATCTCCTTCATCCCGGGAAACAATTCATATTAAAAACAATGACATTAAACAAGCAATGGATATGACTCAACCCTCGTCAAGATGTCATCAATTTGATAAAATCTATTGGAAATTGAACGATTCTCGTTCTAACTTATTGGTGGGCTATCAGTTAAGTTCTGTGCAAGTTCCTTATTGGAAACTTGTCAAGTCGAGGTGTCACGGGCCGCGGAAATGTCAGCGCTACGTGACATCTGTCGCAGAAAAGTGGGTAGGGGCTCACTTGCAGCGGGGCATTCAGGACGTGGTTGGCGTTTATTTTACAATCTCATACGTGTGGTGACTTTATTCATTTTTGAGAGATAGTCATTTACAGCGAAATGTAGTCCAGTATTTTTATAGCATAGGTATCATAATAATTCTAACTTAATAGGAATATGTTAGTGATGCAGAAATCAAGTTGAATATTAAATAAACAATTAATAGTTTAGTGTTATTCATTTTTAACAAATGCCTATTCTGATGAAGACAATAATTAAGTACCTACATCTTAATGTGAAAGCAATATTACGAAAAATAAACGGAAAATTGCATGTCTTAGTCTATTATATATCTGGTGATATGTAAGGTAAGCTACAACTTACACAATCCATCTATGGTGTCCAAGTATTTTAGCCCCTTAAAAATGTATAGTAGGTAGATGCTAAAATACTCGCTGTTCATAATTTTTATGCAACATAATAATCTTTATAACGCTTGCAAAGGAAACCCACATTTTATGTTTCTACAACTGACGTCTATCTAATGAACTGATTTGACGGATCTATAAATTTGACTAGATCATCTAATAAGATAGGTATTTCTTATAATTTTAGTAGAATATTTGGTATGGTTTGGTACTACCAAGTCAATTTACTGTTTCATTTTTGACTTCATCCAGTTGAAAATGTGTATATAGTGTCGGTCATACAAACTACGATTACCGACAACCGATTATACAATAGGTACTTGTCTATATAGGGCAAAGAGATGCAACCCCGTATTAAAAAACCACTCCTAATCCTCATTTGATCACCGCTAGATTTCACCAAGATATCAATTCGACTAATTGAATGAACGATCTCCGTCTTAATCGAAACTAAATACATCAATCATACCTACACATTGTAGCAAAAGATAACTAACTGATTATATTAACTAAAATAGTGATCTTTGAGAACATTGCGCATTCCTTCTTTCTCCTTTATTAGTTGATTGATTGATCACTGTGAAACGATTTGCATTCCTACAATTGTGGAACAGTGTTATGCTTATGTTGCAAATAGCTTTGCCAAAGTTAAGGATGAATTTTATTCTTTGAATCAAGAACATCTAAACATTGTAACAATCGCGTTTCTGTGCGTTTCAAACTGTCCTTTCATCAAATCATTTCATGATATTCATCATGGAGTATTAAGTTTTACGATTTTGAATTAGACAATCAATAAACCTACCTGATATTATAAATGAGGTAGTTTGAATCAATAGAAGGAAATTATTATTCTTTTTTGGAGGAAATGGCTAACCCGATCCAAAAAATATAATTTTCAAAATCCATCCATAATTAGCGCCGCTATCGCTTAACATACATGCAAAAAAATAGCTTACCTACAAATTGAGAACCTCCTCGTTTTTTGAAGTCGGTTAATAAAATTGACACATAGGTCTGATATACCTACTTGTAGCACATAGTGAGACCTACTTTATCCTTGGAATAAGTTTCTGTAGGTAACGGGACAGTAGGTACTACATCACGTAGGCGGAGTTCATTTTAATGTCAAAGTTTATAGGGATGTTTAATATATTACATTTACCTTTTCAGTACTTTGTATAACCTTAGTATTTTACAACAATTTTAAGTTTCATAACAAGTCTAATAATTTTATTTCAGAATGGGCTGTAACGTCTTCAAGAGAGCTAAATCCAAAACCGAATAAAATAGTATAAGGTGAAACAGATAAAAAACAACTGTTACATTTTATTGAGATTACAAAGGCTCCATTTAAACCTTTCAGAGCTTATCACTGTTGCTAGGTGCCATAAATAACGGGAGTACTTTCGCGAACCATTCCGTTTGCATGTAGTTCGGCTAAAATGGTCGGTTTGTCATTTTAAATGTGGAGAAAAAGAAGAAATTCTGATAACGCAATCTAAATACGGAAGGTAGTTTACTTGTCTATCCAATATTTGCACGAATGGTTAATAAACCCGTGCCTGTTAGATTTTCTTGGAAGTATGGTTCACTTAGGAAAAGTCATAACGATTATTCTTTAAGTATTCTTCGTAAAAAATATATATTATTTTTTACAATTTATAGGTTCTAATGAACGTGAAACAGTGATTAATAATAGACTCTTACATTATTAGTGTTACATATGTGTCTAAAGAGGCACGTCTGGCTGTACATAGAGGAGTTCTCGTTCCCACACTTATGTATGGTAGTGAATGTTGGGTGTGGCAGAAGAAGCATAAAAGTAGATTGAATGCTGTAGAAATGAGGAGTCTAAGAAGCATAGCTGATGGACCAAATGAGGAACAGTATGATAAGGGAACGTTGCGGTATGGTTGAAGATTTAGTGACCAAGATAGAGAAAGGGATGCTGCAGGCAGCAGCGTCTCCCGTGGCGAGTGGGAGGCGCTGCTCACCTCCGTTGCCCGGGTACACCACGTGGAGGTTCCGGTCCGTACCCTGCCTGCTCTTATCCTTAGGGGTTTCCGTATACAAAAAGGGTGGTTTGTAATTATTTTTTACCGGTTGCGATTCTAATTTTAAAGTTGTGACTTAAAATGTAACGGTCCTTGCGTATCTATAATGTTCTTGAATAGTTTCCAAATTGAATGAGTTTTGAAATAGAACTAACTACTTAGATCTATTTCGTTATTCAGCCCAATTCTACTAGTTAAGTATAACTTCGCTCAATTAAAGCATTTAGTTGATAAAGAGCGTCCAAAACGGAGGCTTTCTCACTAAGAGGTAGCGATTTAGCTGGATTTCGACTAAGAGAAACTCATTTAAGATGGCTTAATTTGAGTCATAGGATTATCGAATAGATAGCGAGCAAAATCGATTTTATTATGAGGTCAATCGAGTTCAAGGTTTCTAACGAATAATACATAGTATTACCCTTTGTTAAACGACCTCCATTAAGCGAATATTAAATAACTTGAATATTGAATAACTTGAGCCCTCGAAAGTAATATCGCGTCAAGATTCTCTTGGAAATGTTAAGCTATTTTGTAATTAATATACTTATTATTAATATTCTCCGTCACTGGCCTTACTCAAATTAAGTTGACACAAAAAATATTTTGAATATAAATAGCTATGCTAAGGCTGTATTTATAGTAGGTATGTAAAATACTTAGTATTATTATTTTTGAACAAATTTATTTTTTATATTTTTATTGTTTCAGGAATGCTTCCTAAAATAAGTCATATGAAATCTTGTTTGGCTCAGAAATTTAAGTGACCACTTACTGTCTCCATCCCCAGACTTTGGATTTCATGTAGCAATCGTTCATGACATTATATTATAAGGTCTGAGGAACCAGGACAACCAAATGAGTCCAAAGTCATCTGAATTTTCTCTCGCCGAGATTCATATCTCATTGTCCCCTTTTTAATACTCGCATAACTAAGATGCTTGTAATTGACCGTATTTTATTATTAAACTTGATGTAAGCGACACTTTATAACACGTGTAAACTTCTGTATTGAAGGATTAATATGATTTAAATACAGGTAAACAAGAATCAGTTGAAGCCATATTAAATATAACTCCAATAAATCTCTTTTGCGCCGTAAGGGCCTGTAAAATATGCCGAATGCGGGCGTGTGTTTACTGAACGTTTTTCATTAATACTTTTATAGACTGGTACTGCAGAAATATCATTTTTGGCGATACTTGAAGTATAATCTAAAGTTATGGTACCTAATTGATGATATTTTGAAATAATAACCAAAGCTAAACCTAAAAACCTCAGTTTATTTGAAGTTAATGAAATGATTACTAATGCTACAATTCTAAAATTAGGACATAAATTGTAATCTAAATATACTTAAATAACATAATACATTTAATTTTAGTGAAGCTATATAAAACCTACCACCGCAATGTTTTATTAATATTCATAGAGTTGAAACAAAAGCAAACAGATGATGATGGTTCGCAAAGTTGTTTTCCATATAAAAAAGCAAAATATTTACGCACTTTTTATTACACATTCCAGAAATAACAGGCTGGCTAACACAACACACGGGGGTATTAAAACGCGAAGTAGGCAATGTGGAATAACATGCAATTTGAATAATCCCTCGACGTGGACCGCAATGAGTGGCAATAATCCATATTTGTGCTCTAACAATGTGGTATCCTTGCATGCTAGGTATAAAAAAGATACTACGGTTTTCTAAATATGTATCGATAGGTACCTACGTAATCACTAACGATATATTCTGGGACAACCGATATTGATTTCTGAATTGAAGTGATTGCTGCTAACAATTATTTCTAGGAAAAACTAAAATACTTTGAGTTCATTAGTTTTTTCATTAATTCTTTATAAACTTTTAGTTTATATTTTCCTTAAGACTGAAGCTGAATTTTCTAAATGCCTTTCTCTATACTTATCTTGACCATAAAAGGTACCTACTGCCCAGTTTCAGTTCAGCGTTGATGAGTGAGTTACCTTACTCCCGATACAACAATATGAATAAGAAGTATTTGTAGCAATTAAACAATCTTAATAATCTTAAATGGGTGAAAGGGCTATTAATTATATACTGTACAAGTTGAAAAAGGATTACTTAGGATACCTAATCTTCCCGTACTCTGTTATCTACCTAATCTTCTTCAACTCCTTTGTCACAAGTGTACTAAAATCGCACATATTTCAAGAGTACAAATGTGACAAGAGCTTCAAGTAAGCATCTTGGATATAATACTAATTATATAGTCGCTATTATTATACCTATATACGTATTAAATACACGTCTTAATAAGAGAAGCTTAAGAAGCGTCGTTGACGGAATAAAGATTTAGACGTTGATTCACTTGAGACTTAAATTTGACCTAATTTCTCCATTCCGTTGTTTACCAGAAATAGGAGGATCTGATTTTCTTATCTTTCTACCGCACAGCTATATATTTTGCTTGTGTATAGTTAAGTTATTTGTAGCTGAATGTCTATACTAAAACAAGCCAATGGGTTGAGTTAGAAATAACCAGTTTTGGCCAGAGATTGAATCTCACCGTCACTAAATAATGATAATTAGATAAAACATCAATAACTGCTCAATTGCCATCGTCCATTGCGTTATATATTATGTAATAGGTAATAATAATTAGGTACTATTGATGATGACAACAACGTTAATGATGATCACATGACACAGATATTAACAACAACAATACCTACAGATATAATCAAACTTTTACTAATTTTAACAAAACAAACAAAAATGACCTAATAACTATGCAGTATGTACTTCATACGTTGGTATCGATTATTGTACCTATAATGCCCTAAACGAGCGCACAGTTTGCCAGTTGCCTGATATTGAGCAGTTACCGATACCTATAAACACTCAAAATTTCAAAACTTTAGGCAAACCTAGAATATGTTATATGGTTACTTTTCCAGTTGAGGAGATTGATATTTATGAATTAGATACTTTATCTGGTAACGTGGTTGTTATATGCGTGGTAACTTAATGGTTAAGGAATCAGCCTTGCAACCAAAAGTTCCCGGCCATTGCCCAACACACGTAAGTTTATTACTAAGAAAAACAATTTAGCTTAGCTGCTCTGTAACACTTCTGTTATCACACAAGATCGAAACTAATACATACGTGTTCTTTTTCAGTGTTATAAAATATGAATGAAATCTAAAAGCGTAAATATAACACGTTCAAGAGGATTGTGAGCGTTTACCGTGATCCCAAGGTACCTACGGCCGAGAGGAGTTACGTAAATTAGGCCCTCGGGACAGACCGGCTGACACACTGAATCGGATTACTGGTTAACTGAACCGCGTGAGGATCACCTAATCGTCGCTGGCAGAGCAGATACCTTCTATTTATATATGTTATTCAGTAATAAGTTCGCCGTAAAGTTTGTGCATAGTTGCTACATTTATATGAGCTTATACATAAAAGTTCTTTATTTTCGTTCCTTCACGTTCTTTCAACATTTGGCTTCATATGGCCCGTATTCTTTTTCTTCGTTCCTTCCATTCTTTTGTGGGTCTACCTAAGCCTAAGGCCATTAAGCTGCAGCAATAAAAATTGTATACCCTATCACCACTAGTGGTCACTAGACTAGTGTCCAAAATTTTTTCCATGCGAAAATCCTAATGGATACCCACCCCGCAGCCAGCGGGGCAGTGGTTATGTCGGACTCTTACCGACTAAAACCACACGCCGTCTAGGGTCTTCCGACGCCAGGGTGTAAGGTGGCCCGTAGAGCATTTCCCTCGCACCCCGAACTAGTGTCCGACCTGCGACTTAAGAGTACAAACAATAAGAATCTTTTAACAACTGACATGGATTCGATCCTATATATTCATCAAAGGAAGAGGATACATTATCGAACATTGGTGTTTAATTAAGTTCGATAGTAATTGGACCTGATATTGGCAATCACGCTTAATTTAACTAACAGTGATGGATTTGCGATTTGCATTATATTAAGTGTCTGACGTAGGTGGGGTTGAATAACATGAGTTAAAGCATTAGTAGAGAATAGACGTTGATATATAGAGACATAATGCATTAATAATTGCCATTTGTCATGTTTCTGCATAAACAGGCAAATAATAATAATTTATCAAAACGCTGTACGATGGGCGGTTTTATCGCTAAAATACGGGGTTTAGGATTAAATTTATGCCAACGAAATCGTATAATGATCAAAATGAGAATATTACACAAAAATTTCGAAGATGCTTAGGATTAATTGACTTTAGCAAAGATAAGTACTACTTATGAAAATAACTAAGATGATTATCATAGAATTGAATGACCTGCTGAATTCTATAAGATAAGTAGTACTTCTATTTTCGATGGATTTACTTTATGATATTCGAGGTAAAAAAAATTGTTGATTTTATCTCTAGTTTCCAAATGCCTTAAGGTATATGTACAAAATTGAAGATCATTTGAATAAAGGTAGGACGAAGAAAGTTTATTTTATATAATAAAAATCGTGAATAGCAAAAAAAGGAAATGCCTCCCTGGGGCACACCGATGATAGTATAAGAACTACACGAAAATGTTTTGCAGTCACATAGGTCAGTATAAAACCTGTTAAATTATCATTAGAAACGTGTTATGGTAAGGGTGATATTTACTAAGAATATGATGATTATGACTAGAATGTACCGGATTGGAAGATTATTTAATTGGTTATTGACAAAATGTTTGCGAACTTTCGACAGGCAGGATAATATGGATATTGGACGAAAATCTGTTATGAACAAGGAATTATTGTTTTTCGTTATAGGAGTAATTAACACAAATTTTCATAAAACTGATTGAACAGCTACTTGATTTCATTCAATTCGGTTCAGAATTTAATCAAAGATGATTCACTAATGCTCACGTCATTGTAAGATGGATAGATGAAAATGATTCATAGAACTTTCACTTGCTTAGAAATAGATAGAGACGTGAAAATACAATTCTTTAAAATTCCTTTAATCAAAATTCCATGTTTTTTGTTATCAGATATTTTCCGGGAAATAACATGATCATGGTATTATGCGTACCTATTGTATCTAATACGTACAAAATGGTAGGCTGCTCAAAGGTAAGCCCTATACCTATAGTGACCAAATACCCGGTAATTGCCGTAAACATACCTAATTGTTTACGTAAGGTTTGGCTAAAGGCTAAAGTCTCGAAGGTCACGAAGTTACATTAGGCTTTTCAAAAGAGAAGTACCTACTGCATAATAAGATAGAGAAGAAATAAAATAAAAATAAATGGCGTGTAATAACGATCCTCCTGCGTACCGAACCGTAATTATTTATGAGTTTTTAAAGAATTGTTTATTTTTTATAGATTTAGGGGCTTCGCATGATATTGCGAATTTTACCAGTCCGAATTATTTGAAATTTCATAAAAGGACCGTTTTCCTTGATTGGAAGTTTGATATCACCAGTGCAAATTACTGAGAAGTTTTCACGGTTCACTTAATGAAATTCATTGAGTGAAATGTATCTGAATCACAGTTCCTACAGTTGTTGAAATCCAACCTTAGAAGTTTAGAACCAAAGAGCTGGCGACATAACAAGCTAGGTGAGGCTTTACTGTTTTTCATAAATAAAAGCCATTTCTGACACCGCATAGGAAACGAAAAAAAAAAAACAATTTAACACACGTTATAAATACCTCACACCATCTTCCCATTACATATCCCACCTAAGCTCCGGACTAAGTCGACAATTTACTGAAAAACCCGAAATATTCTCTTTGTAGCAGTATTGGGGACGGTTTATTTAGATTAGCGTCTCGTCAACCAGCTCTCTATATTCATGACGTACCCTCGTCTGCAGTTTCTCTAAAGAAATAACTCGAATGCTTCAAATTTACAAATAAATATATATATAATTCCACTGCGAGTTCCAGAGCAATCATCTCGATACTTTGATATCGAACATTCATTCCTTTGAATGTGATACAAGTCACTGTATAATATTGAATTTGTGCGCTTTGAGTGTCAGTAAATAAAACGAAATTCTCGTTTGCGCTACACACAAAATCCTTTAGGGTTAAATCTTATTGAAATTACAAACCTTTAAGGGATTTAGGACTCATATATGGTATTATACGTAAACGGGACTTAACGCGATACACGTTAAAGGTATATACATACCTTTGGATGCCTGACGTTTCGACCAGGTTACACCGGCCGTGGTCACAGGCTGACTGTTTCAGCCGTGCACGCCCTCCGTCGCCGAGTCCGTGAGGTAGACGGTTCTTCTTCTACCCGCACATTTTGCAATAATTTATAATGTATTTGCACAAAATGTGCGGGTAGAAGAAGAACCGTCTACCTCACGGACTCGGCGACGGAGGGCGTGCACGGCTGAAACAGTCAGCCTGTGACCACGGCCGGTGTAACCTGGTCGAAACGTCAGGCATCCAAAGGTATGTATATACCTTTAACGTGTATCGCGTTAAGTCCCGTTTACGTATAATAAGTTATGGAACGCGAAAGTTTAAAAGTTAATCATATATGGTACTTTTGATATTGGTCTAGGTTTGGAAAACATTTAATTTAGTTAAAAAGGTTGAATAGGAGATTAGTGATCTATAGAAAGCTAATTGCCAATGTACGTTACCCAGCAATAGATAAGAAAATTATTATTTACCAAGTCTATTTGTGTATCATTTTAATATACGGACGATTTTAGAATGAAATGATCGATTTATGCATAATATATTTCCTTCATCCATCCACAAATCATCCACAATTTTTGGCACCCATAAATAATAGTGAGATTAAAGTTACTTGTATTCTCTACGTAATAGAACAACCACAAATTGTAAGTATTTGCAAACAAATTTTCATCAATTACTTTTTGATTATATATAAAGAAACCGTACAAATCATGTCATTGTCTTCAATATCTCTTAGATTTGTTCTAAAATAAATTTTATTTCAGCTTTAGAAATGAGAAAAAGGAAAAATAAACGTAAGAAGACTCAAAACAGCTATTTCGATATCACGACGACAACCAGAGTCGATTAGAAAGATTTGAGACAAGCCAAACTCAACTTAATTGACATTGTTTTCTTAAGACCTCCTCTTAATATTGTCAACGTATTACAGAAATCTCATTACAATGTACTGAGTGGATCTTTTAGGTTGAATTTCTAAAATGATTATTAGCTCTTTAAACGAAGAGGCGCAGATGTTTGTTTTATTATATTCGTCAAGTTGGTCTTGTTAAATGTATTTATCACCAGGGTGATTAAACGTTTCCTTTGGTTTGTTATTTACACGAAGACTGGTTACTTGGTTCATACCTTTCTTCCATATATTTTTCTAAATAAGTTTTCATTTAAGCACGCACGAGATATGCAAATTTAGAAACTGGCTAAGTTTTTGAGATGTTTTCCCTGTGATATATCGATTTTGATAAGATTATCACTGTCATCGAGTTCAAGTGAATGTAAGCCAATAAAAATGAGTTATCACAATCCAATTAATGGTTTCAGAAACTTTGTGGACAGATTTATACGTACACCAAAAAATTGCCTGAACTCGTAACTATTCAGTTGGTTGTCCCAAAAACTACGTAGATTTTTTAGTTTGAGAGAATAATACTTTGTATTGTTACCATAAACAATTATGAACTAATTTTCTAAATTCTCAATACTACAAGAACTTTGTTAATAAAAAAAATTAATTTAAAAATCAAAAAACCCGACTGCCTAAAAACTAAAAAGAAAAAAACAAGCACTTAGATTAATGTCCGGTGGTCTAGAAACATAACAACTGAACAGTCGGGATCCATTATTTGACAGCCAATCTACATAATATTTCAATGGATCCCGACTGTTCAGTTGTTATGTTTCTAGACCACCGGACATTAATCTAAGTGCTTGTTTTTTCTTTTTAGTTTTTAGGCAGAGAGTAGAGTGTGCAAGACAAATTTTCAAAATTTTCATTTTGGCGCCATAAGTTCGCCATTTTGATTTTTTAGGAATTTTAATATACCTGGTGTCACTCACACAATCACGACGAATCAAATGATACCTCGCATGTCAAAATCCGTCAAGCTGTTTAGGCTGTAGGCCGTGCCAAAGAAATGGACATACATACATACATACATACATACATACATACATAGTCTCGAAAAACATTACCCTCCTTTCTTCGGCAGTCGGGTAAAAAGAAAACAGAATACTACGCTAAATACCTAAAAAACTAAATAGTAAGATTTCAGTCCATATCTGTACGATATTAAGTTTTGTTTCTGTTATTCACTTATTTTCAAGTAAATTTTTTACTTGAGACTGATAAGTTATTATCTGTTTATTGTAGTCTGTTGTCTTTTCCGTACCAAATAAACTAAATAAAAAATACAACTTCAGTACCTACAATATAAACCAATTATAAACTTTATAAAAACGAAGAGACAATTAGTTAGTTCCTGACGCTACGGTTCAACAGGCAATGATTTTTAACGAGCTAGCAAACAGTTCGCCCATTTTATAATTGTGTAATGAATTGTCAAACTGGTGCGATATTAAACTTAAATGCAACAACTTAACAATCTACAGTTGTACTATTAGATGAGTTAACCGTGACCAAAGAAATATCAATGCATGTAAGTCATAACCGGCATAAGGATAATTATTATTATGATGAAACGCAGTTATTTTATTAGAACCGAGCAGGGTTCTTATAAATAATTGAGTGAATAAAATGTACTTAATATACCTAGGACCCTACAGATATTATGGTATCCCGAATAATTTTGACTTCTCCAGTTCTGTGTCTTTTCCGTATCTCTGAACATGATGCCACACTCTGTCTTAAAAGAAAATGAGCCCAAGGTCCTAGTGCCTACATAACAATTAAACATTTCAAATATTTTTCTTGTATAAAATTACGTTGCAGTAACTTTTATTATATGTGTCTTTATCTCTTTTTCCCACTTATCTTATCTTGCGTATATAAACAAACGAGATAGGCACAATATTATGTAATTGACAAGAAAATAACTTTCAGCAAACGTTGTTGTTCTATTCAGTTGCAAATACATAACAGTTGAGGGTGATTCCGACCAGCGAGCGTCAAGCTAGAGCCATTAATATCACTCGGTGCGTCATTTGTTTGGATTACGTAAATGTTTTTAGGACCGATTCCTTTATGCCATGGCTCTCTTACAGGTTAACGTAATCCTTTGATTAAATCTGAGGAAACTTCCTCATTTTTAACAGCGGCATACCTACGGAACGTTGTGTTTGGATTACTTTTTATATGAGATCCTATAGTTTTTTATGTGGCCATCTTGACGGTCGTACTATCATTACATGGCCATTATTGTGTTTTGTTTTGGTATCTTCTGGTCAAAATAAATAGTCATAAAGTCTAATCTTCTTCTATACATAGGTATAATAAATCTGTAACTGATCGGCGTCTGTACATGGAAGATATAATGAGAAAAAAAAATATTAGGGGACTTTATAAATGTAATAGATGCCTAAACACTGATTTTTAGAATTTTTGTCTGTTTGTCTGTTTGTCTGTTTGTCTGTGTCTCTGTGTCTCTGTGCCTCTGTGCCTCTGTTTGTCCGCACCAAATTTTTGTTCACGCTAATATCAAAAACTACTGGAGAGATTTTGATCAAACTTGGTACGATTATAATTCATGGTTCTGGGCAACATATAGGCTACTTTTTATACAAGCTGATACCCGTGGCTTCGCCCGCGCTTCGTTTTTAGGTCGTTTTTGGTCATATCTCCGATTCTACTTAACCAATTACGTAAATTTTTAGTCTAAGCAAAACCTTTCTAATAAAAAAAACCGCATCAAAATCCGTTCGGTATTTTATACGTTCATCGCGTTATCGTTTTGAACCTCTTCACAAACTTTCACATTTAGGTATATCCCTAATTAGTTCGCTGTGAAGGACAAGTTAGAATTTCATTAAGCAAGTTCTCGTCCATTTAGTAAATCACAGAGATTTAATTAATTTTAAGTACCTATATGAATGTGCGTAGTAGGTATCCAAAATAATATAAACAATAGTTTTTTTCTGTCTTTCTTTCAGTAGGTACTTTTTCAATTTTCTTGTTAATCTTATTACTTATTAGAAAGTAAACCACTTGGGTTTGTTAAGGTATAAATACATTGTAATTACGAAGAAATGCGATACCATGGAACCCGGCAATGTGTACCTATGAGCTTGAAACAAAGGGCGACATTACATAGCCTTTTAAAATGATGCTCGTATAATGTGTCGAGTTTTTGAGTAAAATTTATAGCATGGCGTTGAATACCTGATATGCCATTGTTATTTGAAGTACCTTTTTTAGAAATTATGAGGCTTATAAAGCACTTTTTACCTATGGTATATATAATTCAAAATACTGCAAAGACACATAAATATTTTATTTCATCTACCGAAGTGCTCGAGATTAATTTTTCTCAGTTTTTGATGTAAAAAGGATACAACCAATTTTATTGTTATGTGATGGCGAAAACCTCTTTGACATTACGTATATTCTGACGTATCTATGCCGTAGGTCTTGGTCTGGCATAAAATCTTCGCATGCTTAATCCCAATCGTTCCGGCGCGGTGATATACTTAGTAAAAAAACTGGAAAATAAACGTCTACTCAGGTAGAGTCGTGGACATAGGCTAGTTAATTAATATAAGTGATTATGTTATAAATATATTTTATTAGAAATATAAGATTCGAATTTCTGAAATATAGTCTTTACGCACGCTGCTGCGTCAGCTTGGCATAATTTCAGCATAAACATTTCAAATATTACAGCTCAAATAATTAATATTCGCTTAACACACAATTTGTTAAAATTCAAACAGTTTAATAGGCTATAAAACTCAGAACTAATGGCCAGTATACTAATTACTTTTGAAAATAAAACGATCACCTAAATATTACATAGTCATGTTTTCGTATTAACTGTAATAAAATGCACAAAGTGTAAAAGTAGCAAAAAAGAACAAGATATGGAGATGGCCCTCTGTTAGCTGGAATGCAAGGGAAATCCCTTTTTGGGTCACCTTCACAACGGCGCAAGGTGTCTGAATACCCGAGACAGGCCCTCCCTCCTTTCTGGAGGCATGGCGGGGACACTGTGGTTTCCAAGCCCAAAGGAGGGGCTATCTCTAACCCGGAGATTGCTCCGGGTTAAGCCAGGGTGCAAGGGAAATGCCCTCTGGGCCACCTTAGACCGCGGCGCCAGAAGACCCTAGATAGCGTGCAGTTTTAGTCGGTACGAGTCCGACATAACCTACTCCACTTGCCGTGAGGGAGGTATCCATGAGGATTTCTGTACGAAAAAAAGGGGTGGTAGGTATCCGTGGGTATTTCCACACGAAAAAAGGATATATATAAAACATCGACTTTCTTATACATCAAAGAAATGCAACTTCTGTATTACTTAGTTAGTATAAGCCCGACAATAATTCAACAAAATGTTCTATTATAATCTGGGTGAAGACCGGAAAGCGGTGCCGACCTCCTTTGCGTCGTCAAGGTCGCTGCCAACCTTAATTGGAATGTAGACTTGCCCGCAAAATTTCTCTTCCTTCCTTTGTGTTGTCCTCCTGGTATTCAGGGGCGACATGATGAATGACCGCATTGAATTAAAAAATAAGTAGTTAAACAAAAGCTGGGGACACATCAGTCATGACTGAATATTTTTCATGAATTATGTGGTATGACAGATACCCATTATACTAGCTTTTATTAAACTTGCTCTGTTGTGTGGTCAAATCTTGGAAGACCAATTAGAAACACTTTATGACGTTGGATTGGACTCAAATTTGGTGCATTTGCTATATTTTAGTATAACAGCCTAGTCACCAACAACTAGCCTAGTAACAACCGAATAGAAACCTTGCATTTGATTAAATTAAGAAAAAAACAGCAACGACTTACTTCCTTTTTAAGTCGGTCAAGGGAAGTAAAGCCTCCAGAATATAACGGATACTTTTCTGAAAACCCGCATCAAAATTGGTGTAACAATACAACATGCCGATGAAATAGAGACCTTTCTTGCAATCAGTTAAAATGGTGAAACCTAATAAGAAACAGACACACAGTAAGCGTTTTCTGTGAAAAGCATTTGGTATTTTCAAATGAAACTATTTCTTCAACACTAAGACTGTCTGCCATCTAAGTTGTATAAAAAAATTAAACAATCTTGTGCCCGCCACTCTTAAAGGTTTAAAGTTTCGAATAGTGGCAAAGCGGTTTTAAACTGATACGTGCAGACAGAGAGAAAAATAGCCGGGGTGTAAAAAACCTAAGACTTATGAAAAATCCGTGATATTTTCAGTTGTTTTGTCAACTTTGGGCAAAATAATGGCCCCAATTTTTTTTATAAGAGTAAAGTAGTATCCGAAATAACTAGAATGATAAGCTTAGCCCCAGCTAAGCTAAATTAATGTGTTAGGAGTAGGTTTTAAGTAAGTCGGTGGTGTAGTCAAGATTCGAACCCAAGACTTCTCGATCGTAAGTACCTACTGACACTGGTTATTAAACTTGTTATGCCCTCCAAAGCATGTGCCTTTTTTTATTTTTTTAGGTGGCAGACGCAGATAAGCACACGGCCCATCTGATGGAAAGCGGTCACCGTGATCTATGGACGTGTGCAACACAGGGTATCACACACGCGCTGCCTACTCTGAAGGGAAGGGAGGAGGGCTAGGAAGGGGTGGGGAGCCCCAGTCGGACAGTTAATTTCGGACGGGAGATCCTCCTCCTTTATATATGGTTATATTTAATGTAAAACTCACGCCTGACCAGTACAGCCTTGAATACTAACTTTCTTACTATTTTTGATTTGTTATTCATGAAGCAACTTCCATCTAATTTAAGAGACAATAATAAACTCGAACTACGAAAAGCAAATGTCTACTGAATTTAGCAGAAAAACTACGTGATTTGAATCTAGGAAAATTGTCGTATCCTTGCGAAAATCTCTTTTTTTATAAGTATTTTAGATCGATCAAAATAGATTGGCATAATTCTATGCTTTAAGTAGTATATTTGGTGGTTGTTATTCTATATCTATTCAGTCAATGATTTCAATTAATTGGCTATAATATTTCACAGCCTTTTATCCCCTTCATAACCATCAACTGTCATGTTAATTGGTTGACTTACTTTGATATACTCGTATAGAGTTTCAAACTCAATTAGGTATTTTCCGAATATATTTTTTTGTAGTTGTGAAATCAAAAAACGAAACCACAAAATGTTTATTCTAGATAAAAAAGTACTATCATGCATGTTCTGCATTTACTTCTGCAATCGTATTCGCAATCAATAGGTAGAAATCACTGAGAAAACAACCTGATCATAAAATATCGTTATTTTTGTCATATTGTGATATTGGTATGCAAAACACCTTCATGACAAAACACTATGTGCGAACATTTAGACGTTGTCTGAGCTTATCAATCTCTTGTATACTAACATTCTATATTGCATATTATAATATATCTACCTAATAGTGTTTCATATTTTTTTAAAACTGCTATCAAGAAACCTGAAAAGTTTGGAAGTTTGCGAGTTAATTAAAGAATGTTGAATTAAATTATTTATCTTGTTTAATAAACAATATGATTTATATGCTTATATGAGTTTTTTTTTAACTCAACTTAACGTAATTTATACATAGAATTCTATCCGGGATAACGTAGGGACCTTCTTTTTGAATGGTGAAAGATTTTTTCCAATAATGGTTTCAAGATTACTTCAAACATTATTAACAAATTCACACAATTCGATCTCTCTTTTTACAATATTAGTACAGACTACTTAAATATGACCTTAAGTCTTCTCTGAATAAAACCACAAGGGAACCGGCTAAAATAAACTATAATACAAGGTAAAACAATTCCAAATTGAATATTCTTATAAAACTGGTTTGCGAATAATATTATCATAATCTACAGCTTCATTAAATTGAGATGAAAATTTCGAAAATTCAGGCTTTCCGCCTCTCTGGTGCTTTCCGATTTTAATATCGTTAGGATATTACCAGTTGATAGCCGACGTCAGGCGAGCTGTACAATACTTTAACTACTTTTTACTTCGGATAATAAAGAAATAAAGTAAAATAGGTAGTGGTATGAATTAATTTAAAACTCGAATATCCTATCCTACCCTACTGATATTACAAATGTGAAAGTTTGTGAAGATGTTAGGATATTTGTTACTCAATCACACTCTAACCACAGAATACGTAACTGTTCTACTCAAACAGCTGAATGGATCTGTCCGAAATAATGGTTCTGGATATTTATAGTTAATACTAACACATAGGCTACTCTTTTATTTATTCCTGGAAGTTTTGAAATGGAAACTAGCAAATAATTTTACGCTGGCAAAATCGCTAGCAACCACTGGTTAAATAATTCTCGAACAATCTTTGCATTTCAAAAATAATTCAAAAATTGCATTTGCAAACAGTTCATGAATATGAAGAGTAGGTACGTCAAGTAAATTAATAAAATTTACCAATTCACGCTATTCATGCAGTTTACGGTGAATTACATTTCAACGGACTTCATATTATCTGGTTCCGCCACTGAAATATCCCTTGAGGTTAAATGTTTTATCCGAAAAGCAAATATACCGTCTCATATCAAATATTCAGCTTTATACTTATACGCTGAACTTGTACTTTCAAATTCGATGCATGACAAAGAAATGCTAAGCTCAATATTTGAATCATTATTCTGGATTTGCTGATATTACAATCTTATTTTACCGAATTCTTCTGTTCTTGAAAATTTCATATCAATATTATTTTTTTATGAGCCATTTCACTGTTTACAAAAAATTGCATTACCCGTGCCAAAAAGTTGTGCCGAATAAAAATTACCCGGCACAACTTTTCCTTCCATTGGACTATTTCTATTACTGAAAGGAAAAAATGTTCCTATGAAACAAGTAGGCATGCGTTTTACTTAGGTACCTAAGTACTTTAAAAGTCAAATATCATTTGGTAGAAAATCCGCTAGTTTTATTTGTAGTAATCATGGTACTTTTTTTCTATTCCCCTCGCACCCCGGCTATATACCATACCATACCATACCCCGTCTTGCCCCCAGAAAAGGTGGCGATCTCCACCGTCCCCGCCTCGGCTTGCTTCTACTAGGTTGACAAGAGGCTTCACTCGTCCCGCCTAGGCCTGCACTCATGGAGTACAGAGGTCATTGTATTGAGCATGGTACTGACATCATAAATCCACAATTTCTTTTTGTAACGTAGAGTGTCAAATTATTAACGTTTGATATATTTTTACTTTTCAACATTTTGTGAATTGCTCTCCCTGGATAAATTAAAAACTCAAGCGTCCACAATGGACCTTTTCAGCTATACAGCTTCATATACATGCAATGTAATGGCGCTTTATAAGAGCAAGTAATTAATGGATGTCGTTAATAATAACGACTTTCGGCAATTAATCGAGGACGTGATAATATTTACTGTAATATTCAGGAAGCTTTTCCATACATAATGTTGGCTGAATGGACTTCACCTAAAATCAATAATCACTTGTGCTAAAGCCAGAGTCTCTTTTCTAGTAGGTACTGCTCTATAGTGCTAGAGAAGAGAGAAGCTTCAACATCACTACCTATTACTAGTAACATACAGTACTAGTGTTATTACTAGAAGTAATGTGTGAATTGCTAAGGTCAGGAAGTGGTTCTAATTGAGCTACCAGGTTTCGACCCATACTAACAAACAACGGAGCAACTTAAATAAAACTTGTAAAAAGTAACCTTTGTAAAAACTGATTGTGAAAATAATCTGATTGTGCGCTCATGTTTTTCTTTTTCTTGTTCATGCTAGTCAGCTCGAAACAGATAGCAGTATTGTCCAAACGTTCGTGCCCAAGTTCCTAAACGTTTCACAATCACTATAGCAGCAAACTTTTGGGCGGACGCTTTACGACCTACGATAAAAGATACGGAACCTTTGACGACAGTGGTAACAGAGGCGAGAAACCATCCGATATATAATTAAAATACTAAATTGGTAATATTTTTCTTTTATTTCTGAAATCGACGCTAAATAAATTGCCGATTGAAACTGAAGGCATCGTTATAAGTATGCAATTGGTTTAACGATTTAATCAAAGGCATGCAAATTCTCGGAATTAGGTAACTACTTCTTTGGTAACAGTAATTACTTTGTGGTAGAACGTACATAAATGCTTATACAACATTGAGTCATATTGACACAATCAAATTAAGTTCTTATGAGAGTAGTTATTATCTCCGATAGTCTCAACAATACTCAGTTTGATTTAATTTGCATATTATTATCATAATAAATTTACTATTCAATGAAATTTTTAATTAGCAATTCATTTTTAATTAGCAAATTATATTTGATTTCCGATTAAAAATCATAATAAACGATCTTTGAGGTTGAAATAACTCTCTTCAGCATTTCGAACAGGGTAAATAAATATAAAATCAAAGACCTATTACACAAGTACAGTCATTTTCTACTCCGAATTGCCTTCGATTCTTAAGTTATAAGAACACACACAGGTCTTGCATTTTCAAAGTCTGGAGTTGTCATTCTAAACACAAGTATTGACTCTTGCAATCTTAAACCACCCAGTACCGACTACGTATTTTTTCTTCTCAGTAACAACAGTAATGCAATTTCTGTCAGTAAATGACGTCTATCGACCTTTTCTCATCTGAACCTCATTATTCTGAACGAAAATAACCTACATGTGTGATGTATTTACGGAAACCCGAGTCGATATTCCAGAACGGCTTTTGGTAACGAAATTCAGGATTTTATGTGGCCGCCTGAGTACAGTCCATGACATGGATCAGCATTATGTTTTCAACTGTAGAATATGTTATTGCATTAAAAGCATTTGTTTTCAAAAACCTATTTATGTTCTTTTCACTATTTTATGCTTATTGTGCTTACATGCAGTACGTTTGTAAACTGTAATGTGATATTTGCTCTGCGTTGAATGAAATGTGTCGGTATGTAAGAATGATTGGGTTGAATTTATAGATGAGCACCGCAGTAAACTTTAGTTTTTACTCTTACTAAACTTCGAACATGAATTAGGTTTTATTAGGTTCTTCGTAACATACTTTATTAACTTTAGCGAATAAACACAATATTCCAAAAATAACAAGCAAATTCTTTAATACGAGTCATTAAAAGGAAAGAGACATGCTTAATCCTATTTTATACAATAAACAAATGCGATTTATTCTTCTGTCAAAGAAAAAATTCTACATTAAATTGGACGCTCAACGAATGACATCAAAGTGACATTGAATATTCCGGCTGATTTAGGGAGTACTAAAGGAGTACACAGTACACAGCTACGATAAATGAATGAAGAGTAAGATGTATGTGAGGGACAACTGCGAGTGGATGGAAATAAAAGCAAGCTGATGTTCTGGTAATCATAATTTATTACACGAACACTCAGGCGTTTTTCCTCAAGTATGGTGGCTTTGAACTGAGGAAAATATGTATCTTTTGAATGATGGTGAATGATTATATTCAATTATGCAGTATTTTTTGTATCATAGTTGTGTTCATTTATATGATGGATACAGATGACAACGACATTGACTCTGATACTACCATTTAGACTCATTTTGTATACATAAAATGAGTCTACCTTAATATACCCGTGTCTACTCGTTTGTACACTTACGTTTATATTATATTCTCATATTTCCTAACGAGTAGGCAAAGGTATATGTAGTACTTACTTGAATTTTACTTGTTGGTCCAATGTAATTGGATGCGAGCTCATTGTCTTCAATCAACTCCATGCCGTTAGTAAGAAATCTCTTAACGATTAATCTGAATAACGTTTCAGTACCACGTTTATTTACCGTACCATAAAAGCTTTGAATTCTAAATGAACACGCACGTTTTCATTTTATATTGCCAGCAACCTTTGCATGACGGGGAAGACTCGTGTCCTCTCGTATCTCTCGTTTCATTCGACCAATGTAATGAGTAGTTTTGGTCACGTATCGATATTTCTGCTGTTTCATTGGTTTGAAAAGAAAAGCTTTGAACAAGTCGTGAAAAAGCATTTGGAGACAACCATTTTAGGATGACTGCACATTAACATTTCTAATGTTGATTTTCTTTCTTTAGATTTCATTTACACACTTAACCTTTAGGCGGGATTAGGTCATTTCGAATTACCATACATAAAAGAAATAATTTCAGCAAATTATATAGCATTTACTAAGTTCTATTTATCTAAAACACAAAAGACAAACTCATTACATACAAACCGTTTGGCTTAGAGGGATTCACAAGGATCCTATACCATGCGACCCACATTACTTTGAGCTTTAGCCTGGCAGTTTTGTCTCTAAGCGAATACATAGCACAACACTAATTTCCAACTCTTTATTGCGACTAAAATATAATTTGAAATTGTAAACTAAATAAGTACTGAAATGAAACATAGTCAAGTCATTTAAAGAAATTGGGACTATTGTTCAATGATGATAAACTCAGGTTCACTGACACATATTATTTCAAGTTTATACTTTATTGAGCTGAAAGAGCCATTTTAATAAATGCAAGTAGTGATCCCTATTATATTGTAAAGGGTAGACGAAGGTGATCTTGACGAAAGTTCAGAGACCAGACAATCTGGGATCTTTGTAAATGAAAGCTCAGTGCACTTTGCTTTTTTGAAGGAGAATAGTGCTTTTATAGCACGTTTCAGGCTAACCTTCGTCTAAGTTACAAGAGAGTAAGGTACTACCTACTTTGCATCTATAGGTATTTACTTATTGTGCCTTAATGATACTTTTTTAAATTAATTAATTTTATTGATTCATTTCTAATTAATTGGTCTCTCAACAAAGTGCCCTGAATTTCAGGATAGTTTGCTCACAGACGTCTGTATGTATATGCCCGAACAAGAGCCTAATCATGACCTCTTAATAGCGACTCCAATGCAATGCAGTTCAAGTCAAGGAGAGAGATGGCGATATATAAACGGTGCATGGCACTATCTCTCGCCCTGAGATGACCTGCATCGCTTTGAATCGCTATTAAGAGCTCATGGTAAGGCCCCAGGTATGCAGAGATGTATTAATATTTACATCATACCAAATATGTTTAGGATTACAGGGTGCCATCAAGATTACGACAACCTAGTAAATAATTGCTGGATCTAGTTGAATGCAGGCGGCAATAGACCGGTAGCGCTGGAGATCAATTGAAGAGGCCTATGTTCAGCAGTGGACTGCGATAGGCCTAGATAATGATGATAACCAAGATAAGAGCCCAAATGAATCTCCATTGCAGGCTTTCTTGGGGACCATAAATTATAGTCGAACTGGTGGACCATAAAATTGGTGCTATTCTTGACTATTTATTTATTTATTTATTTAAACTTTATGCACAACGGTAAAATATTGTACAAAGGCGGACTTAATGCCTGAGGCATTTTCTACCAGTCAACCTTTGGGTGATGCAGAGATAAGTCAAAGTAGGTGCTCGAAGAAATATAGGTAAAGGAAGTTTGGTTTAAGATGGTACAATAATAATTTATGATACTTTACGAATAAATACATATACACACAATATATATACATATCTACCTGTCAACCGAATATCTACGTGATCACAATTTATATTATCAGACATTTATATAGTACAGTACTAACCGACAATTTACAAGACTTATGATTTAAACACACGGTTTATCGGGATAAAATGTACGTATATCACTCAAATCCATTGAGCTGTTAAAGCGCGAAGATTAACATAAATACACTCATTTCCTCACACACTTTTGCATTTATACACATTTAATACCCACGTCGGTACATCCCTGAAGGGGTAACCAGAGGTAATATCACCATCAACATTTATGTTCCTTCTTAATAGAAGGCGTGCCTAATGGTCATCAACCGGATTGGTTTTATAGGCTGTATATTTACTGCCAGGTGGCAAACAGTCCTATTTTCCGATTTCTAGATGTGAAGCAGATCTCGCATCTACTTATCTCGGATCACATACGGTTAGTGTAATTTGGTAAAAGAAAAATGATACTGAAATGTTTTTTTATATTCTTTACAGAAAAGCAATCTTTGGTAAACAATAGTCTTATTGCGTTCTCTTTTAATGTGATGTAGGTATAGATTTACAAAAAAAAATCTGAAATGACTAAACATTAACTCGTATTTATTATTTATAGTTACCACGTAAGCCTATGTTTAGGCTCAATACCGTTCTCAGGGCCATATAGGGTAAGTTCGCCTGTTCGCGTCCATCGCCCTATTCGCGTCCATTTTACGGACCTCTCTTTGAAAACTCTCGAAATTAAGTATACTAACAAATCAATTAGTCGAAAAGTCATAACCACCAATACCTCATTGTATAAGAGCCACGTACGCATAGGTAAAAGTTCTGTGCGCCCAACCAATCCTGTGTAAAAAAATAGTTAGTGACGGCTGTTCAACGAGAGAGCGCGAATCCGCGAAATTTTAAGAAAAAAGGTAGTGGACAGCGGTGCGTTTGAAAGCAAGTCTTTTATTGTTTTATGTGTATTTTGAATACATAGCTGTTTCTAGACGTCGATAATGATAAAAGGAATTATATTCATTATGAATTTGCAATTTTTTTTTATAATTACCAATTAAAATAAGGTGGACGCGAATTACTACACTGAATTTATAGAACTTCCAGATTGCGTCCGCAATGGACGCAAACTATACCTGCAGGGAATAATGACAAGAACAAATCGCGTCCATTATTAAAATTAATTTCCTACTGCTAATATAAGAAAGAAGGATAAAGAACATTCACAGAAGACGAATTTCATTCAATGCTTTGAGTAAAATTCGAGAGAAGCAGAAATCGGTAAGACAAATATGCTATTCCCAAAACGACAATATGGACAAGACAAAATCAGTGGGCGCAGACCAGATGGAGTAAAGAAACCGGGCACAGAACCTGCGCTAGGTTTAGTAGGTGACCATCATAAGGACTGGCTAGAGAGCCCATACGGGAGCCTCTCGTTACACCTGACGCAGGTGATCTCCATGAACACATACTTCGGGGATCACTTGTGTCTGATCAGGAAGCCGTTGGCTCCTGCCAACGGCTGAATGTCATCACTGTGATGCAAGTTAGAACTTAGGGATGCACACACTGGCAGAATGCAGGGCGTAGGAGGTGTCGAGGCGAGCCCTCGTGGTGGCCCTCGAAGTGGGAGTCCTCTCACTGAGAGTCTGACTCACAGCGATGCTGCAGAACGGGCGGGCGATGCCGCTGCCTCACTTTGCGAGTAAGTCATGCTCGAGAAGGAGGCGACGGAAAAGGTCTGGAAGAGGCGACCACAACAGGCGCAGGCGACTCAGGCGTCAGAGGTCGTTCAACGAACTTTGTCCTCCATGAGTGCAGGGTTGGGGATGACGCGTGGAGCCACCTGTCAACCTAGCAGAAGCAGTCTGAGGTGGCGGTGGCGACACCCTGGCGTTAGAAAACTCGAGATGGCGTACGGTTTTAATCAGTTCGATTCCAACATAACGCCGCCACTGGTGGGTGGTAACCGTAGAGATTTCCGCGTGAAAAATAGGAGTAGATGGTAAAAACAAGGTTGTTAAATGGCTTCTTAACATTTTCAAATGTGGATTTCCAGTGAAAAATTCAAATTTCCTGTGAAAAATTCAAATTTCCAGTGGACGCAAACTGGTCCAGCAGGTGGACGCAAATTGGATTTTATGGACGCGAACTGGGTAAATCGCCTATTTCTGAAGTTTGTATTTTTAGAAAAAAAACTACAAGATATTTCGAATAAAACTAAAGGTTACCTTAAACTAGACTAATATTATGAACAGATTAAATAAACTTTTAATTGAAATTAGTACTGGTACATTTTTATTTTCTCCGTCAAACTTGCCAACTGCGCTAAGTGGACGCGAACAGGCGAAATGACCCTACCTAGTGTATAGCCATGACCCGATCCTTGCCTATAAATGAACAAACACAAGTTAGCCCAAGCCTTCAAATCTAAATATAAATCTAAGCACATTTTAAAAAAAAGTAACAGTTGTTCTTCGTAATTATTTCGGTAATAAAAAGAAAAAGATGTTGCTGACATACCTCACGATAGATAGATAGATAGATACATAATAAAAATCGAAAACATGTCTTACGTAAAACAGAACTTACCTTTTGATATTCTCATTTTGATGACTCAGATTTTACTCCTTACTGAATCGGTCACAAATGTTCCATAATTAAAAACTTGAAATGTAATATAACGGCTATACTATCGAATTATTAATACGCTATCATACTTTAATAGTTTTTAATTCACTCATCATTAAAGTAGGTTATCTACTCGTATATAAGTTACACGGTTACCACGGCACTATTCAACTAACACTATTTCTATTGTCTAAACGGATTATTCACTTAACAGTTTCCATAATTAGCAAAAGATAACTCACTTTTGCGCTAAATGTCAAAAGAGAGAGTGTGCAAGTGAAAACAAGGTTGGGGTTCTAGCGCGGGAAAACGTGTCAAGGTTAAACTGGCACTTGAATGAGTACGTGGTGGAAACTGCAATCAAAACTACACGATAATGTACCCTATCTATACGTATATAATACACAATATTTATATATTTTAATATTTAAATAAAGAACAGCCCCCTATATCCAGACATTTTTCTAAACACAGAAACTTAACCTAAACACACGTCACTTATTGTCTCGGCATCGACAGTCACCAAGCGTCTGAGCAGTGAGTTCCACACCGCCTTGCACCACTTTAAAACTATGCCATTTTTTTATTTTTTAAATTCCCGATCGTGGTACGAGGCCGTGCACGATGCAACATCCCTCCGCCAAGCACCGAATGGACTGGAACCGCTGCCGGCAGAGGCCGCTGCCCGCGAAATTGGCGCAATTTCGACGCATGCGCGATGCATTTACGAACCGGTGGTCCCGATGTGACCCGACGCCCCTCGCAGGCCTTCGCTTGATAGAAAAATCGAGGACGTAATGTGACGTCAAGCATTCGCACACAATATGGGTTAATCATACGTAACAAAAATAAGTTTCAAGAGTTTGCTAATTCTGCGGCCTTGCATTTTCTACCTGAAAGTAGGTACTTAGATACTGTTTTCATTACTTATGTTGTTCTATCGCGGAATAACTATGGTGAAGTTACTTATTGCTTTCCATCTCTGTGTATAGTATACCAACATAATTGTCTTTGGTATTATTCTTCTTAGAAGGAAAAATTCAAATCTCTTTTTGTAATCCCAGTGGATCTTAAGATTGTTTCGAATATTCGCCTGCCCGGTACAAATAGTATATTTAGCTACATTTTGAGCCTGGAGATAGGTACTCACTACATACCTACGTACGCCTCTATTTATTAGGAAGGGGGTAGGTAGAGATTCAGAGATTCTGACTCTTTCCGCTTGACATGATATGACTTACATTTGCTCTTATACTTACATCTACTACTACTCTTAACTCTATGATTGTAATTAATCAGTCATAGATATTTGAGTCACTATGCTCTATTTAGTTAAGTACGATTCATTCATTCTTTACCTTGTAAATAAGCTATAAGATCACAACGTAACATAGGAAAAAAACTGTATAGTGAGACTCACGCACTAAGGATCCGTACAAACTGAATTGAGAGATAACTTTACGCCTCCTTTCTCGTTTCTCTACTTCGTTGGTCTCACTGCCATGGATGCCCAAAATCATACGAAGGGGAGGATAATTAGCTGGAAATCGGATCCCGATTTCTCTGGAATTTCGGAAAGTGTAGGCCCCAATGCAATACGGCACAACGTTAAGATGACGTTACTGTTGAAAAACTTGAGTTACTTACTCTAAGAATATTACGAGTAGAAGCCACTTCCTCACCCTTAGGTACGCAACCCCATTTTCTATTCACGGCTAAAATTCATAATAAGTATTTATTAAGAACAATATTTTTTTAAAGTCAGTCATAATAAAGAAAATATGAAACAATAAAGTTGAAATTAAGGTTCTAAAGACATTGTGACCTAATAAAGCGCCTGATATAAATATTGAAGCGTATTCATAGTTCCGCATCTAGCTTTAAGAAAATTTGAAGGAACGTTATGTACTTATATAGTCAGAACGTTAGTAGGTAGTATATCTAATTTTATTGTATTTTGCTACAATAAAAATGTTTCATAGCTGTATTATAAGGATAATTTAAGAAGCTCTCAATAAGTTCATATTACCAAATAGGTACTTAATTGTAATGTAAGCGAAATTGTTAATCTCCTGTTACTTTTTACCTATATTCTGTGGCGCCATGTGGCACTATATAACTTGTATAGGTAGATTTATTGTTTAATTTTCGCACATAATTTCGTGGAATATTGTCTCAAGTACAAGTGTATACTAAATATGCAAAAGGAAACATTATTGAGACATAAAGTCGTTTATAGCACTGTCATAACATGGATGTGTTATACAGGCAAAAAATGATATAAGAATGGTAATGTTTAGGGAGGTAAAGAAACTAAAAGCAGCTAACCAGTAAGTACAGTTCAGTCCTAAAATCTCCCAGAGATTTTTTTCAAAATCTAACTCAGCCATTGACATCAAAATATCAAATATTATTTACACAATATCGGATATAAATCCAGTAAGCAGCTTGACGGCTATTGATAACTTCAATGGCTGCAGTTAAGCACTTTAACGTCTATTCGCCTCGCGCTCATAAGTGTTGAAAGGTGCTCGGGAAATATTAAAAGGAAAATTAATCCTGATATTGCCAGTAGACCGGCAATAATTTTACGTACTTTAATAAAATCATCGCTACAAAATATAACGAAGATAAAATTGTATGAGGTCCGTAGTCTAAATACATTGGATTTTTTCGCGGATTTTGACATGGGAGCTAGAATTAATACGCAATGTTTATTGTTGTAGCATAGTAGTAATTTATAAAACATGTTAATTGAAAAAGCGTCAGTAGCTTAGTACCTATATAGGTATTATATAGTGGTGTTGGTAGTTGGCACTATGATGAAGAGGTCTCGGGTTTAAATCCTAGCGATGTGAACCTGCTCTTAACATAAACAATGTAGCTTATAGCTAGATATAGAGAGATTAGAGGGCTTATTCTTGAAAAAAAATTGGGGGCACTCCCACAAACCTCATCAGTTTAGCCAAATTTAAACGATAAGTAACATTATTTAAATTTTGCCGGCTTGGAAAACCGTAGATGTTCAAAGTGTATGAAAAAATGTGGATGCAATCAATCAATTAGTCTATTACACACTAATAGTTAAGTGGTCTTTCCAAATTACCTATTTAAAAAAAGTATTGCTAAAAAATAGTAAATTCTATTTATTGGATAATATAAGTAGGTATGTAAGTTATAATTAGAAAGAGATGGATAAGTAAAGAGCTAAACCCACTGGGTCGAAGTAAATACAGCATCACGTTTAAGTTCACAACGAGACCGAACTAACACAACGCAAATAGTTCCGTCCGTGCCCGGAAAACCTCTTTAATTATACCAAGAGGCCAGTTGAACGGTGCCAGGACAGTGCCAACCTACGTTACCCCTATTTTATTCAATGTAATTTTTGTCTTTGCTGCCGGGTATGTAATTAGTCAAGCCACCATCTTTTCTCAATAAATATGTGACAAAACGTAATAAATACCTTCTACACCTGCTTCCAAAATATTTACCCTGTTTGTCCAACACCGTACCCCACACATTGCCTTTTTCTATGACGAAATCAACATACTTAGGTACTTAGATTTTATTTTTCTCATTACTAATCTTCTTACTCCAAAAAACTTTCAGAACTAGGTGACTAGTGCGGTAATTATTTATGCTATCACTTTAATGTTATGGTGTCGATCTGGGCCTTGATTCTGCTAAAGACAAACCACTGATTTACCACTGACACTCTAAAAAATGCCATTTAATTGTAGACTTTACTGTTATCAGGTTAAAGTCTAAAGTCAAATGATATTTTGTAGAGCGAATGAAAAAGTTAAACGAATTCTTTTCATTTGATTTTAGACTTAAACTGTATAACGGTAAAGTCTAAAATTAAATAGCATTTTAAGAGTGTCAGTGGTTTTACAGTGGTTTGCCTTTAGCAGAATCGAGGCCCTGTTGACTTGTGAATGAGTGAACGGCTATCGCTCTTCGTTCATTCGGTCCTATTGCGGGTGTGAATCTGTGATCTGTTTGCGTCGTTTCATTGACAAATACCTACTTAATTTCGGCTGTATTTCATTAATGACTTGCGAAGCCCATTGCCGTTGAAGCTTAACTATGAATAGGTACCTGTCTTTTGATTACTTTTGATAAGTGACGTAATTTTTAAGTTTGCATGCATAAGCTGAAGCCTTTTTCCCTCCGACGTAGACAGAGACAACGACTTAAAAATCTTATGCAAGTTTGATCATAATCGGTTGAGTAGAGTCAAAAATATACTTATTCTAAAAATGCGAATACCGACATCCATACGGGTGGAACCACGAGCATAGGCTAGTAACCATTAAAAAACAACAAAAGAAAAAAATAGAAGAAACAAAACAAAATGATAGATATAATCCTCATTAAGTGAGATACGTTAGCATACCACTTTGTCTGTGTCACAAAATAGCGTGAATAGAAAATTGCATTGCAAGATTTTCTTCGAAATATTTTGTTTGTTCGTCTTATCCAGGACATTTGTTTTGCTAGCACTGTCACGCGTTCTATTGTAGCACGACAGTGTACTGCTCAACACGAAGGCAATTGTCCCGGGCAAGTGTTTCGAACTTCCGTCTACCTTGTGTACTGCTAGCAGCAAAATTGCTTAACTTTATATAATTATTACTGTTATCACAAACTTTTAAACTATCGCGTTCCATGTACAATCATGTTAACTGGAATTAACACGATCATGAGTTAGGTTACCGTTACCAACAATTAGGTTGTTCATAACATAACATAACATAAACTCACGCCTATATCCCCGAAGGGGTAGGCAGAGGTGCTAGCACCCACATTTCGCCAGTTTATGTTTAGGTCCCAATGTAATAGGTGGCGAGCCTATTGCCATTAACCGGGCACTTATAAACCTGCGATAAATACGCACATAACTACGAAAAGCATCGAAAAGGTTAGGTTGTTCAAGAGTAATTATATATGAATAATCACAAAGATTGCGTTAATTCCTGTTAATAGGTATTATCGCATAATATCACTGTTATTATTTTAATGCTCTGGGAGCTTAGTAGGTACCTATTAAACTCTTAATGTTTTCAGGTCCTCCCGAACTCATATTAAAAAAAACCTACCCATATAGGCTCACGTCTCATTTATTTATAAAAAATACAAATAGTAGATAATTATATCTCTAACGAAAACCCTACATGCAAAATCTCAGTAATATACTTTTCGTTAAGAATTTTCATTAGCCTTATTAAGGTGATTAAATTATCAATAAACAATCTCTCGAGTACCTCTCTTTGTTAAATATAATATACAGCCATATAATATATTATCTGGTAGGTAAGCAGTTATTAAGCTCTAATTTATAAAAATAAAATGACACAATCAAGGAATTTGTGCACGAGTATTTAACGAGTATTTAATTTGTGAACAAAAAAAGTTTTTATAGGTTCCAGAATACGGATAAACACACTTAAATACATTTTTGTACACACATACACATCATACTTGCACAAGAACGCTCAGATCAAATGGATATGCATACGAATATTTTTTCTAAAAAGGAAATACGATTAATTTCATTTGTTTACCACGAACCGTAACATTATCCTGTACGAACAAAACAGACACATACCTAATTTTAATTGTGACAGGTTTAGTACGAAACCCACGACTTCACGCATACGAATATTTTTTCTAAAAAGGAAATAATATCTTTGTTAAAATAGGTAATATACAGCCATATTATCTGGCAGGTAAGTAGGATAATAAAGTCACTAATATACAAAAATAAAATAACACAATCAAGGAATGTGCACGAGTGTACCAACATGTGCTGTAGAAAGTTAGTACATTATTATCTTGACAAATTAAACTGCAACGTAACAAAATGCGAAAACTAGGGCCGCAGTTGCTACTATAAAGTGATGGCAAAATACTATATAATTATTAGAGTCGTATACTTTTCTTGTTTTTCTTTCTACTAGAAAATTTCTTTGTTCTTTCTGTTGTCATGTTTTTTTTTATGATTTTCAAATTACAGCTTAGGAGCTAAACGAGTTTTGTATAAATATTTTATAGCTAAAGTAGGTACCTACTCGTACTTACCCAATCTGCATTGATTTAGATTTAGTAATTTGTAATTTTTTGATTTTTATTGTCTATTCAAGTTATTTTGTTTAAATATCTCCAAACTTAACTAAACTACAATTTTATAATAGTGTAGAAATAGATAAAATAATCTATCTATAGATAGAAGATAAATAGAATTTTATTATTTCCATTTTTTTTTTCAAACAAGGTACCTAGTTAACTTAATACTTGGAGTGAATCGGCATAAACTAAACTACTATTATATATTATACTATTTTTCTCTAGTACCTTGGTGATGTGGAGTTTCCTTGTGTCCATGGCTGCTGAAAAGCACCCGAATAATAATAATAATACCAAATAAATAGCGATAAAATCTGTTAAAACTAGTTTTATTTCAATGTGTAACATTCGCATAAACTTCCAACACTTATATAAAATTAAAAGGGACAAGTTGTACGGTGTATTTAACTATAAAATGTAACAATATACTCGTAGTAACTAACTAAACTTGGTCCTGTATAATTTTCTCGTACACGAATTTGGCAACGAACAATTTATATTCACATCTGCATAACAAGCTCTACCTACGAACACTCACGGCACTGACCTAGCGAGATATTTCATGAGACGCCACAGTGACCACCTATTGAATTCCGTTCTCTGTTCCCTGTATGCTCTGCAAATCTGTGTCTTTATGATTATGCGTGGAACTAGAATGTGATTATTTAAAGCGTTATTAATTGTGAAATGATATTAATTACCTAGGTACCTATTTAGAGAATTCTTCATTTTTATCGGTTTTTTGGTAGTACCTACCTATAGTATTGTTTGTCATATTATTTTTTTATCTAGACCTAGAGTAAGTGTAGCTGAGCTTGGTTTATGAGGGGTTGAGGAAATTTGTGAACAAAAAAGTTTTTATAGGTTCCAGAATACGGATAAACACACTTAAATACATTTTTGTACACACAAACACATCATACTTGCACAAGAACGCTCAGTACAAATGGATATGCATACGAATATTTTTTCTAAAAAGGAAATACGATTAATTTCATTTGTTTACCACGAACCGTAACATTATCCTGTACGAGCAAAACAGACACATAATTTTAATTGTGACAGGTTTAGTACCTACGAAACCCACGACTTCACGGGTTGTATCCCTTCGATTTTCAATAAATAACAGATTAGCTGACTGAATGGGTTTCGCTTGTAATTAAATTTTATTACGCTAAGTAAAATTGATTGGTTCTAATATCTCGTACATTTCTCAACCGGCATTCTCTTGCATACTTATTTATATTTCTCCTGCACTAAAGCCTCGTCGACTTATTCGTCAATTTGCGTACATGGAACTCGATCTATCCAGCAAGTTGGCCCTAATAACTCTTAAACTTTCACGTTCCATAAAATACTATAATGTTAAGAATTAACGCGATCATGGTATCGGTATATAGGTACGTACAATAATCTATTTTAACCGCTACCAGTGATAAATATATAGCCAAAAGCAACTTCCTTTGCTTTCGTGTTATGATAGCTACGTCTCTTATTACAGGCGCTCCAATAAAATAGTTCGATTTGTAGGAATTATTTCGATATTAACTAAGTTACCTACTTGATAAATCACGTCCTACTTTTGAACTATGGTCTTAACCTTAACCACAGTTTAATGATAATATGGCTCATTTCAAACAATATCTTATGGCTGTAAGAGGACCTACTTATTACTCAAATGGAAATTGCCCCCTATTACTGGATGGAGGCTTAAAGCTTAAAGTAATTACTTAGCCTAGTTTACTAATTGTTCTGTTGATTAATAAAGAAATAAAAGTAGTAATGCGACCAGCGATCGCATTACTATTTTTGTTTCTCAAATAAACTCTATTTTTAAGCATAAAGTACAAAACTACAGTTAAACATTTTGCTATTTATTTATACCAGGCGCTTGAATATATTCTTACAGTCAGTTGTGGGACTTTTTAGGGCTCCAACAACCCGTATCCTGCATTGATATAAGTATGGCAACCGAGACCAACGGCTTAACTGCTACTGAAGGCGCGTATAAACCCAGACCAATGAAAATAAACAAATACATACAAGTATTTGCAGTGAGCGGGCATCGAATCCGCAATCACCGACAACGTAGCAGTCGAATGTTCTACGTGGCGTGACGGTAGAGCGTTGTCTTTATGTAAGTACCTGCATTATTAAAAAACCAAACCGATATGGGAAAATATCGGAGATTTCGTAAAGGACAGATCTCAGCCTCTATGGCGTAGCGGATAGCGGCCGCTGCGCAGAAGGCGCGGGTTCGATCCCCGCTCAGTGCAAAATATTTGTATGCATGAATATGGGTATTTGCATTGGTCTGGTCGTGCCTCGGAGAGCACGTTAAGCCGTCGGTCCCGGGTACCATATATGAACATCTATGGCAGTCGTTACGGGTAGTTGGAGCCCTAAAAAGTCCAACAACAACGGTCTAGCTCCAATGCTTCGATATCGCCTAATGTCACCATTGGGTTGTGAAGGTCAGTGACAGTCGCTTCACGGAAAATATCGAGGTCCAGCCAAATCCGCTGATAAGACTAGTAAAGCGGACCCCAGATTCCGAGGTGAATGCGACTGGGATTAACGCTAGGTTGAAGATCGTTAGGTACAAATAAATTAATTACGTAGGTATGTAACAGTACGTTTAATACTCGGTTACGTCAGTCAATTAGTTAAACCGATACTGTCGGTATCCTCCGTTTGACGTCAATGTTGTACAAGTACCTAATATTAGTATTACTCGTGTTACACGTTTATTGCCTATATAGATCACAACGGCTACTCTACTCAAAAGATATATGATCTAGATAAAATTCCAACCGATATGCTGGTAAACCCGCTTAGGAGGGGGTTAAAGGGGGAAATTTCAGGCTCCGATGTAATAGCTTTTTTTTTTATATAGGTACCACTTAGGTGGCAGACAAGCACACGTGTTGCCTGTGGCTCCATTCGTATAAAATTTTGATAGTGTTCACCTAAAAGTATAAAAAATAGAGCAGAACTATCATAAAAATCGGTCTACCTGTTTCGAAGTTCGGTAACAAAAACTATGACACGAGATTTTTGTATAAGTACGACTTTATTCACTGACGAAGTTCGCCAGCATGGATTTAAATTTTTAAGGTTTTATTTTTCTGCGTGGAACCCTAATTATTAAAAAAAATAGTACTTATCCTATGTTACACCTCATAATAATAACCTACCTGCCAGTCCCGTCTAAATCGGCCCAGTGGTTCCAGAGATTACCTCGTTCAAATGGACTAAAGAGAGAGACACGAACAAAAATTTGGAAAATTTATTTTTGTTATAATTCGTTTTTTATATTACAAATAGACACTTCAATTTACATAACGTGAACTAACTACTAGCACTACTAACTTAAGTGTGTAATGTGACCAACACTACGAATAGGATATAATTCGTAGGACCAATATCACAGAATTAATGATAGTACTACCAACATGCATGCAGCATCGAATAAACGATTTCAATTTCAATTTTATTTATTTTTATAGATAGTTACTTATACTGGTACTTATACATTTTCAAAGCTAGTAGTATAATATGTAACTTTTTAGTAAATACCTGATCATTTCTGAAACTGAAACACAGGAATAAACTCGATGGACGAATTCAATCACCGCTTGACTGAGCTCTTTGCAATTATTCGAGCTCATTCAAAAGGAACGTTCATGTTTTGTTCTTGAATAGCTTATATTTGTTGTTCATTGAATGTTTTCTGTACAAAATAAGTTACCTGAAGTTTAGTTTTTGTGGAAATATTTCTTAATTAGCCATTGATAATATATCAATGCAATTAGCCAGCTTTTGTATATTTCGAAAAAGTTGATTGAAGCGCATAGGTACTTCGGTTATAACTAAAGTTGCTATTTTCAAAATACTCGCAATAACTACGGTCGTAAGACGTCATTTCATAAAATTATGTTTATAATAACTAATAGACGAAACATCTAATTGTCAATTCGTCTACGGTCAATTCGCCTACAGTCAACTCACCTACAGTCAACTCACCTACGGTCAATTCACCTACAGTCAACTCCCCTACGCCAGAGCCCTTTTTTACGCGCGGATGTCCCGATGGATATCACCCCCCCCCCCCCCCCGCTGAGCGAGCGGCGGTTATGTCTGATTTGAACCAACTAAGATTTGAAACATCGGGTGCGGGTGACCCAAAGGGCATTTTCCTCGCACCTGGCTGATTTTAACCATCTCCGGCTTCCAATTTGTCCGCTATTGAGCAGGTGCACCGACTCGCAAGTGTGATTGATTTCGGCATGTTGGTAGGACCCTGTACATTCGAACCGAAAGCCGGTTGCTGTGTACAGCGTAATACAGATTGATTAGTTCATGTCGAGTTTCCATAGTTTCAGTGTGAAGGCGGCACGATCTCATTCACAAACTCGTTTATCTCGTAACAGTAACCCTCAATTTCATTCATCAAGATCCTACACGATGATACTTTTGTCTGCAACCCTAATTGTGCGGTCATTAGCTGGAATTGTTATTTTATCGCTCCTGGGAAACTATACTTGTGTGAACCTATCTTCGTAGGTAAAAGTTTTTAATGTGTATAACATCGTTAGTAGAGGAACAACTATTTTCTGAATTTCCACCGAGAAAACTTCTATCCTATTATAAAATTGGAAATGAGCTGTCTTTACATCGGAGATATTTAAAAAAAATACTTGGGTTATGTTAGAACGACTCTGAACACAAAAATATTTTTTAGAACTTTCGTCTCTTTGTCGATTTGTCTTTTGGACACAAAAACTTTTGAACTGATTTTGTATACGGTTTCTTCTATTATAAAGGTCTTCGTCTGACTTAAAATTTGCCGTATATATTTCATTGCAATTGGTTAAGTAGAGCCAGCGATATGACCAAAAAACAAGTTTTTTTTTAAGTTTGGTCATCGTTTTTCACTAAAAAAGCAACAGCTAAAATATATATTACTAAGCCAAAAATAATACTACAAGTCTGATACCCAGTACACACTACCATCAATTGATGTCACTGTTACATTGCATTTAACCCTATACAATTAGGTAGTTCGATGGAGGGCTCCAATTGAAAAAGGATTCTACCTAAAGGAAAAATAAAATACCGCAAGCAACTCAGTAGCGACGTTTTTATCATCCCAATACTAATAATTGAGACCGTTTGTTTAAAAAACAGAACTGGAAGGGACATTTGAAACCATTAGTTATTTTAACCTAACGAGCATGAGAACGTAAAAGGAGCCAATAAGCATAGCTTATTCTCCAGATTCCAAGAGCGAGAGAATCTGAACGTGGGCGGAGCGGCCCAAATCGGTGCTAGAATTTCAAACATTCATCCGCCATGATTGAACAAAAACACTAACGACGCAGGCAGATAGAAACATTTTCGGTGGCAATTTCTTGATTGGTAAAAAATAACGTTTGTTAAAATGGCGGACGCATTTTTAGCGCACGTCAAATTCCAAAACATTATGAATAATTTATGAAAAAAAATTGGAAATAATTTATTCCTAACAAAAAAAAATTGAAGATTTTAATAGTACCTAATAAATAGCTTTTCTAAATCGTTTTTGTTTCAAGTTGAAAACTACGTTAAACTTGAAGTGAATAATGTACTAGATGAGAAAGCATTATAGATACTTAACATCGTCACATTCATTGTCTCCAAAATGTTTAGTACCAATCTAATTAATTAAAGTTACTTTAGTGTGGGCTACGTAAATATATTATAACCGTGTGAGAATAAAGTACCAACAGGCATTATTTAAAGTCAAAACTACGTCTCTTAAATGTTAAGTGCCAATTTAATTAATTGAATGCACTATAATGTACCACACCCACCAGATGCATAAAGGTTACAAATCAGTACCACCTTATTACAACAGAACGGTCTAATAGGCCAATGTATTAGAAAGTTGGGAATATAACAATAAGTATAAAGTTAAGTCTACCTTGTGTTGTGACCCGTTTCGGGTGCATATTAATCGCAAAGTCAAGTGAAAGGTGACACTGCTTTGGTTACCTGCTGTGACTAAAACCTGTATTGGGTTAGGCAAACAGTTTGTGGCTAACTTTACGGTAAGTTCAGTCCATGTTAGATAGTCTGGATAATGGTACAGATCGGGATACGGTTGAAGTCGAACAACATTTTTTTTTTAACAAAGGAAGAGGAATACCAGGTCAATACAAGGCAAATGACAGCATGTGTATTCACGTTTACGAAAAATTCCTTAATTTTTGCTAAATCACAATTAACAAAATTAGGCTTGTGAATTAATTTACCGCTAATCACGGATGAGTTGCGGGCACATAATTAACATAGTGCTAGGCTAATTACATACGAATCCCACAAACTGTTTGTCAAATGTGAGCCTTCCCCAAAATTTGTTAGAACGGACCAATTAGAGGTTCTCAGTAGGGTTTTCTTGTTGTTTTCAATATAATTTTATACGTAGGTGTATTAATTCCATGATTTAGATAACTTTAGGGACATCAGTTGATGCCGTGTGGGAGTAAAATATATTATCAAAATGGGTGAATGATGAAATGATGGTTCGAAAGAGTTATAGCCAATAATAGCTGTTAATATCCATGGTTATTGGATTACTATATTGTAAACTGAACCTGTTTTTTTAATAACATATGATACATTTCGTTGTCGTAGGTAAAATTAATATCCATGATTTAAAATGAAATATATACCAATTTTCTATTATGTAGCATCGCTTTTAAATTAAACAAGGTTAGGTTATTAGTTGTGACAAATTAAACTAGTTCGTTTTAATATCATGATATTATGATTTATTATAATTACATTTTTTGGAGAAGTTGAATCTTATCCCAAAACATATATACATACATTGCCACTTGCTATGTTTCAACTTCAAAATATAATGTGTACCTATGTGTGATAAAATTTTATTAGGGTGAATCTTGAAATTTGGCAAGTTGAATCAACTGAATACGACACATTTCGAGATTTATCCAGTTTCAAAAATCTGGAGCAGAATCAGCTGACAAAAAAACCAACCTACACAGAATCATTTTCTATTTTCAAACAAGCGACGCACGAAGACCGGTACATAAAAAAAATAAAATCTTTTGAAATAATCGAATTAAGAACAGTTAATTTAAGCTCGGCAATATTATGTCACAGCAACTGTCGGACTAGTGTCGCATACGTGTCGCATTAATTCGAAATCCTCTTACGAAGGCCGGCTCTCATAATCACATGTTTCTTTCTTAGAAATAATTCGTTTTAATACGATTACAGACAAGTAGCCGGTCGACATCGGACCAGTAATTAAAATTGTATTTATAATTTATTATCAACTTCCTTATTGCTCGGAAATGAAATACAATTACCATTGCAGAATGACATATTTTATTGGGTGAAAGTTAAAACAATTTGAAATTATCTTAACCATTCTATTATGAAACGGTCTTGTTTTATTCAGTAAATTTATTCTTCATTACAAGCTATTATGTAGTACACTAAAATTACTAAACGTATATTATAACAGAATATTATCATCTATATTTTCACGTGTTGTTCAGTAAATTTGAAAGTTTCATCGGTCAAACGGCTGAACGGATCTGGCTGAAAAATGGTGCCCACACATAATAGTCTGAAATAACACATAGGCCAGGTTTTATCCCTGGAATTGATTCATCATTCAGGATCAGCATCTCAGCACAATTAGAAACAGTTAGGCATCTTCGCATCTACATTATAAAGTTAGGACGTTTGTTTCGCAATCATGCCAGGCTAAACAGTTCCGACTGAAATTTGTTATAGATTATATTCTCAAATAGCAATCTAGAATTTTATCTCGGGATAAGCTTCAGTATTCCACGCGGATAAAGCTGCGGGCAACAACTAGTTAATTTTATAAATCCTGCCATTAACTTTGATATTTCACATCTGCCGGGATTCCCATGAAAGCCAACTGTTTTTTGAGCTTCATAAACACATACTTCCTGTATTTCTTTTTTATTTTAACATCGTTATGTCACTTTATTTATTACGCGTATGTAATCTAGTTGCAATACCAGTTCAGTAATTATTGGAAATCTCCTTTCGAAATTATCACCTGGTCGCAATTATCGTTTCCACTCTTTATGTAATAACCTGCATCGTTACTTTCTGTTTAATTAAGATTGATACAAATTAAGTTATGTTAGGTAATAGGTAACCTAACTTTTGAGGTACTGTCGCTTCCAGCAATTCTGCTGAGGAGGACGTTTAGTGCGTCCTCTGTACTGGTTTGATTTAGCACGTACACTAGACTACACTAGGTCCCCTAAACAAAATCACTTTCTATTGTCTAGTCTAGGGTCATTCTGCGGTCGTATCTAGTGAAATAACGATGATTTACTTTTTATTTATTTAGTCGCTTTTATTACTCACTCGAGAGTAGTCGAGAGTCGCTGGTGTGGTGTGGAACCAACTCAAACAAATCCCGTCCATCTCTATGAGTCGGACGATTCATATATGAAATTTCAGTATATATTTTTTTACAAATGATTACAAATTTGGGACATCAAAATCCGAAATTGTAACTTTGAACTATAGATAGTAGAGTCAAAGAGTCACGCTTATTATTTTACAAGGGTTAGGCACACGTGAATGAAAAATAGTCATGTTTACAATCCTCGAAGCTTTAAGCTGAGGTGAATGAACCTAATGAAACTGAAGAAAAAAATATGAAATTTATTGAATAAAATGTGCTAAAGCGATTTGAGTTGATTGTTTTTTCATTTCATTGTGATCAACTTACACTGAAAAGCTATTTAACTTATAAAGATTTGCTTTTCATTTCATTTAAATTTAATTTAATTTTCTAAAAACTTACAAAGATGTTTGCTTTTCAAGTCTTTAGTAACTTTCTGGCACTTTCGTTTGGTCTCTATTATAATGCAAACACACTTCTTTGTTATGTAATGTAGTACTTCACTATCATTTTCAATTTGAATTGAACTCGTTTATTAGTCTAAGCCTAGATTACGCTTACAACCACCCTAAAATATGGCAATTCTGTGCCTCGACACGTTTAGCAAATAGTGCAATCCATTAACCAAACAAGCCTAACTGTATCAACACAAGTCCAAAGCGTTATTGCACTCCACAATAAACAGATCAACGTCGGCCTGCAAATTTGGATGAATTGGATAATGGGGGAGCCTCGCACTTGCCCGGACGACGGCAATCTGTCCATTGGCGCGAGTACCAATAAGTGCTATGTAATGTATCGTTTAATCCTCTAATGCATGGCTTCCGATACGACAATGTTTTCCCACAATAGTTCTAGTAAATGATTTCCATGATTCTTTTTCTCAAAGCAAAGCTAATTAAATTAAATTGTAATAAAACTTCGAAAGGAATAATCGAAATAAAGTTGAAAGGCAAAAGGTAGCAAGTGACGATATTGCACCGCACTTCTTATCGAAGGTAACTAACTGCAGCAACATTTCCCTGCAAGATCCAACAAATTAACAAAACATTCGAAGTAACAATATCATATTTCGGAATAAACTCTGCGGCTTCGGAATATTCAATTTATAATAACCGGAATTTAATAGACCAAAAGTTTCTACAGTGGGTGTGCGTAGGTTGTCACGCGATCCAAATTCCGTATCTATAGTCATGTTTAGACATTACAGCAATTTAGCTTTATTAGCTTTTTATGAGCCATTTAAATGTGATAATACATAAAATTTCAGCTTTTAAGTCGGATGCAATTGAACCATCAATAAAGAACGGTACTTTAAAATGTAGTAGGTGTATGTTTTTTACAGCCTAATTCGGTCATAAGATGTATGAGAACTGTATGTAGATAAATTATCCTTACTTTGTTGTGTTTTTATATGTAAGGTTACGTGTCTTTGAATGGATACAATAAAGGCTTTTTGCTTTTTACCGTGCCTGGAAACTTCCGAGTCCCATCACACATAGGCACGTTGAAGCAAAACTTTTATAGCGAAGTTGAACCAACTAACACCATAATATGATATCTCTGACATCAGATCTATTATTGGGAATGGTGCTGAAGTGGTATGCGTTAAATCTAGGCCCCAATTGCTAGTTACCACGGCTTTTTGGAGAGGAAAGGGTTTATTCTCGCCCGAGACAAGTATAATTATAAGTTACATGCGTATAGCCGCGAAAAAATCAGCATAAGACAACTGCTGCACTGGTAAGCAAGGGCCATTTTTTATTTTATTTTATTTTATTTTATTTGGGGAGCTTACAGCTACATTCACATATACACAATATTTAGGTTAGTATACGCCAATTACAAGCTTCCACAATTATATCAACCAGTTATATAAAACAAAATTGTTAGCAGCTGAGCGCAATAGGACAGGAGTGAGATTGAACCAACAGAAATATCAGCATCTTATACATTTTCAACAAAACACTTCGCCATCAAAGTCAAAAATGTGAACGTACTTGTCATCTGGACATCTATCTACGATTTTGTGGAGAGATGATTCGCGCATCAAAATACTACAGATAATGCTCATTTAACCTTAGACTTAGGTCTAAGTTGGACACAAGTTACGAAAACTACAAAAGTTTGCATAAGTTTAGTCTAGTTTTGACACGCGAGGAGACCTAGAATAAGATACGTCTACGAAGTTTATATAGCGTAATTAGAAATACCTTGTACCCGATACGCACCTTTGAGTTTCACCTACCACTGAATCTGTGTAGTCATTTATAAACCTACATTCGACCGTTTCTCTATGACTGAATGAATACATTTTATATGGTATCCTCGAGGCAGTGTTGATTGAAAATAGATACATACCCTATTGTCACAGTATGATGATGATGAATGACGATGAACGGAACTGTCAGTCATACTAAGAGAAATCTCGCTCTTAGTGGGGACAGCTCACAAAAACTTGCATATTGCGAAGCAGTGTAAATTATATTTGACTTAAGAACAAATATTATATCTATCTTCGGTTTCTTTAATTAGATGATTAATATTTTCATTATTTTTAAGCTCAACTGAGCATGAAATATGTTACATGATCTGATATCTTCGTACCAGTGAACATTATATACGGTTCAATGTCTATGATAGTTAGTTTTGACAGGTAGGCTAGCCAAAAGCCAAAGTAAGCAAGCGGAATTGATGTGTTGATAGCATCTGTATAATAATATGTCGAAGCTTTCTAGCGATTTCTGTTATAGATAAATTCGTCTGTATTGCTTTGAATGCAATTATTTGATATATTGTTTTTGCTTCACGATTGTAGTTACGTATCAGATTTGTATTTGTATTAGTGTATCTCATTGATTGATTATTTTTCACAACGTAGCCTACTTTCATAATGGATAGCTAGCTTATAATATGGTGTAGTTTTTATAATAGGTACTGAAGTATTAACAATCTTTGTATGCTTTCTAGCATTTTGATATCAATATGATGAACAATTACTGATACATCAACACAAATTGAAAGAAAGCTAAAATAATAAAACCAAAAGATACCAGGTAAAAAAACAGTAAAAATAGAAATCGTATGTATGTCAGTGTGCCTACCGCTCACCGGATGCGTAATTGCACAAAACACAGATAACGGCATACAACAATTACCAATTACTAAATTAGAGATGGACACCAATGGATATTCGATACAAGTAGCGCTTTTATCTAAATACTTTCACAATTGAGAGCTATCGATAAATAAATAGACAAGGCTTATTATTGTTCCCACGACGTCGGTTCGTCGACATTGGCGTGTGCGATCCTCATTACAACATGCTTCCGCAATTAGCGATGGGTTCTGGGCTTTCTCGATGGTTAATGTTTGACTGTACCGACCAACGCACGGTTATTATACACGTTATTCAATAGTTTAGTTTTTTCATCTTGGCCCCTTATTTATAAAACATGATTTTTTGTCTATATTACTTTAATTTGTAGAATCTTTCTCCAGTATCATTCTTTTTAATTCATAAGGTCATGACCCCTTCTTTGATTCATTTCTCTGACTATTCTTATACTGTTTGGGCCTATCATCACTAGTGTGGATAGCTACGTGCACTTAACTGCCAAGCGCCATTAATTTCAATTGAACTAGCACAATAGATAACTATCAACTTTTTTAAACGATAATTTGTAACCCACGGGAATATAAGATGAAGGCCCTATTTTACTTCTCCGTGAACCAAACAAATGAAAGAAACAGAATGATAATAGTCATCTGAAAAATGTTGAACACAACCCACAAGAAAACCAATATAATCAGATTAATCAAACATTGACACATTAACAAAAACTACGATCCATAAAAAGCTTCAATGTCCGTATTTATAACAACCGTCGCAGTCTGATCGGCTTATAGAAATTCCAATTAAACACGCTGTGGTTTAAACCATGCTCCGATATCTGCTTAATTAGTAATGATCGATTTAGTTTCGAATATAAAACAGAATTGTAGGGGTCAATGTGGGTGGGCATTTACATGTTGCAATATGAGGTTATAGCTTTCGACAATATCGTATAGTTAACTGCCTACTAAGAATGAGCTTAATATTTACAGAAGCGCTATAATTCTATAATTCTCTTCATCATTGGTATTAAGCATGTTACATAATATTTAATGCTGTCCTAAGATCTTCCAGGTCTTTTATGTCCAGTACGTCCGTCCCCTTAGTCTTCCATAAGCAGTAATTTTATGAGAAACTAAAGCTACTAAGGCTAAAGTGATGATGCTGAATAAAACTACATAATATTATTACCTATTAAGTACCTAATTGGTTTTACTGAATGCAATATTTTTTTGTTTGTATAATAGTTTAATAAGCTTTTGATTCTAAATAACCTGTTAAGCTATTTTGACAGAATAAATAGGTATATCAGTATTTGATTTGAATAAACTTCTATTTTGTGAATGTATACAATATTTATGTCCCATTTGCTAATAGCATGAATGTTTTCAAAAGTACTCGTAAATTGAAACTGTATAGCGCTGGTAATGGTATTTTACTTGAAAAATGCTTAGTCTGGAATTTACGATAAGTATATTTAGAAATATGTGTATGTTTAGAAATATACTGGATTCACAAATTTTTGGCTTGAATAGCTCAAATGCCCGATTAACTTTGTTCTTTCACTCGATTATGGTCAATATTAGGTACCTATAAACTTCTGAATAAAAAAGTGCAGAATATTGGATAAGAACTTATTCGAATAAGAAATTATACGAATATTATTTTTAAGGTATGATTGAACCATGGATTTAATGCATCATCAAGGGATGTTATATCAGGTTTCTCCCGCCTGTTACTACAATTTTAATCCAAATTCCAAATTCATTGTCATGCATCACACTTGGCCCGCTTATCAGTTCCGATAGCGACAACCAGAAAGGGACGTAAATATATTTTAGTTATGCTTCAGATAATCTTTTGAATATAACAGACAAGATACTAGGTATTCCTTCTATTCGAATGAAGTAACTACTTAACTAATTACATTACAAACAGAGAAACTGCATATACTCAAACACGAATCCTCACTTTATGCAACAGAAACGCTTATAGCATCCCTGTATTATTTCCCTCATTGACATGTGAAGTTGAATTCTTACAGCATTTTGAATTGTGTTAAAAAAATAAATAGAATGCACAAATAAATTATAGAGAGATCTCGCTAAGCTAACCACAATAATTCGAAACTGTGAGAAATTTATAATTTAACGAAAAGAATGTCATTGTTATTTTGTTGGTATGGTAGGTAATTAACACCTAGTGTAAGATTATTAGTTTTTTTTTTGGTTGGAAATGATTAATGGAGAGATGATAAGTTTTGTTTGAATGCGATGTTCGATTTCGATGCGATCTTCTTATCACGTTCAAACAGATTGTTCTGCAATAGATCTTACGTTACCTATTTATTAAGTTTTATCAAATTACTAAGTTTTATCAAATAACACGAAAATACCTTCTGCTAGGACAAAATCTAATTATCTTAACCTTCTTCACAGAATTCAAGTTATCATTTGAATTGAAGAACACAAACGATTTCTGTTAATAATGTTTATAATTTATGACTCAGTAGGTGCTAAAGAGTTTCTATCAATAGGAATAGGAGACATATTTTGGTCATTTTCTACATTTTTCTTTATCATGATTAAACCTGTTCTAATTGAATTGTTTATACCCATTTTACTAAATATCGCTAAAGGTTTTATCATTAACAATGTTTTAGATACTAATAATATAATAGGTAAGGATAAAATTACAAAAACTATACAAAACTTTATAATTATTTTCCAATAATGGAACAAAGGGTTGGTAATTAAGGATATTTGGTCTAACTAGTCAGAAATAAGTTAAATTATCTACATAGTTGACGATTTTAATAAATCGCATGATAGGCATTTTCAAAATGGATCAAAATATAAATTTGATGTGATTTAAACACTCTGATAAGATTAATCTATGTAACAACATTCAATATCATTTTCATTTCCGAATCCCTAGACAATGGGAAATTAATTAATTTAATGCTAAAATGAAATCACGTTAATAATATCAAATGGTTCCCAATTTCATCTCTCATTATCATTTGAGTGGAATTTAATGCAACAATGACTGGCTTCTTATTTCATTACCACCCATGGTTCAAGAGTCTGGCGGTGAGCAGTCAACATTCAACGCTTCAACAATAGCGTATTGTCCACCGATGGAAACAAATTAGGCGGATGACGGAGAGAAATTTTGACGAGGAGAAACGGTACGGCTAATTAGTATAAATCGCCATACTGTACCTGCTTACTTCTGACTGAATGAAAAAACTTGCCCATATCAGTTAACTGCTGTAAACATTGATGATCAACGTGATATACAATCTTGTTATACTGATCAGTATGAATCAACTTCTGTACAACATTTTTGGTAATTGCACAGAAATTTATTTAACTTTGATTTATTCCAATATTTATAATAATATATCTATGTTTCAAATATTTTAACAAACTAGGCATCATCTTGGACTTTCCTAATTCCTAATCCAATACTAGCTAAAATTTGCTTTGAACAATAATACCAGAACTTATTGATTTTATTTTTATGAAACTTAATAAGAGAAAATCGAAAATAATTGACCATAAAATTGGTCATCAAGCCATCTCAAACCATTTTTCGATGCTGTAGATAACTATTATGTGAACACTTGACAGGGTGTCGCCGCCGCGGGCAAGGCACGATCAACGGCGAGACGGACGATCGCGGGCGGAACAGGCGCGCGCGCAGGTAGACCCTTTGAAATGACAAGGAGAGACGCTTCTTCTCTCTCGCTCGTACTATAAGGTGGGGGCGGTCGGGCGCTGGCGTATGTTTGCCGTCTGTGCTACATTTTGTTTAGTTTATAACCGTTCTTTGGTGTCAAAGCACTGTTCAGTTTTAAACTGCGTTCGACCACTGTTTATAGTGTTTCGATAATAAAAAACAACAGATGAGTGAAAAGGTGTTGAAAGTTCTGAAAGCTTATCGGCGCGTTGGCGCCAGCCAGCTTTGGGATGGGTGGGCGTAGAGTGTTTAAGGCTGCAGCTGTACTGATAACTCTTGGATACTGCAGCCTATTAGTATACCAAGGCGGTGTAACTTTTAACTTCCAAGAAAACCGAGCGGGATCTGTGCAAGTACCGGACTTATCGATTGAACCTGTGACTAAAACAAGTATATTAGACAGTGGACAAAATAAAAGTATAAGTTTGGATGACATTTTTATAAGTGTTAAGACAACAAAACATTACCAGTATACAAGACTGCCCATAATATTGAAGACATGGTATCAGCTAGCGAAGCAACAGGTGAGAACATTAGGATTATACCTAGTATCTGTAATAAAGTTTATAGAAATGTTAATATAACAATATTAACCCAACTGCATAAGATATGACTAAAGCAAAATTATAGTCATTTAAAAGCTGAGCAATAATATAGGACATACATAGTAAAGAAGTATAGATTAATAAACGTATCATTGAAATCGAATAAGCACACGGTTGCGTCCTGTTCAATTACACTCAATTGCTTGACATAGTAGTACTTACAGTTAAAGAGCATACAGAAAAGACTGCGTAATTCATCATTATTCCGCAGAGCTTTTGCATATCAATCCACGCTGATATTTTATTTTATTCAGTCATGTATTGCACCTGCTTGTCATTTTTGAAAGAAGCATAGTAATTGTTGGATGACTTGTTGAATATATCTTCATAGGTTTCTGTTTAATTCATTGTTTTCTACGCCAATAAGTATTGCGTACACATGAATAAAATAATATTCGCCTTAACAAAGACAAAGTAAAGTAGTAATGTACTTACGTATTCTCACATTTATATTCATGAAACAATAGCCAATAGGCTAGACTAGATTGTACCTAATACAAATGATTTAGGGACCTTTTGAAATTACAATAATCAGGTTTTGAACACTACTTTCCCGGTTAACAGTGCCAGATAACATCCTGCTATTATCATGGAGCGCAATCATTGATATTAATCAACATCTGGTAACACAGGTAGACGAAAACTACTTAAAACAAAACATTGTGGAAACTTTTTTACCTTTTGAACAACAGTCGCGTAGGTGCCTAATATTCGAAATTTATGTAAATATTACAGGTAATAGTTTAGTATAATGTTTGCAAACGATAAGAATGTTTTGTTAAATTATACCATAGACCACAATCATATTTAACAAACTTGAAATTGCCACTTGTAAAGTTTTATCTCAATTCAGAACATTTTAAAAGTGGAACTTTTAAACTACAAAAACCTAACAAGATTTGAAATGGATATTAGGTATAATGAAATTAAAAATAAAGCATTTAAATAGTATATGATTATCATTTTCATCGTTACTTGGATTATACTTTGGTATTTAAATATTTTAAATCAAATGTATGTATTATAGACGATAACGTTCATAAGCAAGATGATAACCAATTTAACTATGGCGGTGTTTACTTAAATGTACAATAATTTTGTAATTGGGCAAAACATCTCGTATTAACCTTAACAACTGAAATGTTTTGGTTAGTTATTTTAGTTATTGTTATAGAGGGAAACAATAAATTTTACTTTGCCTCCCAATTTTTACTGTACTCCAATGATAATAAAACACAAGGCCATAAATGGGCAACCCGTGGAGTCCACCATCAATACGGCGGTGATAAATCTCCTATAAATGCACCACAAACGATCACAGCAGGACTTGTTGTTCGTGAAGTTAAAATATCATCAATATAACCAAAATTGATGAATTTTTGTAAGAAAATTTGATTTGAAATTTTAGTTACTAAAACTGCTTGAAGAGAACCAGTTTATGCAGCGTTTACTCTAAATTGTTTTAGCATTTATCCTAAATGCTTCTATGTGGTCGGTGTTTAGATGCCGAAATAACGCTATTATGCAAATATTTCTTTGAAGCCATTTATCTTGGTATTCAAGTCACAGAACTTGTTTGTAAGACGTTGGATGATATCTATATTGTAGGTAGGTACGTATTTCAATAAAGTTATGATTTTTAATAATAAAATCAGGATAGTCTCCAATAAAATATTCTTCTTCAAATTCAATATTGCTTGCTTCAACTTACTATTTTCAAATTCTACTTTGAAATCCACTTAGTACATGTCTAATTAGATAGCAGCTTTAGTTGAAGCATGTAACTTAGTTGAAGTAGAAATAACAGTCGATAATTAGAATAAAGAGTATTCCTAAGTAAAGTAAGGTTAACTTATACGAGTACGTGTATTTATGCTTAATATCATACATAGCAGTCGTGCTGCAGCTATTCAACTAGTATTTCCTGAATCTGGAGCGTATATAATCAACCGTTAATCCAGTGCAGGACCCGGCGCCATTGTGAACTGCGGCCACAGCGCGTGGCACGGCGCGCGCGCAACACGTGACGGGATTGTGTACTTGATTTTGCCCTTTTGTGGTAACTCTTGGTCGTTGATTTATACACGGTTGCATTTTGTAACTGGTTTTGAGTTAGGTCTTTTTGTTGGAGTTAAGTGTCTTTCTTAAAATATTTTTAGGTAGGTAGCCGTATTTTTTTTATTCAAGAGTCAATTATTATGTATGTATGTAAATTAAAATGTTCGGATAATAAATTGTTGTTGTATCGATTACCAAAAGTCGTTAATTGAGAGATTGAATACTTGAAATCCCTAGGATAATACCTATATAGATGTTTCCTTATGGAATGTAAGTATTGGGTACCTATTTATAAATGTTATAGTGGGAGCTTTGACCATTAGGATTCGAGTAGAATATTATGTCAGTCTTCATTAACAATTGTCCTACAACATCGCAAGATTTACTGTGAGCTAACTGTGCATCATTGATCGTATTTTGCACATGTTAGTATGCCCCTGAGAGCAATAAAAATAAACATGGGTCCTATTATTTATTCATGTGATAATAATCTGCACATTTGCAACTCAATCGCTACGAGACAGCGATTGAGTTGCTAATAAGATAAAAGTCGAATATTTCTGAATGTGGTTTTTGATATCACGATTTAGCAAAAACCCTTGAAATCTTTTATAGCTTCTTTTCTGTACATTAACATTTTTATGGGTTCAGAAAAAACATAAATGGATACAACTAGAGATGCCCCGATATCGACTTCTGTCAATAATGACACTAACACTGATTTTCATTAAAGCTGTCATGGATAACGATGCAATTTCGTGGGTTGTACGTGTAAGTAGGTATATGATATTACTATTATCTTAAGTACAAAGTAACAATGCAAATAAGGCCAACATTAGTTAGTATATCGTATTCCTAGAATTAATAATTAAGTTTACGTTCAATATACAACACAACCCCTTATGGTGCCTGATAAATTACTAATTCTAGATGATCTCTAGATGATATAAGACCTAAGTAACCATAACCAACTTGAGTAAGCACATTCTAAATCTCCAAGATGATTAAGAATTTCTAAGCACTAAATTGCAGCATCAGCCTTTCCTAGTATTCAAAATTTATAATTTAGCATCGAAGACATTTACGATTATGTTACAAAAGAATTTGCTTACTGAAGCGATCAGAAATCGAAAAATCTATAGAATAAAACAAATGCTTTACTCGAGCATTAAGTAATCAGTCTAATACATTTAACGTGGGACTTGATGGCGACTTGTAGGTTTTGTAACACGATTCATAAGTAAAAATATCAAATTTGAATGTTTTTCAATACTCTGAAATTTAAGCGGCATTTAAACAAACTACCGCCTATAGACATTATTTTGTTTATTATCCGTTAAGCAGCTGTTTTCACCAACTAAATGTAGTGAATACCTACATAGAATGGGGTGTCAATTACTGGTTATGAATCAATTATAATATTTAACGTATTGTATTTCTGTTTAATCGGCAGCTTAATGGTGAAGATATCATATGCTGGTATATGGTTAGAGTTTATGTTTAAGTATTTAACGTTTGATATCGCGTTTCCTGAGCCCAAGCTTATCAGTTTGCTAGTTGATGTGTTCTTAGAAGTCGACAGAAGATTGGTAAGGTGTTTGGTATGTAGAAACAAATGTATACTTATGATAATATGAATAGTGCTCTTCTTATCTGTGATACAACCGAGTGTAAGCTAATTAGAAATGTGCATTTATGAAGTAAACAATCGTTATTGTAGTAAATGTCTTTTAAATGATTTCATATAATTCTTACAAAAGAAACGACTTCAACTGGACGAAATTGACAATAGATAATTCTGAGGTAACAAACATAAAAAATACAGCTGAATTGAGAATTTCGTCATTTTTGGAAGTCAGCTAAAAGGAGAATTTTTATTTCTGTAAGTTTGTAGGAGGGTTAAAAAAATTCTCGAATATTAGGAACTACGGCAAAATATTCCAATTTTTAGAGATTACCATAGCACAGTGACGTCCTGTTATTCTAACGATAGTTAAGTTGCAAAATACACTATTTAGTAAGATAACTTTCCTCTACTGTGATCACAAAAGCAACAGTGTCTATCATTACAAAATACTCAAGTATTTTATTTTTCTTGTAACAAAGAACAAACATCAGTAAATATATATGCCAGTTGTGAATAAAAACGCTGTATAAAAAGCCTTCGAAAGAAGTCTTGCCTAAATGGGAAGCAAAGCGGTGTTGCGTTACTTATAAGGTAGATCGTACATGAATGTAGCGTTACATGAGGCATCTCAGCACCTTAGTCAAACACGTTGTGAACAAACCCTGTGCTGTCTAATGCTATTTACTGAACCAACCCCTGAGTTAAACACCACTAGATGGTGCAAAAAGACTTATTTTTTCAATAGGTATAAGTACAGGTTGGAATTTTTGAAACTTACCGGGAAGGAAAGTACTACTCCAAATACTGTAGATAGCAAATTCATGCTAAAGGTACAGGTGTTATTTTTTGACTTTGAGCAGGTTAAATTAATATCTTTTATCACGATACAAAAATTAAAAAAATTCAATAATTTTATTACCAAACTTTACGAAGAGCCTGCTGATAGGTGACGTCAGAGTATGCTCTATAATGATGATACAAAATGATGTTAGTCATGATTTGTACCTTCATTATTGTTATTTGTATCTACAAACTTAAAGAAAGCCCGTCAATCCATGTCAATCATAGTTAATGAGCTCAAACTCAATCGCAACGGGTTTTATACAAGGACCGTGGTCACCAATACCGTAACAGATAAGTTGTAATAAAAAATAAATTACAGTGACAGCTGAAATAGTAAAAAGTATAAATTGCAATTCATAATTATAGCAGAATTCTATAAACTTGTGTTGTTCGCAGATTCTATCATAGGCTAAGATCTCCGGTATAACAAATATATACTCTCATCTGTTATTTACTTGTGATACTATAAAATTCATAATATATAAACATATTGCACATAGGTTGCCTAGCTAAAACCCAGACCTTGAATGTTCTTATTACCAAACTTATTATTCTTATACCGGATCTTAGCCTACCTATCACTGCTAACTTAGAAACACGCAAGTAATCAGTTCAATTTTATCACGTAGGTACTTTAATAGAACATTTGTATTTTATTCATATTGACGTGACAACAAAATAAGAAAAATAAATATTTTTTTACCAAATAACAGAACTAAAATCACTGTCACTATGATGGGAGCAATTTCAAAAACACTGCGCCGACGTTTATCAAGACTAAGTGAGCATTTCCTCAATCTCGCAATCATCCCAACTATTATAGGACTATACTATACATGTCAATTGTTTGATTGTCTTCCATTTATAGTACCTTTCAAGATAACAAACACGCACACGACCTAACTAGTCCCTTGCACGCGGTTCCTCCCGTGCGGAGCTCGGTTATCGTTGTTTGGACATATCTCCGGTTTTACTTTACCAATTTCATCAACCTATTCAATATCAAAATTCCTTTAGTAGATTATGGGTGTAACGTGAATAAAAAAAATAAAAAACAGACAAGTATTAAAATTCATTTCGAAGAAATACAGTAGGTATTAGGTACACACCTAAGGTTAATATTTGTTAAGAAGATAGTACGGTACATCCCTCGATAAAGATGGCCTGCACTTATACAAACAAACTGAAAATCTTGATTATTTCTAAAAACTTGTTCACATTTCTTATCTCGGTGCGATAACGGAAGCCATACAAGAATTAACATGTCGTTAGTGGAAGAAGCCACCGGCAAAAGTTGACTATAGCTCGTTTCATATTCAAATGCGTTACTTCATCTAAGTCCAAAAGTAACGCTAATGGATGTCAAGATTTACTGTATCTACATGAACCCATTTAATTGTGAAACTTTGTGTACTTTCATATTTAAGTTACTGTTTGTTATTCGGTATTCTTGCACATTAAAACAGCTAGATGGATTAACTACAAAAAAATCCAAACGGAAAGATCTATCTATGTGCGGGCGAAGCTACGGGCATCAGCAGCTAGTAACATAGAAGTATTTACTAACATACCTAAATAAAATATTATAAAATATAAATAAATAAATGAAAAGTTTCGATTTCCGTTATATTATGTTCCGACATCAACTTTTAAAACAAATGTGTCACCTCTTGTATTTTTAGAACATCTATAGCAGTGTTGAAAGGTATTTGCAGAACAAGATATTGCTTGTCGGGTTGTGTTTTGTCAACAGGCAACGAGATTGCGGCTTTTCCGCCCTAAATACTCGCTAATACTAATACTCCTCTGTTATTCCATATATCAGTCACAGTGTAGTGTATCATCACGTACCTATCAAGTTGGGGCAACTTTGAACATATGACTAAATATTAATAAAGATATTAATGTGTTACTAATTAGTACTTATGCTAATATTTGAGGATTCAAACAGTTTTTTTTTTGCACGAATCAGGTTGCTACTAGGATAGCTAAGAATTAAAAAAAGATGAAAATGATCTATAAATAACACGAAACTATTTATGAAATTGAATGTTTTAATTTATTTATAAGTTATAGTTTGATGATGGTATGTACCGCAAGATTCATTAAGATAATGTTCCATGGAGAACAAAGCTAATATAATTAACAGTTGTAAGACAAACTTACCGATTATAATTAACTAATTGGATAACATTACCATTCATAATATTTAATTACAAGGTTTAAAATCGTGTCATGCTGTTTTGAAACATATCTACAACAAGCCCGCAGCGCTATCAGAATTCCAAAACATTTATAGAAAACTACGAACGCAATTTGATCCGTCTGTCATGCAATAATGACAGCTTACCAAACTCTCAAAGCCGGTGGTCTATAAAGCATAACCTAAATTCGCAGAAACTTATCAGCCAGTCAAAGTTGTTAAATAAACGTTAAATATTTACACTTGATTTTGAATTCAATATTGACTCAACATGTATGATTCCATAGGGATTAGTATTTATTTAGGTGTTAAGAAAATACGTGACTCTCGTTTATATTCTGTTCAATGCTATAAAAATCGTGAATGTATTTTTATAGACGTTGCGTTTCTCAAGTGAGGGTCATTTCACAGTCGCGTTTCATTTAATATCGAATTGATTGATATTTATAACTTATAGCCTGATGTTCTATTTAATAACGATAAATAAATAAGCCAGTCAAAGTTCAGCCTCAGTCTATTCTCGATCTCATGACGATCTCCTAACCGTTAAAAAGGTATTCTTTTGGGAACAAGAATATCCTTTTTGATATTTAGGAGATCGATATGGAATAAAGACTATACCTACTGAGATTGAATTTTGAACATATTTTTATTACAAGAATTGGCCCTCTAAAGTTCAGTATTTAATCATGGTCTTTGGTATTTATAAATTTTCGTACAGAAATTAAATTAGTTTCTTGTTACTCTCATAAACAGTTATAAAATAAACTGAATTTATGTTATAATTGCCAACTATTGCTCAACTATTCAAAAAATTCTCAGGTGATGCACATTTCGATTTGTATTTATTTTGTTCGTAGTGGTGTACCAAAGTTTATTTTACTCCTTTATTTAGATACTATCTTATCAAATATATCTTTGACGTTTTTTCCTTATTTGGTAATAAAGATAGCAATATTTCCTTTGAGTGGTTCTGTATTACCTTTCAACGTTGGAGCGAGTATCGTCATAATAATGTCTAAGCTTTTGTGTATAGCAGCATCGTCGTTAATAAATACGTCTTTTATTTACTATTCATTATCTACTTGTTATTAGACAATTGGGTATTAGACAATAATGTTGTTTCCTTTCCATGATCAAACACAATTATTTGAACTGTATTGAATTATCATATATAAAAAATGGTATTTAAGTAATTACGTTTTACAGTCTTAAATAAAAGACAGTTGGTCAACTGTGTTCAAAAATATACTTCTGCTAACTCCTTCTGAAATACCGGAGCGAGTTTTTGTACCTAATGTGTACTGTAGAAAATCTAGTATTTTATAAATTTGAGTAACAATCGGTTCTCTTTATTATATTAAGGGAATCTAAATAGTATCTGTCCAATAACATTTTGTCCCTTTGTTACAGACATGGTTTTTCACCGACACAGAAAACCGCCAACATCAGAATCAAACGAGTAAGTCAACAGTTTTTCAAAGTTCAATAATATTATGATCGAAATATTATACAAATGTTATTTTATTCTATTTTAGACCTTGCTGGTTTGTAATAAGAGTCATTTGTTGACAGACGGCCACATGGTAAACACGAACTGTTCTGCCTCGCACCAGCGAAAACATCTCTGCTGTAAAATGTCCGTTGAATACGACCATTTTCTGGAAAGCGGTAAAAAGTGAGTATCAATAATTTTCAGACTTGAATGCAACTTTATTTATTACATTTCATTTCCATTGTTCTGAGAATAAGAACTTATTCGTGCAAGTTGAGACAAGTTTGTTTTATCTACATGTTATATAAATTTATTAGTTTATATTACGGAACCTCTCTGTGGATAATATTATTGATCCGTTTTGATCATAAATATACCTACCAAAACATAGGTATGAGATAAAAGTTTAGCAAGATAAGCGTGTTTTCCCAACGCTACATAAAAAGCCAAATGTAATTCCTTTTCCATTTCGTTTGTATAGTCAATAACAAAATAAACTGATGTAGGTAAGTCATAAATATTCATCACTGAAAATCTATATTTGCACGTATTACAATCGAAATTTTAATGCTTTGCTATAGTTGTGGTTTCATTATAACTAGGTACTTATTTTCCAATCTATCTATCTATTTAATATGAGAATAAGATATTAAACATCTTTAGGTAGAAATTGTGCTTCATTAGCGTCTTTTATTTAAAAGATAAATTAAGATTAATCTTATACTATATAATTCAAAGTCCTGACTGACCTAGAGACAACGCACAGCCTAAACCGCTGGTCGTAGAGACTTGAAATTTGCAGAATATGTGTGTTTTGATGCGTAGAGGTGTACTAAGAAAGGATTTTTTAAAATTCGAACCCTAAAGCCCTAAAAAGGGCTAAAAACGTGCTTTTGCCAGAACTCAAGAACGGCTGAACAGATTTTCATGATCTATGATTTTTTAGATTTGTCTCCGCAGCGAATAGCATATAACATAATTAAAAATATATTATTCATTCAGGAAATTTAGTAATAAAAAGAAAATTAGATGTTGCAAACGTTTTTATCGCCATCTATAATAGTTGTCATAGCAACAGGAACTAAAATTGACTTTGTCTAAATTTTCATAGAGTAATATCCTTTACTTCTTTTTCCTCAAAAGTAAATAGAATATATTAATTTTTAGGATTCTGTGCCTGATTAGGAAAAAAACCCTTATCTCTTCGTTATCCGTCTGTCTGTCTGTCAAGACCTCTTCTTAAGAACACGTAGAGGCATCAAGTTGAATTAGATAAAAGGAATGTTGCGGATAATCTTGGCATTACACGAAGCGTAATATCTAAACTGTGGTCTCACTATCGATTAATAGGTGACTTGACCTACCATCTCCTGGCCTGCGCTCATGGAGGACGGAGGTCATTAAGTTACCTTCGGCGACGTTAGTGAGTCACCTGCACCGCAATCGGAGAGTTTTAGGAAGCCGTGCCTTATTTTTCGTGCGGAAATCCCCACGAATCTCTCCCCTCCTCTGACCAGTAGGGACGTAATATCGGACTTGACCGCCTAAAGTCGAACTCCATCTTGGGTCTACAGACGCCGAAGTTTAAGGTAACCCTTGACCCTGAGCTATCCAAGGCTTACTGATGGGCATGGCTGTTTTGGTGAGCCTTTTGGTGAGAGGTTTTGGCTGCCACCATTTGAATGAATGCTGACGTTTGAATGCCACCATTGCCGGGGCTGATCCGTGGGCACACCACCTTTTCATACACTGGTAGAGTCTCCAGAGTGGATAGAGTGGCGCCATGTCCTAGAAGCAGACGTCGGTGGGGTAAGCCTCATGGTGAGGTCCCTGGTGCCGACCATGGTCACCATAGAGAGTATGTGGAAGGCCACCGATTTTTTTGCGAGGCAGTAATGCGCGCAAAAGTGGTGGTGTAAAAGCTACGGGAGAGATCTAGCACACCCCCATGACGATGAAGGCGCACCGGGCGGCGTAGTTCGCAGAACCATCTCCGTCCTCCATGAGTGCGGGCCTAGGGTGACGGTCGAGGCTAACCGTCACCCTAGCAGAAGCAGACCCAGGGTGGCAGGGTGTTATATTTCCACGCGCGCTTTTTTATAGAGATGGGGGATTTAGATTCCTAATAACACATCGAGGTCGCCAGTGCTGGTAGCCGGAATCGGTTGGGGTTTCTGGGATATCCTTTCTAGGACACACCAGATTCCTCGATCACACAGGCATTGGTAGGACTCCGACATACCAACCTCTCCGTTGGCTCCGTTGAGGTGAAGCCCGATGGGGTTTTTGCGCACGAAAAAAAAAGGGGTATTTCCCTTTGGGCTAGAATCCAGATATTTTGCAGAAAGTAAAATCTTATAGCATAAGTACAGGAAAAAGTCCGGAAAGCGTAAATATTACCTACTTCACCAAAAAAAATGTATGTCTGTCACTCAAGACAAGAAGCACTGCAACAAAGTTAAGTTCGTCCCCTTTTTTGTCGTGCGGAAATCCCCCTCTACCCAATTTTGTACGGAACCCTGCGTGCACGAGCCCAATTCGCACTTGACCGGTATTTATTAGTATATCCTCTTTCTTTACTTTATGAACTTCTTGAATGTTAAATCAGGTTGTCAAATGTCAATGTCTGTAGCAAGATTTTAATTATAAAACAATCAGATTTTCGGAAATAAATAATGTTCACTAATTTGAAATAGTGCATCGAATGTGAAAGTGCAATGCAACTATGATGAAAAGGTTGTTCAAAGGGCCTCTTCCGAGTCACACATACTTTGGCCAGAGCAGTTATCTATCCCTAATCCCCATACAATCTAGAAGACAATGAAAAAGGATAGTGGTGGTAAATAAACGGGCTTTGGCCGCGATGCATGGCACTGTTCTTTGAAGGGTTTGATAGAACTTGAGATGAAATGAATACGTTTAGCTGCAACCACTGATTGCGAAGGAATAGACATTGAAAGTTAGTACGGGCAGTCCCTCAGCTTAAAAAAGACTTGGTGGCGATAGCCAACATTCACGCGGGCGGAGCCGCGCGCGGGTACGCTATTTCTTTATAAAATGGAAGCGCTCTTTTCTTTCTTTCCTAGTTCCCATCAACCGTATTATTTATACTTATAATTATAGTCGACAATTATACCTTGTTCATCAAAATGACACGTCAGAGCAATTATAACGCAATCAGAACCGCGTTAGTTAGTCAGATAGGATGAGTGATGGATGGGGATTAATTCATACCATAATAATAATTATAAAGTTAAGATCTACGTTGTACAAAATTATTCGTGTATTAAAAGTTCTTATAGATACTCCACGGTTTTACAAGTTATGTAGGTACTATGAAGAATAAGGCTCTTGAACGTTTTGGGTAACAGTTGTGTTTATAAATGGCTTCTTCGTACTTCTACTTTGACTTAACTTATCATAGGTATAAATTTTCTGCTATTAAATATCTCTTAATATGGGTAAAATTTTAAATCCTCCCCCCTTCCCTTAAGGGTAGGCAGCGCGTGTGTGACACCCTTAGTGTTGCACACCTTCATAGGCCACGGTGACCGCTTCCCATCAGGTGGGCTGTGTGCTTGTCTGCCACATACGTAGTATAAAAAAAAATAGACCTCTACAAGACATATGTGCGTCAAATAGAATGAAAATATTTTAGACATAGTTTTGTATGGCAACTATCAGTTAAATTATTACAAAACTGTTTAATCTGACTTCTCAAAATTTTAAGTTAAGTACGAAAGGTGTACTGTAATATATATATATATATAACTTCGAAGAAATTAGAGTCAACATTCTTCTGTTCTTACAAATCTTTCGAGCTTACTCTAGCGTGAAATATGAGGTACTACCATCTCAGTTCTGCTTCTGCTAGAGTAATGGACAAGTCTTACCTATCTTTTAGAACAATCTGTCATACACTAAAATGGGGTAGGTACTCTTTGTAGTTTCACAACTAACGTGTGGTTTCCAGAACTCTATTAATGAGTTTCAAACAAAAACATGAACTCAACTAAGCGTAACCCGAAGCGAACAGTTGTTGTGTGTTTAAGCTGTGGCAATATTTTTTTTAATAAAATGGTCATGCAAAGTTTTTCTTAGCGGCTCACGTAATCAGTGCGCTCGGTGAGCAAGTTGTGTTTTCAATGAAAACAAAACGCTCTTAACTTCTGTTTTTAGAACCACTGTCTGTTTAAATATTGAACTCAAACTTTAGTTTAACGGCTAATGATCGTTTTGAAGTATATACACGTAAATAGGTTTGCAAATGTTTGGAATGATTAGCTTTTACTTTTATAAAAAAAATAAAAATTTAGTAAGTACTTTACTGACCCCCTTTTTGTGTAGTAACGTAAATTTTTAGTGTTGGGATGAATTATTTGAAATGATACCTAGTATCACACACAACTTGTATATGCGACAACTACTCCTTTCCATCGTCAACTACCTACCTATTGAAACAAAAATGGTTGGATTGAAAATTGAAAAACTATTTACAAAGTTCTATTGTCTTTTGACTGACCATGGTCATTGGGTAACTTTGATGTGAACTTTTAGTACGAGTAATACACATTGATTAATCAATATAAATGTTCAAAAATTATCTGATAATCGTTTTAAAAATACCTGTAACGCTTTCTTATTTTATGCAGTAACAGATATGGAATCCATTATCAAATATGCTTTGTCATCTAAAATACAGGGTGTTTTGCTAAACCGTGAGCATGTCGGAGGATTTTTTAATCACTAGACAGCATCACCAACGAAGCTCATCGCTCAAACATAAACAACAAACGTTAATAGTTTTTGAAGAGCAAGTCCAATATTATTTTGGGCTCACAATAATTTTCACGCGTTTACACAGAACCGACTAATGTTTTTGTTGATGTCTTTTTCGTTTATTCCCACCGTTGTGATTTGAAGTGCACCTTTAAATGCATTAGTATCATTTTTCTACTCAGTGGTAAACAGGTTCAAATATGTTATTCTTTTTTCAAGAAATATTTACATTGTAGAAGTAACAGTAGGTACCTGAATATCGTTTTTTTGAAATTTATGTCATTTCTTTTATAAAGAGATAGATTTGAAATATAAGTATTTGATGCTTGCGTTTGCGTTTATACTTTTTGTTATTTCTATTTCGTTAGTTTTATTCTGAAAGTCTCGTGATCGTTTATAAATATTTAATTTTAAATACAAATTCATATTCATTCAAAATTACATCGTACCCTATTCCCAATTAATTTGAGTCGAGCCTATTAATTCCACGCTTCACCTACCTTTGAATAACCTTAATATAAAATCAAACCTAAAATTTATAAATTAAAATGTTGTTCAGCATGTCCCTTTAGGCTCTTGTGGCGTTTATTAATTTTCTTTGCCCATTTTATCCATAAGTTGCCAAAATCTTAAATCATAAACGTCTTTTGCAGTGGTCTTTGTAGACAATTCTCACAAGAAACCCTACAAATGAGTTTTTGGCGCCAACGCTGAAAAAGACACATCGGGGCATTGTATCATTTTTCAAAATTAGTGTAAAATGTAGTTATTATGTGTAAAAACGGTGGATTTTTAAACATAACATCTTCAGTAACGTGCACAAGTTCGGGAAAGTGGTATATTACCGTGAATTGTGCTTTTCAACGTTGATTCCAAAACTCCATAGAAACCTCTAGTAAAGTCTCCACTATTTTACTGGAGTAAGACTATGACTGACTGATTTGACTATTGACTGACCTTGACTATGACTAAATGACGAAAACGCTGCAACTTATTGCATTAACTTGATTTATCAATTTACTTGACACTGGCATTCATACAATATTTGCCAAATAAGGAGAAAAAAAAAACCCTACAAATAAAATGGGTCGCTGTCATAGTCAGGAGCTCAACACCGTTAGAATGTATACCAGGAATAAAGGAAAGACAAATTCTACGGCACGTATTTGATTTGCTGTGATTGTATCAGTGATTGAAGTGATTAAATGAATGAACACTTAGTTTCAACAAACAAATAAAATGTTTAAATAATGTTATTCATCTTTCATGTAACTATTCAGTTACGAATTTACCGGTTTTTATTGCTGTTAATTACGTTATATTATTTTGGATTCTTAGACCATTCCAGGCAAATATTATAACACATATAAATCAACAAACGTTCTGGCGATCCTATTCTACAACAGGCACATCTCATGTAAAAAATATTGCTTATCGGCTATAAAAATGTTTCTTACAATAGATTTTATTTTGTATATCAAAACTGCTACTTAACATCACACATCTTTCATCTATCACCTATAATTCTAGTATTTTTAAATTCAAAAACGTGCTGCTACTATACGCATCAAAAACACCTATACGTCTAGTATTACACCAGCTTTTACGATAATATTACCTTAAACATTTGAGTTTGAGCCGTTTTATCTATTCTTCTAACTTAACACTGACACATTCGAGGTGTGGACAAGAATAAAATAGACGGTAAAGTCCAGCACGTCGAATGAACGTTAATCTTTCTGGTATTTATTGCTTTCTAGCGATGTTAATAGCTATCCTAAAGTCGGTTTTATTGGAGCCGTTCGGTTGTGAGTCGAAAAGTACCTTGCAAGTTTATTAAGACACAAGTGAATTTTTACTATTATATTAATATGATATTGAAAAGGGCTAGGTCAAAAGCACTTGAAACCGGCAAGCTTGCATAGAGGAAGTTCGCGAAATATGCATTTGAAATTGTTGTTTCTGCCTACCTCAAAAGGAAAAAGGCGTGAGTGTAGAATATTATAATGTACACATTATATTCTACTTGATTACAAAAAGGATCAAGAACATTTAGTTATGGCATGTGCTTGTGACGGCAAACGGCATAACGGTCTTTTATGCCAATGTCGCACGCGCGCCATCAATTTGATAAAAAATACCTATGACCATGACGGCCGCAATTATTTATAGCTTTTGATATTTAAATTTAGTATATGTATTAACGAGTACTTAACTTTTCTAGAATAATACTTACCAAGACTTAATAAATTCATTTTCCATAACTGGTTTTCAGCATACTACATAATTATACATTACTAAGTAGGTACCTATGATCTCCTTTATATTATTCAAGTAGCCATAACAGCAATTACGAGCGGCTATAGAAATAATACAGCAGGCAGAATAATTCGTTCAGCTCTTGCTCAGTTAATAATATACTTAAGCTTAGGTACATGAAGTAATAAATACCTTCGAACCGCAATTAAACAGCTGTCTCGCAAGATAATATACGCGTCGGGCGATCCAATTTCGCAAATGCAAACACGATATGCAAGAAACCCAAACCAGATTATAAGTTGGTGATTCGCGGCCATTTGTCGTAGGTACGCCATATTGCAATATGTGATCAGGGATTGCGTATACGCAGCTCCTGTTATTTGCCGGCAAGAATAATGTCGGCAAATTGCACCGCAAGGCTAATTATTGGCACCAGAAGTAACATTCTTGTCCGTACAGCCTTATAAATACCCTGTACGAATAATTACGTTTTGCATGTTGTATTCATGAAACAACGTGCTATTATTCTGTTATGCGTTCGTTTAAATTCTTGGACAATTTTACGATGTGGCCGGCAGCGGCCCTTTACCGTTGACTGCTTTGCTACTACCGATGCTTTTGACCCAGAATGTAATTTATACCTACCTATTAAATAAGATAAACTAGATATTAAAATGACCATGTTTTCAGTTTACTATTATGACCATGGTTATGACGGTGTCTTTGTGTAGTTGCTTCTTAACGTATGATTTTGAGGTTCAGTAGTTCTAATAATAACAACACATATTTTAAAAATTCATTATCATTTAAGTATTCAAAGTGAAGAGCCTTGATTTGGTTACCAACCTTGATGCCTTGAAGATAAAATGGATTCAGACAAAGTAGGGCGTGACAGACAGACAGAGATGAGGGTGATTCTATGAAGATCACTCTTTTCATCGCATGTATGGAACATGCACGTGTGCCTCATTGCTATTTCTATACCTACCCATATTTGATTTTTGAAACCCTTTTAATATACGTCTAATAAAAGGGTTACAAAAACCATATATTACTTTACAATAAAATATGGTTTTTAACCCTTTACCAGTAATAGACATTTTTATACATTTTTTCCTTTTTTCAAATTGCAATCTGTGTTGTGGACATTCTGCAATATATATAGGAGTTCTCACGAAAGCTTTCCTTTTGAAGTTGAAGGGTTAGACGGCTGTCACTACCGTGAAAGTCAAAATAAACTAAATGGAAAAGAGTAGACGGAAAGCGGACCCCGGGCTTCAGAGTTCAGTTTCGGATTCAACTGGGATTGACGAACGAATGATAATAATAAATGTGTTAGGGCAGTATATTATAATACAGCAGCATTCTGTTTTTCTTTCTCTCATGTACTGTTTCATTTGTCGTATATTAACATAATATTTTCTCTCCAAACCAGATGGTTCTGCCATTTTGATGACGACAACTACGTGAACGTGCCCCGTTTGGTCAGCGTTCTACAAAAGTACAACCATCAGGAAGACTGGTACTTGGGACGGACATCTGTTTACGAACCGGTCAAAATATATAAAAAACCTACCAATCAGGTACCTTTAAACATCTTTCGCTTTTTAACCTACCTGTACCCGCGTATTGGTCTGTCAGACCGACAAAATACATTTATCATTTTCTTTTTAACGGAAATTACTGTTGGCGATTTGTGTTCCTTGGTAGCTACCAGTAGCTTATGGCGAAGCACAAGCAAGGCTTGCGCCACGCGAATAATTTTTATTACTTTTTTATTTTGAGGATATCTTCCAGGGCCTCGATTCTGTTAAAACAAGCCACTGGCGTGCTATTGACACTTCAAAAAAATATCATTTAATTTTGGACTTTACTGTTATCAGTTTAAAGTCTAAATTAAATTATATTTTGTAGATTGAATAATGAAGTTTAATGAATCATTTTCATTTGTTTTTAGACTTTAATTATATAACGGTAAAGTCTACAATTAAACAGCTTTTTTCAGAGTGTCAGTGGCATGACAGTGGTTTGCCTTTAGCAGAATCGAGGCCCAGTTACGGCCCTTAAAACTAAGCTAAATGGCTCTTTGTTGGTGTAGGTTCATGTCAGTGGTACTGGGTGGGATTCGATTTCAGCATCTTTCGGTCTGACAGACTGCGCGTCTGTCGAATAAATGGCAAGCGTGCATGCCATTTATTCGACACGGGTATAAGAAGGTTAATTATTGCCGTAACAAATGAGGTGGCTTTTAACTTAATTGATTTTATACCTTACTTTGTTTTAAAAGTTTAATTTGTTTCAGCTGATGTTCTCATTTTGGTTCGCCACGGGCGGTGCTGGGTTTTGCATAAGCAGAAGTTTGGCTTTGAAAATGTTACCTGTTGCAAGGTAAGTGCTTAAAACTTTCTAATTAAAACATAATAACGCAATTGTTATATTAACTTCGTTAAAAGGGTTTCCCACTAGGACGAATCATATTTCTTACATTCTAATAATGAAATTGTATCCATTTTGAAACTTATTAATTGATGAAGTTTGTCAAGTTTAGCCGGAACCAAAATAATTGCATGATGTTAGTTATTCAGAAACGTTATTAATCATTAGAAAATTACTATCTTGTGCATTTGATGTTACGAAACTGGATACATGTAGTTCTTAATTACTACCTTTACCAATATCAAAAACATAGTACAAGAAAAATTGTACGATTTTTAGGATAGGACAGGGCCTCCGTGATGGCAAACAGTTACCACCAGTTATCTTGCATTACAACTTGGATAACTAGAGAAAGGATGAGAGATTTAAGGTTAGAAAAATGGAAAGGGTGGGTGTTAACGCGTCCAATAATTATTGATTCCTTCCTTATGGTTGATTTCATAGACCCTATACAAAACTATTATTTATCAAAAGTATTCCTAATTATAAGTTCCTAATTAGTAGTATTATGCAATCAACGATATCGTAATTTTCAATCCTGTTTTTATGTTTTACGGCTGTGAAAACAATTCTTGTAATTTATGTGTGTAAATTTTCCTAAATCTATTTCACCTTTAAATATTGTTCCAGTGGTGGCAGGTTCATCAGTATCTGTGAAGGAATACGGTTACCAGATGATGTCTCCATGGGCTTCATTATTGGTGAGTATATTTTGATTTTGTTTACTTTTAATATTTACAAGTACAATAAAAAAAATTAAATAAAAGGCCAATCCTGAGCACGGGTCTCTTCTCAGTGAATTTCAGGGGTAAGTCCATGCCATAGTAGATACATTTCGCAGGCCTACCATGCTGTTCTGTAAGAACGTTTATAATATCTCGTTAGCTGAAACCACGGTGAATGTCAAATTTCTTATGATGAATATGATAATAATTATCTTACCTCGAATTCAGCTGTCGAGATTTAAGCACTAGAATAACATGATGGATCAAATTTAGCAAGGCTAAGACTTACATACAGTAACTTACCACTAATGTTAAGAGTTTTTGTTTGATCTTTTCTCGTCTATTTTGCTCGTGCGTAAGTTGAAGCAGACAGCTTACTACTTACATTATGAGTTTGACATGTAGATGATGAAAATATTTGAATTTTAGTTTAGGCATACTTAAAAAGACGTTTGTCTTTCTTGCCGTTTATATTATTCCCGTATACACCTGACTTTACAAAGTCTGAAGTGACACATACATCATACTTGAACCGTCATGGCTTCCCTTGGCATCAATATGTAGACCCCTGTTCACTTTCCACTGAAATACTAGATAGAGAACTACCCTATGCATTCAAAGACATTTAGTAGCCAATGTTCACGAACAAATGTCTTTTCAGAACATATGATGAAGAAAAACCTAACTTTAGTGCCGGAGTTCCATTCACATTTGGAGCAAATGAAACTGCTGGCCCCGGAAACATTCCGGGATCAAATATCCTTCAGTTACGCAAAAGCTAAGGATGAATGGAATGTCGTCAATGTACCGGGATTCGATACAAGATATGATCCTACAAGGTATGGAAATTTATTTGAATTAGTATTCCTTTTGATATAGTACTTGAAACTTTTAGTTCAGAAGCATTAGAGATCGAGTATATTTTAATGACAAAAATATAATATATTTTAGAACAGTCAGTTAATTAGAAGTTATGCTTAGTTTAACTCTTATAGGTGTACAGGCTCCCATGCAGATATTCGGGGCCCAAACTAACCTACTCATTGATAGAAAAAGTTTTGACGTAGATTTTCTTTTTGGGGTTCGCTGCCATACATTCCAAAAAGGAGGAAGGTGAACCTTGGGCTCCAGAAGGAAAATTTTGAATATAATCAGGACTAACGCTGTGATGACGTGTAAATCTGTAGTTTAGGTCTACATACTATGTTATATGTCCAAAACAACTATTATACATGTCTACTTAGTTAAGAGATTCACTTGAATGAATACTTACTGTTTATTTATTGTTACAGGTTCCTATCGCTGCATTGTTTTCTATTCCCCCATTTTAAATTTTGCCCCAGATAGCATCACTATCATAATGAATAAAGTTTTAGTTCATTTCACTTGATTTTACTCATTGTTGAATGAGTAATTTAAATCTTCCATAGAACAAAAACGTGCAATAAAAAGTTGAACTTGCAAAATTTTGACAGTTTATGAAGAAAGATATAATTGGAGAAGATTTATGTTGTGATATTATTTTTACAAAAAAGACCGAGGAAATGTATAAAGACAATCACGTAGATATAACTTTAGATATTGCGATTGTGTAAATTCTAATAACAGATGATTTATTTAAAGTATAAGCAGTTATAATTGTAAAACAAAATATCTGTGATATTAGAATATATTTTTGTACGTAGTTAAATAATAATATAGATGTTGTATTTAAAGGTTCTTCAGTCAAACGTTACGATATTGTTTGTGAAGTAACATGTTTATAAAATAAACAATATATTTTTTACGTTTTGTTTGATTTTCATTCTACATTTAAAAAAAATAGTTCTACATTTTTATTTTTTCAGTTTTTTCAGTTTCACTCCTTACGCAATTCACTGCTATTTTTAACGGAGTCATATAAAAGTTCCTAACATACTGGTGTGAATTTATAATGAAATAGTCAATGTTATAACTGAGTTTATTTTTAGTCAATCATTTTCATATGGGTGTATACTTTATGGTACTTATGCTAAACTAATATAGGTACGTTTGTCGTCGCTCCATTTCCACACCCACCATTCATCCAATTGCGACGACACAGCACGATTGAATAAGTGGTTTTGTACAGGGACCGAAACAACGAAACTAACTTGTCTATCCATAAATCGTTACCTACAGAAATTGCTACGAAGTATATATCTGTCTCGAGCTCCATCAAAGGTGTTACTAATTGGTTCGAATAGACAGTTACTTTTAGATCTAAGAGAGACAGATGCCGCAGATCTAGATCCTTATACATAAAACCCACGATTTTATTCATAATGCATTTAAACATTTAAAATCTAGCATCTGCCTGTGTAACGTAATGTATATTCTTTGTTTTGCACTGGAGTTTTACAACATCTGCACTGAGATAAAGTTTTATAATAATTTTACAAACGTCTTCAGCCTGTGTTGAAGTACTTAGTAGTAAGGGTGGGGAGGCTAGGAAGGAGTGGGGGGAGGGGTACAATGAGCTCTGGCTACCCTACTTACAGGCTCATTAATTACTCATCTAGTTGTATTACTTAGATACGTATTTAGCAGAATATTATTATAGCACCAAACTGATTAGTCGAAAAGTCGGTTCTACAAATATCATATCAAATAAGTAAACGTCCCTCTGACAGTTAAGTAGGTAAGTTATAACGGTAGCCAATTAACGCTTACAACACTGTGTCAAGAGAAGGTTTCTATCGGAATGGCGGAAAGGGGTATGAAGATGGAGAGTGGAGAAACTGCTTCCGCCAGTCTCGTCGACTTCAAAGTAGCTGTACTTATGTAGTCAACGAGACTACTGCAACAAGGTTTGTATTTCGTGCTGGAAAAAGAATGATTCTCATAAAATTCACGTACCTATAACATGTGAAAGGGATTGCAATCCTAAACACCCTTCCCGCAAAAACCCCGGTGTACCCAAAAAAAATTAAGCTTCATCAATAATAAATAACACCTAAATAGAAAGAATATTTAAAAATTCTACACCCAAGGGATCAAAAAGGTTGGATAACTTCGGTATTTAATGGCTTTGAGCTTAGTTTGGTAACTCTCATTTGGGCTGTTGGTAATGGTTGTTAATATATTTGAGGTTTTCTTTTTAATTTAGGCACCAACCAGGTAAGTAATTAACTTTTAGGGTCTATATTAAGAAAAAAACCTTGATTTTATTATTTGGAATGAAGAAAATGGGCCTGTATTCCTTATTATGGGTATATATCAGGGCTCGTAAAACGTTATATTTTTCGAAACGTTATCGCCTTAAATGCCTACGGAACGTTATGTTTTGGTTTCGTTCTGAACGGAACGCTATGCGATACGTTTTATAAGAGCGTTATGATTTTTTTTTGTTTTTGATCCTTAAAACGTTTTTAACCGGTTTTTCCCATTTCCTCGATAGTTTATATGTATAGAACAAAAAAATATTATTCATTCATTCATTCGCGGGATCGCGGCCATGCGGCTTTGATGTGTGAGAGTAGAAAAAGGATTATTAAACATGGATCATTTAACTTCAGTTGAGTAGCAACTATTACATTAAATGTTTTGATTTTTTACTACTGTTTGAATTATTGATGATGGATGGATCGACAGCGGAGGGCGTTGAGATTTGAGAGTTGAAAGCCTGCTGAGGCCGCCTTGCCCTAGTAGTCAAACGGGAGAGGTATTTTACCCGAGCACTCGTCTGTTCGGCCTCTTTTTACCCGACTGCCGAAGAAAGGAGGGTAATGTTTTTCGAGACTATGTATGTATGTATGTATGTATGTATGTCCATTTGTCGCGGCCTACAGCCTAAACGGCTCGACGGATTTTGACGTGCGAGGTATCATTCGATTCGTCGTGATTGTGTGAGTGACACTGGGTATATTAAAATTTCTAGAAAATCAAAATGGCGGATTTTTGGCGGCAAAATGAAAATCTTGAAAATTTATCTTGCACGCTCTACAGCCTGAACCGCTTGACGGATTTTGACAAACAAGGTGTTGTTTGATTCGTCATGATTGTGTGAGTGACACCAGGTATATTAAATTTTCTAGAAAATCAAAATGGCGGATTTTTGGCACTACAAACATTTGACTGCGATGGATGCAAAAACTGCTGAACGAATTTCGATGCGGTTTTATTTGTTTAAAAGGTCTTGGTCAGACTTAAAATTTTACGTTTGTTTGATTACAATCGGTTTAGTAGAACCGGAGATATGAGCAAAATATAATAATTAAGGTCGAATTTCGGTGATGTCCCTTCACTACACGAAAATTATTAACTCCATAAAAGATAGATTTTATACTTCATTATTATCCGGGCAGCTATGTAAATAACTAAAAAGGATAAAATAAAAAAAAAAAATTTAAAAATTCAAAAACCCGACTGCCTAAAAACTGAAAAGAAAAAAACAAGCACTTAGATTGATGTCCGGTGGTCTAGAAACATAACAACTGAACAGTCGGGATCCATTGAAAAATTAGATTGGCTGTCGAATAATACTTACCTATGTCTTTGTTATGATTTCATCATTGTTAACAATAAAGAAAAATATTTACGGCGCAAACTCAGACTAGAAGAATTATTCTTCTAGTCTGAGGGCACAAATTAATCGTAAAAAAAAAAAAAAAATTAAAAAACCCGACTGCCTAAAAACTGAAAAGAAAAAAAACAAGCACTTAGATTGAAACATAACAACTGGTCTAGAAACATAACAACTGAACAGTCGGGATCCATTAATCGACAGCCAATCTAATTTTTCAATGGATCCCGACTGTTCAGTTGTTATGTTTCTAGACCACCGGACATCAATCTAAGTGCTTGTTTTTTTTCTTTTCAGTTTTTAGGCAGTCGGGTTTTTGAATTTTTAAATTTATTTTTTTTATTTTATACTTTTTAGTTATTTACATAGCTGCCCGGATAATAATGAAGTATAAAATCTATCTTTAATGGAGTTAATAATTTTCGTGTAGTGAAGGGACATCATCGAAATTTAACCTTAATTATTATATTTTTGCTCAAATATCCGGTTCTACTAAACCGATTGTAATCAAACAAACGTAAGATTTTAAGTCTGACCAAGATCTTTTAAACAAATAAAACCGCATCGAAATTTGTTCAGCTGTTTTTGCGTCCATCGCAGTCAAATGTTTGTGGCGCCATAAATCCGCCATTTTGATTTTCTACAAATTTTAATATACCTTGTGTCACTCACACAATCATGACAAATCAAACAACACCTTGTTTGTTAAAATCCGTCAAGCAGTTCAGGCTGTAGAGCGTGCACGACAAATTTTCAAGATTTTCATTTTGCCGCCAAAAATCCGCCATTTTGATTTTCTAGAAATTTTAATATACCCAGTGTCATTCACACAATCATGACGAATAAAATGATACCTCGCATGTCAAAATCCGTCAAGCCGTTTAGGCTGTAGGCCGTGCCAAAGAAATGGACATACATACATACATACATACATACATACATAGTCTCGAAAAACATTACCCTCCTTTCTTCGGCAGTCGGGTAAAAACAAGGAGGCCTTTTTATCAGATGTTTAAATTAATTAAATATTACGATTATTTTAAAAGACCAGCGCCTCAAAATGATGGTGATTCCTGTAGGCGGAAATATCAAAGCGAATTTTGTCTCTTTCTATATTATTATGTTTCGAAATTTTATGAAAATAATGCCCATTTGGCAACGTCGCTTATCGTAGGTTCCTACCTAAATAAAGTTAGATACTTGTTAGATTTAGGTACATTTCGTATCGCATGTGAAGCCAACAGTCAGAAGTCAAAACAATTATTTATTAAATTATTAGTCGAAAAACTAAAAATTTATATAACTGCACCAAAATCCGTTGTGTAGTTTTTACGTCCGTCGCCAGAGCGATAGACATAAAATCGACTTAACGAATTTTCCATGCTGACGGTAGTTCTTTTTAAATTTTGGCGCGAATGCATTGTACACTAGTGATCCGGACCGCGGCACGGGCCCAACTGACCACTTCAGCCTTTACGCACACGAAAGCAGTGTGTAAATATACGTTTAACTACAACCAAAGCAAAACCGCCTTCGTAAAATAGAACATCTATAGGTACTACCACCGATTACCTAATAGTTCGTACTACCTACTATTATTGTTCACCCGCTTTCCTTCCTGAGATAGAACAAATATACAAAAATAGCCAAGCGGCACTGCGGTTTGACAAAAACAAGTTCATTCATGTCGACGCGGACGCGCTGCATGGGCGCGGTACCTACTGCTGTATGGATTTAACCGTTTTATTTGGGTTTTCAAAACGTTCTCATTTCGTTTCGTTCCCAAGAAAATTCCTTGCAATGAACTGTTCCGAACGAATTAAAACCGTTATTTTAAATAACGTTTTCGAGCCCTGGTATATATATACGAATGCCAATTCTAGTCGCATCCGAATCTTGCGCCTTTAACCCAGTTTCCGCTGTGGTGCTGCTTCTATTACTTTACTCCTTACGAATACATAGGCATAGCATCGATATGCAGTAAGGTTTCCATCCAACACTTACACTTCGGACTCGGAGTCATCTTCTGTTAGAAGATAAACCAAATATTTAACGATGAAAGGTAAAGATCTTGATTTCATCGTTAAATATTTGGTTTATCTTGACTTGAGCTTGAGCTTGAGCGACTGTCCCCCCCCCCCCCCCCCAGAGAAAGTTTACCCAGAACCTCGTCCATCAATCAGCAGGATTCGAAAATTTTGGAGGCCCCTCTTTTTATGGTGCGGAAATGCCCACAGATACCACCCTTGTAGGCCATCGGGGGTGGTTATGTCGGGATCGAACCGACTAAAACCGCGCGCCCTCACACTCAATATACCTCTAGATTTCCCGAGCGTATAGAATCTTCCTTTTCTTGCTTACGAAAAAGCAAAGCATCTTATTATTCAACAAAGTGGAACCAGAAGCTAAAGCTAGTTAATACCTAACAATATCAAAACTCAAAATACCTAATGAATCAAACATTTTCGATTTGCGTAGGTAGGTATTTCTTAATGATTCAAATTTATAATCTTGTAAACTTGAGTCACTTAATCAGATCTGTCTGCAAGATTTATTTTTCAATATAAGATTATTGTTCCAAGAAATCGTGCTAATAAATTATGGATATTATCATAATTTACATATTAGCACGGTAGGTGTCGCGAATCGCGGTAAAGCGCATCACCTTACAAGGAGAGACCACGTGCATGGAATGCAGGGTGATTGTCCCCACAGATACGACATGGCCTGCTCTAGTGTTATAATTTTGCAATTTATGTAATCAAATAAGATTTAATAATAATAAAATTCTTTATTCAGAAGCAACATAGGCTCATTTTAGGGTTAGTAACAATCTCTTCATACTTTATCTAAGTTAAGTAAGAAGAGAAGAAGAAAAAAATCCAAATCCAAAATAGAACAGAACTAGACTCACCTCAAACTACATTACTACTACGACGACGACGACGCCAGCAATTTCGATGCTCGAAAACAGCAAATCGAATCCAAGCCTTCGATCACGTTTAAAGAGTTTAAAGTAGAATTTTAAGTCTGTCCAAGACCTTTAAAAAAACTGCATTAAAATCCATTTAGTGGTTTTTGCGTCCATCCTGAACAAACAGACAAGGATTCCAAAAAAAATATTTTTGTGTTCATATAACGTAACCCAAGTATTTTTTTAAGATTTCCAACGTACAGACACATCTACTTTACAATTTTATAATAGTATTAATACTAATTTGATGACGACGAGCTATAATAAAGTACGTGCAGGAAATTAATAGTAAAGTGCATTTAACCTCGAGTCTTCTAAACGAGAACATTTTGCATTCGGTTAATAGTCTATTATAAATTTATCAGTTTTACATGCAGAGTATGGTCTTAACGACGTCTGAATGGATCATTCAATACCCGCAGTTAAGTTTACAACCTTATTTTAACACCTTTAAACTCAACGGGGTAGTTTTATGGACTTGCTGTACTTGCGTAAATCAAGTATGTCTGACCTTATGAAATCCATTTTATTATATTTTCTTTTTTACTAGCCACAAAATATACGTGAGCTGTGCTAAACGCATAGCGTATAAACGTATTTTTCTTGCAGTAAACCCAGTGCCGAGAGGAATGAGGAATGAAAAATGGGATGAATCAAGAAATTTCGTAATGGAATGAGATTTCGTGAGATGAATACTGGATAATCCAGACATACAAAAGATAAAATATTAGTGTACCTAGATGAAAATATTTTTTAAGTTAAGTTGGAATTAGGTGAGTAGGTATCGTAGGTATATATCGGCACCTTACCAAAATCTTCGGGGTTCAGGCCCATCTCACCTGCAAGCCACGGCAGTTTTTCCTAACGTAACGGAGTTGAGGCGTCAGACGGCCATCTCTCCCTATAACGCCAGGATTAGTCAATTTAGTCAAGTAAGTGAAGGAGGAGTAGGAAAGCGGATCCCTGGCGCCAGGGTACACGCTTTATCACAATATGCAATTGGGACTAACATTGTGATGCAAATGACAATGAGGTATACCTAAATGACATAAACGCCATTTAAAAAAATCTAACATAATAGTAATTTTAGTTTGATTTCATATCTCTTCATATCACTATTAATTATAAAACGCAATTTACCTTACATACGTATAAGGCCACATATATGAATAGACTCAACAGATTCACCATAAAATTGATAGCCATTTTCTCGATTACTAATCAAAATATTGATTTGTAACTAAATATGATAGTAAAGGCAATATTAATTATGACTTTTTATTATACTGATTAATTAATTATCTATTTTCGTGAGAACATCACCGCCAATTTTAATTGTAAGAAAACTTCCTTTGAACAATTTGAATGATTAATTAAATTGATTGACATGCTCCATTCGTTCCGCAATGGAGGGTCTCGACAGTTCCCTTTCGGTAGCACCTGGTTTTAAATTCTTCGTTTTGATCGATTATTACTGCACAGTCACTTCACGTAATTGGGTTCGAAATTTGTTCTGGCGCAATCTAAAGCTTGACTCCGCGGCTGGAATTTAAACCGATTATTAACCCTTTATACGGATGCCCGCTCTATCCGATAATTTTGAGTACTTCTGTACTAATACTTAGGGCTTTATCTATACTTATCATAATTGTTTTACTAAACATTAGGACGTGTACACTGTGTATCGAGCCTCACAAAGACTTTTGGGGACAAGCCAACCTCTCTTACAAGCCGTACTAGTGGTTGACGGATGAGGCTCTAGCGCAGGGTTTTCTTTCGGGAATGTGACATCAGATGGTAGTCAATTCCATAAAAGTCAAACCAAAATTAGGAGATATAGTAAGCGGATGATGAAGATGACTAAATATTATGATGTTTAAAGTTCAGACCCGCAAAGATATATAAAATAAAAAGATGAGAAAAGTGTGCACTAAGATATGGTTTCTGAACTATATCCCTATAGAAAATAGGTCTGACTGTAGGTATATGTAAGTACCTATTAACCCTGCAGTTTAATAATGCCATCAAATTTGTTAAAGTGCCGAATTAAGTATGCATACTTTAGTTTGCCTATCAATCCGGATAAATTTATAATTGTACTTACTTAGTTTTATACACGCTGAAGATGTTTACGAGCAATGAAAGAAATGTCATCATTTTCTATCTAACACGGCAGCACTCAAAGCTAACATCTCTAAATTCTCCAAATCTTCATCGTATCATCTAAAAACTTTCGAATGTATTTAACTACTTTAAATGGATCGATTAACCGAACTCGTCGACGAATTAATGGTTCCGAATAAACATAATTAAGGTTTCAAAGCGGCCGATTGATCTGAAGTACGTTAGATAATAAATGACATTCAATTAAAATGGGACGTTTTTATGCTCTTTTGTTTTATCTCATTGTGGCTATCTTTTATTTTACGTCATGTTGGTGCTTAATTCTTGTACGATACCGATGTATATTTTTTCTGGAAATATAACTTGTAAGATGTTAGAGTACTTAGTTTACGAATGGGAACTTCTGGGATCGGACATACTGGACACGAAGAAGTTGAGGGATCTGAAGGTAAAGAATACAAAAAGAATAGTATGGGTGCCGTGAAAAGCTGGATTAACCACGCTCTCCCCAATGGGAGAGATGGGAAAATGGATGGAGTGGCCAAAAAACGTCAGGGGTGGATCGCTCGTTCGGCTATCGGTGCCCCTTTTTGAAATAACAATTGTTCACGAGTTGCAAAACTAATTATTCATCATCATACTCATAGTAATTTCCCAGTTGTGTCTATCGGTATAGTTCGCAGCACTAAAATAAATTGAATTGAATTCCCAGTTGTGTCCAAAACGTGCACTTTATCTGATCTTACGATCCTGAGGGGAAAGCCTATCCCAGAGCAGGTGCATCAACCAGCAGGTATAGTAGGGTTGAGCTCCAACTGTATTGGTAGGGCCTTGATACAGACGTGATTATACCTAGTAGGTACCTATGGCTGGCTTCTTTCTTGCTCAGAGAATTGGCATTGCCATCCAACGTGGCAATGCCGCCAGCCTTTTGGGTACGTTACCAGTCGACATCGATGGGGAGGAATTCTTCGACACCTAAACTTTTAAAAAAAAAAAATTGTACATACTTAATATTTTCTAAGATAGTTTAATAATAATTTTAAAGTACCTATGAATGAAAAAAGTTCGAAAAATTCGAAATACTTACAAGGTTTTCATTTTAAAGAATACTAGCCTACCGCTTCGACCGATCATGTCACATCGAGTTAGTGGGTATCGTTAATAACAGCTTTATAAAATGAAATTATCCCGACCGGTCTTGTGTCAATTAAGTGTGCCCTCGGTTGGCGCGGGGTTAGCTCGCCATGATGAAATACAATGAAGGAATAAATAGGTTCGTATCTACGCTTTGCACCTGGTGCTCCATTCGTTTTCTTCAAAGAGTATGATTTAATTATTTAAAAAACAGGTTTGCTTGTAATAAACACTGTTGGTAGTACAATTATTCCAATTAAAAATCGGTTTTCTATAAAAACATATGTAACTTGATTGCCTGATTATAAAAGCCGTATTTATGCCCTGAAAGTCTCTATAAATAAAATTATCCAATAGATTGTATCTTAGAGTCCATTAAAGATCAACGCGACCACCAGCACACTACTATATCACTTGTAGGATTTACATAAGTTACCGCTAATGAATGAGCTAAGCACAAGGTATTATTGAGAAATAATAAATCACCGTTTAGTGTGATAATGAGGTTAATATCGTGGTTTAACTTTTATTAATAGAATATAGGTAAAACTATTCCTCTTGTTATTATTTTTCGATATATTTCAATGCATAAATATACATATTTATTGTATAAAAAATGGTTAAAGACAGCATAACATATGATACGAATAATGATTCTTTTGAGGTGAAACTTGGCGAGTGCGGCATAAACCGCTAATTCAGAACCTTTACAATACCTACATGTCTATTTGTTAAAAAGAATTTAAAAGGTACTTATGTTGTTTCATCTCCATGGAAATAAACAGGAATAATTTCAATAGACCTATTTTTTTATTATAGCAAAATTTCGACAGTGACTGCACCACATTACTAAATCTTGGAATCCTCCTGCCCGTAATGAACATAACACATATAATCAGCCTGATTTACAATGCTGATTAACCCCAACTGAGTCAGCCTACGACGCTAATGACCAGATCTGGGCGTGCCAGTAATCAAGATACAGACCAACACAAATTACATTAGCATGTTGTTAATTAGTAACTACGGTGACCACAATACAAATAATGTGCATCTATGAAGTTTGCATACATAAAAATAATTCTTTATGCGCAATTAAAGGTAGGTACTAAAGCAGCAGGAAAGCGGATTCTAGGCTCCGAGTTGTAAGCCTGGAATATAATCGGTAAACAACGTTAAGATGATGATAATGCTATGTTATAACATTATCACTGACAAGTAATCACGAGTATATAAATATAGTATTATAAATTAATTTTATTTATGCTTATGGTAGATACTGTAATGGCTTACTCGACAAGCCTTAATTCGTTCTTCAATCCGAAACTAGCAATACCAAGTAATAAAGTTAAAGCCTGGTATTAAACAATGAGGTCATTTATTGTTGATTTGATATGATATGGATAGGGAAAACACTCTACGAAACCGTAGCAAGCCGATCTTAACTGAAATTTCGCTTCTCATACAGACACCAATTCAAAAACCAAATACTGAACTACGACGTAACATTTGATATGTTACGAACACAAAATTTACCTGAAGAAAAGTATTCACCAGCTCCAACAAATTCACTGTCATTCTTACGTTCGTTAGTACGAACTTCTTACCTAGGAGTTAGGGATCCGCCGACTTTTACTTCTCCACTTCGCACGGTCTTGGGCATCCAAGGTAGTGAGTCTATTTGCACGCATGTTATCTTCTACAATGTCAAGTCAGCACTTCTTGGATCTTACCTCTACTACTGGATTCAGGCGGTATGGCCAGAAATTTTACACGTTACCCGCGTAGTCAACTTCAACAAAAACATGATAAAAGCCAGATCAAACCAAAACAAGGCGAAATATTATAAGGCACGGTCCTTGGGCTCCAGAGTACGAACTTTATATCCATATATCTCCCAATATAGATCATTCTAAATAGTATCACGACAATGGCAGCAAGTCGCTCGGCAATCGTCGAGTCAGTAGTTCGGGTGTGTCCGGTCACGATTACTGCACCTTGAATGTGCGCACGCCCACGTCCAGCTAGTGAAAGGATACAAATAGGTTGCTGATAATATCTAACTTAATAATTTTCTGCGCCATTTACAAAGCCGATTTATTATTTTATTTATGACGTAGCAACACTAGCGATATCTTAAATTGACTTCAAGAGTTGTTGTTCCTTTTATTACGATTATTTATTTCAAATTATGATTTGTAAGGTAAGGTAGAACGGAATTTAGACGCGAGTCTGATTCATGATGCTCGACCCAAACTATTTTATTTTAGGCATAAATAATTTTAATCCAAATCTTATATTTAATTAAAGAATAGATTAAGGGTATCTAATCCATCATTACTTTTCAATTACCGTAGAAAATCATGATCCCAGATCGAAGTTTATCCTTTTCCAAACTTGATATCTAATCATCTATGACCTCCTCCGAACCTGAAATCTATATCTGTCATTTACGAAATCTTTATCCAATTGGTAACCCTTGACTGATTAATTACTCTCACTTCATAGAAAATTCTATCTAAATTAAAAACATCGATATTTAGTTTATTATCATTTTGATAAAACACTAGCGGTATGATGTGGATCTTGCAAACGTACATAGGCTAAGGTGATATTCTGGAAAGTTGTGTCCCCAGCAGCATTAGAATTGCATTGTGACCTAGTTAACTATAAAATAAAATTTGAAAATAATATATTTTTCGTGAAAGTTCAAATTAAACCGCCTCTAAAGTTCTAACTTTGCGTGCACTATAGCTTAGTCGGCCTCTGAATACTAACGACCTATAAAATGTGCACATGAGTCGGACATTTAAAGTTTCCTTTCTGACACCATTACGTGTAATAGCCACAGCTATTACAGAGCAATTGGTTCTTCGGCAATGACTGGGTGCGAGAGCGGTTTAGGTTTGAGAATCGCTTGTTAGTTTGCGCTTATCAAGACTCGTAATACTTGGATGGTGCAAAGGTTTAATGATTTGTGGTCGGGACTTAATGTCCTTTAATTGTAAGTATTCTTATATAACATAAATACCTTTTAATACCCACAAAAGCTGTCATTAAAATAGAAAATTGGGAGGCAACTACAAATAGTAAACTTTAGTAAAAGAGTATTCTATTCAATTCTATCTATCTAGAAAGTATTTCTAGCATTGAATGTTTTTCTTTAATACCATGTAGGTAGCAGACAAGCACCCTCTTTTCATAAATGAAAGCAACACTACTGCGAATGAAGTTTCGGGTTTAAATATTATTCGAACAACTGATGTGAACTTAAGCCATTCATAGCGTAGAATACTTATTACACTATACACTTTATAAGTAGGTTGAAAACAGCTTAGCTCTTAATGAGAACACTAGTAACAAAAGTAATGAGAGAAACCTAGCAAAACATGATGATACACGTTACAAGGGGATACTATGCTACAAAAAGAAACATAACATAAGCATTTAGCAATGCAGATGGAACAAGAAACCTAGCCTGTATCTAATACTAGTACTTTATTATAAAAAAATAGACTTGCCAATCTTTAAGTGAAGTAAATTGCATTATCATACAAAAATACTATTTTGACACACAGATTCCATTCCAAGTTCAACATTGTAACTTTACATACACGTAATGGGACTGCAAGTGGACGGCAATTGACTGCATTCTGGTCACGATGCGATCTAAACAGGAAAATGATAATTTACGAGTAGCTCTGTATCACTGGACGTTCTGGACAGGTGTCTGTGTGTGCAAAACTAGTGATTTAACACAGCTAAAGGTGGGTCCACGCTAGGCGAGCCGAGCACGAGCCGAGCACGAGCGGAGCCGTTCTCGGCTTCGTCGTTCGCGTGTCCGGTGTGGACGTATAAAGAATGTACAACGATCACTGTCCTTGAAATCCTTTGTGTTCGTCAAATAACAGACAAAAGTTGGAACGCAACCGAGCACGAACGAAATGCTCGCAGCGCGCTCGTACGAGGCATTTTTTTTTATATAGGACACGTAAAAATGACTCTACCTCGCCTGATGGTAAGCTAAAGGCAAATTCTCAGGACTGGGGTCACCACCACATACACCGGTAGTGCTACAGTGGCGGCCCTCAGCTTGACGGCCTCATCAAATGTAAGTACTTGTAAGTCGGTCCACACTAGACGACTTGTGTTCGGCTCGTGCTCGGCTCGGCGTGGACACACCTTTAGATTTACACGTCATCTGTTTGATATCGCTTGTCACTTATTTTACATATACCATGCATTTTAACTTGTATGTTTTTGTACTACGTTTTGTACTATTTTTGTAGTTGTATGTAAAACTAAAAGTTAATTATTAACTACTTTTAATCGTAATCTGATTATAAAGTTAACTACTTGTCGTAATCTGAATTAAAAAAAGTAGTTAACTACGCCCTACGAAGTACGCGCCCTACTTTGAAAGTTCGATATTTTCCGTGAAGCGACTGCCATCTGACATGCACAACTCATTGGCGATATCGTCATAATGTAGTTAGAACAGTTGTCGGACTCCTTAGGATTCCAAATACCCATAACGACTGATGAAGATCGTATAGCAATCGGTACCGACGGCGGCTTAACGTGATCTCAGAGGCACAAGGCTATCAACGTGAATATTGACTCAATAGTAACCAACTGCATTTAATGGTTCTCGCCGCATCTAGTGCAGAATTTCCATGACAATTATCATGATTTTGCAAAGCAAATGCCCAGTATCGTATAGTCTATATTATTCTAGTCTAACCTTTATTGACTAGCCTGAACTCTAGCTGTTACAAAATTACAATATGGTACGTACTGCTTGACCTAGTTAAAATATTGCAAACCGAAACCAAATTGTAATACTCCTTTCGGATATTTGATTAGTTTAGGGACTCTGATTAACTCAGTGAAATAGGCATAGGAAACTGAGTATATAGTGACGGTCCATGGTAGTGACGATATACTCAGATTTCAGGTGCTATATGACGCACTAGTTCGTAGTCACCTAGAACATAGTGCAGTCATATGGTCCCCGCATGAAGCCAAGTACAGTGTGATGTTGGAACGTGTCCAAAATAAGTTTACACGTCACCTGTACTTCAAACTGTACGGGGTATATCCGTACTACCCGTTAATGTACCCCACACTCTTTGTTCTTGGTATGGTAGGGTACAACGAACTCAGAGTGCGGCGGGACTTTACACTCGCTGTGTATATAGTGAAGCTACTGCGTGGAGTAGATTTTAATCCGGGAGTGCTGTGTCATCTGAATCTCAACGTGCCAGATCGGTACGTGTGGCGGCGGCGGCACCCACAACTGCTAGCCGTACCTGCAGCCAGGACCAACTTACTAGCCAAAGCACCCCTCACAAGAACTATCCGGGTCATAAATGAGACGCATCAGCGGATAGATATTTTCACATGCAGTCTGAGTGAATTCGCAAGAGTTGTCTTAAATGTAATTACGTATAGATTTTAAGTTTAGGTAAGTACTAGATATATGATTTATAGTGTTTGTTACAAATGTTGAGTTTATGTTAATTTTTTTTGATTTTTTATGTTTTAGTTACATATTTATAAATATATATAATACCAAATATGGCCACACTATCGCATTAGGTAAGCTAATAACCTGTCATGATAGTTTTTAAGGTTAAGATGAATAAATAAATAAATAAATAAATAAATAAATTTCTTTCGAAGCACGAAATGTCACACTTACAGCGGATTAGTATACAAATATCCATGGATACACGTCGGCTTTTTTCAAATTTTCATCACTAAGAACGTGCTTTAGGGTAAGTATAAAGAGAAACTACTCACTTATTCACTTAAATAACATACATACCTACATACATACAGAAGAGGTTTTCCTTTCCATATTTTTAGATTATGGATTTATTATTTCTGAAATAAATAAATGAGAATCTATTAAGTAAGCAATGTTTCAATAAGGAAAAGGAATTTACTTCCCTTTTTGAGAATATGATATTTACGTACTTTTATGATATGTATTGTCCAGTTTTTGGATCAATAAAAGAAGTAATGTGTCTATAAATCACATGGTTGATCGTACGAAAAATAACTGGTTCGAAAACAACCATGTAACTAAATGGTGTTGTCTTTCCGGTTTTTAAAGTCATGGTAATCCGTGTATTCATTTAGTCTGACACTTGAACGATTTCAGAAACTACTTCAGAGAATTGAGCTGGATTTTGTTTCCAGTGACTAATTGAGATTCAAGTTACACCTCGCTTACATTTTGAGACATGCTATACAATATAACTTCTAAAATTTAACTTGATTTTGTATTACATGTTGTACGAGTATTATTGTATATTACATGCTTTCATTGAGCATTTGAACCACTTGAACTCTTTCAAATCACTTAAGTTTTTGTTCCTATATCGTTAACTAGATGGCGTCCAGGATTCCACCCGCGTGGTGATAACACCTAGGATACTGTTTCCCTACAGGGGGATACATACGCGGGATTAACAGTTCATAAGGTCAACAATCAACCTGTTCCTGGGATGATAAGTATCTTAATATTAATTCAATAAAAATAGTCTATCCATTTGCCAATTTTCATTCAAATTTATTCAACGTTTTACCCTTGACTAAGTAATAAATATCTTTACAAACTTTCACATTTATTATTGTAAGTAGGATAAAAGTCTGCCTTAGTCGATCTCTTTTACTTCTTTAATATAAGTATACATAGATAAGTAATAATATACGTATTATACCGAATTTAATTATGACTATTAGTGAAGCCCGGCGGCAGGCCAACGTGAGTTGTGTGTACCTACATCTTTTTTTACCACCGACGCCACTTTTGATAGCGCCGTTTCTTAAATAAATATATTATATTATTATTATATAACAAGAGGTAATTGTGTATTATTATTAATCACTTCACCAAAATTACAGAAATAATCGAGTTTTTTCTTTTTATATTAAGAGAAAGGTTGTCTGGCAGTGATTTCTCTGAGTGATAAGACCGCCCATAATTTGTTTGGACCTAAGATAATTTTTAAATAAGTGGTGTACAAATAAAAGCCGACCCCAACTGAGTTGGGAAAAGGTTCAGAGAATGAGAATGAATGGTGTACAAATAAAGAGTTTACATTCTATATATATCCAACAACCATAATATCTAACAACCAAAGGGAATGAAAGAGAGAAAAGAGAAAAATGGAATTAGTTAAATTTTTAATATACTTATTTTAGAAAAATCCACCTCTACTCCTCGCGATTTACTCACCATGGGCATCACGAAGCGGCATTATTGGAGGAGAGCAAGCCCTGAAATGCCACCTCTCTGACCCGTTGTGAAATGATAGTATAATATTATCTAAACGCACGTGTCCTTGCCACGTCACCTTACATGTTCTCATAATTACCTATATTTATTTATAAACTAAATTTGTCCATAAAATCAATTTGAATACCGTAACGAATCATTCGTAGAGCGTATTCACAAACCTATTAATATAATATGTTTTCATTAGCAAGTCTGGTTTTATAATTAATATAATTGGATAATGACGACTTTGGACTGATTAGACCCCGTTCGTCGAGACTGAATGACTGAATTCAAATACAGGTAAATCACAAATCAAACAGCACCGAGATAATTGACCTACTTCTCCATTTTCATCTTGAAATCTGATTTTCAAGCGATTAGTTTTGGCTGGCTTTTAATATTATAATGCAAAGCCAAAGAACTATTTATGAAATAAAAGGGGCTTTAAAACATTTAGATTTTTTCTTACTATTAAAGCAGCAAACATGTTATGAACGATGGCAACTGGAGAAGTATCACTAGCGTGTCTCCACCAACAGAGGAGAAACAAGAAACATGAGAACAGGGTAGAGATTTTTGAATGATTTGAATGAATATTTTTGAATGGATTGAAAATATACAAAAAAACAAGAGCTACTTATAATAAAGGTAGTTTTTTCATAAGAACAGCTTAAATATGTCACGGAGAATAGCTGAATTCATACAATGTATGGTACAGAAGACAGTTAACTTTTGAAGTTCTTTAGGGAAACCTGAGATTATTTATTTGCAATAAAAAGGTGGATGAAACTTTGAAAATTTTGAATAGCGTTACTGATCGAAATTTACTTGTTCATAGAAAATACTTAAAACAATGCAGATATTAATCGACCTTAGGTAAAACAGTATATGAACAAAAGCAATAGTGATATGAAGAAAGTAAGAAGTTATATTTACCTAAATAAAATATCTCAAAGTACTGAGATAGTAGAATAAGAATTGTAAATAGAACAAGCCATTGTGAAAAAAACAATGCACTAAAGTTTCATGAACATTAGTATCATATAACCAGTTTCTTACATAACGCTTAGTTATATCAAGTGACGTTATGAAAGTACAATTTAAAGTCAATGGCTCCATTATCTGAGATAGTATTCGAGAGAGCGTCATACCTTTTTATTGTTGAATGGACAAAAAGCAGGTCTGTCGAGCTTAAAATTGAAGCGAGATCGTCGCGAGACGCAGAAACCACAACTTTTGTACTTACAATCTCTTTCATTTAACTTTTTAGAATTCCGCTTAATGTTAATAGCATCCGCGACAGAGTTTACATTTAATTCCGCAGATGTTAATGGCATATGCGGCAGTTTCATTTCCATTGTTTGACAGAAATGAATCATGAAATATTCAGACGTCAATACTTAAAACGAATCAAAAAATATTTTCAACATGTAGTTGTCAGTTACAAATTCCAAGAAAAAAGTAGTTCATTTAATTCAACTCAATCCATAATCATGTTAATATTTGTTATTTAATCACAGCTGACAGGATCTGGGTGCAAAATTTATCCAAAGAATCAAAGAATCAAAGAATCAATTTCATTTATTCAATTTAGGCACACAAGGAGCACATATGAACGTCAAAAATTTACAGTAAGACAAAAAAAAATATGTCAAGAAATATAAATACAATAAATAATAATCATTAGAAAATGATTCTTTCGCTGGTTCAGTATGTTGGTTCTACTGAGAAGATACCAGCAAGAAACTCAGTGAACACGATTATCCATTATTTATTTTTATATTTTTTTTATGTTTTTATTTAATACAATTTTTAAAGTGCGAGCGAGCAAGAGATTAGGATGACCATGCATTTTTATCATCAAAATATTCATTTAATTTATAATAACCTTTTTTCATTAAACAATTTTTTACTTCAATTTTAAACTTATTAAGTGGCATGTCAACCAGATCCTGAGGAATTTTATTGAACATTTTTATCCAGTTACCTACAAACGAATTACCAACCTTATGAAGCCTTAGCATTGGCACTACAAGTTTATTCTTATTTCTCGTATTATAATTGTGAACGTCCGATTTTTTTTGGAAGAGATCTAGATTTTTGCGTACATATAAGATATTATCGTAAATGTATTGAGAAGCAACTGTTAAAATATTAATTTCTTTAAATAGTTCTCTCAGCGAGTCAAGGGGTCTGAGGCCATAGATAGCTCGTATCGCTCGTTTTTGTAATATGAAAATGGTCTCAATATCTGCAGCTGAGCCCCACAGCATCAGACCATACGACATTACGCTATGAAAGTAGCTAAAATAAACTAATCGTGCCGTTTCCTCATCAGTTAGTGATCTTATTTTTCTAACCGCATAGGCTGCTGAGCTGAGTCTTCCTGCTAAGGCTGTGATATGAGAACCCCATTGCAGTTTACTATCTAGAGTGATTCCAAGAAAAACTGTGGTATCGACTATTTGAACAGTTTCATCGTTCATTACAATATGAGTATCTACCTGTTTTACATTAGGCATCGTAAACTTTACACATTTTGTTTTCTTAGCATTGAGTAGCAGGTTATTACTTGTGAACCAATACAATATTTCAGAGAGAATATTATTTACATCGTCAAATACTAGCTTTTGCCTGTTAGTTTTAAAAATTAATGATGTGTCATCAGCAAATAATACTATTTCACAAAGATTTTCAGTGAAGTAAGGAAGATCATTTACATATATCAAGAATAAAAGGGGTCCTAGTATCGAGCCCTGGGGTACTCCCATGACTAATGGGGCACCAGATGAATTGGTGCCATTAATGTTAATCCCATAGATATTTTTTCGACATCGATTTATCAATCCATCTATTTAGACTTTCGAAATTGTAAATAGTAGCACTATTTTTCTTTATTTTTATTGAATTTCTGTTTTGTTTTACTAATGTCTTGATTTTGCCGATTAAATAGATTATGAGTTACTTACCAATTTAATTTTTTTTTCTTCAATTTGAAATATATTTTGCACTTACTGTCCATACAGAACCACGTATAACAATTTCGAGTTATAAGTACTTTCCGGGCTTTTTATTCTCAACCACATCTTCAGAAGTTAGTACAAAACCACTAATAGGTTATGTGGTTTCAAAAACTTCGCCATTTTAAGCGGAACGTTGTTCGAATAGCTAAAGCATCGGAAACTCTTAGTTCATCTTTTGTGTGGGAATCAGTGAAATAAAACCACTAATGACTTTTTTGACTGAATGAAAGTTAATCGAATTAAGCGTTCTTTTTAAATACTTGACAATGACTCGAGAAGCCTATTAATAAGTATAGTCAAAAGATCGGGATCTGATAGGAACGGAAATTAATTAGGGCTAAACTGCGTCAGGATTTACTCAATGAATTAAGTGAGTGAACCTATTTTAGTTAAATTTGTTTTTAGTTAATGAGTGTTACCAAAGTCATCGAATAAAGATGTTTGTGGCAAAATGCGTCACATAGAAACAAGTAGGTATAGTGCACAGCATCTAACTTGATATGCTTTTGAAGTAGTGGGGCCCACATTACTCCAAAATCTTGCCAAGTTAGATGCCTCGCATTATAAACTTGTTTAGTTAAACAGATTTTTACTGGTAAAATCCTACCTAGAATATAATTAAGTGAAAAGTTTAAGTACAACAGTTATTGTATCAAGTAATAACACAATAGTTCTCACCTGTGTGAAGAAAATTTATGTCATTCGTCATCTAACTGCCGACTTCATCCCTCTTACCAAAGAACTGCCACCACATAAACTGACTGAAATTAATTTTCAAGATTTTTTTACATTGAACTCAAATGCTTTTAATGCTTCTACTTCCTTTATAATATGGTTTCCAATTCCCACGTATATAACAATTACTATGCATGCCTATTTTGAGATATTGTTCTAGAATATTCTCTCATGCACATTCATTTGAGATCGTATACAGCTTCCGTATGCGGCGCATTCATTTCTGTTGGAACGATCTTGGTAATACAGAAAGCTAGTGCACAGTGAAACAAAACAACAATTATATTTTTTATTCATAATTGGTACATTTAAATTCAGAACAACGATGCTCACTAGCGCCTTTCATATATTTTTAACCGACTGCCAAAAAGGAGGTCCTCTATTCGCACGCTATTTTATTATTGCACCATCAAAACAGTCACTTACCTACTTAATATTTTGTCAGCAATTCTTTATAATGGACTAGTGCATTCCAGACGATAAAATTATACAAAAATATGTATATTCAACCACTACTAATTAATAACTATTACTGTAATTAATATAAATATCATATTCCTCTAACATTTTAATTCTATTTCCGATATTTTAATTACTTGTTACATTATAAACCATGTATTTAATCGTTGTAGCTGTTATCTCTAAATCCAATATTAGATTTTTAATTATCAATTTGATTATACATTCTGAGGACTTACTCTTTCTAAACTGTTGTGCTAATCATAATCGATATTAATTAACGGTATTTATATTGCTTGTATCAGATAACAATATCTATTACACGAGTTTATTGTCGTAGAATTTGTACTTATATGGACCCCATACGGTATACTTTTCTTCTACGAGTACATCGTGTGAGGTCCAGTAACGACCAGAAAGATAAATTTATTTGTTGAAAGCAATACCTACAAACGCTTTGCCTACAACAGATAACGGCCCATATCCAGTTAAGTTCACGAATACGGAACTTGGTAGGTCTCTATTACAATAGTATCTTTGTAGGAATCTAGTTGGTTTGTTATTGTGTTTAGATATGTGTCAAATTATAGAAAGTGCCCATTGGTTAAGTTTTTTACAGTTTTGTTTTAATTTGTGGACTGGCTTTATCGAAAACTCATTTTGATTGTACCTACTAAAGTGAAGTAAAAGGAGATTTTTCATCAAAAACCCATCTGGGCGCATTCTGGGATAAAAATTATTTGCGCCAACGTTTTCTCGGCAACTGGAAACCATAATCAAAACAAAATATTTATATACATCAGTGCTGTCCACTGTACCATAGCTATTCATGTGCCACTAGTACTAAAGTCTATCTATCTCTCTATATGAAGCAAAGATATAGGTATAGTCCACCTAAATTTACATAGCTGTAAAAACAACTTATTTAATGCATTGTACGATCTTTAGAAGTACCTATAATGGAAAATAAATTAGGCTTAATTATAATTCCACTTCCACCGTGAACGCACAAATACGTGCTCAAGCATTAATCGGTGTTTAATTAATTATACATAATGCTGTCACTTAGTCCCTTCTAATTTTTTAATAAAATCTCAATAAATTAATACAGTCAATAGCAACGATAGATCAAAGAGCGCCATACTGTGAAGCTATAATGATAACGAATGATCACAATCTTGTATTATTACATGCTATCGTTAAGATCATTAAATATCAAAGGGCAAATCGTTAACAATGAAAAATGACAAGAACTTTAGAACATACAAATTAATGTAAGCTATAGTGTAGACACGGTTTTAACTTGCTTGATTTATAGTTGGGATTATTAAGTAATAAATAAATTTAGGTGAAAATAGTAACTCTTGTGATTTCTTTTAAGTGGTGGTATAGTGAAGCCGATTGCTAAGTCAGCGGTGCGAGTTCAATTACCGCTCTGTGTCTGCGTCACTTTTCCATTTGTGTATGTTTGTACACCAATTACTGATAATTATGTTTTGTGGTGATGGATAGTGGCGGTCAGAAGGCTTCGCAGAAAATATCTAAGTTCTTTGTAATTAGACTGAAAATCCGAACCCAACTGAGTTGGGAAAAGTGAATGTTGAAGTAACAGCGATTGAAATAAATAATAAATACTAAGTATTATTATGAATGATACATCTAACTGGGTAATTAAAGCGTATCAAACGTCTAAAGCCACAAGTTAACATGCACGAAAAATACTTTACTGTTAAGCTAAATCTCGATAAACTGAAAAGTGTAGGTTGTAAATGTTTGAAAGACATATAAGTAAGTAGGAGTCTTCAAACACGTTGAGTCACAACTTTAATTCAATTTGATTAATGCAAGTGATAAAGTCTAAGTCGTAGGACTCCATTTTACGAGGTTAATTTGATTTATAGCACCGGATTTCTGTTCCTTCTACCATAAGGTACGTTAACAAATCATGTAGTTCTGCTGTAAAATACGCAATCAGATTAGATGTTTAGAATTGCGTGCCAGAAGAGTTCGCAGCTAAGTGGTAACTTGCAAAGTTAAGCAATATAATAGCCAGGTCATTTTTCTCTTAACACCGTCTCCCTTCGTGCATTGGGCACGTTTTAGGCATTGTGGATATTAAGCATTTTCCCAGTCGCTATAAGAACCATGTGATATAATATTATGGCAGTCGTTACAATTAGTTAGAGCCCTAAAAAACCAGCAATTGATCTACAGAACTGTATATCGCCAGTGGATTGTAGAGGTCAGATGGCAGTCGCTTCATAGACTTCTCAGTCTACGCCAGAGCTTGGTCCGTTACTCAGCAAACGTGCTGGCTTGCAGATGAGGTTGCCTTAAACGTCGAAGGTCTTGATGAGTCCCAAATAAATAATGACAGAAAAGAAACAAATGTGGTTTCCTATAACGCTTCGATAACGAGAAACAATACTCAACCCGAATAATTCAATACCTTTCAACGTTTATACAAAAGACCTTCTTCTATATAATTAATATCCCCATAAAATATATTTTCTACATGGCCGTAATATGTTTAGTGACGGAGCGCACAGCATCCAATATCAAGTTACAGAATTATTATACTTATCCTAGTCGTTGCTATAGGTTTACTTGCATGTGTTTCCTCTATTTTGTTATTGTGACAATTGTAATATTTACTGACTATTATCATTTATTTTTGGTAGTATTTTTCTACTTTTATACTCGTCTTTTTTATTGGTAATAGACTCGCGTTTGACCACAATCTTACCTGTTGGTAAGTGATGATTTGGTCGACGACAGACGTTCTCCATGTTATCTAACAACAAACAAAGTAGGAAAAGCATTTTTGCAGGACATGCACTTTAAAATAAAAGTAACTTACAATCTAATCTTATAGGTAGCCTAAACATTTATCCAATTACCATTGTACAAGATGGCTTGCTTAATTATTGGTACATTGACCGTTCTATTTCCACCCTATGTGACATTCTTTTGATTTTAAGAAGTGCCTGGCAGCTTGCAAAAGCATCATGTGAAAACCCGCTACATACATTCTAGCTGATGATCAACGCTAAACTAGTTAGGTGAACTGTGCTAGCCATATCATATATAGAACTGAAGCCCGGATCCAACAGTGAGAAAGCATAATAACAGACTAATATAAGCTTTGATAAAATCTAAACCAAAACAATCGTATTGTAGACAATCCAAGACTATCAGTCGTACAATCTCTTTTGTATGTATTTGATTACATATCCATGGAGAGCTGTGAATTATGACGTCGTAATGAGTGTGAAGACGCTATTAACATCACTACACTATTTAAAGGTGCTTAGTTTACTTAATGGCCCATTAGAATCTCTTTCACACAGACTGATTTGACCGCCTGCTTTATAATAATTAATGTTGAGCTTGATTTTCGGCCGGCGCTTACATATATCATGTTACAGAACTTGATTGTTTAAAGTAAGAACAAAGAAACTACGTGAGAGAATGTTATGTGTTAATATTGTTTTAATAACATGTTATAGATGTATTATTTCTAGGAAATTTCGGAGTGCCATGCTAAATAACCTCTTTGAAATGGCAGTAGCCACGCCTCTTTTCTGTTTTTAAAGATAGGATTTTACTGCTTTCGGCCAGTGTCCTGAGTCCTGACCAATGGGAATATTTTCATAGACCATGACAGTCATAAAGTTTTTTATAGGTAAGGGTTCACGTGAGTTCGTTTAAACCTATAACCACTAAATCACAAATTCAACGGCTTTGCTAATTACCATTACGCTACTGTTGCGGCCTCTACGAGGGATATAGCTAATTTATAATGCAATTCAGTGAACAAAACGTTATTACATCGATATAATCCAAGTTTGTTACAGGAAGTTTAATTAATGAAATTCATGTTTATCTCACCACACTAGAATGGAACGGAATCGAAAATGGCTTAGCGTAGATTTCCCTTAATGAAAACGTGCGGTCGACTTGGTAACTATTACTTACCTACGTGTGTTCGGTAGAATAGTTAATAAATTTAGCATATTTTAAACATTGAAAACACCAGTACAAATAGTCCTGAGAGTTGGTCGAGACCCAAGATTTGAATGTTGGATGGATGATGAATGGTGGTGATGGGTGAAATAAAAAACCAATGCCTTTTATCATTAAAATTATTTGTTTTTCAGAAAGTACATCCTTTTTTTTATTAATACCTCATATATATGTTTATTAACAACCAAGAAGTTTCCCATCCCAAATATTAGAAGCCTTACCAATATAAAGCCAAAGGTGCTGTTCTCGCACCACATCCGACCAGTCGGCGTCCTTAAAATAAGAATATTTAATAAATCATCGTTTAAATTTTATTATAATCAAAGTAAATCATTATTAATAATGAAATAATACATTATTGTTATGAATGAATTCCAAATCATTAGTTACTCTGACTTTTTATAAAAGGGAGATGTCTGATTACATTAGAATCAAAGGTACTTATGTAGTTCTAAATATAGTGAATTACATTATTAACTCGGTTTGACTACAAACGAAACATGACGTGATTTGATATGACGTATCTACCCTCTGAGGGAATGAGGCTATATAAACCCAACATTTACAAACAGACGTACTTAGCCCGCAGCTTCGACGCGTTCCATATTTTACGTCGGAGATTTATTGTATCACCTTTTTTAACATTCGGGTAATAAAACAAAAACATGCGGCTCGTAAACAACATACAGTACACTCTTTCAGTGAGTCGATTAAAGACTTCTGTTGTTTGATATAAAAGTGAGATGAAAGGGGAATCCAGTGAAATTAAATGAAAATATCTTACTAGCTAATACCCGTGTACCCGCGCAAATGTCAGTTGTCGCAAATTTTGGTCACATCTCTTGTTCTAACTTAACCAAATGCAACATATGGCAGATTTTATTATAATTCTGACCAAGACTTTTCTAATAAAAAAACCGTACTAAAATCCATTTCGCAGGATACGGCAGGCAGGTCATTCCATAATTCGAGAATCCACTGGAGAAAATTCTGTGCAACCGTTCTGAATTTAAAATGTGATGGTGAATCCCTTGGCAATGTCGCACTTACGATTGTAAAACATGGCAGTAAGTTTTTGCTCTTACCTATCATGAGATGGTTACCGTTACATAGTAACGTTTATGAATGACGATTTATACCACTGCACTATCTATTTACAGTTTCGCAACTCATTGCCTTGATTAAAATTGAAGTAGGCAACACTACAAACGATTTCAGTTGGCGATAACATCAATGACGGTGATTGCCGCCTTTGTCTTAAGAACTCGTTCACAAGACAATGTGGGCCAATAATTAACGGCACAGTAACGGTATTTAGCCTTGATCATGCCTTTGTAGTGTCCGTAAATAGCACTGTTAAAAATAATTGCAGTATTTGTTTTTCTTGTAGAAATGTATTAGTTATCATTATTTTGGAAGCGCCATGTTTCATGATGGTAACATTTGCTTTACCATAAAAGGTAGGTCCGCTCGGGCACACTCATTTGAAGTTGGCGAAGACGACATCTTTCCACTTGCTAACATTCTGGCATACCTACGCTCGCCTTCCGCTTCTATATTCAAAATTTTATGGTTTCCATGCAAAGGTACTAGTCGGTTATAGATGCTTATTGTGTGCACCTACGTCTAGACCTAAGGAATCCAGTCCTCGCCTCGTCTATTAATACGATTTCCAGGGGAGACTAAAAAACTAATCAAAAAATTAAATCGACTTACATTTAAAAAACGAAATGAAAACCAAATAACAAAATTTAATTTTAAATCTTCACTCTAATATCTCTAATCTAATCAATTTTAACTCGTGCCGCTCGATAAAAAGTTTTAATCCCGAATACAATGCAGTATTCTTTAACTGATGGTACCTGTTTTATTTTCAGATAATCGATAAACCTATTGCAAAAAAAAACAATACGTTACAACGGTCCCATGGCTAGATTTTTTCAAAGTCATGGCTTGAAATTCATCCAATACTTACTATATTATATCCAATAAACATATTATTTGCCAATTCTTTATGCTAAAATTTATTGCCCGAATTGATACATAGCCCTGTAAAATATTTTGTAGGCAGTCTCTTTGTAGTGTGTAGGTACAGTACCTACACCGTGATGTTATACAAATTGAATAAAAATTGAAAATTGTTGTAAACTACGTACTCTCATTAATAATGTATACAGAACCAAGTGACCATGAACATGAATTCATGTATTGTTCCACTGTTGACCACCACCCTGTACTAAGACACCGTAACAAATTATATTACTGTTAAATAGAACAATTGTGTTTTCACTACATCGCTGCTAACAGTATACTATAAGGAGCACCGCACTGAACTTGCCCCGCAATAAGCTGTGTATAATTAGAAACATTTCATCACATATTGAATGTCTCATTACTGGTTTCGGTAGTAATTGAAAACAAAGTATCTACTTACTCCCACGCTATGCAACTGTGACCATCGCCTTATGCAATCTAAAAAAAGTGGAATACTTAGTAGACTGCAATATTATAATAGCTGCAGTAAAGAATGAAGTGTTACTGCTCCTGGCTAAAGTTCTTCTTTGTAGTTAGTAAGCCAAAATATCGATTCTATAGGTTTTCATCTAGACAAAATCACATTCTACCAGTGATACTTATCACTACAAAGAGAATTGTCTAAATAACTGAATGAATAGGATAGACATGATTTGGACATACATTTTGGACTTTTGACAATTCGCTTCGAAGTGATCCTACTAGTAGAATGTGACTTTACTAATAAACTATTTATTATTATGTGCCTGATAGACACAGGCAGAGATTATGTTATAATTTCAATAATCCACGACATTCTACGCAGTTCTGCCTAAAGCCCAAAATAAGAATAATGGTAGTAATAATATAGGTTCTAGAATGTGGATAAATATACTTGTAGATACGTTTTCTTTTGTACCTAAATACATGCATATTATTGGTTTGCATTGAGCAGAAATCAAACCCGTCCGTGACGTAACAGTCGAGCGTCTTCACCAACCAACCACTTCAGCATAAAATTCGTCAAAAGTTTTAAAAATTTTATGATTGCAAACAATTTTGATATAAAATTCATTGCACAGTGTAAACCCCTCGGCATGAACCGTATAAATTCGAAATACGCGTGGCAAAGAGCCCATCAAGTGCACTCGTAAAGCCATTGGTCATCAATCAAGTTGTTTCACGTTTACACATTAACGCTTGTAAAACGTAGCGTACTGGAAAATTGGTGGAACAAGTCTACGATATATTTTATTTAGTTATCATAGCCCTATTACGATGATAGCATACGATAATGTGATTTAGGGTGTGATTGGTCAAGTCTGAAAAGTGTTTCGAATCGTCAAGCGGGTTTTTAACATCCATTTTGGTTTCATTTTGCCAAATACCAATTAAATTTGTTTTGTTATATCATGTAAAGGCTCTAATATTCTAATTAGTCAAGCCTATGAAAAGTACTAACTCGTCAAGTCATAAATTGGTCAAATATTTATATGTTATGATTGGTCAAACCTATTTATATTAGTTCTTATTGGTTAAATCTATAGCCCAACCAGTTTTTCAACTGAAATGAATTAAATCAAAAACTACCCAAGTATACCTTAGTATTAGGATTACCTATCCTTTTAGTCTGAGAGAGTGCTCTATTAATCAGATAAAAAACTAAGATTTTTTTCTCTTAAGACAGTTGAATGTTTTTATTTCACTAGCCGATGCCTGCGGCTCCGCCTGCGTAGTTTTCTGGTAATATCTCCGGTTCTACTTAACCAATTGCAAGTCTGACTAAAACTTTTCTAATAAAATAACCGCATCAGAATCAGTTCATTATTATTGCGTTCATCGCGAACAAACCGACAAATAGACAAGCATTACAAAAACAATAGAATCGTTAATATAACATAACCAAGTATTTTATAAAATCTCCATGTACTAGACATAGTTCATTTACAATATAAGTTATTTTCATTGTCACTGAGGAATATAAGTTCCTAGTCAAATTTAGGGTATCCTCAACCAGCTCCAATGACATCCTTAGAAATATACTCGAGGCATTCTTCTTATCTTTAGGTCCTCCAATTACCATCCAAAGAGCACCCTTTAAGAATTGTTTGTGATCTAAATCTGTCGTCGGATTAAAGCCGCTGAAGGAGCAAAGAGAATTAGTTCCTTTGTGAAATCTACCGGCTTTACCAAAATTAATCGGTTGGCTTTGCCAGCTGTATTTTGAAAATAACTTATGTCACTCACTAAACTATACCTAACAGTTTTAATGTTGTATTGTATTTTTATTTTTGTTTTATATATTTATTTATGCAACAATTTGCATTTGGAACCTTGGTGCATCAGTACCAAAGGTCCAAATGAAAATTATAGGTCGAGTTATGGAAAATATTTAAAAACTGCATAGTTTAAAAAACTAAAAAACATCTATATTGCTAATATACTTAATTTCTAGTAGCCGTTGAAGAGTCCCATTATTCCAGAGTCCTCTGTTTCTACATAGTTTGTTAATCTAATTGTCAGTAACATAATCATAATATTTAGGGTATAGTCCATAAATAAATAGCACTTGAACTTACTGCTTACTGGCATAAGCGAGACTAAACGATGAAGCGATGAAGTCTAATTTACATCCTAAACACATTAACAATAATTATGAAACAAAATGACTATCGGTTCCCCAATCACTAGCATGACATGATATTGCCCAACAACCTATTCAGAATCATTCGTTCTGTCGTTCCCATTCGTGAGCGATCACAATGGGGAATAAAAAAGCTAATGAATAGATTCGTCGCTCGTCACCGCTTTGAGCCCCGCCTCAGGTCGTAAACATTCTATCGGAATACGAACGAAACGACAATGTGTATAATTTTGCTATTTATGTGAAAATTACTTGATGTTACGATAATTTCCACCGTTATTGAAGTTTCCATGCTCGAATAACAGTTCGCTGTTCGATTGTAAAACTTGACACATGTAATTTAAGAGTTTGTAAAACAAGCTATCGATGGCAGAAATATGTTTACCACCCACGAACATTATGAGTAAGTTTTAGTATTGCATTTTTGAAGTAGTGGCAGGTGAGCTGATCGATTCTTGATTCGAATACCGACTGCGATGATTTGATTTTTATTCATAGCAATTCAAGTAGAACTATGACTGTCAAATAGGAATAAGATTGTCTACCTCTGCTTTAAATATTACCTATTTACTTACTTTAAATCCTCGATTAAGTATTAAAAGATCATAATCTCGAATTTATTATCGTGAAAAGTTAGACTTATACGACTCGCATTAGAGTCCCCAAAATTGTCAATATAAACTGATACAATCGCGCACTAAATAGCAACATTAAATTTAAATTCTATGCTTTCTGAATACAAAATATAGAGTCAAATGTTTTGGTCACTGAACAACAAACAATAAATCAAAGCTATCATAACCAATACAGGTGTTCACCATTAAAGGCCACATATTGAATTTGAAACACTAAAATCAATAAAGTAAATTGCGTTCGGACGATATACTCGTGTTTTTTTGTTCGGCAACATTCACTGGACGCCAAAAGGCAATTGTGATTCGGCCAATATCGCTCGCGGGCCGATTCCCCGATTTCAATTTGAGCAGTTATTGAAATGTACAGGTGAGAATGTAGAATGTAGATCTGTATCCATGTAGGGTATTCATCATTATTTGGAATTCATAAATTGTTGTAGAACTCATTCAATACGTATGTAGATTCGGTTCATTGTCTAATGGTAGTCGGCGCGATAAGTATCTACCTAATCGTGCCATCTTTTTTTATATATATAGGACACGTCCATTTGACTTCACCTCGCCTGATGGTAAGCTGAACGTAAAGTCTCAGGAAAGAGGTTCACCATTACATATACGTACCATGATGGTGGCACTCAGCTTGACGGCCTCATCAAAAGAGGATCTCAACTGTTCTCTTATTGTTCCTTACGGCATCTTTAAAATATTATATAATGTGATAAGATTTAGAAAGTTTCTAGTAATATTTGATGATTAAATGTTCATATCTATATCGGGTATCTTATGAAGACCTTAATATGAAGGTGTAGCTCATTTTGTCGGTCCCTCTAATTAGCAGAAGGCGCAGTGGAGAATAGTAAAGCGGTGGATGAAGTTGTCAGATACTTTTAGAGCTGAAGAAATGGCGGCTATGTTGTAGCCTTGAATGATGACCAAAAAGAGAAACAGTGAACTTTACTTTACGCTATAAAGAAGAAAATGTTCATAAAATCATTCGTCCGTCAGCCCTTCCGTCAACTATTTAATATCAGTGAAGATAGCATACTCGTTTTTCGCATTCGCTTCTGGGGGTATTTAGCCCACGGGCAAACTGCCTATCGTGGTTATAATAAAACTAAATCTAGAGACACCATGCTGTTTTAATTGGTCCTACCTCAAAGAGATGGTATCTAGTGATTTCCACTCGGAAAAAGGGCTAAAATGATCTTACTAATACTTATTATAAGCGCAAATGGTGGTCCGATTAAGGTTAGTAAATCACGCCACAATGGCGTAACGGATCTGAATGAAAAATCATTATAGGGACAGATTTATAGTACACACGATACGGGGTCTAAAAATGAAATGTGGGATTTATGGTATGGTATGGTATGGTATGGTTATCTAGCTCTAATCTAATTCCATGTGTAGTTTTACAGAACAATAGTTTAAAACCTAGTTGGTCGCATTCAATACTAACTACTAAGTTACTATAGATAAAGTCACTACTATTTACGTTCATGTACTCGCACCACGCGATCTGGCGCTCTATTTAAATCAGCCGACCGCGCTGGCAACTTCGGCACGCAAATGCAAATTTCATCTCGATTCGGAGAGAAACTGTCCCAACAACATTTCCAGTGTCCGCTCTCGGTACGTGCACTTGCCACGAGAAATGGGAAATCCTTTTATAATAACTACTATATCGAATCTGTTGCTCTGTAAGCAGTGAACAATGAATGAAAGCTGCAACATTATAGTTTGGTTTATAAACCATGAACTAGACTATAATGTTGAATGATGCTAAAATCTATGCTTTTTTGATCTGTTAGCAGTCTGTACAGGTATACTTTATGTAAATTACATTGGTTTATGTTTAGAGATTACTCGTGATAACGTTTGGAACTGTGAGACTGTAGCACCTACTAATTGATTCCCGTATTGAAACACCGTGGGGTATAGTTCATTTAATTGTGATGTAACCACAGAAAAGATAATCTTTATTCCGTGGATGTAACCACTTTACTGTTACAAACCAATATAGCATCCATACAGTTCTTTAAACACCAAATAAAAGGTATTTCATTTAGAGAACTAATAAAGTATTCGTTAATTCACCTTCGATGAGACGTTCACCACCTAAGACGGCATCGAACTCATAAAATAGTGAATTTTTAGAATATAAAATACGTGAGTTGATAACACGAATAGTTATCTTTACGGTAATGCATAAGTTCTAATAATCTAGTTCCAGGAATTTATTGGCTGATTAACAAACTGATTTTTTTTTAAAACGAATACTGGCTGCTAGTAAAATATTTATGATTTCTTCAATATCCATTTAATTTATGTTAACACACGTACAACTCCTCTTCTTTCCCTTTGGAGTAGGTAGAGACATAATTTCTCCTAGTATAGCAAATGGTTATAACTGAAGTTGAAATTCTTTTGTCCGCATCTAAACGATATTTATTGTGTTAGGTTGTGCAAATATGGCCACCACGTGTAACGGTTGACCTATTTCATAACCAGGCTATATTTAACTTATACATACTACGTAAAAAGGTAAGTTATAATAGTGGCTGTAACTCATAATATCGTAACATTTACGTTTGTTGAATTTTCCCTGTAACACACCGAATGTTTCTTAGTAACAGAACTGATATGTGGGTGGTTGAGGGTTATATTATAGGGATCATAGACTGTACTAACTTATAAACCTTCGCGTTCCATGATATAGGTACTAAAATGTTAACGGGAATAAACGCGATCATGGTATAGTTTTTCATTTATAGACTAGTTTTTCATAGAATTCTCGCGACTCTACCGCTTAGACCAGTGCCGATAGCTATGAAAATGGTAAAAAGTAAAAGAAATTTATAGTAGGATGAAACCTGTTGTAAAAGGAAGAGAATATAATAAAAATGATAGGAAAAATAAATTACGGGCGATCTGAGCTCGGGAAGGGGGGAGGGGGGTGAGTTTTAAGGGTAAAAACGGTTTATCTCGATTTCCGGCAAAACTACAAGTCCTATGGAAAAAAGTTAAATGACAAAGTTGTAGGTAATAAAGAGACCTACAACTTTTGTATTTACACTTTTTTCACATAACCTCAAAAAGTATGTGAAAAATTCAAATAATCAAGTTTATGGTTTTTTATTTTTATCTTAAGCAAAACAAATTTGTTTTCCACGAAATTTGGTGAAAACTTAGCTTTTTATGTCCCAAAGACACTGTAATTTTTTTGATATGAAATACTCTTTTTTTCAGCTTATTTTGACTAAATATCGAAAAACCACCCAAATTTTCAATCGAAAAATCTCACGTCAAAATATCAGCTTTTTAAAAAAAGTCAAAGAGTTTTTTGTTCTTTGAAATCTCTTCTTTCTGATAATGTAAAAATATATATACATTGCTATGGTAAATGTTCTCAGAAAACGCAAAGAAGAAAAACTCGAATTCGAAATTAACATTTTTGTATTTCATCATTTCCTCGCTGAGGTGGGATGAAAAGTTACATGTTGCACTATAACTTCATGGTTGCACTCGAGTGCAAAGATTTTTCACCTTGTGCACTTTTGATTCCTTCGCTAAAGCTCAGGGTTCTATTTTGTGAATCGTTCGCTGCGCTCGTCATTCAAATTATGAACCCTTCGCTTGCTCGGTCATCAAAACTGAGCACGCGAAGGGTTCTAAAAATTGAACCCAGATCTTTAACGAGGGAATCAAAAGTGCGCAAGGTGAAAAATCTTTGCACTCGAGTGTAACTATGAAGCTATAGTGCAACACGTAACTTTTCATCCCACCTCAGCGAGGAAATGACTAAATACAATAATCACAAAATAGAACCCTGAGCTTTAGCGAGGGAATCAAAAGTGCACAAGGTGAAAAATCTTTGCACTCGAGTGCAACCATGAAGTTATAGTGCAACATGTAACTTTTCATCCCACCTCAGCGAGGAAATGACTAAATACAAAAATATTAATTTCGAATTCGAGTTTTTCTTCTTTGCTTTTTCTGAGAACATTTACCATAGCAATATATATATATTTTTACATCATCAGAAAGAAGAGATTTCAAAAAATAAAAAACTATTTGACTTTTTTTAAAAAGCTGATATTTTGACGTGAGATTTTTCGATTGAAAATTTAGGTGGTTTTTCGATATTTAGTCAAAAGAAGCTGAAAAAAAAGAATATTTCAAATCAAAAAAATTACAGTGTCTTTGGGACATAAAAAGCTAAGTTTTTACCAAATTTCGTGGAAAACAAATTTGTTTTGCTTAAGATAAAAATAAAAAACCAAAAACTTGATTATTTGAATTTTTCACATACTTTTTGAGGTTATGTGAAAAAAGTGTAAATACAAAAGTTGTAGGTCTCTTTATTACCTACAACTTTGTCATTTAACTTTTTTCCATAGGACTTGTAGTTTTGCTGGAAATCGAGATAAACCGTTTTTACCCTTAAAACTCACCCCCCTCCCCCCTTCCCGACCTCAGATCGCCCGTAATTTATTTTTCCTTTAATTTTTGTTACATTCTGATCCTTTTCCAACAGGTTTCATCCTACTATAAATTTATTTTGTCTCAAAGTCTATCGGCACTGGTCTAGTCACACAGGTTGTCAAAAAGTATTAACACTTGGTAACCGATTATAATTGGTAAGTCCACTCCAAGTGCTAAACATAATACTTTAAAAGATTTTTCTTGAAATTATAAACGTAAAGTCTGTCATCCATTTCTACTTGGTAATTAAATTTTCATACTTTCAAAATTACAATAACTTTTTCATAGTCTTCATGCCGTCGGCAACGACATTGAATTGAATGATTGATTGCTTTTCTTTCGAGTGTTACGAACGCTATACAGAAAAATCTTGTTTGTACAACACAAAATTATATGAAATTATAATTCAATTAACATTGTAATTATGCTTAATTAATTTTGACTTAAAGCAGTTTATCAAATTGAAATTAAGACTAAAGGTCACGGTGGTGGCACAGGTGTATCATGAGAAATTTGAAGGGAACTAAATGTTTATGATTTAATGAATTTCCGAAGAAATTGTATTATTTCAGAGGATTTTTTGGAGCAATTAATATGCTAACTAATCCTATCGAACTTTGATAGAAATGTTATTGACTAGTTCGTGGTTTTTATGTTGCTAGCACTAATAATGTAACGTTTTGTCTCAAGACGAAAGTCTTCGACCAGTGTGTGTTGCCAGTGATGACGTATGGAACTGAGACGTGGTCGCTCACGATGGGCCTCATAAGAAGGCTCAAGGCCACCCAAAGGGCAATGGAGAGGGCTATGCTCGGAGTTTCCCTGCGTGATCAAATCAGAAATGATGAGATCCGCAGGAGAACCAGGGTCACCGACATAGCTCTCCGAATTGCGAAACTCAAGTGGCAGTGGGCGGGGCACATCGCTCGTAGAGTCGACGGCCGATGGGGCAAAAAGGTTCTCGAGTGGCGACCACGAACCGGAAGACGTGGTGTGGGCAGGCCTCCGACAAGGTGGACCGACGACCTGGTAAAGGTCGCGGGAAACCGCTGGATGCGAAAAGCGCAGAACCGGTCGTCGTGGAGATCATTGGGGGAGGCCTTTGTCCAGCAGTGGACGTCCTTCGGCTGAGGTGATGATTTGCTTTTAATAATAAATAAATTTAAAAAAAAAGTTAAGTAGGTAAGAACCAAGCTTCAACGTTCTGGTTAGTAACATAATCTTCTGAAGTCCCATAAATCTCTCGTTTTTTTTTCTTACCACAGTCGCCAGATGAATTGAAATGGATATTAATTTCCTAGTCTAGCTTATTAATGCTGTAGTATCTGCTATGATGATGCGTAAATAACTCTGTCGTGGTAACTCTGACGACAACTTGCATGCAACTTGCATTCATCAGCCCTCCAACCCTTTACTGCTACCAACGGAGTCAGCACTGAATCCCGGGGACTGCTTATTGTACTTAATAGGTATATCGACTTTTCCGTTAGCGACATCTGTCCTAGAGGAAAGCCTGTGCGTTATTTTGCAGCTGCTTCGACTGCGGATGAAGTTGTCTTGAGCCCAAAACTTAGGTACCTACCCTAAAATGATAAAAATAAAATACATTAAATCTAAAATGATAGATTAAAGATGTTTTAACTAGACTGAATTTGAAAGGATCCGTACCAAATAGAGCAAACCAGTGTGGATCAGACTGAAGCAGTAGCAATTCAGTCGCATCCGATCGGATTAGGAATAGTGATGGATTTCGATTATTTGCGGGCAGATTTATTTCCTCGAACCAATTTGCGCTGTCACGTCTCTCTCAGAGAGAAACGTAAAGAAAGGTTCGGCAAAGAAAATAGCTATGTTGTAAATAGTTTTGTTGTCTTTGAAACATTTGAAACTTTTGAAGTCTTTGAAATGTTTAATTTTGTTTAATTGCTCAGAGGTGAAAGCTTTGGATGCGACTGGGATTAACGCTTAACGCTAGGTTGAAGAATAAGAAAGCATTTTTATATTACGGTAGCAATTTAAAAAATGAATAACAAGTGCAATTTGTTATCAACAATATTTTTCAGCTAGTTGCTTGGAAAAGGTTTACAACGCATGTAGCATTTCGTAACAAAATTTATATTGCACATCTTTCTTACGATACACATAATATTCTAAGTGTACGTATTAAACTTAGAAGAAGATGTAAACGTTATTGAAGTCAAAAAACGACCAAGCCAACCAATCTTACTTTACGCAGTAATCGCATCTCGACCTACTACGTAAGATTAATCATTCAGATTGAAATATCTATCTTTAATAGTAGGTATTATAAGAGTAAAAGTGTGTTTGTTCTTCTTCAAACGAGGAACGGGTTGACGTAATTTTGTGCAAAGAAATAGTTTATGGTCCCGAGAGTGACATTGGCTATTTGTCTATGTCAAGAATCATTCGCAAAACATTCTTCTTATTCTATAGCCGCAAAAAATATCTATGATTACAAATAACTGAAATTATGCAATGTATTGATTTGCATATCATATCTAACATTATAAGTATACATAAAACAAGAGACTTCAACTGTACCTTACATTTAAAAGTGGTTTCTCATAACTATAAAACACTTACAATATCGTATAGTCCCATGACCTCAATTCTTTATCCATCTCCTTTTTACCCGACCCGACTGCCGAAGAAAGGAGGGTAATGTTTTTCGAGACTATGTATGTATGTATGTATGTATGTATGTATGTATGTATGTCCATTTCTTTGGCACGGCCTACAGCCTAAACGGCTTGACGGATTTTGACATGTGAGGTATCATTTTATTCGTCATGATTGTGTGAGTGACACTGGGTATATTAAAATTTCTAGAAAATCAAAATGGCGGATTTTTGGCTGCAAAATGAAAATCTTGAAAATTTGTCTTGCACGCTCTACAGCCTAAACTGCTTGACGAATTTTGACAAACAAGGTATTGTTTGATTCGTCATGATTGTGTGAGTGACACCCGGTATATTAAAATTTGTAGAAAATCAAAATGGCGGATTTTTGGCGCCACTAACATTTGACTGCGATGGACGCAAAAACTACTAAACGAATTTCGATGCGGTTTTATTTGTTTAAAAGGTCTTGGTCAGACTTAAAATCTTACGTTTGTTTGTTGCAATCGGTTTAGTAGAACCGGAGATATGACCAAAAATATAATAATTAAGGTTGAATTTCGGTGATGTCCCTTCACTACACGAAAATTATTAACTCCATAAAAGATAGATTTTATAACATTATTATCCGGGCAACTATGTAAATAACTAAAAAGTATTAAATAAAAAAAATAAATTTAAAAATTCAAAAACCCGACTGCCTAAAAACTGAAAAGAATAAAACAAGCACTTAGATTGATGTCCGGTGGTCTAGAAACATAACAACTGAACAGTCGGGATCCATTGAAAAATTAGATTGGCTGTCGAATAATGGATCCCGACTGTTCAGTTGTTATGTTTCTAGACCACCGGACATCAATCTAAGTGCTTGTTTTATTCTTTTCAGTTTTTAGGCAGTCGGGTTTTTGAATCTTAAATTTATTTTTTTTATTATGTTTACCCTTTTCAAGTTTCGTACACTAACAATTTGCAATTTGAAAACGGGGTGTAGGTAAGCAATCTTCAATTAACTGTAGCGCCTAAAATACCAACAAAATGTGTAAGTTAACGTTTCATTAGTTTAACCGCAGCTCATAACAAGTAACTATCCTATATATAAGTATGTACTAATATACGAAAATTTTAATTAAATCGTTAATAAAGGCACCCCCGGTTCATTGCTCCGTTGCCTTAAATTAAATTTTTGGTTGTGTGGGATGAGGGTTAATTTGTGAAAAAATGCGGCGAAAAAATGTTTTTAACTGAGATTTTATAGAATCTTCCTAATTAGATAATGTTGTTAAGTTTTTAAGCCTTTAAAGCGGTGGCTTTAAAAGCTCCTTTAGAGTGTTGTTAAACCTTACGTATTTCTTGTAAATTCATAAAGAGAAATGAGAGAGCCTGTGAACGCAGTAGGTCTGATGTAAAGTACGACATAATATATCATGCCTACAACATTTCGCAAGTTCCGTTTAAGACAGCGATGCAGAAGAAAAAGTGGAGGCTGTTCTCGAGTTATCGTAATATGAAATCGAGGAAGAAAAGAATCCCATAACATTGCAGATGATATTAAAATTTGTATCTATGACATTTAAACGGTGTCTTTTCAACGGTGCTAGTGACCTATGCATTTGAAACCTATAAAATGACCAATTTTCAATACTTTTGGACAACTTTCACGTACTTTTTACCAAATAATTGGACTTTAATGAATTAATTAGTTAATTGGAATAACCCTTTCTGCCGAGAATAAAAGTAATTTGAGAATTGACCTCCCTTCCATCTATTGATCAAATTAAAACAGTAAAGTTTAACAAACGTATCATCATCTTTTTTATCGTAAAGAAATCCCAACTGAAACCACCCCCGCGCACAACTTGAACCGACTAAAGCCGAAGTCTTCTCGGGTCTTCAAACGCCGGATATAAGGTGACTCAAAGGGCATTTCCCTCATAACCAGGCTGACCCAGGGTCATCTCCGGCTTCGAGATATCGGGTCCCGACCCGTCCACCCACTGGAGTTTCCCACTGGTGGGTGGAAGGGTAATAAATAGCCACGTCGTTCAAAGTTTGTACAGCTTAACAATGGTTTAAGGAGGTTTTCAAAAGGTCTATAAGTTGCATCTATATTCTATAAGTTAGTGAACACTTTCCAGCTTGGCGGTATTAAAAAGCAGGGTAGTAGGTACTATACGCATCAGACAACTCCAAATTCAAAGCCTCTCTTCCACAAACCAGTTGGGCTGCATTTATTTATTTAATTATCTCTTTTGGTTATCAGCTCAGCATCCTGTTTCGTAATAGGTTTTGTGACCACATTAAATATACCACAGAACCCAAAATACGTAAACAATTTTTACTGTTCATCACACCACAAAGGTTTTATGACTTTTTTTTCGTTGATGATTCACACATGTTCATACTGAATAATTTTATGGACCGATGAACGTAAATACGTGTTTTGTGGTTAATGAAGTTCAATGATTTAACACATTATCAAAACTTTAAAGATTATTATTTAAAAAGCCGGTCAAGTGCAAGTCGGGCGCGTTCACAAAGGGTTACGGCAATTATACGGCAAAATGGTAAAAAAATCACATTTATTGCATGGAAACCCCTATTAAATATTTATTGCATTCTGTTTAAATTAGTACTTATAGTTGTTAATTATGATTCATGAGATATAGCCTGGTAATAGATAGACGGCAGAGTCTTAGGGTCCCTTTCGAATAGCGATTAAATAACGATCAGCCCAGCATGAACAGACCAGAGAAACCAGACAGATGGAATCAAGTCTAAGTTAAGCAGGGTATTATAAAAAGGTATCGAAGAACTGTCCAACACCTTCGATCACAGGTCATTGGACTCAGCGTGATAGTAAATTATAAAACGTTCGGGCGCCCATTCCGATGCATTGTGAATCATGACGGTACGTGATATCGATAAACTCAAAAAATACCGCGTCGCCTAAACAAAAAACGCTTGACTCTGCCTCGCACTAGTGGCACGAGACACATTGACCGGTCCATTGTGTCGTTTTATTACGACCGAGCGCCCGATCATTTCGTTACACCAAAACAAATCCTTAAAATCAACCTACCATCAAAAATAGTATCTACCATAAACCTTATAAGGTCCAATTTGTGATACGGTCCAGAATGATTTTACGTTTCATCGTTCATAGTTCCTTGCAGTCGAGTTAGGGTAAACTGAAATTTAAACGTAAGGGGTAAGGTTGATTTTGGAGATATTGTTGCTAGTTGCTTTTTGTAGTAGTTGGGATGAGATAGGAGCTAAGCGCACCCGCGGGCTGTCACGCGCCGCGTATTGTCGGTAGGTACGGCTATGGTCGGCAAAAACCGATGCCGTGATAAAAAGGTGAGTTGGCCCGAATTGCTATTGATGTAGACGGCACTCGTAATAAATTGTTCATGGAATTAAAACTCTGATACGAAAAATAATTAATCAAGTTATAGTGCCTGCATTAAGACCATACGCCAAGTCATGCAGCTTTTGTAAAGGGTAGTTTGCACCATCATCACGCTAAGCGATACATCCACTGACCCGTAACCGAACGTTTTTCGTGAGCTTCCACTTAGTAACAGGAATTGATTGATAAAAAACTGAAGAGATCGAACAATCAATTAACTTTCAGATGTCCTAAAAGAGATTGAGTAAAAATGCATACAATTGCTGTTCTGCTGTCATCATTATCATCTTTAAGGCATCAAGTATTTCACCCCGGAAACCATGGCCCTCTTTCCATATAATTTTTGACTTATTTTGACTACTACGGGAACGGCCCCCGTCTGTCGTATACTCCAAACCCTGAAAGGAGAATCTGCGCCAGAGCATCGTCCGTTGATCGGCAAATATCCCAACTGGCAGGTGAGCTTGGCTTGTTCAACTCTATTGAATCAACCGTACCTATTGGCAGGAAACTATTGTGCATCAGGATATTGACCAATGAAATAGGATCGTTGAATCCACAATGAATATGTCGATAAATTAATAAATTTCAATCGCAAAATATTTTTTACGATTTTCACGATATTCTTGTCACGTAATCGACATCGACAAGCATTGTTTAGCACTCTAATCAATCTATCACCACTACGTAGATGAGACTTTTGGAGTAGTAATCAGTGATGATAGATTGATACTAGTACAACTTGACATGACCGAAAACTGGGTTGGCATGTATCTGTCCGTAGCTCAGTATATGCAAATTCAAAAGGTTATACTAAGAACAAAGAAAATACCGCTAGTACAGCCTTTATTATCTCTGACTAAGCATTCAATTCTCTCTCGCCGTTGACGAGATGAGAATAGCCAGGAGCAATATAAAATAAGTAATTTAATAATTATTGGGTAGGAAATAATATAATCTATTGCTCTTTCAAACAAGTATGTGTATCCACGGAAGAGTGCCAGAGGTATATTATAAAGATAATAATTATCCTAATACCTAATGCTTAATGTAATTATTATAATTCTTAAATAATCCATTGCCGTCCGCTGGGTTCTAGGAAACCCCGAAGACCTGAACACAGGATCTCACGCGAACATAAAACTTATCCCATCGGAGTAATGAGGCTACCAAAATATTTGTACTAATCAATTTATTTTACCTTCCTTAATAATACGTTAACATTATTTTTTCCGTCCTACAACGTTTCTTGTGAATCTTTACCTAATTTGTAATATTACTCTCTGATTACAGGAGGCGTTTGTCTGAAACGAACATAGAAAGTAAAAGTAACAACACAAAGGCGCTCATTTTGTCAAAGTTAACAAATTCCTTGTACACCAGTTTACCTCGTTAAATTGAAACGGTATACTTAAATCAAGGTTTCGATTATGCCAAAGGATAAACGTATTTAATTGTTGATAGATATTATGTAAACAAGGGCACTGAGGTAAAGCAAAGCGTGTTTCTTATTCAAGTTTAAAAAATGTGTAAAGATAAAAATAATATGTTCTGTTAGGTTCAAAATTAGATACAAACACGCAACAAAATATACAGCTTAGTTTAAGGCGTGCCGTGTGCATGTTGACACTTTATTATACCTTCATATTAAATTAAAAAATCGATGCTATTTTTCGACATGACACTACTTGTTTTACATTAAAATAGTATGTATGAGTATAATGTTGTTATTGTGTCAAATTTAATATATACCGCGATGTATGACAAGTGTAACTTGTCGGGATTAAACGATTCCATATCTTAACTATTGCACTACCATCGCTACATACAAATGAATTTAACACACATACAATGACAATGATTTATCCTGTGACTATCTACGAAACCAATAAGAATCTACAATCCGTAGTTCTGAGAACTCGAAAGAAACTTCTCCATAATTATATGTGTTCAAAATAGAGTGTTAGTTACTAAAGTGGGTTTGGACTATCAGTTGATAGATCAGTCGTAAACACAGTATTCTAAACGCTTCCCATCGCTACTGTCCTGTATCTACCATCTATCTGATCGTAATAAACAAATACAACGGTATTTTAACTGCATACTGCTGTCTTAGATTAATATAATTAACGCCCACTTAGTTGATACTTTTATGAATTTTATTACTCGTGGGCGGGGTACCTACTGGTTGTGGTGGAAGGTATGTGAAGTATTTGTTTGTGCTAAACATGGGTCGTAAACTCATATTATTTTGCTGCCGAAAATAATTTGGTATTTTATACGGTCAAGCAAAATTTTAATAATAGGGCGGTTTTAACGGTATACCTAATCCTGAACAATTTTATGTTCTAGTTGGTTAGGACAGGGAAATTTTAGAAAATGAAACGGCTAGCAATGCAGGTGAAATTTAATTTCATCTACTCTGTCTATTGAAAGTATTGAAACTTATACTTAGTTAGATGGCCTTTGAATTTCATTACCGAAAAAACATGTTCTTGATTTTTATACTAATCTCTCATTTTGCAATGTTTTTTTTTATTTTTTTATTTACATACCTAGGTGGACTGTTTGTGATAATCCATTATATATCCATGCATCATATTGAAATTCAAATAATAATATTTTATTCCATAAATTCATTATCATACAAACGTATTATAAAAACTCATTATCATAAAAAACACTGTAAGCATTCCGTTCTACGCATTCATAGTCAGCAGGACATTTCCTTTGGTATTGCCTAAGAATGTACTTGCTCGGTTCTAATCAGACTATGCCGCATATAATGCAACATCAAGTGATCTACCAATAGCCAGTGGAGCCCTTAGCCCCGACTGATCAAGAGTGACTTCACATGCCTGCCATACCACATACCTCCTGTATCCTGTATCGCGTACTGTAACAAACTTCGAGATCTAAGAATATTATTGTAGTGAACCACAAATAAAAAAAAGTAATCCCTTAATGTTCATCTCCAAAAATGCCTTTAGTTTAACCGCAGTTAATAATTAATATAAACAGTAACTAAATCAAAGATAAGTAGAACGCATAATGTCCCTTTTGAAATACGTGCGCAGCCTGTTAAAATTCTCAGAGTATTTTATTTTAAAAAGTGTATTTCAAAACAAGTAAAATTAGAACTGACAGACCGGTTCTCGCGTCTAATTAAGAAAGCAATTTGCAAGTTATTTATGGCCTATAAAATAATAAAGAGGTGGACCCCAGCTTATCAGCTGACTCACAGGAAATTGGTAGGATGCAAACATATTTAAACGTGCACTTTATACGGGACCGCTGCCTGACTTGTTCTCCTTGCAGTCGTACTTAATTAAAATTTTAATTGGTTACAAGAAAAAGTGAATTTCGTAAATACCCTGCGGCACAATCAAGTAAAAGTTGTTTGTTATGTGTGTTAAATGTGATTACTAGCGGATATAATCAATGTACAAGTTTGAATTCAAAAGTAAGGTTATGTAACTATCAAAAATAATGTTAGCTGCTAACTTACTAAATCTAATCTTTTATTAAAGCAAGCCTGTTACAATATACGTCAAAATGCAACCCATTATACTGTCCTTACGCAAGAAACAATGACGAAAAGACAATGCGAAGTGGTTTTATACATGAAGGGGAAGACAATGGCATCTATTAGAAAACAATATCAAGCACAGTGTTGAGCGAGATGATATATTGATCAGAGATTATGACAATACATTCAGTAGGAATGGTATTGACAACTTTTTGATTGAATGTCTTGCAAGCGATAATGTAAAAGTTGTTTTTAAACAATACGTATTATTGTAATGATACATAAGTTGTATATAAACAATATGTATTTCTCGATGATATATATGTTGAACGGTCTGGTGTTTTATGCTTTAAATTTAATGTGCATTCTGGTAAAAACATAAGTCCATAAGTGTAGCATACCAGATTTTACGACCAACTGAAATGCGCAACCCGTTTTACAGATGGAAATATCTCTGCATATACTAAAATAAATTTACTTTTACCTTTATTTTGATTAGTAATCAATATGAAACTTTAGAAGGCTTTCAAAGTGCTGGTCAAATCGAATTCCAACAATTTCTTCCACCTGATTTTATCATTTTGACAGTCGTCGGCGAGTGGCCAAGGAATGTTCTCGTACTTCAAGTTTCATGTTTTTTTACGACCAGTAGCTAGTTTATGAACAATCTTCCAAGTCCACGACAAGCCCCAGATTTAGCTGATAGTATCCTTGTTGTTTTGTTACGACACCGCCAAACTTAAAATAAAAACTTGAATATTGGTTTGTTAGGTTGTCACTGAATATTAGTATTATAAATTATATATTAATATTAGTAATATTCTTTAGATTCTTTACGAAATATAGACTTAATTAAGTAAAAATTAATGTCAAATGAAGGACATAGACTTGTTATATAAAAGTTACCAAACAGCTTCTTGAAATTGGTCACTTATTCAAAAGAATGCCATTTAAATTGTCAGGATCCATATCATCAACAATATTTTTAAATTTAGAATTGGTGATGCTAGGGGAAGATATAAAACTTGTTAAATTTAGTGCTAACTACTCACGTGTATTCATGGATCCTGTTATATATATTCCACTAATACTCGTTAATTAGCAGATAGGGCAGTAAATAAGCTGACTTTTGTTCGTGGCTTCACCCGCATAAGACATAAAGCTGTGAAACAAAATATGTACTTAACAATTAAGTGATGACTTTTGACATCATTAAGATAAGATTCATCATCATAATCATCTAGTCTCATATTATGTATAATCATGTTGACCAAATAGAAGTACTGCTTCTCTATCATATACATCCAATTTTATAGGTAAATACATATTTACATCTATGTCCTTATACTCATCCAAATGAGTCGTGCAACACGAAAGTTAGACACGGGCCAAACCTATTATCGTAATCTCAAAACATAAAATATGTTTCTTTTTATTGTGTTCTTTGATTGTAATCATAGAAAACTACTCAAGGTCTAAGCATGACTGTCTTTCTTATTGTACTAGCTTTTTGCTTTTAATTATTTGCGTAGCTACTTTTCTTAACGGAATTTCACAAAGAAAGATTGTCTTGATTAGGTATATTCTCCAATTACTCAAACAAAGAATCCATCATGTTAAAAAAAGTTATAAAACATATGAAGACTTTATTTTCTTAATTACATATTTTGTCTTCCAAACAGGCTTAAGATCCAAAGGGTAACATGCATCGTTGACGCTATTTATAAACGTTCCGCTTGTGTTTTTTTTCGCGTCGCTTCACTTCTGTGCGCACCTGCTGGCGCGCGCGTATCTCATTGGTGGAACACGCGAGTCAATAACATTTAGAGAGGCCACCCTTACGGCTGTTTTCTTAGCCCTTATCTTCTGCACTTGATATTGTAATCTTAATTTCAAAGATTCCATTAGGCAGTGTGATTCCGGTTTTAATCAACTCGTCACTCCTAATATAATTCAAGAATACATTTGAATAAAAATTTTTAGTCATCAGATTTGATAATTGATTTTACAAACAGGAATTAGGGGTAATTCCTACAAAAACTTTATAAATTTGATGTACTTTGTTTTTTTTTTCTTATATCACTTTTTTTAATTTCGCAAACAATACTTTAAACTTACTATCAGCGAAAGCTAAAAACTTTGCCTTGGTATGCGTAGCTCTGTGGTTGATTTGTAGCGAATGCCTTCGGCGTCAAATCCACTGCAAGTGTACTAATTTCCTAATTAAGGCTGTATAAATTCTTGATCTACTCTGCAGGTGACTAGAAACGACAAGGTCTTTTAGAGCACGCACTCATCGGCAAGACTGCCTGCTGTTTGACGGGCGGCTGGCGGCGACTGCCGGGATTCTAGGCAATAATGTTAACACCATGCTGTGTTAGTCGATACGTTCCCGACGACGTAACCTTTTCACCGTTAGCTTCAGAGAGCTTGCACTCGTGGGGATCCTTCATAGAGTAATATTAATATTTAAAATACAATATGATATTGGCAGTGAACTTTTTATTTCTTTCAGCTTGAAAAATAGGAAATTTGTACGCAATGGTGGTAGGTACTGCAGTAGATTTTTGGTATGAGAATAACGTCTGCCTGGACCCACTAATAATAAAAATCCTATATCGAAATCTAATTGACATGAAAGTTATTCTCTCCAAAAAATCTTGGTATTCTAAACATTTAATCTTACAAATTATCATTAAAAGTTTGTACCTTATACCGATCAGGTTAATTTTCATAAATAAGATGTTACTTCACAAATATTAATTACCTACAAACACAGATACATTTCAAAAAAACAGTAGGTACACGCAACTAAATAAATATTACTCAACTGCATAACTTGTCAAAACGTACTGTTGTAGATATACAAGTACATTAGTCAAGTAAGTTATCATTATATCTCTGTCCAAATTCCGTACTTAAATGGAACATATTATAACCCAGTGGTACGGAGTCAGACGGCTACTTTAAACTTCAGATTGACAATCACTGATAACATTTAGCTGCTGTGCTGTCTATAGCCGAGCCATTAAACAAATGGACAGGTTTAAAAAAGCAAATTGATTGTTGTGATAAGTCACTCTGATTGGAACGAAATGTCTTTGAAGTGAATGGAATACTGAAAGGTTTCAAACCTAGCAGTATTACGAATTGATAGAGAAGCAACTCATTGCTCTAGATCAGCTAGTTTTATAAACAGAGCGTCGAAATATCCTGAATTGGATATATTCACCACTCACCTCACCAGAGGTAGAGAATTCATCCTCACGCATTGCATCTGGCAACGGTGCGAACTGTGAGGTATGAGAGATATTTCATTTCACGCACGCTTATGGTGTGAAACGATCCCTGCTATGGTTTTCTCTAGCCTTTAGTATATGGGGTTCCTCAAGAAGGTTTTTACAGGGTTAGCAGCGCGAGTGTGACGCTCCAAGTGTTGCAAACGTCATAAGCCAAGATGACCGCTTCTCATTAGGAGGGCCATGGACTTGTCTGCCATTTAAGGAGTATATAAAAAATGCTTATTTCTTTGGATTGATAATCGAGTTATTCAGTATCTGACGTCTCTATGAAACTTAATAACCCGTTAATCATGGTCATTCAAAATAACTTATGAAAATCAGTTTTGGTTGTATCACTTCAGTGATAGTATCACTGTGTCAAATTCAGACAAGTAGAATCGTATTATGATTGCTATATACGAGTACCGTAACGCAGCAAGAGAAACCTACTTGCTCTATAAAAGTGCCGTATACACTAACAGAGCAAGCAGGTACTTAGAGTACATTATGTGATCTGTAATCCGTTAACTAATTAGTTCTCGAATTTCACTGTTATAATCGCATCTTAGAGTTCTTGGACGTATCTCCTAGATTATAATTTTATTATGGTCAGCAATCCACTGCTCACCTTTGACTTGGTAGTACTAACAATACTAGACGAGAACAATTCCTTAAAATAAACTCTGTTATTAGTAGTCACCACAGTAAGGGATTAGTGGTAGTCTTAGCTCTAAAATTATATCGACACTTGAAACGCAAAATTGGGCAAATTACAACAAATTTTCAAAGGGAAAAGATCACAAAAGAACATTACACACGAAATGTTCTTTTGTGATCTTTGATCTACAATTGTTGCTTACACCTTTTCAACCGTCGATGTTATTTATTATCAACGGCTTAAACAATATTCAAGCATAACTTTAAAACAATTTATCAAAATATGATAATTTTGCTTTCAAGAAGATGTAAATTAAGTGCTACAATTAAAACCAACGGCTAAGACCGCTTAAAGAAATCGCATCGTAGAAAAAGTCAAGTGTCTCACGATAGCGGACGAGTTAATACTTCGCGACTATAATTAGCCATCATTATTGCGTATTAAGTTCTTGCGTTGGTCGCTTTCGATCAAATAAACCATGATTAACGTTCATTCGATGTATTAGAGAAACTTGGCTAAATGACGGTAGATAGTATATACGTAATGTTGGTCAAGTTTCTCAAGTCTTGTTGCATTTCTTTATAACTACATTGACTGTTTTGTATAAGAGCTGAGATATGGTTATGGATCATTTTATAAAAATATATCAAATGTCAATCACTGAAGTTTCTTTTTAAGTTGTTATTAGAAGGCAGCTAACGTTAGAACTATATTCAACTTCCACATCATGGGTCGCGGTGTCATCTTCTGCAGTGTTTGTATGCATGAAAATATCTATTTGCATTGGTCTGTGTGTTTCTACTGTAAAAACAATCTATTAAAGTACTATTACTTCTAGAACCCATAGGTGTGGTCGGTAGTATTTTCTTGAATATTATTATTACTTGTAGTATTAGGTACAGAGGCCAAAACTGTAATTATTTAAGCATCAAAAACTGTATGAATCATGATCAAAATACTACATGTTCCGCGAGTCAATAACCAACCGAAAATGGTGATTCAAAGATTTTTTTATACCATTTAGATATTAAAAAGGTTTGTAATCTAATTTTGTCTCCATAATGGTATCGTTTATTTAAATCGTGACCAATTGTAATCACCGTTTCTAATCGTAATGAACCACGACCAGTATGACCACACAATTTTTTTAAGTGTTTTTGCAGATTTAGAGCTATCCAGAAAAAGAAAAAATAATACGACGTAAATCTGAATTTAACCATTGCATTGGTAATATTTTTTTACATTTCAGATATTTAATAAAATATTTAATTTTTATTTATTTATTATTGCACCAGAAAAATATAGGTCGTAGATAAAGGCAAGGTTATGTTCAAAGAACATGTCACACCGAGACCGATTACCATAGAAAGGTCACACTTGCATTTGTTCAAGGCAGGAGCATCCAGCTCAGTAGAAACAACTTCGAGGGAGAAGTCACTAAAAGGATATAATTGGGCTGGGCAAAGTTTGGCAAATTACGTCGGGTTTTCTGCTTGCCCCTAGTGCAATACCTAAAAACTTTTCTTCTCCGTTAGATATTAATGAACTTCACAACAAATAAACAGCGGTGACAAGATTCTTTTTTATTTGCCTCGAGACCGACAACACGGCCAAACGATAAATTGTTTCCCCAAGTTGCACCGCCTTTTCTGTACAGTAACAAGTTTATCCGTTCTGAAACTCCCAATGCAATCTTGATAACATTACGAAATTCTTATACGTTAAACTAAATATACACGTGGAGCGACGAAATGCATTATAAGAAAAGTAGCTGTCGTCAGTTCCGTTTAAGCTCTCGAGAACGCAAACAAAATAGTAGCTGACAATGATCCCCTTGCTGTAATCCAACCACTTACTCCTTTGTCCAGCAAAATGTCTTCGTACATCGAAATTTCCCTTTATCTTTATGACCCTACGGTCTAAATTTATGTTTCAGTTACCACAACCTCTAAATTATCTCTCTATTTAGAGAGAATTTCAAATGTTCCAGGCCTTGTCACGTAAAAGTGTCCTTAAAGTCGTTGAAAATATGCTACAATTTTCTATGACACTGTTACGACAGGTGATTTAATTTTTTGGTGAAATGAGGCAACATTTAAATATAATGAAAAGCCTACATTTGTTGCAATACTTACGGGACTCAGCTGTTTATCTTTTCTATAGCTTATTCTTTTAAATGAGGCACGTACCTATTGTATTATAGTCCTGCCATTTTTAATATAAAATAATAACTAAGTACCTATCTAGGCTCGAACGTAAACCATAAAATAACTCTTATGCTATGGTTATACATAGGTAACGGTAACGACTTAGCACAAGGTGGGCAAAGTTTGGGCCACCGATAAATAAAAAGAAAATGTTCGCTGCACGCTGAGTATACCCCGTACGTCACTTAACCAGAACATGCAAAGTTTTTGATGTACCTACCGTGAGAACAGCAACACATCACATTAGTATCTAAGTGGTCGAGCAAATTCTAGTTCATGGTAGTAGCAATATACAATGACAGGAACCGCCTTCGTTCCAGCGATTTGCCATGGCATAGCCGCACTTTGCCTACAGTTTTCTTCGTCCCATCATTATTGTACACCATTGTGTGGTGAACCAGACTTGTAAAGTTAAAAGGTCCATAAAATACGGGAAAAATCATAGAAAAGTTATACTAGCAACTTAGTTTCCCCATCCCGTTCCACATACGGGCGTATATTAATACTGCTCTACATCACTGACTTGGAGGAAACTGTTCATACTACTACGATATACAAGTGAACATTAAAGGATTATTATCATAATATCTTATCTTATCCAAATTATCTTATTACCTCTATGGATCTTATCTTTAATAGACCTTATCTATAATTAATACAGGATTTCCTAATAAAAAAATTATGCAATGACTTATATATAAGCGGAGACAGTTGCATTTTTCTTCTTCCCTGTCATGAACTGACCTAGGTTTCTGAGTTAAGTTTATGTTTAAGTTAAGTTATTCATCACCATCTAAGCTTCAAAAACTTACACTCTGGAGCTTCAGCCTCAGAAATAGTGCGCCATAATAATCCCAATTAAAGTTATACAATACAAGCTACACTGATCGCAACTGCACCCGTGTGAAACATCCCGTTTTCGCAATCTGCAGAAATCTATGCCCGATATAAAAGTAGCCTTTGGTGCTGTTTCAGGCTGTGCTAAATTTCATCTAGATGCATTCAGCCGTTTTTGCTCGAAAGAAAGACGAACATCCAACTCTCAGTTGAGGTGGATATACAATATCCATACTGAAAGTTTTTCCCGTGAAATCCATACGCAAATGTTTGCATTTATAATATTAGTGGAATTCAAATTTTCGTTTTAGGCATTTACTATCGACATGCGGACTGCAGTTTGTAAGCCAATATTTTTTACTGTTGTAAATTAGTTTTTTCACAGAAAGTAATTTGGCTGTTAGTACCGAATCTAACGCTTAAACTAAGTTAACGAAATGATTGAAATGATGACTTGTTGAAATGATTGCGAGCACGCGTAGCTTTCTGTCAGCCAATCGCGAACTGATTTAACATAAAATTAGTTGAATAAAAAATGACAATTATTGAAAATGCCGTGAAAGACATGCAATTGTTTTTTTTCTTTTATTTATAAAAAAGTAATAAATAATTGGTAGATAATATTTGCAATTTAAAGTTTTAATATAAATATCACGTTTATGAATAAAACACAAAGTCGATTAAAGAAATCATAACAACATCTAATATTGAAAATCAGACATGCAAATCAGAAGAAACACTCTTAACAGCTACGATCGTAGGTCGATAAAAGATTACTTATCTTTTATCAAACTACGATCGAAACGGTTAAGAATTAATTTCGATCCGAGATAACATAAAAAAGACACACTTCAATACCTTTAAAGCAATAAAATTTTACGATGATTGACGCTGCTAAATCAAAATTGCATTCAATTAAATTAGTCTAGATCAATCTAGCTTGTGTAGCGAATTTAAGTATCAAAATTGTATGGCATAATCGTGTCAACTGAATAATAGACTACGGCTATTTAAAGCTGACCCGCCCTGACCTTTTTAATAGCAAATTTCGTAATGTGTACGAGAAGGTTTAGGTGGCTTGTTTGACTGGTTGTGCTATATTCAGAGTGCGAGCGTGGTAGCCAATGCAATGGTAGGCTTAGTAAGATAAACAAAGCGAGTCCACGTGTACCTTTGTATACATATTCAACTTGCTTTGGTAATGTAAAAGGGTATTATACTAGTAAAGAAGATCAACAAAAGCTTAGAGGACAGATGTTCACTGCTTGTGTTATTGGCGTTATCTTGGAATATAAATATTATTGAAACATGGTAACATAAAAATATTGCGCTGTCTATATAAGATAATGGATTTCATGTAAATGTAAGTATAATACAATTTTATAACTTTAAGTGTCTAAGGTCTACTTTCAAAACTATTGTCGCTGCACATTTGCTTTTGGTTTTCTTTTTTCGTTCAACAATATTTTGCACGCTCCTAGGCTATGACAGGCTTGTTTATTTTCAGCTGTACGATTACCTTTATTTTTGCTGTCAACTCTGTTTTCGTTTTACATTTTCTTTATCTAGATTTTAGTCACCCAGATTATTGTTTAAAAGATTTAGCTTCGCTCCTTTCTTGTCTTGTCATGTCTAGGTTTGAAATTCTCTGTTTCATTTTATTTTAGCTGTATAAGTTCATGTTTTGAAGACCCATATTTATATAAATCTCATCTAGCTATGCTATACCAATCTATACGTTTTAATTTTTGGTTGTTTTGATCAATACAGTTGAAGTTTACTCAAGTTAACCAACCAACTAAAAGTGTTCTAGTTCTAATGTTACAAACAATTTACTTGATACTTAAGTGGAACCAAAATGTTATCCGAGTCTTAGTGTAATAAAGTAATTCTATAATTCGTTATTAATTAATCTAATAATAATCGTATAATTCGGTCATAAAACGAAAAAAAGAGACACTAATATCATGTTGGATGTTACATAAATAAAAGATCCAAAAATGTATAAGCCATATCTGTACACCTACAAAGCCACATACCCAAAAACCATAATAAGGATACAGTTTATTTATCTAAATTAAAACTAAAAGCAACTAAGATAAAATTGAAAACCGTGGGAGTGTGTTTGACGTCTTCAACTGCAACACCAGTCGTTACTTGATCCAGATGTTTCTACAATCTTACTTTTAACAATTGTAAAGGGGCGCCTACATTGACTACGATTTCGATGTTGGAACATTTTCAAATGAAAAATGACTTAAATAAACTTATTTAAAATTGGAGAGACTATTACATAATGCAATAGTGAGTAACCGGAAATTTGCTATGGGAACCATAGTAAAGTTTTATTTTAAATTGAAATTAAGCATTTGAATGACTGCTAATACAATAATTTACCACTATTTTGTAATAACTTTACAAAAAATGAAAATGCAATTATGTTGTACAAAATAATATTTCGGTTACCTTACGGTCCAAACTTTAAAGTGTCTGCCTATTTTGTAACGTATTTGAAATAAGTAATATACAATGTGGATACACCTTTATAGGGTTACTTTGTAATGTAGCTAGTTTTGAAGTACTCTGTACTCCAGATGCGCAGCACTTATGCTTGAAGATGTTTAATTGGTTGTAATCTCTAGAAAGCAACTGTCTAATTTCCTGTAAGTTGCTTGTATTGATTTTTAAACTTATTTTATACTAGCGACCCGGGACCCGGCTTCGCCCGGGTATAAATTCCAGTTTTTCAATAAAATATATAGCCTATGACACTCACGAATGACGTGGCTTTCTATTGGTGAAAGATTTTTTTAAATCGGTTCAGTAGATCCCGAGATTACCCCTTACAATTTAACAAATATACAAACACACAAACTTTACCTCTTTATAATATTAGTATAGATATAGAAGAGCAATACTTACCTATCATCAAAACAAGTTTGGCGGTTAAACGTTTGTCGCCTGGATCGATAATAGTGTTAACTACTCGTATGTGCTATCTGCCACTCAACGTTAAGATAATTGGATGTACCCCTCTAATTGCGTAGCGTTCAACTGCTGACTCAGAGGTCGCGGGTTCGATTCCCGCTCAGTGCAAATATTTGTGTGCTACATGAATATTTACATTGATCTGGGTGTTTCAATGTAACCCGAGGGGGTCGTCTCGTAGCCGGAGATGATCCGGGTTAGCTAGGATGGAAGGGCCATTGGCCACCTTCCACTCCGGCGCTAAATGACCCAAGACGGCTTGCGGTTTTAATCGATTCGATTCCGACATAAGCACCCCTACTGGCGAAGGAGGTGATCTGTAGGGACTTCCACACAAAATTAGAAATTAAAAAACCCGACTGCGTAAAAAACTAAAAAGAAAAAAAACAAGCACTCAGATGTCCGGTGGTCTAGAAACATAACAACTTAACAGTCGGGATCCATTGAAAAATAAGATTGGCTGTTGAATAGTGGATCCCGACTGTTAAGTTGTTATGTTTCTAGACCACCGGACATCTGAGTGCTTGTTTTTTTTCTTTTTAGTTTTTTACGCAGTCGGGTTTTTTAATTTCTAAATTATATTTTTTTATTTTATATTTTTCAGTTATAAGTGTCCTAGCCAGCTATTTACCCGATTGGACTTTCTACTGTCTAATAAAAAACTATGAATTGTTGTTACGCAACTTTAAATCGCTATAGATCCTAAATGGTCAATGGAATCGAAAAATGTTGAAAGGAAACCAAAAATGATTTTTAAATACCTATTCAACGATATCCCATTTGACATAGTTTGCTGACTTTCATTTTTTTATATTTCACAATATGGCGGCCAGTAGTCGCCATATTGAATTTTCACTGACATCATGTCTTTAGTGACACTCGCCAGACTAAGAGGAATCGATTGACGTGTGAATCATGAAAATCGGCACAGGCGTTTGGTCTGTATAGTGCTTCAAAGGAACATACAAACATACATACATACATACATACATACATACATACATACATACATAGGCTGTTGAACACATTACCACTCCTTTGCGTTGCGCAGTCGGGTAAAAAATGGTACTCCATTGCTACTGAATTCCTTCCTAGATGATTTTATAGCCAAGTCCCTTCAAGTACCTACCTAATGTTGTTTTAATATTTGAATTACAAAACAAAGACTTTCGATTAAACAAGAGGTAAATTTCATACAGTAGATTCACAATCAAATGTAATATATTTTTTAAGTTTATCTATGACCATTATAAAAACAATTTTATCTAAATTTTTCTGACAGACTGAGAGACAAACTGGATCCTGTGCTGTTGCTACTTGGAACAGACCATTTTTTGTACTTTTAATTGTATTTTTTAAATTTAAATAGTTAAAATTTTAGCAAGTGATTTAAAGTTAAAAATCTTGATAAAAGAAGCAAAACCGCAACTAAGTTTGTTTTTTTAGTTTCATTTGGAACTAATAAAAACAACAAACTACATAATAAAATGTACTGTCGATAAACTATCATGTTAAGTTATAGGTAGTCCTATGGACTGTTAGTGTCACGATATAACTGTGTTGGTCGTGCAAATGTTGCACGACAAAATAAACTGTATTGCTTCTGTTAACCAAGCTTCCTGTGTATTGTTTTGCTAATAACAATGTTATGTTTTTGTTTGGTTGATGACCTTGACAGAGCAACCGCAACGGTGTTAAAAGAGACCATAATATATTATTCCTGTGTGTGATGTTGCTTGTTACACAAATAAAGGGGTCAGGAATAGCATTTTAGCCCTTTTTGATTATGTATGTAGATAGGTATAGCCAGGATATCGCAGTCACTAGCTCAACTTTAAAGTTTATTATAAAAAGTTTTTCTAGTTTTGCTATTTTATTCTAAGCCGAAATGTTCATTAATATAGTTTGTAGTAAATGCTACGTAGTACTACATATTACCTAATAGTTGTAGTATGTAGTATTTATCCTAACCTTCTTGGTGATATCATTTTCAATCAAATACAAACATATGGTTTGAATCTGATTGAAATATCACCAGATGTTGTGTTTATAAAATTCATTCTTGGTAATTGTCTTAAAAATAACATCAATATTATTAAATTAAATATATTATTGGTGAATATTTTATACCTAACTTGCGGTTTCTATAGATGCATCATAATATATAGAATGTCCAGCAGTAGATTAAAATACGCTAAAATCGATTACTGCTTTGAAATTAAGTTTTAATCGTATGTTATTTGTGGTGAACCGAGGTAGCTGCATATTTACTGTATAGTTCCCAGACATTTCCCTTTACTTGTGCTATAATACCTAGCCGCTTGCTAAATTTCACGATTCTAGCTGAAGGTGCAGTACCTATCGATTTTGGTTACCTTACGATTGTCTAAATATGCTGCATATTAAAACGTATGTATCTTTTGATTGCGTTAACCTTGAACAATTTGTTTAATCTTAACATATCCTGCAAGCAGTTAAAGATTTGGTGATATTTATTTCAATTTAATATCTCCACACGTTCCTCATCTAAAAATATAGACAAGCAGGCGGATAACGAAATAATCCTATAAGAACGCCGTTTTTTTTCCTTTTGAGGTACAAAACCCTAAAAACGTTAAGAATTCACATGAAATTAATAGAATCAATACAGAAAAATCATCAGCATGACTTTGCCAGCTACTAAATTCCACACCTACACCTAAACATAGTCCATCGGTTCATCAGTATGTTAATCCGTATTCAAGAACCCATTATACCAGCTATGCATAAATGACATTGAAATATATCCCAAAATATTATTATTGCTATTATTTATTTATACCACAAACACACTACGGTAGTTACAGCGACAATTATTAATGTAAATGACACTATGAACCTTATCTTTTAATCTTTAAAATGTAAATCAAAACTATCTGGGCCAACTGAACTTTCTAAAGCGCACACAACAAACCCGGCTATATAGAGCAAGGTCGTATAAAATCAATAGTATGTGCATTAACCTAATCACTACATTTGTTTCTGCATGATGTCAAGGCGAAGTTATAAACTCTTCATACGATTTCTTGCTAGATTATGTTTCCGAGCAACCGGATCTACAAGTTTATTTATAATCTGGATACAGTAACTTGTCTACTTTTGCCATATATAGGTAAGGCGAGGAGTAAGGAGACACAATTTAGAATACCCTCTAAGTTAAGTGGTTCGTTGAGCGTCTATGAATATCATCATATAAGTAGTCATTTCGGTCATCATGACGGCCTCTGTAGCTTAGCGGTAGTGCATGAAACTGCCACGCAGGGGGCGCGGGTTTGATTCCCGCTCAGTGCAAATATTTGTATGCATGAATATGTCTATTTGCATTGGTCTGGGTGTTTCTATGTATAATAAGTAGGTATGTATTTACAAAAAAAGTATATAAGTATGTTTATCAGCATTCTAGAATCCATAATACAAACTAGTTAAACTAAGCTTGCTTTGGATCTAGGGAGCGATGTGTAGAATGTCGTAGAATATTCCTTTATATATTCATTATTTTGTTTTATCATCATGAACAGATTTGCTATAGGATGCTGCTTCGCTTTCTATTCATCCGAGGCCCTTGGTTCACTCTTCTATTCTTCTTTACCATAATTTTGTTTCCAAAAGAGCGACTATCATCTGAGTCAGGAGGTGGGCCCGAGCAGAAAACCTTCGCCAGATTCACGTCCGTGAATCAGCCGGCTTGCAAGAAAAGTTGACTGAGGCGGGGGTGATTTTGGTGGTGGTAGTACCTAAAGCTAAATTTGGCATTAATATTCGGCTTTACACTTTATTAATTAAACCCCCTAAGAGTACAAGTGCGGTCAAAATATAATCATGAATATCTTTTTAAACTTTAACACGATCGATCGACAATATTAAATTTTCGATACATTTTAGTAATGACCAAGTTAATATAAGAAGTACTCGTATAATAAATTGCGTACTCAGCTCGAACCCTCTGGAAATTAACGCCACTCAACTTAGTATCGCCCAGAATAGAATAGAAACGTAAGTATAATAAAGGCTTTATACTTCAATCATAATTATGCTTTTATGCGGTGAAATTGCTCGTTGCCAGTCGCAGTAGCGTCATACGATAAAATATATATTTGACCTCGGAGGCGGCACATCATTTATTATGAAGTGGTCGTCTATATATATAGATATGCAGTTTATAATATTATTGAGGATATTCTTCTCTTAAAAAGAACTTCAAAATTTGAAAAAAAAAACCAGTCTGTTTTCAACTGGAAGTTCAAGAAGTGTGTGAGGACAGTAGAAGCAAATTGCCTGAATATTTATGTATTTACGAGTTTGTATATCTATTTTCAACTGATTTTTTTATCGAAAATAAAAACAAAAGATTACCGAACAAAAGATTCCGTTCCTGGGACCTGCAGCAACTTATTAATACGCCTATGTGCTATTCTAGTTTATAGATTTCATCCTGATGTAGTATCAGCTGTTCTATAGTGATTGAGTAATAAACAAACATCCATTTAGCACTTATAATAGTAGTGTAGTAACAATAGTGTAGATATTGTAAAACACATACCCTATACCCTTCACCCTCTTTCATATGAGGTAAAAATGTTGACACTTTTTATTTTTTATATGCAAGTTCCATTAAAAATCTTTAATTAAAATACCATTCACAGACAGCCAGTATCTTAAAACAAAAAGGTGGAGAGTTGAAAAATGTTTTAGTAGCTATCGGAATCTATGGGTGAGTTCAGAAGAATGCCCTAATTAAATTAATCGTTGGCGATTTTGATAAGGCGGTGAGAAACGGGCTGTTCTGACATTAATGAGAATATATGGCTGTTTCTTAACAGGTTCAAAGCATTTTATTAAAGGTTGATTGAATAACTACATTTGGTCGTAGACTAGTGAGTAGGTATTGTACGATATGCTACACAGCGCAATCTAGACTCACAGTAGCATACCTTAACAAGCTTATTGTTGAGTTCTAGAATGCCGAAGTTATATATTTTAACTTGAATAAATTGCCTTCTCAATGCAAATAGTTATGCAAACAAATACTTGCGGAAATCGAAGGTGCTAAGAAGGGTATTTATTTCTAAGTCCTTCAATTAACTTATGTTTAATTCCCAAGACAGTTGAACTTTCCCTGGGACTTCGCGAATGCTATTACTCGATGTGTTGATGTTTCATTACTGTTGATCCGAGTATCTTGATGTGAAGACAGTAAGAAGTGAGGAAAGCAAAAAGAAATTAAGAAATGAAGAAAGAAAGAAAATGTGTTTATTTAAAGTACCTACACAACAGTAACAATTAATCATTTAAACGTTAGCGAGCCCAAATAAGGTTACATTACAGCATGTACGGGAGTTAGGTACAATAGTGGTCATGAGGGTGTGATATGAGCAGGAATCGAACCTACGACCTCCAACGTAACCGTTAAAAAATACTCTATCTTTTTTTATTCAAGAGCTTACGTTTGACCACTATCTCACCTGATGGTAAGTGACGATGTGATCTACGATGAAACACGCCACACCACTGTGCATCTTTTCTTAGCCGCGCCATCAAAACCTGGAATTCATTTCCAGCTCACGTGTTTACTTCCCACTACATTCTCGGGTCCATTAAGCGGGGCGTGAAAAAGCATTTGATGATCGGTGTTTGAAATGGTGACTCCCATTCCAGAGACTTTACCTTAAGCTTACCATTAGGAGAGGTGAAGTCATATTGATGTGGCCGACATAATAAACTGAGGTCGGCTGTGTGCTTAGTAATAATAACCAGATGTGTCCTCACAAGGCCAGTTACAGCTTTTATTTATTAATCTACGCAGTCTTGTCATTGTGCGGTTGTTTAATCACTCAGGAATGTGATTAATCTACCACACGACCTACATAGCATAACAGAGATATTAAACAAATTGATATTGGTTTATGTACTGTGCTTGTAATTGTTTTGTACTAAACGACCCTCGCGGCTCCGCCCGCGTAGAGGATGGTTATCTTTTTTCAGTCGTATCACCGTTTCTACTCAACTAATTGCAATCAAACATACGGCAGATTTTAAGTCTGACCAAGATCTGTCTAACAGAAAAAAATACCGTTTCAAAATGCGTTCAGTAGTTTTGGCGTCGAATAATATACTCGCGTGAAATTCAACTTCAGAAAATAAAACTTGATAAAACTTTTTGTTTAAAGTCGATTTTGTTTTTTTTGTGAAAGTATTGAGTTTATGCTGTTTCCAAATGCAATAAAAAAAGATTGGTCGTAATCAAACAAGTAATTTCTGAGAAATACGCAGAAAAACATACATAGGTACCTACAGAAATGATGATGATTTTAGGTATATCCAAAAAATGTATGTTTTGAGGCCCCAGAATAGATTACTATCATAAATATTGTGCAGATCCAATAAAATTAGATACCTACGTATGTAGATACAGTCAGCTTCAAAAGTAGATTGTGATTGCACAGATTCAGACTCTAATTTTGAAACATTTAAATAGAATCCACAAAGTAGTAAAGCAGCTACCATCTAAGTGGTATAAAAAAAACTTTGGCGTGTGCTTGTCTACCACCTCAGTAGTATAAAAAAATCTCGAAATTCTGAAAATGATTTTCTACTAAGTATACGTATTGAATTGATAATATTTTTTTCGATGTTTATCAGAAAGATAATAGGCTCTATGCTCGATTTAAAAAAAGCCTATTACTCTATACGGGCTGTCGACCTGTTTATAGCTCATCATAATATATTAATTTCCTATTAACAAAATTAAATGTATTATAAAAGAGCTTTATCTTATTAATTACGAGCGAATCATCATTGGAATGTAAAATTAAACGAGTTCTAATTTAAAGCCGGTAGGTTGGTACAGTATTGGTCCAAAATGCCGCGGACGGAAGACCAGCGTCATAATTATACAGGCTGATGCGTGTATATAATGTTAGCCACAGTCTAACACACTGTGGTAATGACTAATAAATATTCTAGCATAATTAATACAACGCCATTTAGAGCCAAAATAGGCAAAGCTTGCCATATGGGTTCTAGAATGCGGATACTTAGATGTTTTTTCTGTAAATATTTATTTACATAGGAACTTATTCTAACATTGTTGTAGTATCTACTAGTGAACCCAGCTACGTACGTATGTAATTTGAATTCTCATTCTTTCGGGTTATATATGATACATTGCCATCTACCTTACATACCATTCGTTTGATGCCCTTATGTTTTATTAATGTAATGTTCATTATTATTGAGTGAAATGTGATTAACAGGCTTTTGTGGCGTTCTACAAGTCCCATAACGACCTAAAAACAATACTATACCCAAAGAGGGACGGCAGAACTCTGTGATCAACTTAACAATTAGGTATTGGCTCGGGGTACTTATCTCTCACTCGAATCTTGTAAGCAATTATTACGATATTTTGGTTTATTAAAAATGCATACCACTGGTCACACGATGACGAAACCGATAAATAAACGTTCAACGCCCTCAACACCCGGTTTCTGATGAGAGTAATTAAAAAAATTCGCATCGTATTTCGGCCATGAGCAATCCGTATTAAGAGCAATTGAGCTGATGGGTTGAATTGGATACGCTTGATTAGTTAAGACGTACGAAATGGGACATTGCGTAAGATCGTGTGGCCCGCCTGGCCCATGATTAAATTTGTTTTAAGTGGATTGTTCAGCGTAAGTCTTATGAACGGTACAACTGGTTCATATATGGTTTTTTGTACTTTTACTGTTTCTTCGAATTAAGTTTAAAATAATCTGCTTACTGTGTATCATCGTTTAGTACCTAGTTCCTATCGTTTTACTGATATAATGCGAAATTTTGTAAAGATTTTTGGATACTAGATACGACCGAGTTGTCCCGGTTTTGAAACCTGGCCATTACACTGCCGAGGTGGATTCACACAAGCAACTTAGGTTACCTGAAGAGGTTAGTTTAAAAAATATGGAAAATCAGAACGTATTCAGAACGAATTTAAGACGAACAAGTATAATATCATGTTAGTTAGCTTGGAACACTCGAAACCGGCGGGCTTGCATGAAAGGCTTAATGACAGTAGAGCAAGCGCGTCAACTATGTCAGGACAGATGCAGATGCCGGTCTGTTGTCTCTGCCTACCCCGGAGGGCAAAAGGCGTTAGCATATGTATATATGTATGTAGTTACCTCGAAGGTTTTTTTTTAAATAATTTATTTATCACAATTCTAAGCGTCTACACCACTAACTTAATAAGACATCACTAAATATGATACTAGTAGAAAAGCAACGGTTCAAGGGTTCAACAAATAATGATACGAATTTCCCAAACATAAAGTAATCTTAATCGACAAATTTACATGATAATGTCAATATAAAACTGAAGATGTAGTTAAGACAACATAAAAATGAGAACAACAGTTATATTTAACTGCTTTGGTTATCTCGATGAAGCCTACGCATTTTCATTCTTCCTATCTATACCTACTATTATAAGTATGAAAGTTTGAATATATGTAGGTATGTGTTACCGGAAAGCTGTAACTTGGGAGTCTTTAATTCAAGAGGGAATAGGTTGCTTCTCGAAAGGAAAGTGGTCAAACGCAGATTTGTCGACTATAAAAAAAGGATGGATAGAGGTATGGGCGAATACATAGATTGCTGATTAGCGTGTGAGTAGGTAAATAATAAAATTAATGTGATCATTATAATATATGAGCGAATGTTACTTAAACGCGCCCAAACGGTTCAATGGATTGAATAAAATTTGGCACAAATATAGATTGTCGTTTGTTTTTCTTTCTCAGAAATGGTTCCTGTAAGTCACATAAACGAGATCTAGGTAGACAAAGCCGCAAGTGACGAACAAAAAAAGATAGTTACTCCAACAGTAGACAATGTCAATAAAATTGCCTGTTAATTTGCTTTGGGGCTAATACTATATCCATGAATAGAGAGCACGAGTATTTTCAAGTATCTACAACTTTCTAACTATACTCTCAGGGTGCAGCTGTTGGAGTCACTTCGTAGCCCAAATTCTTAGCGTCCGTAGTACAAGTACCCGATTGTATCGTACACCTGACCACAGGGCGTGGTTGTCGGTTGCCACACGATCGCATAAAGAGATAGTGCAAAAGTGGTCAAGAATAGTTTATAAAGTTCATATACCAACAAAATACATGAATTGTAGTTTAACGTATTTATAAGTATAGGTCCATGGAATACGCAATTATTTTTCCACTTTCTGTAAATCCCATTTGTATCACTTAGGTGCCTGAAGTCCACTCTCTAACTACTTTATAATTTGGTTTATTTTAACTTTTACTAAAGTGACTACCATCTAACCCTTCAACACCAAGAGGAAAGCCTGCGCTACAGCCTCAGAGAAGCTTAATCCTATACAGGATCGGAGATCCATTTCAAATAATTGAGGCCTAGATTATAGGGACTTCGATTTCAGAAACTACAGTTTGCTTTTGGTTTTATTTTTATTGGCAACTCAAAACTTTATACAGATTATCTAATTAGTAAATTCACGGCGACTCGTAATAGACCGTCTCACCTTCTTCTCAGTTAATAGACCACTGCCTTTGCTATAGATTAAAGCAGGCGTGATGTTAATAAATGGACAACGACGGTTTTCAAAGTCATTACCCGACAGCAATAGGAGGAGAAGAGCTTACAAATTGTCACGTCAGCATGTAGCCCGCCCGAATTGATTGATGACTATGAAATCGGTAATTTTATCTCAATACCAACTGAAGTGAAAACTCTACAAAGGCTTCCGTTTCGTCATCTTTTTATCATTTTAATGAGATTTGTGTATTTAGGTGCGGTGATGGAATAATCAAATCGTAATTTTACATTCGTAATGGTCTTTTTCGATGACTTATGTTTTCGTGTTCTAATAAGACTGTATACCTCAAAATTAAGTTATTTAGAATTAGATTGTTCATATGAGAAAGTGCCTATAGTACTTTTAAAGCCGTCAATGCCATAATAGTAACTCAAAATATATAAAACGCAGAACAAATTAAAATTTAGTAGGTACAAAGAGAGCTATCACGTAGGTATCCTATATACTTAACTCCCATCATATTAAATTGGAGAGCTGTTAAAGACACCATAAACCAAATACTAAATTCTCAACCTAAAAATAAAACCCGATACTTGATGATGACACATTATGCATAATGTCTAACTAAACAAAGCAGTTGAATATGTATTGTATTGTATTGCATAAAACTTTTTCACATTTCCCGGTAAACTCGTAGTTCACTCAATTGCTCAGTGTAGATTCGTAAATATTTGCCTAAATGGGTTTGGTAATAAATATACCTTGCTGAAGTGTATTTACTGCTCAATTCAAAATATCCCAATTTGTATTCCGCGAGTTCACCCAAAATCACTCGTCAGCGATTTGCTGCTCAATCATGAATTACTTCAAATCGAAATCAGATTTGAACGAGGCCGTCCCTAAAAAACCGACTTAATTTATTATGCAGTAAGTATATTTTTTTGTAACGTTATGTGATTCCTTTTGAAATAAGTATTCCCCTGGAGCTATTTATGACAGGCTTTGCGTGGTTTTTCTAACTCCTCCAATTTACTTCTGATTAACTTCGATACGGGTTCTAAGACAGTTTTAACTTTCTCTGGGACTTCCTGGGTGTCATTACTCGGTGTATTCACGGGTCACTATTGTTGAAACTCCTGGTGTACAGGAGTTACAGTAGTGCGTATGCGACGCGGCGCATCTCGAGTTTTATTTAAAATATGTCATGGCCTAAGGCCTAAAGGAAATTACGTATAGAATGCCTCTAAATTAGTCTAATTCCTTTGATCCATGGGAAATAATGCTAAAAGGAACCTGATCTGTATTGAAGGCCGGTCATCCACGACCCCGCCGATAAGCAGCAACCATGCGATCACGAATATCTGACTGTATCATTTTTTAAATGTTGTTATGGGTTTCGTTACATTGTACTACAAGTATAAATATGTACGTAATCCATTACGATTATTTTCTATGATTTTTATTAAAAGTAGTACCTATCACGTAATTCAAGGAAACTAAACAGATTAAAAAACTTAATTTAAGCCATAACAAAAACCGCTTCCCATCAGGCGGGCCGTGTGCTAGTCTGCTATTTAAGTGGTATTAAAAAACACTCTATAATAATGTAAACAAAAAAAAACAAATATTTATCTTTAAAAAAATAGGTACCTAGGCAATATTCGTATGGAAAATTTAAAGCTAATATATTTTTTTTCATACTACGTTCTTTCGTACGTACGTTCAATTTAATAAGTGTTATTTACATGTCCGTATGTATACGTAAGGCCTGTTGATCTGGATTGCATAAAATTATAAAAAACATAATAAATTTGGCAAAAGTCAATGAAACCGAAACTTAACATATAAATTAAGAAACATGTCAATTGAGGAAAAAAGCAAAATAAAAGGCATTAACGTTGAAACGGAAACAGCTTACATCTCAAGTAATAGACCATATATTTAATTTAAATGACACTGGCTTGAAATATTTTGGTATAAATATTATTATTATTTAGAACGGCAACCTCCGTTCAAAGGGCTGTCATCATTTCTTAGAGAAGGCAAAGTCACAACAGAATTAAGTTATAAGACCAATTTTTCATAATATCGTATAGTTGAGTAGACAAGGGTTGGCATACTCCTCATTGCACTAGTCTTGAAAAACTTTAAGTGATATTCAAAAATTCAATCGCTAATCATTCGGTACAGTATATATATGTTAAGTATCTAAAATACAGTAGAATACGAGTATAAAGTCGACACACTTCAATAAAATTACTATTCACGTTAACTCTAAAATGTAATGAAATGTATTTCGCATGCGATTCAAAAATTAATGTTTATGAAAAATACTTATACATTGCCTTGCATAGAATATAACTATACAAACAAATAAAATTGATGCATCTGTTCATAATATAAAAAACCGGCTCTAAGGAAATGTTTCACTGGCAGATTGGTAATAGTATAAGATTTTACATAGGCTACTTAAATAAAAGAAAAAGAATAGGGGTTCCGCGCAAAAAATTAAAAGCTTAAAAATCGAGATAACACAATTACATAATTTAAAAGTAATTTACTAGTTTAGATCATGAGCAACTTATACCGAGTTTTCAGAGCGGTTATCAATTTTGGCTCTCGGCAACCCTAGCCCATAAGTGATCTAAATCCTCTACATTATATTAATCCTGTGAATGAACTACCTATTAAAACGGTGTTATTCTGATATCGATGGTGTTAAAATGTAAATTCTGTGCTATCAAATCTCATCGTAGCATAATACAGAAATTTAATACTAATTTATAGGTCAATAAATATATATATAATGGCTTAGTCCCGAGCTCTCCATGGATTTGTTCGTTCGAAGGTCGTATTAAGTAGTTGTACACCGCAGTGCCTGAAACAGGGCAGCAACTTGTTGAACTCTGTGAACTTGTATATCTGACGTTATAATAGATTATGCTTCGCTTTAATAAGCATTTTGATTATTTGAATTGTTGACTGCTCTATATAGAACTATTTATTTGAGTGATTCATGCGTCTGTTCATCATAAAGTACTGACTAGCACGTTTTCCGTCTAGACCATCGAAATAGCTAATAACCTTTCCCAAGAATTCAGTTATCAAAAGCAAAAAAAAAAAATTCTGCCCCTGACAGTCGCGTGTCAACCTCTACTCATTAACAAGAATGTTTTAGTGTTATAACTGAATCTTTAATGGGAATTCTTTCTAGATCCTGTTGATCTAGAATTTCAATTAAGGGTTCGGTTCTTGAGTAAATTCTTTAAACTACCTTACTTTACTCAGAATAACTTATGCAGCCCTATATCTTTTTAACTGACGGGCTGCAGCTCGACTTAGTTACCGTGTAAATTTTACTTGCGCTAAATCACGCGTTATACTCAACACAAAATAAAAGGCCCGTTTTGACGTTTGTTCTCGTGGCGTAACTAGTTATGAACCTATACGATTCGGTATTCGATACTCAGGATGAATCGAATCCAGTTTGCATGGGGATTTAATCGATTTTAATATGTATGTAAACTGCATTGGATTAAAGTTCTGATTAGAAAAAATTGCTTAACCTTTGATTTTGTAGATATTTTAAAACAATACAATTTTATTAAAGGTCAATTTACTTATATTTAATATTTTTTTTACAATAACATTCACTCAATCACAAAAACAACAAGAATAATTAAATCAGTCTTCAGAATCAAAACACAAGTATTAAAATAAATAAAAATAAAAGTGCGCGTCGGGCTTGAAAAAAAATATCTCACTCGATATTTTCTTTCCTTAACTGTTTATTAATAGTCTGTGGGCTACATGAAAAAATCGTTATGCACAGCACTTAGCCGAGTGGGCGGTACCTGTCAATGAAAAATGTAATGATCTTTAGAACATTTTAATTGATAAAAAATTAAGAACTTCATGGGCGCGAACTGTCAAAGTGGGCCTTTTATTTTGTGACAACTATAGTGTAAAATATATCCACTGCACGCAATATAGAAAGAAAACTATGCAAATAATTTAAATTAATAATTTTGTTAATAGGATGATTAGCATTTATTTGCTACTTAGTGTTGTACTACCCACTTAGCCACTCTTATAGATTTAATTTTTTTTTAATAAATTTTGAGAATGAGTCAAATTTGCATGTAGTGGAAAGATCGGTTATTTCACTATATATATAAATCAATAATTGAGTCTGTGTGTCAATAATTAAGCTTAATGACGCTGGGATAACAGTGACAGCAAAAAGAAGAAACTGTTCAAGGTACAATAGACTTGGTTTTTTTTGGACCGCACCAATTATACTTTAGACATGCTAGATTTAAATGAAGATAAATATCTGTAGTTGCTGTATGATATTGTTTTTATTTTTATAACTTCTGCAATGGCAATCATTCAGACTTCAGTAACAATAACTCAGGGAAACAACAAATTGTAATTAAATGCAAAATACCTTCCGAAATGACCTTTGCTTTCTTTCGCTAGTTCAACTCGTACTACATGTTTTTATTAGTAGCTGAATCTATATAGAAACCATAACCATATACAAAAAATCCATCCAGAACTTATTTATCAACTGAAACAAGTTGTTAACGGGAATTAACGTGATCAATATCTACGCATATCACTAGAAAATTATATTTAGCAAATGGCACGGAACAGTAACTTCAAAATGGATAGCTTTTCCAAACCGGACAGTTTCATTAACTATCCAGTTAAAGTTGATACGAACCTGTCTTTCAAACGCGTGTGGGCGACAACTAGTATTTTATGACTTCCGATGATAGACGTATTAATATACTTAACAGTTATAACTATGGATTTGTATCGCATCAAAGCAAATACGGTGTGTTAAATTCCTACTTTGAATTGGCCTAGTTGTTCAAACAAGTATGGAACTGATCTGGTTGCGAAGAAACATTAACATGTGGTAATAATCAGGTCATTTTTATTCCACAAATAAGTGATACTGACCTAGTTTTAAAACCAGAATAGTAACGATAGGTCATTGAATGATAATAATGTAACTTACTAACAGTCTGGTTGCTGTGATCTTTTCTCTTTTCTATGGTGGGAAGTTAACACACGGCACACCTGATAGGAAGCAGTTGCAGTCCAAAACGATTACAACTGCATTTTCTGGTACGAGATAACGTCAGATTAAAATGGGATCTATTTTAATCAGCTATTTCCGATACTTTATTATTTTAATGAAGTTATTTTTTAGTTTTATCAATACAATAAAATAATTAGAAGATCCACGAATGTCCAATCAAAATTTTGTTCTTGGTTTCTGTCCAGTATAATTGAAGGTTGTTTATAATACTATCGTATGGTGGTATCCATAGGGGTCCGAAAAGAAAGTATTCTATATAATCAATTAATTTCCTAGTGAATTTTCGTTTCATTTTGAATACAGAAAGAAATTTAGAGATCAAGTCTTATCATAAGCGATTCTTACAGAGCACTTTCTCTAATGTTAAATTTCGTGCTGCATTACGTACAGTTGCATCGTTTTCTTTTTTGTGAGGCTCTACTTTTTCAATTTCCTTCACCTTAGAAAGCGGCATCGCACGAGCTTTCCTGTGATTTTGCAAACACACTTTAAATAGACGCTACATTACATTTCAGGAACACCTATTAAAAGTCACCATCAGATAATTTTATGCAGCCACGAATGTATTACGAACTGGTGGAAAACAAACTCGAGTCGAAACAACTAACAAGTACAGACCAACTAAGCACAATCAATATTCCAAGTCGCGGTTCTGTCACATCGATAACGAAGTCGAGTTTCCGCGTTCGCGTCGATCTATGCTAACTGATAAGCCAACAGCAAACAAGCAAGTAACCGTATCGGACAACGAACCTGCTTGTGTTTGCAAGTATTGGAATACTGTTTTGTAACCGCCCGATCGCTCATAGATACCTAATTTTAAATATTTTGTAGGTAGTCTGAGGTAAATTTAGAGTCAGGGCATAGCTGAAATCACGAATATGCTGGTAATGTTGTAGCGACAAATCAAAGTGTTGCCACTCTCAATAAAAGATAGGTCAGAAGCACTAGTCACAAAACTCACAGATCGAAGTGTGAGTTTTGCGGTCCACACTTTAATATTTACTCATTTTGGAGTAAAACTATCGAGTAATACCGTATGTGAGTACCCACCATTAGACGGAGATAGGCCATAGTGTGAGAATTAAAAAGTGTGTAGTGTTTTTGTTGTACCATGAGTTGAAACATAATTACGATCTCTTCTGATCGAGATAGGAAAGAGCTACGTTGATATAATAACACTAATTACAATTAACCTCAAGACTATAAAATATAGCCGTAAACATACCTACCATTACGTTTCACTCTGACATAATCAGTTGACCTAATTCTTAATTGATTTTGTCTCAAAATTTTACTCCCACCTAACATGATTGATGTGATCAATATTCTAAAGCATATTAGGGCACTTCTGACACGACATCGACAGTATGATAAATATCAAGCATGTCAGCTGACAAGGTCACGATTTAATTACAACATCTAAAACTAATGGAAACTAAAATTCTAATAAAACTTTATACCGCCTCTAAAACTGTCATCCCCGTATGTTACACATAAATGAGTCAATCTAAAATTGATTAATGAACGTCTAATTGAAGACTAAAAATAGCTTAAAGACAAAATACAGATTGTATGTAACCTTGTTATTTATAAGCTTGAAGTATGTTCAATTAATACTAACACAGCGATATTTCGAGATAAATTCTTAAAAGGTTCTTAAAAATATGCTAGACAAGTGGGAATATAATATTTTGCATTTAAATGCAAGTACTTACCAAAGGTTTTCTATAAAAAAACGATATCCTAAAATTTCTTTCTTTCTTAAAACACACTGCAGAGTTATCAAATCAAGTGTTATGCTCAATGTCCTCTAACAATCCCACGCACCGCAATAGACAAAATTTATTCGTGAAGTAGTATTGTTTAATCATGGTTTTCTGGACAGGAGACCTATTCACAGTTGGGTGGCTCTGAACGGGAAATCACGTTGTGCTCTACTTACCTCCTTTGCACATTTAAATAAAAGAACTGAGGGAGCTTGGTTCACTATCCCTGCCTGTCACAATTCGTTGAAGCTTTATAAAAACCAAATTTCCCTCTTTCGTTATATTTTTATTGCTTTTATCATCTTTACCTGTTTCGAAGGACTTAAAACTTGGTAGGCTACCACTGACCTTGCACGACATATTATATGAAAGACCGTATAAATGAAGTCACGGATTTCTTTAGATAGGGTTTAGGCCAAATGTAGTGACAAGAACATCAGGTCCGTTTGCGAATAAATGCATTTTATGTATGTAACCGATTGCCGTTTCCTCGGCTCGAAAAATAGGATAAGTATTTGCACCATATAGTATATCTACTGAATTCGCAAGGAATTGCGATACTTGCGATAGCCATCCTCCACCTTGCTGACGAATAATAACTACATCCAATGATGCAAGTCTTATAGTTACCTTCTTTAAACAAACGTAGACAATAGTTTTACAACCGCTAAAATATTACATTGCGTACAAACATGAAAATTATGACCAGTATGCCATACAGAAACAAAACCGACACATAAATAAAAGAGATTATGCAAAACGTAACCAGTAACATATCTCTACGTGCTTGTAGGAGCGGAATGGAATTAAAATGCGTGCGATTGTAACAGCGCCATCTGCTACAGGTCCTTTTCGTTTGTTTGCGCATCAGTGCATTACCCTGCCCAGACTCGTACATACGTGCGTTTTAATGTTTTAAATAGAGTAAAAAATTACAGGCATGAATTTCTCTTTACTGAAAGTCTGTGGATTTATTTTACATATTTCATGCTGGTATACTCTTCGCCAGGGATTACTTTCATCAGTATTTATTTTAAACAGTTTTGAGGGTAATAAAAATAGAAAACCCTTCAAAGAAAGACCACATCTCGCAAATAGTCTTTTCTATGAATTTTTTTTAAAACATGTTTTCTATCAGTTAGGTAAATCAAATAAGCCCAAACATGACAGGTTTATATTGTTTAGTTCCGAAGTTCCTATGGACACCTTCCGACTCCATCATCAGACCCTAAGATACTCAAGTACCCCAAATTAGGGCCTTTTTTGACGTCAGGAAGTGGTTCTAATTGGGCTTCCAAGATTTTGACCCATACTAACAAACTAGCAGAAAACTGAGCAAGTTAAAACTTAGGACTACAAAAGTTACTTTTAGACGATCATTAGGCTTATGAACTTGGTCTACTATTATAGTACAGAAAAATTAAAACTTATGGTAACCTGAAAACGACAGATCTACATTAACGCAATTGAAGGCTGTACATTACAAACACTGCTGTACAATACAAGCTAGTACATTAGAAACAAGCATTAAATCTAAGCAAGACATAGTACATTCAGATAAATATCATCTTTATTGAATAGAAAATCATTTTTGTATTCTGAATATCAAAGCAATTATCTCTTCTATCACTACCCATTTAACATGGTCCACTAACAATGAGATATCATGTTGCATATCTGGACTGCAACAAACGAATGAGCGTTCTGTGACAGCTAACAAATGGCTTAGATCGGGTTAATCGGCTGGTCTGCGTGGCCACAAGTCAGACGCAGAAAAGTCACCGTCACGCTATCCAGTCGTAATAGGCCGGTTTATCATTGATATACCTATGCAGATTTCTAGATGAGTCATTGCATTAAAATAGTTTCCTGTTCCTCCTGAGCTAAAATGTTTGATGTGAAAGTTTGAAAGGATGAATAATTTTTGTTGCTTTTCCATTCAAAAAACGGATTCCGTGATCGGATGTAAATGAAATTTAGCACACAGATATAGATATTATATTTAAAATCTATGTTGTTACTTTCTGTTAAGAATATATTTTCATAAAAAAGTTTATTTTCGGCTTTATTGTAGATTTTCACATGTTTCTATGCGAACACAAAAACAAAAAAGGGCTAAATACTATTTTCTTACGACTAAAAAATTATTAGTGTTATTTCAATGCTAATCTTTGTAGCAGTACGATAAGGGTGATAGACGACGATTGAGCAGTTATATTTTATGTGCTACCTAAAAGTACAGCTACAAAACTGTTGCTGTAATAGATCTCTTCATAAATATTTAAATATCAGAAAAATCTAATCCGACACCAAGGCATTTGACTCAACTGGGCTCAACCATGATGTCGATGGTATCAAAACATGACATAAAGGGCTTGTTAGTTAGTAGATACCTTTTCTGATACTTGACTCGTCTAACACAGATGGAGTAGTAGTTAACACAGTTGAATGTATGGTTAGTCAGATGGGTAATAATATAACGATGCTTGGTATATTGTTTTCAACACCCTAATTTTGTGTATACAAAACATTCAAATCAATTGGAAATCGCTACGTGTCGCGTCTGCCTAACTGGCTACGGGGGTAACAAATATCTAGTCGAGTTACTTCTGCCGGTACCCGGATAAGAAGGGTGGACTCAGGTCTACCCAGACGACTTCTAGTCATCTTTTCTTACCCGGTCAGCTGGGTAAGAAATGCGGGGTTGAAGTTGTAAGAGAGTGTGTGCCCATGATCTGAATACCATGAATATCTAAAGACGTAGTGGAGTAGAAATTTTGGAAAGCGGACCCCGAGTTACCAACTGAAAACATTGCTGAATCGTTAAAACATCGTTGAATCATCGCTAATGGTGAAACTACAGTTATAGGTAAGCTATGTTTGCTTTTGTGCCATTAAAATCAGTCTGCCTTAACGACGAACGTATTATCACTCACTGGCAACTTTCCAAAGCAGGTTTTAATCACTACTATGTCTCAAATTGTGTTACACCAAGCCCCATTTACTAATCCAAAAACGGCACCGCTAGCCGCAATTAAGATCTCTTTATCACGATTACAAAATTTAAGCGTAGTGTACGTAAATTCAAACATTTTGCAAGTTTAATTTTTCCATATATAGGGACAGTTTGTTATTTATTGTGGTACTGCATAAATAAAAATACTCTTTTACGTAAAGTTTATCTTTATAATCAGAATGGCTGTTACCCGCAACTCCGACAGCGTGGAATTGTTACAGACTATAAATGTATCTCTGTGCCAAGTTTCTTCAAAATCTTCGCGGCAGTTCCGGCTTGATGAAGTAACAAACGCGCATACAGATGTGGGTAGGTAGATGATGATCCAAGACATCGTCAGTATACAACGTAACGATGATCATAATGATAGTTACGATCGCGAAGATACGCCAAGTTTTAAAGGGAACAATTTTAAAATCATTTCGCTTCAATTACAAACACATGACCGATAGATCAATCATCAGGTGAAATCCATCAAATAAGACACATTTTGTAAACATCTATTATACACAAAATGTGTTCTAATATATATATTAGTTCTAATCACGTTAATCAATATTATGAGAGGTGGCGGTACCGTATACATAAATCTCATTTGTGTTCACTACCCTATCGCACACCCCGTACAACAAAGGCGTATCTGGAAAACACCAACTTTACAGGAGAGCCAAAAAACAGTTTGTTTCTGGAATATTGCCTGAACTAATAATGATAGTACTTTGTATCATATATCATAAGAAGCCTCAAAATGAGCTCTTTAATATGTATTTACTGAAATTAAAGATAGATTTACTATTTTCATAGTACAGGGAAAATTAACAATTACCTATTTATTGTATTAGGGTTTTCCTTAAGTAACTGTTGGTAAATAAACATACACCTTTTTTGCTGTTTAGGTATAAACAAAACATGGATCTTATGTGTACATACGCTTTTATTGCTTATTTTTCCTAGTGATCTAACCTCGGAGCTTTTAGTTTTAAGTACTTATAGCACGTTTATTTTTGAAAATAAATAATGAGTAAGTTTATATAAGTGTATATTGCAGTGATAATTTATTAAGGTTTTTTAATGTATGTGACACACTCATTTATTGCACGAAGAAATATTTTACAGAGTTATACATATTTTCTTATATTTTCATAATAACAAAAAATAACTTTACATTTTAATTTGAGAATTGTGGGTATCTAATTTGTTATGATTTTACAACTACTGTACAATATATCAAAAAGAGTTTGGTGATTAATTGCAGGAATACAACGAGATTATAAATATATATTACTAGAAACCCGAGACCCGGCTTCGCCCGGGTGTAAATTCCAGTTTTCCAATAAAATATAGACTATGACACTCACGAATGACGTGGCTTTCTATTGGTGAAAGAATTTTTAAAATCGGTTCAGTAGATCCCGAGATAACCCTTTACAATTTAACAAATATACAAACACACAAACTTTACCTCTTTATAATATACTAGCGACCCGGGACCCGGCTTCGCTGGGTGTAAATTCCAGTTTTCCAATAAAATATATAGCCTACGACACTCACGAATGACGTGGCTTTCTATTGGTGAAAGAATTTTTAAAATCGGTTCAGTAGATCCCGAGATTACCCATTACAATTTAAGAAACACACAAACTTTACCTCTTTATAATATTAGTACAGAAGTATAGATATTTTTTAATAATTCTTTATTTTGTACTTATTTTGCTAACTATAAGCAATTTCTTACATCTATGAAAGTTAGAAAACGAAAAATATGAATTCTTATTATTATATTTTCACAACCATAGCTATATTTAAACAATAACAAAATCAGAATGGCACGCAACGGTCTTTAAAACTGTGGTAAGTAACTTTTACATAATAATTATACTACAGCACGTCAATTAATCAGGTACCTACAATAATCAATACATTTTATAGGTACCTAAAACCAATATCATTGCCTAAAACTCAAAGTCCTGATTGACTGATTGACCTAGAGACAACGCACAGCCTAAACCGCTGGTCGTAGAGACTTGAAATTAGCAGAATGTCTGTGTTTTGATGCGTATGTGTGTACTAAGAAAGGATTTTTTTAAATTCAAACCCTAAAGCCCTAAAAATGTTTCAAAAACATGCTTTTGTTAGAACTCAAGAACGGCTGAACAGATTTTCATGATCTATGATTTTTTGGATTTTTTGAACTAAAAGTGACTTTGTCTAAATTTCCATAGAGTATACTACTTTGTTTCTTATTGCTAAAAGACAAAGAGAATATATATTTATTTTTAGGGTTTATATACCTTATTAGGAAAAAACAACTCTTATAGGACCTCTTTGTTGTCCTTCTGTCCGTCTGTCAAGGCCTCTTTCTCAGGAACACATAGAGGCATCAATTGGTTCGTGCTGAAGATATATTATGTTAGAAGACGATGTTATATAAGGAATTAAATGCATCTAAAGAGTACTTTCCGTTGATATAAAATCATCTAATTTGGTGTAAAGCAAGGTATAGTACAAATGTAGAAAAAAATCTATAATACCTGAGTATGTAGTTAGCCACCACACAAAAATATATCATTATGTAGGTAGGCGTGGAGAAATTAAGTCGAAACTAGCATGAAATATTTTAGGTCTGCACGTCTTGAAGCTATGAAAAAATCAAATCAATGCAAGCAAATTTAAAAATGCAGGCAGCAAATTTCGACATTATTTACAGGATACTTCCTGTGCATAAAGGTTTGAGGTCTGCCACAAGAGAAATCGAGGTGAGTTCCTGTACTGTATGGGAAAGGAGCTGACGTCCGAGCGTCACTGTTGGGGCTGCTCCGTGGACACATCGCCAATTCACACACTGGCAAAGTACCCAGGGTAGATGGATGAAATATCTTTGAAGCAGATTTAGATTCCTAATAACATGTCGGTGTCGGCAGTGCTGGCGGCTGGAACCGGTCGGGGTCTCTGGCATATTCTTACTAGGACACACCAGATTCCTCGATCACACATGCCAATATTGCGATAGACCTTGTGATTTTAATCGGTTGAAGTCCGACATGCCTACCTCAACGTTGGCTCCGGTGAAGTGAAGCTCGAGGGAATTTTCGCTCGAAAAAAGAAAGAGCATATTCCCGTTGGCACAACTTTTTTTTATACTACGTAGGTGGCAGACAAGCACACGGCCCACCTGATGGAGGATGGTACTCAGTTGGACTGCTCATTTCGGACGGGAGATACCGTCGTGTCCTACCTCCTTTGCGAAAGGAAAACTGCAGAGACCGTACCTTTACCCACATCACCAAAAAACGACGAAAACGACTTTCTGTCGCGATGCACGGAACTGTAAGGAACCTTGAAGGGTTTGACAGAACTATCTACTACCTACCACTGTTTACCAAGGCTTAAAAAGACTTGGTGGCGACAGCCAACATCCACGCGGGCGGAGCCGCGCGCGGGTAAGCTAGTAATCTATAAAATTATAAAGGATTGAGTTCACATACGTTTCAGAATAAGTTTAACAGTGACGCTTAAGTGAAGTTACGAAAAATTTATTCAAAAATATATCGTGCAATAAAGGAGTAAGTAAACTTACGAATGCACATCTTTAAATTTGGCCTGAGCAATAAAGACTGGATTGCGATTACGTACATATTGTTAATGGTGTGAATAAATTATGCATCTAGTAATTATATTTACGTTTTTTTTGCCAGTTAATTATGATATTTCTCAAGGAAGTAGCTTTTGTGTTTTTTCTTAACCATTTTCTTAGTTTTTTAAGGAAAATTACGAAAAAAATATAGAACATGTGTCGAAGTATTTTACATCAATTGGCGAAATAAAAAAAAAATTGCGTATGTGTATATACTCCTTTGTTGTACGGGGTGTGCGCTATCATAGCTCAAGTACACTATCAATGTGAATTTACTCTTGACACGTTAGAGAGGTTAACAATAATACTGTCAGTTATAGATATGTACTTGAATTCTCGTTTACCTCTCTATTTAAGCAAAATTAATATGTTAGAATTGGAATAATAATATATTGATATGTGAGAAAAATACGGAATAGATGGTATAGTAGTATTCGAAACGAACAAAGATATTATTTCAATCTAGTATTTGCCTGTATTTAAAGTCTGACTATACTTTCCTCTGCTTTATTTCTTAGTGCTTCAATATGAGCCAATATGTTGCTTATTGGATCATATTAGAACATAATGGATTAGGATAAATATGTTCTGAAAAACATCCATTGATTTTGTGGGAGTACTGGGAGTTGTCACACGAGAATTATCTCACGTTATATTTTTTTCTTACTTAGTAGGTACGTCTATCATCATCATTCTCTGAACCTTTTTCCCAATTCAGTTGGGGTCGGCTTTCCAGTCTAACTGTGATGCGGCTGTACTTAGTACGTCTATCAATATTTTCAATTCTAGTTTGGTTCTTAACCAACTTATTACAAATATACACTTTATGATGATTTGAACTATGACTAGTTTATTTCCTTAAAATCATTTGACACATCAAAATGCTGAGGTTTTCGGTTTTATACACTAAAATATAAAGTCAAAAGTCCTGCTTATTTTTTCTTATCAAAATAATTAAGATTTAAGTAAAATGATAAAAGAATCATGCAAGTTTTCGACATCATTTAGCAACTTTATTTCTGCGGTAGTTCGGAGAGGCTCTATTTATCAGCCGCTATTTATCGTAACGAGTTCGCGCTTTCCTGGAAGCTCTCCACGTGCCTTCTAAGTGCCTTATCCATTTCACTGCCAGTTTCATAAGATATGTAGAATAATGTATTTCATGTAGGTAGTACAAAATTAAATAGACGTGAATGATCATTAAAAACAAATAGCACAGCGTTAAACTTTAAATTTCCTTGACGAAGAGAACATTAAAAAGTTAGAGAAACTCATTTCATCCGTAATTAGTTCACTGAAATAATAACTTTCTTGTAAGTAAATACTATGCCGATTCCAGCACCTATCATTTAAAAATATTTATTTTTATTAAAAATATAGTTCAATTTACCACTCTAATTAAAAATCAAATGGTTTTTCTTCAAAATATACAAGTTGACTTGAAATTAAATTACAACATTAAACTTCTTAATATTTGTGTTTCTGCGATAGGAATTATATAATATTTAAAAATTAATGAAGTCTGCCATCATAATTATATATAAATGGCCTAACATAATCGCAGCGGGTTTCCATAACATAAAATGGCGAATATTGTATGTTGTTGTAACCAGGTGCATTATGTATGTACCTACTACCTACATAAGCTTGCTCTATTATAAAACATCTTACTGATATTTATTTTTCAATGGTAGTGTGGGCAGGATGAAGGGTTCCATGCTATCTTTTAACTACACCGCGGTTGTCGTTACGGAGGGGATTGAACTTCGCCGGAACAGCTAAGCTATCACCTGTTGTAGATAAAGGTATATGTTATTCTACGTCCCTAATATGGATAGATTAATAAATCCATCTATAGTAAAGACATAAAATGACTGATATAAGAAATACTTCATAGCGCAATCGTAATTAGAGGCTGGGAACCAAAATAGCACAGGTGTTTCTAAAAAATATTTCTCATAACTTTCTATATAATTTTTTATGTTACGTACGTACGTTGGTATAATGTAGTATTTCAACTAAGTACCTACTTAAAAGGCAATCGGTCTGTATCAAAAGGGCTTTGTATAGATTCTGAAAAAGAAAAGTAAGATACCGCCTGTAACAGGTTACATTCAATATACAGAATTTACCTCTCTACAGTTTTATTATAAGTTTTTCATCAACTGGGCACATTTTCCACAACCCCCGTTGCTATTCAGTATTTCATACATGAAACAAGCCCAATAAGACACGACCAGGAAGTCAAACCGGGAACTTAAGCACAATGTACTTATATTCGAAAAATTGTTTTAAAAAAATTGTAAGCGCGGCCACTATACTGTATGTATATTATCATTTTTAGTATTTTCCACGAAACTGTAATTAATACTCAACACAGAAATATAACGGAATCAAAGAAGCTCTAAATAAGATGAAATTCTCAAAATAATCTCAATCCTGAGTAAAATAACGATGCTTACTTTCGAGTTTTGGACGTATCGCAAACAATCTAGCAAATAAACTGTCAGCAATTTGAAACTCAAACTGAACCTTTATCATCAAGATATTTGGGTCTCAAATTAAACTGGGTCGGATCTCATTAAGCCCATTTCCGAGGACAAAGATTAACTCGCCCTATGTGGGAAAATCACTAACATAAACACCGCTTAACAGGGTTTCCCATTTCGCTGCCAATATTGAATCGGCCGTCTTGGAATTCATTTGATGGAAATTATTTGCCTTACAAGTACTTTAGCATTTCCAATCGACTTAACCAAATGATTATTCCTCTAATCGAAAGCGCGATTTCGAATTTTGAACTCCGGATTCGATTTTTGGGATAAAGAAATTGCCGGAAGCAAATCGGATATCTATGGGTTACTTTATTGACTATATTATATACAGAGTAAAAATCTCTAGAGAAGACATACAAAAATAAATAATTCATGCTTCAATTTTATAACAGTCTATATAAATCAATATTATTGAAATGCTTCTAAATTTTTGTCTGTCTGTCTGTCTGTTTGTACTATAGATAGCCGATGTTATAAGGCGTAGGTAAGTCAGACTACTTTTAGATATTGTATAAGGGTTCCTTCCACCCAAAAAAAAACTAAGCTATGTCCACCTGAATGAAGTTGCGAGCACAACTGTTAAAACTAGAATTAACTACAGCGCTGAAATAATTATGTTGTTTTATGTTTCAAGTGATAATAACAAAAATCGCCTTGACTCTGATGAATCTTTATTATTACTTCAATTGTACTTCGAAGACAGTATCCATCAATTAATAATATTATAATACTAGCTTCCGCCCGCGGCTTCGCCCGCGTGGAATTCGGTATTGCCACCAAGTCTATTTGAATGAAACGACTCTACACTCGACTTTCCACTCCGCTGTTCACTCCACTCTCCACTCCACACTCCATTCCACTGTTCACTCCACTCTCCACTCCACACTCCACTCCACTCTCCACCTCCACTCTACTGTCCAATCCCCTCTCCCGACTCCACCCTACATTCCACTCTCCACTTCAATCCCACTCCACTCCACTTTCCACTCCACTCTTCACACCACTCCCCTCTCCACACCACTCCCCACTCCACTCTCCACACCACTCCCCACTCCGCTCCACTCTCCACTCCACTGGTCTCCACTCGTCTAGCCAAAACCTTTCGGATAAAAAGTACTAAGCGGATTTTAGTGCGAAGTTTTCTTGGTCAGACCTAAAATTTGGAGATACGACAAAAAGTTTCTTTTTCCTTATTTATTGGTTTCACCTTATACCATCTTTACAGAGTTCACCTAAGGCGACAGTGTGGACATCATATACCTTTATAACAGTACTTTTAATTGTAATAATCGATATTTGAAAAAAAAAAGACTTGGTTATGTTGACCACACATATACACTATTTTTTTGCAATCCTTGTCTGTTTGTTCGTGATGGACGCAAAAACTGCTGAACAAATTTTGATGCCGCCTTTTCATTAGAAAGGTCTTGGTTTTACATAAAATCTGCCGTATGTTTGATTGCATTTGGTTAAGTAGAACCGGGGATATGACCAAAAAACAATTACCAACCAATCGACTCCCATGGGCAGAGCCGCGGGTATTAGCTTGTATAAAAAGTAGCCTATATATTACTCCAGACTATAATCTATCTCTGTACCAAATTTCAAAACCCGATCTATTCAGCCGTTTTTACGTGAAAGAGTAACAAACATACATACAGATATCCCGACTGATCAACTCCATGGGCGAAGCCGCGGGTAGTAGTTTGTATAAAAATTAGCCTATATGTTATTTCACACTACACTCTATCTCAGTACCAAATTTCAGCCAGATCCATTCAGCCGTTTTTACGTGAAATAGCAACAAACATAATATTTGGACATCCCGACCGATCGACTTTGCGAGCGGAGCCGCGGTATTAGCTTGTATAAAAAGTAGCCTATATGTTATTCCAGACTATAATCTATCTCTGTACCAAATTTCAACCTGATCTATTCAGCCGTTTTTACGTGAAAGAGTAACAAACATACATCCAGATATCCCGTCTGATCGACTCCATGGGCGAAGCCGCGGGTATTAGCTTGTATAAAAAGTAGCCTATATATGTTATTTCACACTGCACTCTATCTCGGTACCAAATTTCAGCCAGATCCATTCAGCCGTTTTTACGTGAAATAACAATAAACATAATATTTGGACATCCCGACCGATCGACTTTGCGAGCGGAGCCGCGGTATTAGCTTATATAAAAAGTAGCCTATATGTTATTCTAGACTATAATCTATCTCTGTACCAAATTTCAACCCGATCTATTCAGCCGTTTTTACGTGAAAGAGTAACAAACATACATCCAGACATCCCGACTGATCTACTCCGTGGGTCGACTGATCGACTCCGTGAGCGGAGTCGCGGGTATTAGCTTGTATAAAAAGTAGCCTATATGTTATTCTACACTTTAATCTATCTCGTTACCAAATTTCAGTCAGATCTATTCAGCCGTTTTTACGTGAAAGAGTAACAAAGATATATCTAGAAATCCCGAACGATCGACTTTGCGAGCGGAGCCGCGGTATTAGCTTGTATAAAAAGTAGCCTATATGTTATTCCAGACTATAATCTATCTCTGTACCAAATTTTAGCCAGATCCATTAAGCCGTTTTTGTGTGGCAGAGTAACAAACATACATCCAGACATCCAGACATCCAGACATCCAGACATCCAGACATCCAGACATCCAGACATACATTCTTACAAACTTTCGCGTTTATAATATTAGTAGGATGATATCCGTGACACAATATACCCTTTACCGACACATTGAGGTAGGATTCAATACGCCCGCATGTATAGGAGTGTACTGTACATTGAGTACCTACACGGATTGGCGGGAGAGGGGCGGACTGGTGGGAACCGACAACACGTGTTCTGAGTGTTCCTTCACATCTCTCTCTCCGTGTGAACAAGATGCACACTGCAGGTTATTGTGTAGAGGTTAAGGAACTTATCTTTGAATTTCGATGTTTTGGATGGCTCTAATTAATCTTGAGTCGTAGTAAACTAAATTATGTTTTACCGACCGATCGGAACTAAGTAAGTTTTCAATCGGTCGGATTTTTTTGTTACGGTCAGTTTCGTGAAAATATGAATATTTAATTTATGAATATGTGACTTACAAAATTTTATGATGAATAGGGTAAGACTATAAAATTAAATAATGACAGTAAAATCATGGTTACAATAAGTACAATCTCAATTATAGTGCTGAACTTTACAAATTATTACCTTATTTTTGCTTACTCAGACTGCACTTATTCAGACCTTCAATACCTAATACTTAACGTGTAGGTAATATAGTGCGTGGATGACCAACTGCTTCCGAAATAATTAAATGTATAAAAAGACGCACACAAACCGTTAATAATCATATGTATTGTAATAATAAATCTTTAAGCTGTTCAAACTATAGTCGATCTGTCAATATAAAAGCAGTGAAATACCCAGGGGCTTGTTATCTACACCTTGTTATTTCCACACATCATGACGCGAATTTAGTCTCTATTTCTGGTACAATAATCCATAATCTTAATTGACAGTAAACTGAAATATTGACATCGATAAGTATTGCATGAAGTAGTATAATCAATATCTCCGTTTCCAATTTGGATGTTTAAATATTTCTTATGCATTTTTGAGCATAACTGTCAAATATAGACGTATTATTATTATTTTTGTTTAGACAGACATTGGTGTCGGAATGGTCCTATTAAAATCTCGTAAATCTCTTAAATAAATGCCAGTAAACCATCCGGGATTGCTGCGATCGTACATTCAGGTGTTTATACAATTTCATAACATACTTACTTAACGCCTGTATGTACTAAATGAGCTCGCACATATATGCAGTATATATACACCACTAATGTATACACCAGTCGGTTTATTCATTATCACATGAACTTATTAAAACCCAACTTATTAAGAAACACATTCATATTGATGATGCTTATTGAGGCCAGCATTGGTGTGCTTTGTTTTAACTTGCTAGAATAAAAAATCTAAGGTTAAGTGCTATTTAAAACACAAAATAGATGAGCTATCATTATCACAATTTCCTGTTACAAGACTTGGTTAAGAAAGTTTGAATAAACAAAAATGAATTTAGGCTTTATTCTTGTATTCGATAAAAAAGAAATGCGGAGATATTTTGAAAAGGCAAAATTACATTTATATTTTGTTCTAACAGATTGAACTAAATCAATCAATCACTGTTTAATTTATAATAAATATTACGCATTTATTTGCAAAATCATGTTTCTAAGTATGTTTATCTGTATTCTAGAACACATCACGCCATGTAGTAGGTATGCACTGGAATTATTAATTTCTTTATTATTTTTTCTTTGTAAAATGACACTGATTTCAAATTTCCTTCTCTCAGAGGTCTCCCTCGTTTTACTGTTAATTTGACTTTAATTCAAGTTGATAGCGGTTACTAATATAAGCAAACTATTTGCTTAATAGTTGATAGATTAGTAAAAATAGTATATCCAAAGATTTCGAAAACAGCGAATACAAACTTTGTAACACTCTTTTAGTATATGAAACATTAAAGGCGCGTATCGGACAAGGGACGATAGTTGCTGAACTCGATTTATGGCAGTTATTTCGGACGGTCGAACATTATCTAGTCCGGACGCCCCGGACATTCGACACTTGTGGATAAATTGCCAACTTTGACTTACATCCCTTCCTATATGTGACTTCTTTTTTGGGTTAATAGGTATAAATTTGTGAAATATTTTATAGTTTACAAACTACGTTCTGAATTATTGCCAAGTGTTGTTTAGTTGAAATAAATTCAGTTACAAAATTATAAAAAAGTTAAAAATTTTGATTGAGCAGTACTACTATTTTCAACCACTTTAGTGCTTACTAGTTTGATTATTATATTTTTCATTTTAATTAAAGTTGTCTCAAGTTAATTATAGACACTTTAATCATGATTAGAAGTTTATTATAATTTTATTCTGATGTCATAAAAGCAAATTTAATATCTAGATGAAGAAAAAATCTTGTCTTTGACGGTCAACCCGCGCGACGTGTCTTAATGATAAGACAGTTTTATTACAGTGATACTCGTATTTTCAAATTAATTTATGAAATAAGAAACCCATATTGAAGAGTTTTTAGTTTGCCATTCAATTAATGCGTCGCAATCGTTGAATGAGTGATCAGAAAAATATTTTTTTTAAACTTTGGCACGCAACACAAAAACGCAACTTTGCAATGCAAACACAAGCTTTGCTATGAAGCATCAATCATTAATACATTTTGCATGAAACTAGTGCAACAGGAACATGGCGAATGTATGGAAATATATGGATCCACCAAGATATTCGGGACCCAAATCAACCTCACTTTCTAGTCAGTAGATCTACTGATTAATAAAATTTATGAAAATAAAGAGGACACAGAAACGGCATAGGCTAGTAACATAATGGATTGAAAAGTTACGAGTTTCCGCAAAGGAAGAAATAGCATTAGTTTATATTTGCCCCGTCAACAATTATAAACTTCGAATAAAAATTTATTCCACAGGTCCCTACCCAATATAGCTTTATTAGCCATCTAATGGCGCAGTAACATCTGAAGGCAACCTTACTTTGGGTCGTAATCTCGTACGACGTTAAACATACGGGGATATGTTCCGCGTAATAGACGTTATTGCGATAGTAACCGTAATGGGACAGCAGTAATTACGCAGTGATACCAGCTCAAAATATTTTACCTTATACCTGTGAAAAATATATTATGGTAAATTTTTAAAATCAAAAATATTGAAAAAGAAATTTTATAGGTACACGAATAGACTAACAGAGTCGAAGATCGCATAAAGTGAAGAAGAAAAACCAGGAAAGTGGACTTTGCACTCCGAGGTGTACCTAATCCCTTTTTTCCGTGCGGAAATCCACATGGACGGGTATCATCATGAGGATTTCCGCACGGAACGACATAGAACGGCACGCTGGCCGCGGGGTGGGTAACCCGCGGTCAGCGGGGCAGGTTATGTCGGACTCTTACTGAATAAAACTCCACGCCGTCTAGGGTCTTCTGACGCCAGGGTGGGGATGCAACCGTGACATAACGCTGAGATGAAGAAGAGACTAACAGAGTCGCATTTAATATGAACGTAAGTATAAGTGATATCAGTGAGCGGAAGAATAAGCTAGATGGTTGCATGCCATAAAATATACGCGTCATAAATTGGCGTTGTAAGTTCTTAAGTCAGTCTTTAAATGGCGATTAAATTTCAGTAATGCTCGATTGGTTTGACGGCCGGTGGTCGTAGAGTCTGAAATGTGTAATATTATACGGTAAATCGTGAATATATGTGCGCATGTGTGCATTTGTGCTTACAGGCATAAATACTGGTGATAATTTAAACTATCACAGCCGAACAAACTCTTAGTTCTAAACATTGTGCTAATATTATAAAACTGATAATTTTGCTTGTTTGGTTGAACACCTGGAACTACTGGTTCGAATTAAAAAAATAATTTTGTATTGGATAGCGAGGAAAGTTAAACCCCTTATATTAGTATAGATAACTGTTAAATGTTCTAATAAGTAAATAAATAAACTTTAATTTTTATAAATTAGGTGGTACTACAAATACATAACTTAAATTATACAAGAGAGGCTTGTAGAAAGTAAACAATACACTAATATACTTCTGGTATCCAAGCTTCTATTCAGCATACATGCTTCGTAAACAACGAACTACAGAATAACCCCTTACGCAAATAAAGCCTTCAACATTTACTACTGTGTCAGCACGGTGACTGTTATTAGATAAAGAAAACGACTATGACAAAGAAAAGTGAATTCCGAAGCACCTATGAACATAGACATAATAAAGAGCGACGCTTTACAGAAGTCAAACACGTACAAAGGTCGACAACAATTTTTGCATACAGAACATTGTTGGAAATTGAAAGGCTTACCGCGTCATATGAATACACATAAAATACAAATAAAATTGTATCTTATTTCATAGGAATAGAATCATGTTTTCTATAAACGTGATGATACGAACGAAGAACACGGCACGCAAGAAGAATCTTAATAATGCATAACGCAGGGAATATGTTCAAATGCGTTTGTCCCACCTTAACACTACGACGACGATGGGGACTGTTTTGCCTTTTTTAAAGATTTTTATGTTGGGCTCTAGTTGGGCTTCTACGAATGGAGAGATAGATAATAAAAATAAAATAGTCAGATACTAAAATTCACTTTAAGTATATCTGTACTATTATAAAATTGTTAGTATAGTTACGTTTGTTCATTGGAGATATTTAAAAAAATAATTGTGTTATGTTAAATGAACTATTCGGAACACCATTTGTTTCTTGACTGTTTGTTCGCAATGGCCCCAAAAAGTGCTCAAACTCAACTCAAAATGGTCTTGTCCATACCTTAAATCTGTCGTATGTTCGATTGCAGTTGGTTAAGTCGGACCAGAGGTATGGCCAAAAAATGATAACTAACCTCCATGCGGGCGACGCCGCGGGAATCAGCTAGGTAATAAACCCATATCGTTTCAAACTAATTAAAACCCAAGGGTTATGAATAGTTTAAAACCGTAGCCCAAGCTCGCATGTAATGCAGAAGCAAAATGGAGTCTTTTGTAGTCACTTGACCCGAATGAGCAAGGTGTGTTTTAGTATTCCGAAAATATTTTTTTAATTTATAAATAGTAACCGCGGTGGCCTAAGTAGTGGTCTGGGTAATGGACTGCTGAGACGAGGTCTCGGGTTCCATCCCAGGTTCACCATGGCACACACCAATGACTTTTCGATGCTTTTCGAAGTTATGTGTGTATTTATCGCAGGTTTATAAGTGCCCAGTTAATGGCAATAGGCTCGCCACCTATTACATTGGAACCTAAACATAAACTGACGAAATGTAGGTGCTAGCACCTCTGCCTACCCCTACGGGGATATAGGCGTGAGTTTATGTTATGTTATGTATAAAAACCCTATCTAATATATGATTCAATTAACTTAATTTATTTTCATTAAAACATTAATGGATGTAGACGTAAACACCGTCACGTAAATCTTAGTTATTATTAAATATCAGATTCTAACTTTACTTTTCGCGTTCCATGATTACATTAATTATGTTAACCTTTGGAATGCCCTAATTAATGCATTAATTCCCGATAACATATTAGTGTAAATATCAGATTATTAAATATATCAGATGAATAAATATCTGATAATTAGCAAATGAATAAATATCAGATTATTAGCAAGTAAATATAAATCAGATATATATCGGGTAATTAAAATGTCAGCTTCTTTAGAGCAACGGAAGCGAGTGCGAGTGTAGCGCAGAAGGTCCGGCCCAGTCTGGCCCGTGTTCATTTTCCAGGTCGGACATAAATAAAATGTTTTGAATTTCTCTGCGGCCATTATTCTCTGTAACAACTTGGCTGTAGGAACAAACGTTCTATTAACTGCATGAGGTTCTTTTTAAAAGAAATGAGAAATGGGAATATTTAATACTCGTCTTCCAACTTCCCCTCCCAGAGATATACAGATACAGGCATGAATGGTGAAAATCCACCCTATAATTAGAAATGTGAAAGTTTGTGAAAATGTTTAGAATGTTAGTTAGGTACTCAATCACTCTCAAACGGCTGAACACATCTTGTGAAAATGTGGTACACGGATAGAATATAAGTACTTACTCTGAAATAACACATAAGCGTAACATTTTATTTTCGGAAAAGGGTTGCGGGAACGGGATTGGAGCTGAGCCGCGGCCAACAGTTAGTGTCTAAATATAAACATTTCAAGATCTTTTAACACTAAATACCTATAAATAATTATAATTTATATCGTGACAACTATCGTAAACTGCTATGATTTTATAGTATAAAGCTAAATCAATGGTTAGCAAGATAATAGAGGCAACAGCGCCGGAAATAAAGCCTTTGCCTATTAATAGTCACTTAACCAAGAAAACTTGTTAAAACGCGTGATTAAAATGCAATCTTAACGTTCATTCTGATAAATTTATACACCATAAAAGTGTCACTCTTAAAATAAATCTAGTTTTCGATATCACAATTTATCATATCACATTGTGAATGTGACACATCTGATTATGGAGTTATTTCGTTTGATAACTAGTTGTCGCCCATGACTACGTCCGCGTTAAGTTTGGAATTTCTTTCTGAATTTTTCTATTTTTTCTGTCTGAAATATTGACCTAAATTTGTAGTAGGTATTTTATAATTACGAGTAAATTTTTTATTATTTATACTAATATTATAACAAAGAAGGTCTCTTAGGCTTAATTTTTTTGATTGCAGGACAGTATTATACGTAAACGGGACTTAACGCGATACACGTTAAAGGTATATACATACCTTTGGATGCCTGACGTTTCGACCAGGTTACACCGGCCGTGGTCACAGGCTGACTGTTTCAGCCGTGCACGCCCTCCGTCGCCGAGTCCGTGAGTTATGGAACGCGAAAGTTTAAAAGTTAATAATGCAGGACAGTAATTTCTCAATATCTTTTATGGATAACAATGATGATGTGAAGTCTGGATGTTGACCAAGACCATACATGAGTTCTATCAAATCGCTAAATTGCATGAAGATCTGCCTTATTTAATTTATGATAAATATGTTTACTTAACTAAATTCATGACCAAACTCTTTCTTACTGTTCATAAATCCAAAATTTCTAGATTCGTCTGGTAATTTCTACATCAGATTCAAACATTGATCATGATGGACTAAGAAAAAAATTCTCGCCATAGGTTTGGCTTGAATTTTTTTGTTAAATATTCATTGTACAGTTTTTACCTCATAACTTGTTGATACTTTCGGTTTTAAAAAGGTACAAATTTCCAACAGATTTAATTTTAATCTTGTGACTCAATGTTAAAGAGTTGAACATCAGAACGTAATCCAATGCGGGCAGCTTGTTGCTCTTGCACGTCATGTAAGCGCTGCATTTAAAACCACAAAATGAATCACAAATGAAAAATTAAAATCACAAATGTGAGCAATGAAAAACGTTTGCCTCCTACAGGAGGTACTTCACCGTTTTTTCGGATAACCTTCTCACGGACTCTTTACATCGAAGCAATGATTCGTATCGTAAGTTTCCGGGCTTACAATTATTTAAGTGTAGATTCTTAAGGTACCCTAACATTACCTTAACTTTAATGACGATTGTTCTTTATTGTGCACTTTGTTTCTCATTGTCATAATTATACCATTAAAAATAACATATAATATTTTTATCATTTTACTTGTTCGCTCCGTCCCATACCTTCGTTTGAATATTGATAACGAAATACAATTTAATAAAAGTTTCATCTAAAGTCACATTTTTATCTCCTTTATGACCAGTTAGACGCAAGCTAGAATAAAAACTGGTCATATCATTGTCAACGAGCATTCATCAATCTTCTCTAGCCATTAATTGATTAGATTAGAAGCCCCTATTAAACCGATATCATAGCCACCCACACTCCTATTCTGAACCAATTTACCGAAATGCATTGACTCCTAAAACTGGATATACTCGTAAACAACCGTAACTTCTCAATTGTCCTCAGTTCCTTGCTCGTTTTCTATTGCCTTATAGATGGACTCGTTTGCGTAAACATCAATGTAGTTTATGATACTGTATATGGTTATTGATCCAGTAAATTGAGCGTCACTTTAATTCAGTTGTTATATTATTGCATCAGAAAGGCATCGATCATTTGGGATGTTAACTGTTGCCGACTTTGATGTGGATATCGATATTAATTGGCGTGTACCGTGCGTTTGACTGATCATAAATCTACAGGCAATCCGAGGTTCATTCGAAAAATAAAAGAATTCCTTTACGTTTTGTTATTGAACGATATTAATATGTTACTAACTACCACTATAATTATAAAATTGCCAGTTAATACTGAACCTTTTTTATTTCATGCAAAGACAACCATTATATTGTTACTTTCAAAATTGTTTTCATTTTCGTACCTTTGTATAATATATTTTTTACTGTCATTATCTGCCCTTTTGACTTGATTTGACTAAGAAGTTGATCTTTTAATCTTAAACATTTTGGAGTGAATCGATTTCGGTATTAAAGAATAAATTATATAAATAAATTGAATCGCCAGTCAGGGATTTCCTGTTTAAATCGGTGGAGACAAAGCCCTTTTAGTAAATCTTAAATTGAAGAGTGATGTAGATGCCCGGGGTGAATTGGAATACAAATACTTGTGTCAATTGTAATTATAAGTTACACTTATCTTCCATTTTTCTCAATAATCATGTTTAACTGTTGGTATTTGGAGAAATATATGTATGCTATGTACTATTGACATTTTCAACGTAGCGTAGCAGTAATGGTTCAAATAAAAGAAATGTCATCATCATCATCATCATCATAGATAGCAATGGCAATGACCATTGACCTGAACCTGCCAGTCGCTGCATACGAATTATCAGTATAATTTATATTTATATCTATTCATAAATTGAGAAATAAAAATAAGTCAAAAGCAGAATTAAAATGTCTTATATTAATTTAATTATAACTCATCTGTTAAGAGTTATTTATTTATTTGATATTTTTGAGTTGATAAACTTGTTTCGTAAAGAAACGAGTTGGTTAATTATTAGGTATCAGTGGGGCGAGCACGAATTTTCTTTCGAATCGAGTTCGAAACGTGTGCGATAGAAATTATATGAGATTTATACAGTTCCTTTTACGCACTATGTACAAATTTGATACATTTTTGTCACACACATTACGAACGCGATACGAAAGAAAATTCGTGTTCTTCCCACAGGCCGAGACCGTTTTGGTTTTCTAGATAAATACGCTCACAACCGTGACCCACAGGTTATATTTCACTTCAAAATAAATATTTATATACAGCAAGTTATGCATTTTATAATATTTAGATTATTGAACCGCCAGTAGTATCCATTGCTTTAACCATTCAATGTGGTGTACCTATTATTATTGCAAAATCCTGCAAAACCCGAACAGTTGAAGAATTCCAAGTCTTTATGATGCGATAAAGACCTTACTACCTTACCAAGGAGAAACATGCAAACGACATACCACAGTCAGTTGGTTTTGTGTTTATAGATCGACAAACAACCAAAGTTACTACACAGGTCGGCCAAAGTGGCAAACAGCTAGCAACTTGCTGAAGATTTGCGGCCCATGTAGTATGAATCGGTAAATATATATCAGGCTATAAAGATTACTGGAACAGACTAGATGCGGGAGTCAAAGAACCAGGAACCAGTTGAACGTCTACCTGTACACTATATAGGCCGTCATTACCAAAACCAAATAAAATTTTAGATATAGGTACTGTATTCAGAATTGAGTGGGCCGGAACTCCGTGCCACGGGAGCCACGGTGCACCCTGGGGAACGGAGACAGTAGCTCCTCTTGCTCGCAGGGGAGATGCTACACAACGGCCACCTGTCACTTGTTGGCCTACTAACCAACTCGATGCAGTGTCACCTCACCCTTGCCAGGGGTCGTTAGGCCATCTTAAAACAGTAGATGGCCCAAAGTCAGCTTAGGTGCGAGGGCAATGCCTGATTGGGTAACCTTGCACCCTAGTAATTGAGACCCGAGAAGGCATGCTGTTTTGTGTCCGACATAACCACCCGCGATGACCGACTGGGGTGGTATCCGTGAGAACTTCTGCATGAAAAAAAAATCTATATTCGCAAGTACAAATAAGCTCAAGAATCGCGGCAAAGGGCATTCCAAACATCTATTTCAAAACTAGTTATTCCAGAAGCATTCGATGTCTTATATTCGATTTCATGTCTCCTTTTATTAGTACAGTCCTTATTATTGCGTATTTCTCATAGTTCGCTGCTAACCGCAACCTCGATGGTTAATAAAGTGACCTCACTTCTGAGCCTTGTTACAATATCGTATTCCAAGCAGGTATCGAACCAGGTAAACACGACGTGTGCCTAGTGAGTCTAAGACTACGTAGCGTTCGTGTAGTAACAACATACATTATGTACGCGAGTGTACAAATTGTGTACGTACGATATCTCGCTCAAAGTACGTTGTACTAGTTGTAAGCACATTAGTTAATCAAAGCACTAGAAACACTACCACGAATGATGTAGTAACGTCGATTTAAGTTGTCATTTATGTCATCATTATCATCTTAATGATCCCGGCTACATTCGATTTTCACGTCGGATCCGGAGGTCCACTGATTCAACATTCATTTGACGATGAAGGTAACGACTGCCACATGACTATCATAACCCGAGGGATAAGCCTGCGTCACAGCTGATCGGCAGGTACATCAGCCAACAAGAGAGGTCAGAAATTATATCCTTATAGCAGCTGTTGACTAAATGTTGCAATCTAAAATGTTTTCTATTTTTTTCTAAGCTCAAATCGATTTGAAAACATCGTCCTGAGAACGAATAAAATTAACGAAAGGTGCAGTCATAGTCTAACTAAAGGATAATAATGATGTAAAAAACAAAATGTGGGTGGTCGCGAGCGTTCAATTAACGACTCTATAAACCCAAGTTTATCGTGTCATTAATTCGTCAATTACCAAAGATGAAAAAGACACGTCTCAATAGTTGTTATTTAGTAAGTACTCGTATAATGTTTGAGTTTCAGTTTTTTAAGAGAACTGTGGAACCGGAGATAAAAGTCTCGGTAAACAAAATTCATGCGGGTGGATCCGCAGTCATCAGCTAGTACTTCACAAAAGAAATACAACGTAAAGTTGAAACTGTTATCAACAAGGCTAATAGTTAGCCTTTTACATTACCTGTCCTCCTTTAAATGGTACAGGTGTACAATCTGGTACTGTAGCTCATGTATTTACATATCTAGGCGCGCGTCGACTTGGATGCAAAATTACCAGAGTCTAAGTAGCGACTAGCAGGCCGCAGGCCATCGTGAGCGACCACGCCCGGCATACTAGCGAATAAAATAAACAACTCGAATAGGACCGATACACACTGCCTTCAGTATACTATCACTTTTCCTTGCTCTGTTCTCTGTTCATTAGTTCTGTTCTATTTTCTAATCATGGTGTGCACTAATAAAAATAGCATTGGTTGCCTCAGAGCTGTTGTTAATGCTAGTGTGCTGCAGAGGACAAGGCGTCGTTCCGCTTACTGTTTTCTTTTGCACGTCAATTATATTTTTAACGGACTTCAAAAAACAAAGTTCTTTGTTATGTCTGTTACCTCAGTACTTTCAACTGGGTGAATCGATTATGATGATTATTTTCTTATTAGAAAACTGGTGCTTCCCATTTCATCGATCGATAGATCTAGGCTGAAGTTTGTCGGTTTGTGAGAATAAGACTATCGGTAATATCCATATTTGAATTGGATATTTTGCGACTAACTGCGACTAAGTATCTCACGTATACATTATTTATTACTCCTTTAAATAATTGTCTGTGAGTTTATTCTCAGTCGCGAGAGTGTCACGTGCCAGGATTCACGTCAACAACCCGTTTGTGTACGTACAATCAAGTATTCGAAGTCAACAGCTACCCTTACGTGCCGTACGGAGATTGCCTTCAATTATCCTGGTCCCTAACAGGTGTGTGTAGTATGTAGATGGTTGTTTTCGTAGTTTATATAGATACCCACAATAAAAAAGTTAGTCTTTTACATCAAATATTGATAGACTTAAACCTAGGATTAAACCATGATCATTAAACCATGATCACATCAATATAAGCCCCACCAAGATCTTCAGGGTTCAAGCCAACCTCACCTGCTAAGCGGCATAGCCTGCTAATTAACAGAAGAGGTTCTGGCACAGACTTTCATCCCGTCAATCACGATATCAAATTGATACGATACTGGCATCGCCACACAGTTTCAACCGCTTAAGTCCTGTTCCCGTGAGATTATCGGAATAAAAAGTAGCCTATGTTACTCAGTGCTAATGTAGCATTCTAAATTGTGTGATTTGTTAAGATGAGTTCAATAATTTAAGAGTTAAATTGATACCAAAAAAATATTTCCTATTTATAATGTAAGCATAGATTTTATTATAATCAGTGTGTTTCAAGCCTAAAGCCGCTGACGGAGAGGCGCGCGCGCCGCTGCCGCCACCGCGCCGCTGGCCGCGCAGCTGCAGCGTTTAACTCATGCGCAGCTTTGAGATTGCATTCACTAGATATCTATACCTACGCGTAAATTAAGCGATATCTGTGTCTGCCTGTAATAAGTGCTTTGCAGTGTACAAAACTGGCAATCCTTAGGGGCGCCAGTAAATTAGTTATTTTAGTACTTATGCTTGTCGGGAGAAAGTAATGATAGTTCCACCTTGTTCCAAACATAGTTACGTAGATATATTAACGTATTGAGACAAATTAAATACATTAACACCTGACAAATAATTTAAGAATTAAAGGTGACAATACGCTGTTTAATATACTTAATTAGAATTCCTTCACACTTATCGTAGGTATATTTGATATTAAAATGATCAGATTGATGAAGGAAGTGATCATCACCCGGGTACCAATCCTGGTTACATTCAAAGTTTGCACTTTGGAGTCTGGGGTCCACTCGCCTACTTCTCCATTAATAGTCCTAGTCCTAGTCCGCCAATTTACCGGCTTGCAGTTTTAGGAAACCTGACTGAACAATAGGAAAGCCTGAACCAACAGAATAATAATTATTGCAAATCTTATAACTATTTATTACTTACTGTTTTCTGCTTTATTACTGCTTACTATCGATAACTGGTACACACGTTTGTCATACCAATTTATTGGTATGGAATAATCTGACTCATTAATTAACGATAAATTGTTCTAACTAGAAGTAACGGTCTTGGTGCTGTTCTGTGACTTGTGAGTCACTGAGTACTCGGAATAAAATCTATGTTTTAAACCTACATTAATTATACCGTCGTCGTTTAAGTGATAAATTCCGGTGAAAGACACATTGCCCCGGTCAACATGTGTCATCATGATGACCGGCCGTTAAATAAAATTTTCTAAGCGTGACCTGAACAGAGCACGCATAATAGTCGATTTCGGAAATATTACTACGACAGTCGACATAGGGTATAAGCAACCTCAAATCGAATAGCAATATCGAAAGCTAGTATAACCACACAATACCTAATAGTACAACGTGAATAACCACAAAATTAGAAAGAAAGAATTTATTCAAACTTTAGTCTACGAGATACACACATTAACAAGAAAAAAAAGTTCACGACACAGAATATCATTTCCGTTCAGAAAAAGTTGCCTTAATGGTGGTGAGAGAAAAACTTAGTGGCTTGCCATGTACTATGTATACTAAACTTTAAGTCTCCTATTGAAATCTTAGAGGGCGAGGGCGTACTGCCTTTACAATATTTCCAATAATTGCCTGCTGAATTTTCATTCAAAACAAAATAAAAAGTAGTAAAAAATTAGCACTTATTATTACTTAACTTCTGTAAAAGCTAAAATTTAGATGCTTCAAGTTCTTCTACCATATTCATTCATAACATTATAACTAACTGAATACTTTACCGTATCACAGTACTTACATATTCTTAAAAATTATAACAGTGCCTACAAAAATATTCAACTGAGCTGAAATATCTGCAATGCACAAGGTGATTTAACCCGTAAATATTAAGCCAATCACAATGAGTTGTAGACCCACTTCCATTCCAAGATGATGTTGGTAACGGCACAATTGCTTGATATTGGTAAAACGCCTTGACGCAAAATACACGTAGACAATGAACAACGGACTCGATACTAAATCGCAATTGGCAATGTTACTTTACAGTAATAACAGTCTGCGGTTTTCGGGAAACAAAAGATGTGCCGCCCAGTAATATTGCTTGCGGTAGAAATCAGACAGATGCTTATAGTAACTGCATAATCTTTTTCTTTTGAATGAGAAGCTTTTTTGTAATTTGTCAAATTATAATAGAGTCACGAATGCCTGTATTACAGTAGGTTTCACTAACACTTTGATCTATCTCTTCGAAGATTTTTTTAAAAATAACTAAATTATAATAGTAACGCTGTGTTCCTCTATACGGCATACCATGCATAATATCGAAATATGTATCTAGTTAATAAAAATCAAATGTAGACAAAGAGAGAGACTGTTATGATAATGATTTCACCGAAGTTAATGATTAAATGGCTATGGCTTACAGAATCTTAATTTCCACAATTTCTTGTACCTACATCAAACAATAACAATGTATAATTTAAAAAGACGCTATTCATGAAAAGATAACAATTTTGACTATTATGAAATGTATGATATACAAAACAATTCTAAAACCTTCATTAATTAAATCCACGGTGTTCACTTGGAAAGGTCAGGACTAACTACTTCAATATTTACATAACTGCCAGATCCGGAGAATGCAATGGGTAGAGCCTGTCAGAAAATAACCTGGCAACAACATAACAGTAACAGAACAATGAACATTTATGGGACAAACTGATATATGTGGTAGCTACAACAGTAAAATTAATATGATGTGTTATACAATGGCATAGGTATAGTTGAAATATGTACCACAGTATAAATGTTCTCAAATATCGTATACCTACTAGCTTGCCACCTACATGGATGTCAGTTATCGTAACCAAGTTTTTTTTAACTGACGGACTTTTCACATAAACTTTCAACATCTATTTCAACTTTTTCTGTGCGTATACCCTTCCCATCGGCCCGATGAACGTCATAATCCCGATGGGTTATATCAGAACCGGACTGACTAAAACCGCACGCTATCTCAGGTCTCCATTATCGGAGTTTAAAGTTACCCAATAAGGCATTTCTATCATATATGACAGATTTAAAGTCTGCCAGGCTTTTCGAAACTAGATCATAAATTATGGTGACGTTGATTAAAATCCAGACGAGATAACTGCTAGTGTTCAGCTTTAATGAAGTCGGAAATGTTCCTTTTTAACCACGCCTGCAGTCGTAAAATATGAATGCGCACTTAGCTTGTTGAAATTCTCGTACCTATTTTGTTGTTAAATACGGTGTCTTTCTTCTGACGATTCGACCAGTTTACACCGACCATGGGCAGCCTGTGACCACGGCCGGTCACTTTGGTAAATAATTAACAACTTAATCAAAATTTTAGTCTATTAATCATTTTACATCATTTGACTGAACATATTACGCAAGCGTATTGAATTGAAAGTGAGATAAGTGTAACAATGGAGTTTAAATTGGTTGTTATTCTATAATTTAATTTACCTAGCATTCGTTAAAATTTTACTTATCAAATACAAACTTTTTAAATTCTCTGATAACGTAAAAGTATATTATGTAGTAATATTATGGATAAGCATAGTACAGAAGTTTAACAAATGTTGCTTCCTATCCATTTAAGGACAGGTGATGAATAATTTAAGTAGACTGTGAGCACTGATGGTTGATGATGAGAAATTAAAATCCCTCAACGACTGCAGTTGCTATGTCCAAATGGAAGTTAAGTCTAAAGCTCAACACATAGTTCAGAGAAAAACGGGTGATTGTTAAATAGTTATTATCGAAAAAAGGTAAAGATGACGAACAATATGAAATCACAGTGTGACCATGTAGCAGAGTTCTACAGCCGAATTCAAGCCACAGGTGCAACATTGTAGTGTCAACAATGCCATGACACGGTCTACTTGTCTACTGATATTAATTCTGTTCTCTGAGTTTGAAAATGCAAACTTTGGATACAACCGGGGTTAGGCAGGATCACTCGAATGAAGAGAAAACACAAAGGGTATTTAGAGTAAACATTATTATAATTTGAAATAGGGATATCCACAATATTATTTCGACACCCTTATCAGGTCAACGCTAATAAGGTCAATTAAAATATTACGACATATATATAAAAGGTATAAATTACAAGGATTTTACCAGTTTTTATTGGAGCAGTAGGTCATCACAATGACTGTAATCTGGTTATTACTGGGTATAACCGTAGTCACACAAGCACATGTCGGTAAGTTTATTTATTATTAGTTTCCGTCTTCTTCCAGGTTATTTGATTTTTTTATACTTATAGGTAGGTACGTCTACATTTTGCCAGCTATTTTTTTAGTTCATTTGTATCATACTAGCTTGTGCCCGCGGCTTCGCCCACGAGGTTTTCAGTTCTCATTTCCGCTGCCCATGGATACTTGGTCCAAGGATTAAATGTACCTAGTCCATGTATTATTCGACACTGTAACCTATCTCTATTCAAATTTATCTATCCAAATTTCAGCCAGATGCGATCAGCGATCAGCCGTTATGATTTGATAGAGTACCAAACGTCTATACATCTAGACATCCATACTCATTTATAAACTATCGCATAAAATATTATTAGACTTATACGTATTTAGTAATAATGATATTTCGTTCTTCCTAAGCATAACTAGTTTGCTTCATAATTACAACTTAAATTCTTCAAACTAAAGGAAAAGGACAAAAACACAATGTTCTTATCGTTATCATTGTTACATTTTTTCTAAAAATAATGTTCACAGAGGATTTCTATTTTCAGTGAAAAAACTACGGGACGACCTCGATTCACTGGACTGGCCTGATGAATTCACTTTAAAAGCGACAAGAACGTCACTCACTGACAATGTTATCGAAAACTATCAGATTTGGTAAGCAGCATATTTTATTGTGATGTAGATACACATTTCACTAACAATATCGTTCAATATATCTAATATTTATTAAATTCTGACATAATTCTAGGTAATTGCTATTGTTTCGCATTTGCAGGAGAACTAAAACGCTATCGAGAGTAGATTATAATGATGGTCATGTGAAGTCCATTGTTAACACTGACAAGCCTTATCGTTACGGTATTAAATACTCTGTAAGTATAATAGGTATATATTTTTGCATCATGTTTTATACTAGTAGATTAGCAAACAAATATAAAATCCTCATGGTGAAAAGTGCTTCTAGTCGGTGAACATTTTAACCAAGGGTGATTTATGCTGTTTGATACAATGTGTTTCTGAAAATATGTATGTAGATGGATACAAATTTTACATAACAAACCTATGTATATGATGACGGTAGACGATTACCGGTCAACCCAAGAGGCCACCTCAAACACATGAATGTTCAAAGATGTGCAAGTGTTGCGCATCTCGCGTCATCATCCGCGCGCCCTCTCCGAAACTAATAGTCCTACACACTCACCAGAAAGACAGAATTATTCCAGTAGTACTGTCTATCTCGTAAATTTACTACATTACGCCAGTGTACTAATTCGAGTGCTTTTTCGCACTTCACCAATAAGACGGCACCAATTCTTTACAACAAAAATATCGCTAATGGGCTCGCTAACTCATAGGCATATATTTTCATTATGAAAGTGCACTATGAAGTTTCTGTTTTGCAGATTCATCCTGAAGCTTCAATGTCGCAAGAAGTAGATATAGTATGCACTGCTGTTACTGGTGAGAGATACGAAAGCTTAGAACCAGAAAACATTCTACCACAAGAGGCTTACAGTTACGAAATTGTTGGTAAGAAACCATTTTCTGTGTTCCAAATGCTTCTTAAATTGATTTCTAAAATTTATGAAAAAAATATGTACAAGTGACGCAAGAAAATTTTCACACTAAACTTATTACTTATTACATTTTATTGCATAATAGACAAAACTGCTAATAAATGTTACATTTAAGTCAACCATGGACAAAGATAACCGATGGAGCACAGAATTTCGTTTAGCTGAATCCCCTGTCGTGCAATGAATAAAAATCTACCATTTCTATTCCTTGCACGACAAGATTCGGTTCTTTGAGAACCGTGAGGTATGAAACCTGTTTTAAAAAAGAATGTTTCCTACAATACTCATTCACCCTATAAATTACTGTCCCTTGCGATGTCGGTGGTTTCATTGTTTATTTATTTAATACAGATCAGCGTCCACACACGCGTACCTCTTACCACTAGCGTACAATAACAGCTGAAAATACTTCCAAGAATAAAAGAAGAAAATTCTGAGAAAAGCTTTATTATGTCCGTGCAAAATTTAAAAATAACATTATTGAAATTACAGCTAATGAAACTATTGAGGATAAAGATAGCGTGAAATTCACATATGATTATACTGAAGAGGGATCAGAAAAACGAAATACTATATGGGCAGTTTATGATACCACTGCTAATGTATGGATTCCTGTCAGGTATGTGCATACTTATTTACAAGATACTACTAAGTGAGTAGATTTCTGATAACTTTATAAAACCGATTAAAACTGGTGTGAAATACTTAATTAGTGGTAGATTGTAAAAGAGCAGACCAATCTAAAAATCTTAATCTTGTTTATATTTAGAAATGGTTTATTTAGAAATTGAATACAAATTAAAAGTTTTGATAGTTCATAATCTTTATATCTATATATCTTCAATATAAACATTTCTTTTTCTAGATATGAAGTTCTGGACTTCAACATTTGGCTGGGATCGAAAGATAAGCATGAAATCTGGGACTTCTACGATTTTGAACATTCTATATCTTCACACAATGTATTTGATATAAAACAATGTAAGTAATTTAGTGGTAAGATATTTATCTTATCTCTCTCGCTCTGTAAAGAAACGATACATCCCTTACTAATTTATCGTAATAATTATGTGATAACATAAAACTATAATCATAAAATAATACTTTGTTGGTACTTGGAACATGCTAATCAAAATAGGAGGAATAGCGATACCTCATTAACTCTCTCTCTTTTCAACTGAGTCTTGTTTACAATCAACCAAAAATTACCCCGAACCTAGAACTTACTAGCAATATTTGGTACAGACATTAACGAATATTGTAATCAATCAATCAATTACCATACCACCAAATCTCAGCCTTCTGCATCCAGTCCATCCCAGCTATCTTTTCCAGGTCGTATATTGTAAATATAATTGTAATAATTTATTTTTAGATAATTGTCCATCTGAAAATGAAACTTCAACTTTTGCTAGAGCCACTGAAGCCTTTAACGACAACTTGCTTTTTATTGACCCTGACAAGGACCATCATGTTGATCATTTATTTCATTCGTGAGTAACCAGTTTACGTTAATTGGATAGTATTGTCTTGTTTCCTATGATTTGATCACCGCAATTTATGACTTTGGTTCTCGAGGGAAACTTGTCTCGATAATTACAACAGCAATACATTGTATTACTGTCCTAACAAAATACAGAACTGATAGGTAACGAACAAAATATTCGATCGATTTAGATCAACCGATATTGAACTAGAGAAACTATTGCTTCAAATATTAGTTGGAACGAAGAAGTTATGTCATATTTTGATAAAAAAAATCTCAAGGAGGGAAAGATCAATATACATTATTGCAATAAATTAAAGGCCGTTTAAAAAATGCACAATGAATATATCTTGCAGGTACAAGAAACACTTCACTAAGACTTATGCAGATGAAAAAGAACATTCTATGCGAAAAAGCGTATTCAAGAATAATGTGAGGTAAAAGTTAATTCATAGCTTTTTTATTAGTTAGAATAAGCCTAGCCCTAGGTATAAGAATATGTGTAAAGACAAATTAGGCGGTTTTATAACACAAACTCCAAGCCAGTCCTTTTAAATTATGTAAGTAAGGTAAGATGAGATGGTAAGCTATTTTCAGAATTGCATTTCATTTTTCAGACAAGCTTTTCTGAAACTGTCGACTCTAGAAGCTTATTGTCAATCGCAAAAGATGATATTAAAGATTCTACTTCATTCATCTGTAGGTGCAACTCTGGTCGTCAGCCTGCTTTATTCCTATTGTCTGAAAACATAATTATCTAGAAATTGCTGATTTTCTTCAATTCAGTGTTAGTTATTGTCAAATGGCATTTTGGTTTTATTATTTTGAACAAGTTATTGGTATTTTTATGTGATTAAAATAAAATCAAAATACTAACTTTTAGACTTTCGCGTTCCATGATTATACTAATATGTTAACGGGCATTAACGTCAGGCATTCCAAAGGTATGTATATACCTATACCATGATCGCGTTAATTCCCGTTACCATATTAGTAAAATCAAAGTACATAAAATTTAATTCTACGTTCTTTACAGACGTGTTATCCAACACAATCGCCGAAACCTTGAATACAAACTTGCTCTCAATCAATTTGCGGATAAAACTCCTACAGAAATGACTAAACACATGGGTTTGATTAGACGTCCAGAAGGAAAAGTTGGCAATGTCCCGTTTCCATACACTGAGGGAAAGCTAACCGATGTAGCTAGTGATTTACCAACCGAATATGATGCGAGACTTCTTGGTCTTGTTTCGAAAGTTAAAAGTAAGTAAAACTTCTGATATAAAACGGTAGCGACATCGTACTAAAGTCTTAATGTATTGTTATCCCTTGATTGCTTCTATAAAATACCCTTTTATTATACACTAAATGTTATAAAGATTCAATACAGCGAAAGCAAATAAAAATCTTTAATTAGAAATAGTTTTAGAAATATCATAGTTTATTGTTGCAATACTTTCGTGTATAGATGCGCCTTTGTGTGAAATACCTATTCTGTACCTGCAACCCGAACCTATTCACTTTCCTGATATAAAAATTTCATGTACCTGCTAATCCAGACTAGTCTATTACTGTGCAAAATTTCATCCAGGTCAGTTCAACGGTATTATTGTGATTGTATAATCAAATATTAAATTTCAACTTTGGCATTTATAGTCGTAAGACTGAAATTTGTTGATACAAAAATGTTACTTCATTATTCATAGACCAAGAGAATTGCGGCTCATGCTGGACTTTCGGTACAACTGCCGCTGTGGAAGGAGCACTCGCGCGCAATAACGGAGGAAGACTGTTGGCTCTTGCTAATCAAGCTCTCGTCGATTGTGCTTGGGCGTAAGTTAAATCTTAAAAAACGCGTTAGACATGATCAAAACAACAACACTTTTATGTAGGTTACTTGTTTGCTCTAGTATTACAAAACTATATTCTTCACAATTTCGTTCTGTACGCTGTACGGATGCTAAATATTAAATATTACAAGGTAAATTTTAAAAGGGAAAAGGAGATTATGAGCTTGTAAGGTCTTGCACGACTGTCTTTTGATATCAGAAATGTGTAAAATAAAGTATAATTCTTAGACCTTATGCCATAAAAATTGTAAAAATATTTTAGTGTTCTCTTCATCCAAACGCCAATCCCAGTTTGAATTTTGGAGCCTTTAGTTCGCTTTCCGTTATTTGATGGCTTTAAATAGGGCTGACTGCCGTATTCAGTTCTGATCCTGAAAGACTCGCACGTCGATCGGGCGGTATAAATCTTAGTAGGATTTATACCGCCCGATCGACGTGCGAGTACGTGCGAGACGAACCGTGTACGGTTCGATACGATCCGAAATATTTAGTAAGTACCTAATTGAATTAAATTATGTTCATCATGCTTTATCGTTGTTACTCCAATCTCATCAACATAAGGTTTGGTGCCGCTGGCTGTGGTGGTGGATCTGACAACGCTGCATATGAGTGGATGATGGAGTACGGCCTGCCGACTGAAGCAGACTACGGATCCTACCTTAATCAGGTAATTGACATTATAGCTAACGCATACCGATGTCATTATTTGAACATGTTTCAAAACGAAATCTAACTATATAGGTGTCTTTTGTTAAAATGAGGTCTTTTATTAAGGAAATATTATTTCTTCTGAAAAATATGTATTTTATTAGCAACTTTATCGAATGGACAAATAATACAGTACCTACGTTTAATTTTCATCAAAGTTGGGCCCGAGATCCCTTCGAGTACTTTTCGCTCATAGTTTCGGATATGGCCATCTATGCCTGCTTGAAAAACCTACCCTGAGGCCCGTCTATCACCAACTTACCAAGGTCAACCATCTGTTTCAATGATTTACGAATTTAATTTGGATTGCAGGATGGTGTATGCAGTATCAAAAACACAACAAAAACTTACCCCATTCGCGGGTACACTGATGTCACGCCGCTGAGTATTGATGCTCTGAAGGTCGCTCTAGTCAATCACGGACCTCTATCAGTATCAGTGCATGTGACACCATTTTTCTCTTTATACTCTTCAGGCATATTCTATGATATAACTTGGTAAGATATAGTAAAGGATCTTATATTTACTTGTACATCATTATTTGAATATCATGAATAAAAAAATAAAAAAAAATTATTCATATTCGTATTAAGACTTCGAAATAAATATTAGGTCACAACAACTCAAAATGCCTGATTTTGGTCACCGTTTACACTTTGACGTATTATGTAATACTTCACAGCATATTTTTAATATGTTTCAGCAACGAACAAGAACTAAATCATGAGGTTACGTTAGTTGGTTACGGTGAACGAGATGGTGATACGTTCTGGATTCTCAAGAACTCCTGGGGACCAAACTGGGGTATCGGCGGATACATGTACATTTCGTCTCGCGACAACAATTGTGGTGTTGCTACCGAACCGACCTATGTCGTTTTTTAAAACACACTTTGATACTGAATTTTGATAAATATTGTATACCTACTTGACGATGGATTGGCAGGACTATGGAACTGATTTACATTAATTGTATAATATGTAGCAAAAGATAAGCACGTGGAATTTTAATTTAAGTAATAAATGCATATATTAATACCTAAATGAAAAATTGTTTTTTGTGAATTAATTCCATCTTCATCATTTACAAGTTTCGCAAAACCCTCAATCAAGAAGTGCGTTTCTTGACTAACTGTAATTGCGCCAGATTTTTAATCCCGTTAGACTAGTAACACACCCAGCGTCCCCTGCAACCCCTTATCAGACGAAAAATGTATAGTAAGATCACAACAGCTAAAATTTCAATTCATTAACTAACTAAAATTAACTTCACGCCTCCAGGGTAGAAGGCTTCGTTGAAGGTCAATAGAATAAGTCCATTATTTTACAAGCAACTATTTTTTAAATTATGTTTTCAGTTTTAAAGAATTAAATTTCAAGTTACCTTTGTCATAAAACATCCAACTTACACCGGAGGGAGATGGGTTTGCATGGGTGCTATCCCATATAAAAAACTGGTATGCCAACTGCACTACCGAGGTGGTAGACCGAAGGCTTACCACCATATGATAAGCTTAGATGAAGTCTAAACTTATAGTCAGATATTCTAAAATGAATATTCACAGTCGCTGTTCAAAGGAAAATGAGTACAGTTTTCAAAGAACCACTACTGGATAACTCAAACCATAGTAGATTTACTGAACAGCAATTATTAAATATAGGTAAATATGACTTGCTGCTCATGAGCCAGTGAACCGTCTAGGTGCTGCAATAGCGGGTAGAAAGTCTTGGCTTTGACCAGTCTATATAATAAAAGTAGCCCTGAGAACAGCCAATTGAGAAAAAAATATAAAGCCGTCCAAATTACCTACATAAGAAAACTCGTAGTAAGAATTGGTTCAAGAACTAAGAGGACATAATCGTGCATTTGCGCATCATGGTTATTCCTCTGCTTTTTCAACTGTTCTTCGTTAATTTCATTTGACTGAACAATAAATGTTAAAATTAGAATGTTGTAGCCTAAATTGGTTGCTATCAGGCTTAAATCATTAGTTTCTCTAAAATCATTAGGCATTCGATAAAATTCAGCTTATCAAATACTATTTTTAAATTCTTTGATAAATAAAAAGGTATTGTGTTGCTATTTTATGGATACGGATATTTCATGTAACAGCTAACTTTGCAGTTATATCCAGAGATCGAACAATGAATCTGAATCGACAGTTTAATTTTAAAAAAAGTAGAATTTTAATATACCTACTTTGATCTTTCTTCATTCGAGTGCTAATCTCGGTTGTATCAAAAGTTTGCACTTTTTTAGTTCTCCCATTAACACCTTCCATAATTTCATGTATTTTACTTTTACAGGAGCAGGTGTCATCTAAGTCTAAAAAGAATATCAATGAAATAATATTCAATTCGGACTACGTGTTTCATTACAGACTATTAACAAAAATAACAAATCCACATATTAATCCTGTATGAAATAGTTATAGTAGGTATATGGCTCACCAACACGAGGCAAAAAACTCCCAACCATTTAATAAAATTAAAATAGGAACATCCACATAATTATTTCAACAGCCTTATCAAGTTAACTCTAATTAGGTTAATTAACACATAATCAAATATATAAAAGTTGGGAATGGGTAGGGTTTGAACAGTTTTATTGCAGCATTCGGTCATCATAATGAATCTCGTCTGGTTATTGTTAGGTATCGCGGTAGTCGCACAGGCGCGTGTCGGTGAGTTTATTTATGAGTTCTTTTTAATATCCTGAAAGATATTCCATTTTTTCAACAGTTTCAAAAACAGTACCTAACTAATGTTGGTATACAATAAAGAGTTATCTATCTAATCCCATGATTATCATGTGTATATTAAGTTTTTCTTTTAAATACGAGTGTATATCTCTAAATTTTACTTAAAGAAAATCTTCAAAGAGTTTTCTATTTCCAGTGAAAAAACTACGCGACGATGTCAATTCACTGGAATGGCCTAATAAATTCTCGTTAAAAGCGACAAGAATGTCGCTCACCGACAATGTTATCGAAAACTATCAGATTTGGTAAGCAAAACTTAACCTGTGTTTTAATTATATTATCAGTATATTTTTGTTACTAACTACAATATTTGCTTCGAAGGTTTACCCGGTCTTTTTGCACACCACGGTGCTATCACAATCATTGAACTTCTCAGGAAAAATGCACACGCCCATTTCTAATCAAGTTTCTATACATAGAATTCGATAAGCACCATTACATCTAAATCCTGCGGGTTGTTTTGACTAGACAATAAGCCATGGAAATAGCTGTGTATTCCCGTAGGGCTCTGATCATCATAACGCTAAGCCCTGTGTAAATATTGCATATTTTGAACCTTCAGCGCCTCCACCTACACTCCTATACCTACGGCACGATATAATGGCCGGTTTGACGTTTGTCCGCTCATGAAGTTTCGTATTAATTATTGTGACATTTTGAAAGAGCAAATTGCTGTTCTTTATTGTCAATAGTGACGTACAGTAAGTCATAAAATTTTATCGAATGTAGGTATAATTTTAGGACACAATATTTATTTATTACATTGATTTCTGAATTATATAATGTATATTAGTGTCCCACGATCATTTATTTTTTATTTTTATAAGATTATAATTACCTATTGGTGTACTTATTTCACACAACTCGGTATTTGTTTTTCAAAATTCAATTTCTTTAAATAAAATCTATATAATCGACACTAGGACCACTGGCAAGCCCAATAATACCTCCGGCAAACTTACGTCAAAACAAAGCATTTTCGACTTGACGTTGCTTCGAAAAGTACAAACTAGGAGTGCAGTGCGATTGCGATATAGTTTAGACCTCGCCTGATGGTAAGCTAAATGGTAAATCTCGCCTGATGGTAAAGTCTCATGAAGGGGTCCCCATTACATACACTAACAGTGATAATTATAATGGTAGCCCTCAACTTACTCTGTTTACGCCTTTTGTTGTGGATTTCGTCGATATGGCCGAACATACGCAGAGCTGAGTTCTAAACAGTGAGGCACGTGTGTTCGTTATAGGTACGCCTTCGTAACATTTCGATCGTGAATCTCAAAATGGAAGGTCAATTTTACCTTTAACTGTTAGACGAATAGATAACTAAAGAAAAATCTGGCGAGACTGGCACAGAAGAAAATAAACTTCACACATTAAAACGGAAAAAAACGAGCAAAACCAGTCGAAGACATGTGTGTAGCTACTATTTACGGAAGGAGTATCCAACAAGAAAAAAGCTAGTGCAATCACTGAAGGAAGCTGGATTAATATATACTCATTTTCATTCCTAATTCCAATATTCAGTTCGTTCATATGTATTAAGTAGGTAAAAATTTATATTTTTTTACTAAAGTTTTTGAATCAGGTACCTAGGTAAGTACTGCTTGCAATAAAAACTTATTTGATTTGATTATATTTTTATCGAGAGTAAATTGACATTTCCATCACTATTGTAATATGTCAAACCGGCCATCATATCGTGCTGCTACTGTAGTACCTATGTCTTACAGCAATATTGACGTAACCACTCCAGTATAAAACAACCAACACATAATGCTGAGCCCCACCCAGATAACTGCTGTCACCGCTAATGTTCCTATTATAATAAGTATTTCTGTTATCTTTATTGCTAAAAAATGGTATTTCAGTAAATACCGAAATTGCATTTTTCCAGGAGAACATCAAAGTTATCGAGGATAGATTATAACGATGGTTATGTGAAATCCATTGTAAATAAGGCCTGGCCTAATCGCTATGGTATTAAATACGCTGTAAGTATAACAATAATAAATCAAATCAATCAAAACACAATTGCTGCTACAACCGACACTACACTGGTTGTAGGTATATCAGTAAAATTGTGTAACTAGGTATTGTAATATAGCTCAACGGAATTTTCTACTGGGAAATATCTACATTAAACAACAGATCAGTTAACCTTATGATATGGCACTACCTTAAATCTTGTACTTAGTGATCAAGATAGAGAAAAGGGTGCTTGGGTGGTTTGGATAAGTAGAGAGGATGGACGAGAGCAGATTAAGGACAGAGATTAATCAATCAGGGTGAATAAGCAACCTAATAAAGATAAAAACCTAAGTGTACCTATAGTTAAAAAAATTATAGATGTTTTAGAACTTTTTATTTTATTGCCAAATTTATCAAGATTTCATAAACATCAATCTGGCAATTTTGTTCGCATTTGGTGAGAGGACACGCAGGATAAGCAGTACACAAGTTAATAAACTATTCCACCAATGGAGAAGCTTTATTAATCCTATACTATTTTATTACGAATAATTTGAAAGTTCCTTATTATCCGTTTGCTTTATAGATTCATCCTGAAGCATCTTTTACACAAGATGTAGAAATAGCATGCACTTCCGTATCTGGTAGTCGACGAGAAAGAGTAGACCTAGAAACTATTCTACCAGAAGAGGAGTACAGTTACGAAAATGCTGGTAAGAGATTCTACGTGTTCAAATATATCTAGATTACCTAAAAGTCATAGATCGTTTCATACGTGCGTCAGATTTATGCGTCAAGGTCACGTTGTTAAATGCTTTATAGTTAACTTTTCATGTCCAATGTTGGCCAATCATGCAGATAAAGAACAAGTCATCATCATCATTATCTGAACCTTTTTCCTAACTCAGTTGGGGTCGGTTTTCCAGTCTAACTGTGATGCGGCTGAACTTCGATATTTTCCGTGGAGCGACTGCTATCTGACCTCCACAACCAATGGTCATATCACAACACAATAGATAAAGAACAAGTATTTATTAAAAAAAAATACTCGTAAAATATGTCTAACTGTACCCAAAAAAAAACTAAGGAATAAAATATTTTGATAACGCCAGAAAGACAAATTGAAGGCACAGAGTAATTAAAGGAGAAACTAAAAATTTAACTTACAGGCAATGAAACTATTACGGACAAAGATTGCGTAAAGTTCACATATGATTTTAATGAAGAAGGTACAGAGAAACGGAATACTATATGGGCCCATTATGATACCACTGAAAATATATGGATTCCTGTCAGGTATTTGTTATTATAGACAAGTGTAATAAGACTACTTTTATGTGTGTAAATTAGTAGTATTCCGGGTAGCTACCCCTTAATATTTACGGAGATTTTGTCATTCGTGTGAATTCTTAAGTATGTAGGTAGGTATGCAGGTTATAAGTTTATTGTTATTCGTATCACGATCAATTAATCTATCTAAAAAATTTCAGATACGAAGTTCTAGAATTCAACACTTGGTTGGGATCGAATGACAAGCATGACATCTGGGATTTTTACGATTTCGCAAATTCTTTTTCTGCAGATAGTGTTTTTGATGTAGACGAATGTAAGTATATGAATAACAAAATATTTTTCAATGTGTGTTTGCTGTTACTTCTTCTGTAGGTATATATGGGTTTATATAGGTATACACCTATTATATCTTAGATGGGTTGAATTTAGATGAATGTATTAGTTAAGTATGATGTATATTAAGGAACTATCGCTGCCTTTAGATTACCACACTAACTATCGAGGCCTCTGTTTTCAAGTAATGTACCTTTAATAATAATATAATAATGCTTTCTTTTAAGATGATTGTGATTATGAAAATGGAATTTCAACTTTTGCTAGTCACACTGAAGCTTTTAACAACAACTTGCTCTTCGTTAACCCTGACAAGGACCACCATATTGATAATTTATTCCAATCGTAAGTAACCGATTGACTCAAGTATGTGTATAGATCTTACAAATATTTTTTAATTACCACAAGTTATGAAGTTGAATCACTACAATCAAACAAATTATGTCCTACTTCTTCTTATCATTTTATACGAATCTCATAGATACTTTTTTGCATCATAGTGATTGCGTTGGATCACACTCGGGGCATACACAACTTCAGTTTTACTTAGTTTTAATACAAAATTAACAACATTCTCTTCATAAAATACATTTTACAGTTACAAGATAGACTTTCTCAAGACGTATGCTGACGAAAACGAACATTCCATGCGAAGAAGCGTATTCAAAAACAATGTGAGGTAAAAAGACTCATATGTAGTTTTTATTTTTAGAAACGTAACTTTAATGACTATAAAAACTACTATTAAATTTGTTAAACTACAAAACAATATGCTTAAAATTCATTCTTACATTAATTTCAGGCGTGTTATAGAAAACAATCGCCGAAACCTTGGTTTCAAACTTACTCTCAATAAATTCGCTGATAAAACTCCCAAAGAAATGACCAAATACATGGGCTTAAACAGACGTCCCGAAGGCAAAGTTGGCAATGTTCCCTTTCCATACACTAAAGAAAAAGTTAACGAATTAACTGGTGATTTACCAGCCGAATATGATGCGAGACTTCTTGGGCTTGTTTCAAAAGTAAAGAGTAAGTAAAACTTTTTATATAATCTTTACCTTAAAGATACCCATCTTTAAGGTAAAGATTATATAAATGTAAGCCGAAAACAATTTGCAATGAATCAATCCTTCAATTCATGGAGTAACAAATTAATTCGACTGCGATAAAATTACTGTTCAAAATAAATTTATAAGTTAATATGTAGGTACAATATTTCATTTCATTATAGATCAAGAGGAATGCGGTTCCTGTTGGACTTTTGGAACAACTGGTGCTGTGGAAGGGGCACTCGCAAAAATCAACGGTGGAAGGCTGTTGGCCCTTGCTAATCAAGCTATCGTCGATTGTGCTTGGGCGTGAGTAAACTGATTTTGTGGTTCTTTACCAAAATTAGTAAAAAAAGATAGAGGTTAAATTTCCCAAAACTTAAATTGTATGCAACATATTGTACTCCTATATAATATAATACATCATTCGTACATGACATAAGATTTGGTGCCTCTGGCTGCGATGGTGGATCTGACAACGCTGCGTATGAGTGGATGATGGAATATGGCCTGCCTACTGAAGCTGAATACGGACCCTACCTAAATCAGGTAAAGGACACGGATTTAAACGATTACCGGTGCCTATAAATAAAAGATTATAAAATGAAATTTATTGAGATCTTAAGGACAGATAGCAGAATTGATTGAGCAATTTTATTAAATTGTGTTTACAGGATGGAGTATGTAGAATCAAAAACGTAACAACATTATATCCTATACGTGGATACACTGATGTTACTCCTTTGAGCGTTGGAGCCTTAAAAGTTGCATTAGTCAACCACGGACCGCTCTCCGTGTCAATAGATGCGACATCAGCTTTCTCTTTATACTCTTCAGGCATATTCTATGATATTACTTGGTAAGATATAGCTACATTTTTTTATTTGCTGGGTCCTTAATAATCATTGTTAGTACTTATAGGTCCATGAGCATTTATGACTCGTCAGAGACTTATTATTACGTATTCATTCTCTGAACCTTTTTCCCAACTCAGTTGTGGTCGGCTTTCCGTGGAGCAACTGCCATCATTCTGACCTCCACAACCAATGGTCATTGTGACCAATGGCGATATCGAAGTTCCAAGTTAGACTTTTGTGGGCTCCAATTACCCGTAACGACTGCTATAGATGTTTGTATGGCAACCGGGACCGACGGCTTAACGTGCTCTCTGAGGCACTAATAAACCTGCGATAAATACACACATAACTTCGAAAAGCATCGAAAAGTCATTGGTGTGTGCCATGTTGAACCTGGGGTCAAACCCGAGACATCGTCTCAGCAGTTCATTACCCAAACCACTAGGCTACCGCGGTACTTATTATTACTTAATATTGTTATTTGCTTTATAGTAGGTACTTATATCATTGAATATTATGTTTCAGCGATGAACAAGAACTAAATCACGAGGTTACTTTAGTAGGTTACGGGGAAAAAGATGGTGAAACCTTCTGGATTATCAAGAACTCTTGGGGACCAAACTGGGGTATCGATGGTTACATGCACATTTCATCTCGCGATAATAACTGCGGTATTGCTACTGAACCAACCTATGTTGTTTTCTAAAACAGAATAGTTTCGAATTTTGATAAATACTTGGCAACGGCTTGGCAAGAATATGGAACTGAAATACTTAAATTATATAATATGAAGCAAAATATTACTATAAGCACGTGGAATTTTCAATTAAGTAATTAAAGCATACAATGAATTACATTTTCTTATTTGCCTACATTAATTTCCATCCTTATATTTGAAGGTCATAGAAAACCTATTTTTGTATTAAATCCAATTAATCCATCCCGCAGGCCCAAGTGTCTGAAGGTAATTTTTTTCTTTATTAGATAAACAAACAACATCACTATAAAAATACTTAAAATATTTGAACGATAACATAATGCACCGTTATTAGACGAAACAAAACTTTAGGAATTGAGACTAGAAAGATCATCTTACTAGACTCAAATGTAGTAGAAAATAAATTTAACCATCACCGTTTCTTTGATACAACGATCGGTAACCACAGCGGAAATCCTCCGGCAAAATGTGGTGTTTTGAAGAGACAAAAACCATCTCGTCACGATCAGAATGTCTAAGTAGCTAAATGTCCAATAGCGCAAAACGTCTAATGAGCAGTAAGTCTAATTAGCCAAACGTCTATGTATCAAAACGTCTAACTATCAGATGGTCTGTTTAGCAGAACGTCTATTTAGCAAAAAGTCAGGTTTTAAATATGTACACTCATGATAAAAAGTAAAAGTCATTTGTAAAAAATACATTAAATTTATTCGATACAAAAATGTGGTTAGTACTCTCTTAAGTATTATTACAATATCAGTGCAAAAATGAATTGGCTTATTCACCTAATATCCTTTTAATATTGCCAAGGTTCATTAAAAATTCGAAGGCACTAACTTTTTGATCCTCTAGCCTTTGCAGCTCTCTTTTGTATTTAATGTTAAACATGATGTCAATCTTCCTTCTCTTATTACCATCAAATAACAAATTCTTGTATTTGCGATCTTGCCAAAGCGCTTCCTTTCTAAGTGCTTTGAGGAATAGTAGCAAGGTTGGCTTCGATTTGATATTAGTGTTTAGACGCCTGTGCCAACCTTCGAGGGCATTGTTAGTGCGAAAATTATAATCGCCTGGACAGTTTATTACATCTGCTAGAGACTGTAGCCATTGTCTTTGAAAGTAATTTAAAAAAGCCATCATTTCTTCGCTTTTGGGAGCCTTTTCAACAATGCTAGTCCAACATTCAGTAATGTATGAAGAAGGTAATAAAGGTAAATTGGAACATACTCTGACAATATTTCTAGACTCTCTACTTTCAGGAAGACTCAATATTGACGCTTTTTTCCAAACGGCTTTGTTAAGATGATAATAGCATCCCGTTATTTGAGTGGTCGGAAAGGCATCTTTGATTCCATTGATAAGCGCTGTCTCATAATCGCATTTAATGGCCATCATGTCTATTTCAAAATACTGCTTGATTAGGCCAAATAACCGTTCATAGGTTTCCTGTCTCTTATCAGGTAGTAATGCATATATAACTCCCATAACACAAGTTATATCCTCACAGCTATTCAAATCAACGTGAATTGATAATAGCTGGTAGAATGGTTTGGGCGTAGCTTTAAATGTTCCATCAACAAAATACATCTTATTTTTCAAAGACTTAATGCATTGCTGACTGATCGGAGTTGAGAATATTAATATTTTATTATTGTTACATCCATCTTCACAAATAAGGAAATTGTCTGCCAATATTTCTGGCACTATTACCTCATTCAAGTTTTTAAATTCTGTTTTACAAACATTTAAATATTTGCGACGAGCCCGGAACAATGTATCTTTTTTAGAATTAAAATGTGGTACCTGTTCAATCTCATCCTCTTTTCCGAATTCATTCTCAAAAATTTTCTGTACAGGTTTGGCTTTTTGGCGAACTAATTTCTTGCACCTATCCATCACTATATCACTCCTGTTTTTATCTAAATTAGCTTTACAGGTATGTTGATTTACCTGACGAATGATTTTATTTTCGTCTTTATTAATGGTAAGGGATGCACAACACTCATTGCGCTTGGAGCATCTCCACAGCGTTGATCCTCCCTTATTTGTGACATTTAAATTGTACCTGTGACCATTCAGCAGCAGCACACGCTTATTCTTTTGACTTTCAATGAAAAAAAAAATTTGTTCTTCGCCCATTATTAAAATTAGAAACCAATACTATTTTATTATATTTGTAATGAAAAGCAAAGCAATTACAGGAAAAACAAATGCATTCATGACAATGTCAGTCACCATTAAAAAGTTATTAATAATAATATACTGTACGAAGTATATTATACCAAAGAGTCTGTATCTAGTGTACCTAGGTATCCAGGAGCAATGAGCGTGTTGAATTTTCTGGTTGAGTATCCAGTCATTTTGAGAAACTGACTTTTTGCTAAATACACGTTCTGCTACACAGACCATCTGATAGTTAGACGTTTTGCTACATAGACGATTGGCTAATTAGACTTACTGCTCATTAGACGTTTTGCGCTATTGGACATTTAGCTAATTAGTCCCATCTTAGTAACGATGGTCTTGACTTTAATTATGGTGTTAGGACATTATATATATACAATGTTTATTTACATGCACCGGCATTTACCGGCAATCTATATACCTATATAATTTCTCTTTAAGTGAACTCAACTGACCACTATCACGCGGAGAAAGTAAGATGTGAACAGTTGAAATGTTACTTTCCATTGCACTTAGATAGGAATCAGTTAAGGGAATAATCAGATCGGCCAATACTGTGCAAGAAGGTAATGGAAATTATAATATTTCTTGCATTTTCTACTTGTGTTTTGCGGACAATTTCTGGAACTATTACACTCGGATTGCCATTGCCAAGAAAAGTTGGATGTGTCGTAAATAAAATTGTGAATTAATTTTATATCTCCACGTCGATTTCTATATCCCCGAATGGATTGAACGCTATGGACAATAAATATATATACATACATACATACATACGTATTAATTACTAAGTTAAGAAGTTAACTCGATAGGGTCAACATTGATAGGGTCTTCTCGCTTGATTAACTCAAAGAGTGACTTGTGATATAATCTGTTTTTTTTTCTGTTCTAAAGGTGCCACAATATATTTGTCTTGTAGACTAGCATTTTTTTTAAACGGTCTTGTTATTTACTGTAAGAATATATTCATATTATATTATATATTCATTTATCAATCTACTTAACACGGTATGATATGTGAGTTATGCCTTTCTACATGCTGTTCTTCGAAGAGGAAACGCGAGGAGTGTGATGTGAACGCCAGGTAGTCGTATCGTGATGATACTGTATACATGTGCTGAATACTGAATGAGCTCTATCATGAACTAAAGCAATTATTTTAACGTATACCGTATACACATTGTTTTTAACTATTTTAATATTTTCAATTAATGAATGCACTCTGTTACCGATCGCATCTGGGATATTAATAACTTTAAAATTAATGAAGGTGTCAAAACTAAATTGATATCAAAGCGCGCCTCTAGTAATGCGAGCATTTGACTACTTTCTTGGATCTTATCTAGTATACAGTAAGTAGGTACATGCATATGCATAGATCAACTGAAAATTAAAGGCGTATTGTTTCTCTAATGCCGCAGGCGGATTCGTCTTGAGTAGGGTTAGTATGCGACCGGATTTATCTGGACATGTTCGGGACGTTTTAGACACGGGTAATTAACGCGTTAGCCCGTTATCTATTTTAGATTTAATTAAGAATTGTTTTAAAAAATATTTGCGGGCTACCCATTTTTTCCCTAAATCTGTGGATGCAGTTCAAAATATGACCTTACCTGATGGCAAGCTGAAGATAAAGTCCATTGGGATTGCCACACGAAAAACGTACCCTAATAGTGACTCCCCGTTGAATATAAAAAATAATACATGATCAAGAGATGGTACAGCCAAAGAGTTTACATAGACTTGTAATGCGAAGTAGGTATGTAAATGAAATAATTATTCCGTGTTGAAAACCAAGAGCAACCAATAGTGATATCTTACACTTACATGGACATGTGATGCGGATGTAAGCTTCATAATCGCACAATGTTTTTTTTTGTAACAAATTATATATCATGTCCACCAAATAATATAGTGACCCTAGCGGAGCGTCTATATATTTTAAGTCTGAGCATTGACTTAATTGCACCCTAAGGCATAAATTTAAAATCTGTATGACATTCGGCATCAGGGTTGATGAATAGAACAATTATCATAATTGTTGGTCAGCCGTCTATAATTTGGGTTGAAGACTTACGTAAGCCTCGATTAAACGTCTGTCTCGTCGAATAATAATCACTATTCGTTCTTTAATAATCCTAACATACACCTTGAAACATCTATCAGTATGTATGTAAATTTTTAATTTCATGTTACAAATGCAAAGTCATCTCTTAAGATGCGACTAAAATTATCCTGTCCCATTCCTGATACAGACTAAACCCAGATTTAAAATTTCATATTGATCTTAGGATAGATTCCACCAGTGAAAATCGTAAGAACTCACAATTGAACATAGTTTAATTTCTTTACCAAACATTGGTGAAATTCGCTCTTAGAATTATCGATAATGATATCAGAGTATGAAACTGGTTAGCAGAGGCCTATGTCACCGTAAAATTAGATCAATTCGAAACCTCCCGCTGCGTACACGACTTAACTACTTGAACTTTCGACGTAATAAAATTTAAAAATAAATGTTAGCCGGTTTTAAGCCCGAATACTTAAATTATATTATTAATTGAATATTATTCGATAGAACAACTACTGTATTCAGTTTTAGAAAATAAATAAATTAGCAAGATATATCGTACCATCTCCCGACGCGAAAATAGATGAAAACCATCTTTGAGGCGAGTGTTAAATTTTTTTTAAGAATTTAAATCATTCGTTACCATTACACAATGTGTTGAATAAATATGACTGTAAATACCATAATATGTCATTCAAATAGATATCATAATAAATGCACTGCATCAATCACGCGACTTGTAAATTGTGCTCATTACTTGTGCGCTTGTTAAATTCCCTGCGACAAAGAAATATTTCCCAGTGCGGATTTTGTCTGGTCATAAGACAAAATGATAAATGAATATTCATAAAGACCGCAGAATATAATGTCCTTTTAACGCTCTTTATGTTTTTACAAGCTTTTATATAACTTGCTCTGTTGTTAGTTTGTACGGGACAAATATTGGAAGCCCAATTAGAAACACTTCCCAACATTAGATTGAACTCATATTTAGTATAAAACTTGCGTATATACGGTGAAAATGCGATAATATGGTACTATGAGGATAGTAGTAGCCTGATGATGGAGGCTTTCAAATTTCCTTAAAGAACTGTAATCCGAATCAAAGTACCTACTTGCGAATACTAAGAACCCAGAATTACCTGGTTCTGGGTTCGTGAAAGTGGTGTTCTACTTTCTGATTAATGGATGACGTTTCTCTCAGGGTTAACAGACAACATAACAAAGTTAAAATTATATCATTCACCAAATCGTCAATGCTGATCTAGTATTCAGTATTGAATAATTCATTTAATTTAATATTTATTATTCTGGCATAATTTTAACTCACCGATTTGATTACTTAAAACATGAGCCATAAAAAGTAACACCTCGACTGCAAGTATCCCGCTGTGTGAATTTATATTTATTTTATTACTTAAGGCTCCTTCACACTATGTTACTGTTACCAAACACACGAGATCCATAAATTTATTATAAACTAGCTGATGCCCACCGGTCCATCCGTGCGGAGGTCGGTTAATGCTTCTTGGCCATAATATCGGTTCTACTCAAACAATTGAAAGATTATTTATAATCATCTAAAATGAAATTAATCTTTTTCAGTCTTCTATATCCACTTGGTGGGGGCCAATAATAATGAAGCAGTTTATACATTGGTTTACGTCAATGTAATTATCTTTTTTGAGTTTGTTAGCGTTAATCAAATAGAGGCTGCCATTAACGCAATTAGCAGGTTCCTTAAACAACTCGATAGTCTACTCTCCTAATATAGCAAGCTTAGTTAATTAATTGATTATCACATTCCAGACAGGTATTCAAAATAACTTCGTAATTGCAGTATTTATTTAAAGTTACATTGAAATTCGGTAGCCATGAATAAATTTGACTAAAAAGTATTTGAAAAACATTTTATAGCATTTTAATTTAAAACTAATATCTTTTAACAATTAGTTGATAGTTAAAATACCAGAACGGTGATATTTTACATAATTTTATCTTAGGTTTAGAACACTTTAAGGCGAGTATAAAACACAAAACTGAGAATAATATTAGATAAACTTAGAAACTATTTGTATATAAGCACAACAAACCAAGGTCATAATGGAAGACTAGTTGCGAATCTAGCTGTCCTTTTCACTTGGATAAAACCTATATTTATCGCTATTAAATAATAATATCCTTGATCATACCAGGTCCCGTGACACTATAGTGGTGTTATTGGGAAATGAAAAATGTCCTTGAGTTGTAAAAATAAAATTTGATAGGTACCTAAAGGCAATGAACCTTGTCATCAATAAGTCACCACACACAGGACTTTAGTATTATCTCATAAAACCGGTCTTCGAATTGTGAGATTTCTTAATAAATTTCCAAAAAAAGTGTATACCGGTTACTATACGACTTTTATGAATAAAATTTATACATAAATGAATATTCTTGAAAATACCTACTCAACAAAACATTATAAATAATTAGAATGTATACCTACTAATAGAATAGACCACAAAATAGCCCGCTGAGTTTCTTGCAGTTTTCAGGACATGGCTGCGGCATTTTGAATCGGTGGTCAGTTTGATAAATATTAACTGGTTTGGTTATTTTTGTTTATTTGTGATGTATAGAGAAGAAACGAAAGTACCTAAGTATAACCTGTCTCAATTACTACATTGTATACCTTGCAATACGACGTAAGTACATCGTCGTCGTAACGTCATACTTGCAGTATGACGTAACGACGACGCTTAGTCCATAATAAAGAAAATAGCTCACCATTTCTTTTTCGAGAACAGCTGTCGGATTCAAACTAGTGAAAATTTGAAAATGCAATTGTTTTATACAAATGCAAATCGTTTTTAATATTAGATAAACTCTTAGGTGAATAAATATAGAGTAAACAAAAATATAGAGTAAAATCAACCTTAAGACATCTAAAATTTTTCACATATAGAATTTTCCATTAAAAAACTAAGGTGTCGAAGAATAATTTACAACGCCATTAAAAATAAATAAACAGTCGTGTATAACACAAACTTTGAAACGAATCCGTACAATAAAATAACACTAAGTCGTAACAAAATAATTAATCAGCATATTACTGAGTTTTTATTGATGTTCAAAGTTTGGTTTGGTAATAAAATACCAGCCAGCCAGTGCATAAGTGCATAAACAGGGAGAACATAAACAATGCGATATTAACTCGCCATAGGAACCAAAGTGTTCCGGACAATTGAACTAACAGCAATTAGGATAATGGCATACTGGGAGCGGAGGCGATTCAATATTAGCTGACGCGCTGTTTGCACAGCACACGCGCGCTTTTGTTTGTTTCAGAGCTTAAATTGTTACCATAATCATAAGAACCAGGCACTTAATCAATGCATCTCAAAAGTGATTAATTGAGTTTTTAAATATCGAGAGATGTATGAATGTTGAAAACGATGCCGATGTAGTGACGGCTCAACCAGTCAATAAAGTGTTTACAAGATAAGGAGCAAAACCTTTACCACCTATTACTTATTAGTTGGTACTTACTCTTTTGTAAATAGGTAGATACTTCTAGTGAAATATCCTTTCTCCCATTACTTAAAAAATAATATAATTTATTTTCACAATAATTTTATGGTTTGGTATATATTGGTTGTATTATATCCAAGCCTTCGTTTGTATCAAACCCCATTTTACTTCTTTTGAATCAGGTATATTTTCGAGCAATTTATTTTATTATAATGGGTCACTTATATATACTCTCGCGCTATTTTTAGTTACCCTTTTAGTTATCCTGCTTAATGCCCGAGAATTAAGAAAACAATTTTGCCACTAAGATCACTATCTAATCGTTCACTTGTTAGCCGAAACGCTTGTACGTAGCTATAAAACAAGAAATGTGGTCAACGCACAGCCAGTGGTCACCGCCAAAACCATAACGTAATAATGTTGGGGACCATTTATTTTACAACTATCTTTAAATAGACAATTTAGAAGTGAGATTATGTAAAACGAAAAGGAACCACGACTCTAAATGAAACAAAACACAACCAAACACATTACCAATTCTCATTAACGGACATTGTGTCATTAAATAAATTGGTGAACACGCTTTTATATTTATCGTGAATATTTCCATACGGCCGTCGTGCTTCATAGCCTATAATTCGTTTTTACAGACAATGTGATAAGAATATTAATATCCGTATCGATTAATTATTCGTTAAGCGATAACTGAAATGTGTTGTAAATATCCTTCAAAATGAAAGAGTGGAAGGGAAATTAAATGCTACAATCAATTTCACTCAAAATTTTAATCAATATTCCGTATTTTATACGTTGCGTTGTTACAGTTGTAACGATATTAATGAGTTTTTACAATTTATTGCCTTTTCAATAATTTAATAAGCATATGTTTAGATATAGGCATAAAGCTTTGGCTATGAATATTTTTATGATCCACTTATTTGAAATCAAATTAATCATCATCCTCCAAGCCTTGTCCCGAAGAATTTTTCGTGAAGCGGCTGCTATCTGGCATTCACAACCCATTGGCGACATTGAAGTTTTATAGGTAGTCAGTGAAAATCAAATAATATTTGTAGAAATTCATTAGGACGGAGTTTTATTATAGCGACTACACCGTTGATGTCAATATTAATACACACTGCCTGTCTGTAGTTACACTGGTTGAACTTAATATGAATAATGGCCCAAGAATTTGATTCATACAATTAAATTGTTCAGGAACATTTTGAACGTTCATATTATGTTTCATAATAATTTAACAAATGACGCAGAATAAATATTGAAAATAGTATACAATACGTAATATAGGCACTAACTATTTAACCATGCTAACTTGACGATCTCTGAAACTTGTGTGACACAAACTTTAAACATAATATAGTCAGACTTTTAACAAATAGCTCTCATCTTTCACTAGTATCATTAGTTAAATACTACCAGTTTAACTAGAACTTCCCCTCCCGTCCCAACTATGCAACATCTCGATAGTATAAGAGTGAAAACTTTCCACTATAGAGTTCTTTTGAAACTGGAAAATAATATAGAACGTCTAGTCCACTGCTCTCTCCATGGTATTCAAGTTGCAAACTAATGAAGGGGCGTATCTGCTGTGAATATTCAAAGAAAATTCTTGAATTTTCTTCCAAATTTTTATTTACCTACAAAAGTTACACAAGATTTAGACAGGCTAATGTTTTTTCTGTATTTTTTCACTAAAACAGTCAAAGAACAACTCAGGGCATATTCTAAATCACATTAACACTTCTGTAGTAAGTAGTCAACATAACTAATGAGGTTAAAAATTATCAGACCGCCTATAGTTAATAGAGGTTTAGCAGACGAATTTTTCGAAATACCTATGAGTGGAGCGGATACGTGATATACCTATAATTTATACGCTGTTATGCACCTTTTACCTTTTCATTGTAAGTTGATTTGAGCAATCAAAAAGTCTATATCAAACCATAGCAAAAGGAAAGTCAATATACAAACACATTTCACACCTACCTACATTACGTTTCTAGGTATTACCTACTTACAGAAAAATAATATTTCCTCTGCCGGATTTCCATATAAATTGTAGAATAAATCATAAGTTTCGTCACAATACAGATATTATTCAAAATGCATTGGATGTTACAATAAAGAGAAACCAGCGAATCCACATTTGGACGTGTTTGGTTTACCGACACAGTGAAGTGCTCTATGCTTGATTTGTGAATTTCTTTTGTCTGTATTATATTTTTGTGGGAACTTTTATGTTGCATTTTATGAATTTTTATGTGCAAAGAGGTTTGTTATATAGGTAACTGCCGTGTTGCATCAAATGGACTGCATAATGAATAAAGTGCTATTTTATTCTTATTAATTAAGAAAGTATTCAACACTAAAGTATCAATAGTACGTAGGTACATTATGTACAACTAGCTTCCGCCCGCGGCTTCGCCCGCGTGGAATTCGGTATTGCCACCAAGTCTATTTGAATGAAACGACTCTCCACTCGACTTTCCACTCCGCTGTTCACTCCACTCTCCACTCCACACTCCACTCCACTGTTCACTCCACTCTCCACTCCACACTCCACTCCACTCTCCACCTCCACTCTACTGTCCAATCCCCTCTCCCGACTCCACCCTACATTCCACTCTCCACTTTTTTTCACCTTACACCATCTTTACAGGGTTCACCTAAGGCGACAGTGTGGACATCATATCCCTTTATAACAGTACTTTTAGTTGTAATAATCGATGTTTGAAAAAAAAGACTTGGTTATGTTGACCACAAATATCTATTTTTTGCAATCCTTGTCTGTTTGTTCGTGATGAACGCAAAAACTGCTGAACAAATTTTGATGCCGCCTTTTCATTAGAAAGGTCTTGGTTTTACATAAAATCTACCGTATGTTTGATTGCATTTGGTTAAGTAGAACCGGGGATATGACCAAAAAACGATTACCAACCAATCGACTCCCACGGGCAGAGCCGCGGGTATTAGCTTGTATAAAAAGTAGCCTATATATTACTCCAGACTATAATCTATCTCTGTACCAAATTTCAACCTGATCTATTCAGCCGTTTTTACGTGAAAGAGCAACAAACATACTTCCAGATATCCCGACTGATCAACTCCATGGGCGAAGCCGCGGGTATTAGCTTGTATACAAATTAGCCTATATGTTATTTCACACTACACTCTATCTCGGTACCAAATTTCAGCCAGATCCATTCAGCCGTTTTTACGTGAAATAGCAACAAACATAATATTTGAACATCCCGACCGATCGACTTTGCGAGCGGAGCCGCGGTATTAGCTTGTATAAAAAGTAGCCTATATGTTATTCCAGACTATAATCTATCTCTGTACCAAATTTCAACCTGATCTATTCAGCCGTTTTTACGTGAAAGAGTAACAAACATACATCCAGATATCCCGACTGATCGACTCCATGGGCGAAACCGCGGGTATTAGCTTGTATAAAAAGTAGCCTATATGTTATTTCACACTACACTCTATCTCGGTACCAAGTTTCAGCCAGATCCATTCAGCCGTTTTTACGTGAAATAGCAACAAACATAATATTTGGACATCCCGATCGATCTACTTCGCAAGCGGAGCCGCGAGTATTAGCTTGTATAAAAAGTAGCGTATATGTTATTTCAGACCATAATCTATCTCTATACCAAATTCCAACCCGATTTATTCAGCCGTTTTCGCGTGAAAGAGCAACAAACATACATCCAGACATCCCGACTGATCTACTCCGTGGGTCGACTGATCGACTCCGTGAGCGAAGTCGCGGGTATTAGCTTGTATAAAAAGTAGCCTATATGTTATTCCACACTTTAATCTATCTCGTTACCAAATTTCAGTCAGATCTATTCAGCCGTTTTTATGTGAAAGAGTAACAAAGATATATCTAGAAATCCCGACCGATCGACTTTGCGAGCGGAGCCGCGGTATTAGCTTGTATAAAAAGTAGCCTATATGTTATTCCAGACTATAATCTATCTCTGTACCAAATTTTAGCCAGATCCATTAAGCCGTTTTTGTGTGGCAGAGTAACAAACATACATCCATACATCCAGACATCCAGACATCCAGACATCCAGACATACATTCTTACAAACTTTCGCGTTTATAATATTAGTAGGATATCTACAATTTTTTTGTTACTTGCTACATGATTTCATATTGACATGGTCAGGCCACTGAAATTACTAATATTAAATTAACGGCACTGGTCAAAAAAAAGATTTGCACATAACTCAATATTACAGATACTTAACCATGGTGAAATTGGTGAATGTCCCGTTAATACTTGTAGTTATAATTGTCACATAAATATCTAATTCGGTAAAATGTAAACTAAATAACCTACCAAGAAAACAAAAATCCAATCCAACACTAAAAATACTTCCACTTCAAACAAACATTTCAAAATGTGCACTATAACAAAGCGGAAGATAATACGAATTTGCAAACTGAACACGCCTCAGTGAGTCAATACAAAGTTATGCGAAGCCTTTCCACTGAAACTAAAGCAATGTATCAGGAGTGAGAGCGGCAGATTATACATCGGTGCTCCAATGTTTCATATCATGAGATTGCAGGCGTTGGTCCATGCCCCGGGCGTCCAGATGCTCCAAATCCTCTCCCGTCATTCAACCAGGACGGATAATAGCCGCCTACAGGGAATTCAAATTGTTGTACGCCAGCAAATGAACAGTGAAATTGGATAAATGTTAGTTCTCGCTATTATTTCAGATTCATGTTGAACTTTAGCAATACACAATTTCTGTAAATATAGGTTGGAAAGGTAGAAACCAGTTAGGATCTATGGGATTTCCTCTCTTGGGCACACTAGATCCCCGTAGGACATGGTTGACGCGAGAGACATCGCGCGTAATTAGTCGGTTCAAGTCCGATATAGGTACCTAACACAGCCACACCGCTAGCTTCGGTAGTGAGGTAAAGCCCGAGGGGGTTTCCGCACGTATAAAAATACAATTTGCAGCCCAACTTTTCATATAAACATAAATTTTACCCCTAAACTAGCAAAATTCATACCATAAAAGAAAGGATTACCTATACTGGTTTTTACCAATTTTTTTAGGTTATTCGATAGTTTAAATAGTGATTTGAAAACCTCCTTATAAAGCATTCTGGTTATACACTCGAGAGCAATGAATCCGGGTCACTTAAAGAATCCTAAAAATCTCGGAAACTAAAAATGCTAGGTTAATGCAATAAATTGTATTTAATAGACAATGTAATACTCCTTAAATGAAGGTATTAAAACTTCTTAGTTATTGTAAAGTTATATCATAAAAAAATCAAATTTGAAAAAGGGCCACTTTCGAAGATGGAACTACGAAATTACAGCATTTGGTTTTGCTTTTGTTTGTAATCTGTCATTTATGTGGGTACATAAACCATGTTGATAGTGCTCTATATTCATTATTCAAGCTGAAATTATGTCGCTTACGCCTGAAGAATGCACCAGAATACTTACAATGCTGGAAACCGGCCGGAGTCAGCGCGATACAGCCAGGACTGTCGGTGTGTCGCTGTCAACAGTACAAAGAGTTCTCCGACGTTACGAAGAAACTGGTTCTAACCTACGCAGACCAGGAACGGGCAGAACCAGGTGTACCACAGCACGAGAAGACCGATACTTGGTGAACACCATGCTTCGAAATCGCTTTCTCACAGGAACTGAACTCACCAATCAGTTTCGACGCCTCGGAGGAAGTAACCCAAGTGCATGGACAGTAAGACGTCGGCTTGCTGAATCTAACTTAAAACCCCTTAGACCTGCAAACGGCCCTAAACTGGAGCGTGGGCATCGTATTTCGAGACTAAGATATGCCCAGAGCCACGTAAATTGGAGTATTGAAGATTGGTCAAAAGTTATGTTCTCCGACGAATCAAAATTTATGCTCTACAAGCACGATGGAAGACACAGAGTGTATCGAAGACCAGGGGAAAGATTCAAGCAAGCATGCATCGAAGAAAAAGTAGCCTACGGTGGTGGGTCTGTACTTGTGTGGGCCGGAATTTCTTCTGAAAGTCGCACAGAGCTGGTGATCATAGAAAACGGCTCTTTAACTAGCGTAAGATATGTGGAAGAAATCCTCTATGATCACGTTGGTCCATTTATGGTCAATTTAGGTGAGGATGCTATATTTATGCATGACAATGCCCGACCTCATACAGGTAGGATTGTGAATGACTACCTTCAAGAGATGAACATTACTCGTATGGAGTGGCCAGCGCGCAGCCCGGATATCAACCCGATCGAGCATGCTTGGGACGAGCTAGGCAGATGCGTAAAACAACGAAACCCTCCCCCAATCACGCTTCGTGAGCTCAAAATTGCTCTCACAGAGGAATGGGAGAATATTCCCCAAAATCGTATAAGGAACTTGGTGTACAGCATGCCAAACCGCGTAAACGCAGTAATGGAAGCACGAGGAGGCAATACGAAGTATTAAAATTCAAGAAAATCGTAATAAAGTTCAAAAATTTCATGTTTCCTATTTTTGTTTTAAGGAGAGATCAGCAGTTTTTTTCTTTATGTAATTTTGTGTTAATAAAATGTATGGTGACTCATATTTTTTTTACTTTCATTTAAGGAGTATTACATTGTCTATTAAATACAATTTATTGCATTAACCTATCATTTTTAGTTTCCGAGATTTTTAACATTCTTTAAGTGACCCGGATTCATTGCTCTCGAGTGTAGTAACGCTTGGACCGTAGTGACAAAAAAACAGCGATAGAGATAGTTTCTTCATGTTCCGAAGCTGGATCTATACAGTCGGGCCCAAACCTCCGTTGGCCCATAAAACGTGTTAAAAAGACGAAATACAAATTCCTCTGAAAAATCTCGAATTCGATCTTTACACAGACTGTCATCCTACCAACCCGTAACCGTAACTGGCAACTAATGTAGATAACGTGTGGTTCTTCTCGGTTCGATGACATAATCATTTATGTCAGGACCGTGATAAAAATTGTTTTTAGTTTTATTGCCCAATAAATTAAAATGAGTGGTAATGAAGGCATAAACTTTCTTTAGGCACAAATTTTAGCCTTGTAATCTTATTCGAGATTCATCATTAATAAGGATTTTACTTCATTAATAATGAAATGTCATTCGTAAATCATATTACTTACAAAAAATACATTTAAACATTTTTTTCAATTATCAAGATCTAATTAAATAACACGAAGTTCATAATGTAAACATATAATATATCTTACTTTAATGACGTTATAAACAACATATCATAAAAATACCGGCGCTGAAAGCACTTAGCTGATGAAGCCCAGAGTAAGCTACGCATTTGATTTAATTTAACAAATACTACGGAACCTTCGAAGATAAACATATTTCATTGCGGTAAACAAGTTTATTCGTATAGTTAAGGAGTAAAGGCGTTGACATTTGGTTATTATCATTAAAAGCCACCCCTATATGTAGAACAAAAGAAAAACAAATTTATTCGTAGTCGACAGCGACAAGTATTTATATTAAACGATAAAAGCTAACGAAATGAATACTCAAACACACACTACCTAGTATTCCGAGCCAGATGTTAGCACAAAATTGTATAGTGCCCCCCATCCTACGTCGAAATGGACATAACGGGTGCGAATCCATTGTGGAAGGCCTGCCAATTCTCTTATTGAATTCATAAAGGCTTTTAGTGAACGTCCAGTGATTTGTTTCTACTGTGGAAAACCTTTCAATACGATATGGAAAGCACTTTTGACGAAATACGCCAGGATTCAAATAATCTTTGATATCTTTAAAATTGTATTAATAAAAATGTGAGATTAGACATTATTTTATTTATTTCGAGGTTCAGCTATAATAATTGCGCCATAAATATTTTTTATTCTTTTTTTATTTAAATTGCAGTGCGATGATATAATCAGCACAGTTTATTTCCATATAATTTAGTTAAGTATATTGCTAATCGTCAGATCAAAACTCGCCGTGTTGCCAATAGCCAATGTCCAGGCTCTTCTCGTGATAGTCACAAAATGACGCCTAATTTAATTTCGTCGTTCATAATATAATAGTAGTTTTCCTCTTATTTACAGTTTACCTGTATTAGCTGGCACCTAGAACCTGCTACTGAAACTCTTAAATGTAATTTGAAAATGGTTATTCTTATTACATACATACAATTACATACGGACATCGTACCATCATTTCGCAGGCAAAATTTTATTCCATGGAATTGTGCAAGGGTCCTAAGTTCCTGTGGGAACTTCTCACCCATTTAAAGCACCCTTCATAATGGCACGTGCCGCTCTCATCGAATAACAATACCTTTAGTTTTTTATTGTAAGGGATCGTCAAACTATTGTATAAGTACTTTTGGTGTAGAGTCAAAATTTATTGTTAAGGACATGAGCACTTTGGGTAGTTTAAATTATATTCTATTTTAGTCTTCAATCGAGGTTCGATCTCCAACTTTCCAAAGTTCATATATGCATGTTGGAAATAAATGATCATTTATTATTTCAACGGTAACCCAACACATCTGAGAGTTTTTTTCATAATATTCTCGAAGATTTGTGTCTATTAAGTTTGCAAGTCCCCACTCGCCCGGCTAGATGGTTTATCGCCTGACCCCTGTCACGCTAAAAGTAAGCTAGTGCTCAAATTAAAACGTTTTATATGAACGGCGCTAACATAGTGGTATACACTTAAACCTAATGTATTTCAAGAAAACGAAAATATCACGAACGATTATACAAAATCTAGAATAAGTTGTACAAAAAAATATAACCTACCTATATTACAAGCTATTAGACTAGAAAGGGTTGTGTTAAATAAATGAATATTAGAAAAAAATAAATATAAAACGATAAAGGTTTATAGTTTGAGTATTCATAAAATAGGATTCCAATGGAATCATTTGATGAATTTTATTGACATAATCAAAAACACCATCAATAATATCTTCAGACACCATTTTTATTTATTTTTTAATTTCAAAAATTTGAACACACACAATTAACTAGACATAACACAAAAGTATCCAATAGAAAAAGGAGTAGAGAGGCACTGCTAATTTCTATAAGAAATCTCTTCCAGCAGTTTTTCAACGATTTTCACCGAAATACTACATTAAAGGCCGATTTACGTAAAAGAGGAAACAAGATAAAGCAAAAACGGGTCTTGCTCGCCGACCCATTACCTACACAATATGTATACTGAGAACATATACGGTATGTTCCGTAATGAGCACTTTGAGGATAAAACCCCTTAGCAATTTGGAAGACATTGGTGAGATACGAGTCTATAGAGATTTGTAGGTAAGGCATTTGAAATGTAACATCTATTATGCAGGTTATTTATTAGCACTATATTTATTACAATGATGGCTTGGATATTTGTAATATTTTCCTTCAGAACCAAGAACGTCATGCCCAAAAAATGAGCTGGAATATATAAAAAAAATATTTTTTAATTTACCACCGACAAAAACAACTTCCAAAAAATTGTTAATTGAAGAAACAGTTGCGATAAGTTGTTGTTAACATTATTATAATAAACAGCGTGAAAAGTAAAACCGAAAATTAAAGTCCTAATGAAAATTTCATAATTATCAAAATTCAAAGTGATTTATTAAGCCCACTAATTAGTTAAAATGTAAAAAGAAGTATCCACTTTTGAAGCTTACCTACTATTAGTCGTACCTACTTTGGCACACTTTGCACTTACGGAAAGGAGGACTTGATAAAATTATTGCCACAAGTAACGCCATCTATTTATTGTTCTCTTAATTAAAAGCATCAGTGATTAAAAATGATACACCTTAAAATTAATCTTTCCTTTCCTGTTCAATCTTTTTGAAGGATTCGGTTAGTAGCACTACCTACTTCTTATTTTAAATAATAGGGGTGAAAATCTTGACTATGTATTTAAGATGCGCAGACCTAATGAGTTTTTAGGTCTCTTTGGTGGCTAGTAGTATTTTTTTTTAAGTTTTTCCTCTCTAGTCTCGAGGCATAACTACCTACTTAGACCTAAGCGTATAATAAAATTAATTGATAGTGTTATTTCGCACTAGGATATCCATAAATATAGCACGAGGTAAGCCGTATGCTGGTTTCTAAATATGTACCTACCTATAATGAAAAAAAAAACCAGCCAAACCTAAATCTTAATAACTAGGATAATAGAGTGTAGTTAGTACTGTAAGTACCTAAGATAACTTCAAGGACCAATCTTCTGCTTAGTTTCAATTATCGTGAGCGTTGTACGAAACCACTTTGCAGCTCTCCGATCTAACTTAGATTAGTGTTGTAAATGCAATTAGGTACCTATGTCGATCGCTTCTATTGTAGCACCCGGTCTTAAATAAGATCGAATCCAAAATATCATCATTATTATTGTTTTCCTGCAGTAAGGCATTTTTTTATATATTCAGCCCGTCAATTGACTTTACTCCATTGGATAGCAAGAAGCTATGGGGTCTAAAGGATATGGGCCGCCATTTCAGACACCATCCATCCTAAAATGGCGGTCCCTCTGGCGCTATAATGACGGTTAAGATTTTTATCCCACTTAGTAACAACATCATACAATCGGAACATTTATTGGCCGATAGTAGACTAGTCAATTCCCGCGGCTTCGCCCGCACCGAGGTCAGTTTTATTATTGGTTATATCTTCGGTTCTACTAAGCCTGACTAAGACCTCTCTAATAAAATCGCATCAAAATCCGTTCAACTCAATCAAAACTGAATCAAATCATATACTTAATCAAATGTAAGTATTTTGTTCAGAATCTTTTATTTAACATAGGTAGGTACACCAAGTTTTTAAAATATCTAAATTTGTTTTTTTAAATATACAAACCTACTTAACTAATTTAATACATGCACAATAAAAAACAAATTGGTAGGTAAAAATAACGAAAATTAAATTTTTCGTTTTTATTTTTAACAATTCGTGTTTCCGCGAATTGACACTTATCAAATCATTAATTTCCATATTTATCTATGATCATTTGTGTTTCCACGAATTACCGCGATTAGATAATATTTTAAATACCTTTGAACTGTCTGCTATATCTACCAGGTCATATAAAATTTATATACCAAAAATTTTGTAAGTTTAACCTTTTTGGCACGAAACTATTCGTGCCAAAAAGGTTAAACTTACAAAATCGGGCTGCTCGAGCCAGCGGAACAAAATTCTTACTTCCAGCCAATGAAGACACAGAGCATAACTAGTAAACTAGTCAAATATGTTACAAAATCAACTATAAAATTGCTAAATGTTTACCATTTGTTCTAGCTGAAAGACTTTTGGCATCAGGGAGCCTACCATGAAACATACCTACTTCTACGCATGCACGCAAGAACTCGAACAAAAGACGTATGGCATTTTAGTTTGTTCGGGTTTTTTTTCGGTAGAGTTTAAGGCCAACGAAGGGTCATATTTGCCATCTATATTATGAGATAAATGCGTTTCATGGTAGGTAGGTGAAAAATCAGTCCGCAACATTGATCATCGTATCGCGAATTTGAGTGTCCTTTGCAGAGCTAATTCTGTGTACTAAATATTCTACCTATACAGGTACTGGTCTAAAATACAGTAGCTCTTTATAAGACAATTCACAATGATAATCGTATACTTATTGGCTTTTATTGACTCCACAACCGACTCGTATTCACGCATTCAGAACCTGAATAACGTGTAGTTAATTGTGTCAACTCTCATGTCTTGCTGTAGGTATATTTTTTTTAGAATACTGTCTATGATTACTCATGGGGCTTGTTAATATATTTACCGCCCATCCATCAGCACCTATAGCCAATAAGTACATTTCTACTTCCCTGTTAGGGCTCATAATATAGATCAACTTATTTTCAAAGTAGAATAAGTCTTCTCGTAGCCAAAACTGGCACGTTGTATTTCTTTCATTGTAGATCAATGTACTAGACAAACTTTAACATACACCAACTAGCGCTACTTGCAAATTATTCCATTGAAGTGTTAATTATTCACTGCAGAAACAACTGCTGAGTATTGTAGACGGTTCCCATTCCCACATTAACAGCAACTAACGTAATTTCCATCGCATTCATTATCGACTTAGTAAAAAGTTGTGAACTACACTACTTCACAATAGGTAATACAACGACTTGGCTGTACACGCAAAGCGTTTGACTGTACATTTTTGCCTTTTTTCCACAAACTTCCTTACTTTGCTAATTAAAGAAATACTGTTGGTTCCTATGTACCTGATTGTACTATTTTTCCTTTGTCCTTTATTACTTCTGTAGAACGCGGAACTCATTTCCATGAAATTTTTATGCAAATACTAATTTATAACAATAGTTTGATTCTCATTCTCCCTATTCTTATAGAATTGACTTATAGAATAATGGCATCTCACCAGTAGATACTGATGGCAAGTGGCTATTTTGGGGTCAAACTTACAAATAGGTAGTTCATCAACGAGGGTATTCTTCTTTAGACAAGTAAACCGTCTATACCTTTTTTTCCAGTGGCCATCACAGGCCTCGAACCAACTAAAGCCGCACACCGGTCTCGGTTTTTCAGACGCCGGCCGGGGTGTAAGATGACCTAAGAAGCTTTTATCTGGCACTACGGTTGACCCAGACCCCTCCCAATTAGGGTTTAAAGATTAAGTAATCTATATTATATAGGTAAAAGAAAGTCATGTTGTTAACATTATTTTTAACTTAAGAACAGTTGAACCAATTTGGCTGAAAATTGGTAGGGAGGTAGCTTAGAACCAGGAGACGGACATAGGATCTTATCCTTTTTCTTAGTGGAGAGTGGAGTGGAGTGGAGAGTAGATGTGGAGAGTGGAGAAGAGAGTCGAGTGGAGAGTCATTTTATTGGTGGCGATACAGACTGCCACGCGGGCAAAGCTAGTCTTTAATATATGCAAGTTACTTGGTGACCTAGTGACATCTAATTAGTTACTTACTGACGTTCGAGAATACTAAGTTTTGTTGACCTCATCACTGAAAAATCGGCGTTACAAAACCTTTTATTTTCAGCTGACGTCTAGGTATATCCCCTTGTAACAAACACATTGCAATAGCTTTACCTGCCAAGTTACAAAAACAATTTACAAATAGATCTAAACAAGTCAACCAAAACAAGCGTGCTTTGTGAATATTCAGCAGTTCGCTACTGGAAATTCTTGTCGTGAGGACCGAAAACTATGCACTAACGATAATAATTGGTCGAGATGTTCTGCGCGGCACAGAGTGCGGAGCCGATCACAATAGGCTTATTGACCTCGTCGGCATGAAAGAATGTGTCGGTTCTAATTCAGTACCTATTACGCAAATATTACTGTGACTGTGGGTTTACTAGCACTGCTTAGAAGAGAATGTTTGAAATCGCTTGGTAGTTGTTAAAATAAGTTACATTTTCCTTGCAACAGAGTGTTTATTATATTATTACCATAGAACTAAGTCTTTGTTTATTACTAATTTGTCTAGGAAAAAAGTAATAGGTACCGGTATACAATTATGTACCGTATATGCCTACATCCAAATTCACTTACCTAATAAAAAACAGTTATTTGAATATTACAAATAGACACTCCAATTTAATTTTTTTGGATCGATTACTTATAACCTCGCTAAATCAAAATACTCTATTAATAAATAGGTAGTTTGTGAATTTTGATCAATGTCAAGGCGGATTACCAGATGTTGGTCTCATCATCTCGGTTGTTTGTACAATGGGGGCTGGACAGAAACACATGTCCTAATTACGTGCTTGTGACGTCTATGGGAACGGACTTGGTATGTTTTTCTACGAAAATATAAAATAAACTATTTTTGACGCGTTAATCAACATTCACTGAGGGAACACGAATAATAAGTCTGACAGTCACTTGATGTACATATGCAGTCGCCATCTTTTAAAGTACTGAACAAAAATTTAATTCCATTGCCTCTGAATAATTACATCAATTATATTTATTTACTAGCAGAAATTTTGATCCCGTTCTCGCGAGTCACAGGGACCTATTCTTGGGATAAAAAGTAACTTATACGTTATTCAGCCCAAACCGTTCAATTATCTGCACGTTGTCATCCATACTTAAAATTTTTCGAGTCAAATAAGAGTTGGATTTATTTACTTCAATATAAAGATCGTTTGTAGAAGTAGGTTCAGCAACTTCCGAGGGCAACCCTATGCTGTACCTCCTTTTTCGTTGATAAAGGTGAATTTGCATTTGTATAGGTACACTTCAAGACAAGAGTGAAATATTAGGTAGGTACCTACAACATTGGCGGCTTACCTACCTACTGAATATTTCACTCTTCATCGCTGGGTTCCGCTTATAGTGAACTCACAATGGTTGCAAAACTGTGAGCTTGCATAAGTTGAGGGGTACCTAATCTAATACTTTATGTGTTAATTTCAACCCTAGTCCGTAATATTGTCAGGTCGCAAAAAAGGTGTTATGCGATTTTTCTGTTAATTTTTATCAACTCAACGTTACGGTAAAAAATTAAGGGATAGTGGATTCACACTTGGAAACGGTAGTGCTTTTAAATACCTGTCCTTTAAGTGTCCTGTAATAATCAACTTTTATCGTTGACTGTACATCACTAAAACAGGATTTATTTATCTTTTTTCTATCAGTTTCCTGTTTCAATTACAAGCGCCTTAGCTATCTGCCCATCCTGTAAGCAGGTAGGTACCAGTTTAATACAAATAAATGATGGTTGGCATTCATTGATAAGTAAGTGTCATGGCATCGTTGCACGGTCACTCTTGTTAATTGGAATTAAAAAGGATAGTATTTAAAGCCTTTATAATTAAAAGAGTGATTGATTTGGGTGTCTAAAAAGGATAAAAGAACTTTCTAAGTTTCATCATCGCTTATCATCAGGCGAGGTGGAGTCATTTTGACGGGTCCTATATAAAAAAAAAAAAAAAAAAACGGCTTTATTTCAATTCATCAACTGTACCCGAAATTACAGGAAATATAGATATTTATTGAATAAGTTGTTCTATTTATGGTTTTAAGATTTACAATATTCACCTCTCCATTCCATCACTAAAACTTCATGAATCTATCATACTTAATACTTATAGTATTTGCCGGGGGTGCAAAAATGTGTGAAAATTTACGAATTAGTTTATTTAAAAAGGCTTGAGTTTTAAAGCTAAACCTATAGGGTCAAGCTAAATAAATGGACATTCGATTAAATTTAAGATAGGTATAGGCTGTAACACTAGAAACATTGAAGAAATATCCCATAATCTAAAGTCGTCTATAGAAATTTTGTAATAATACCGTTGAAGGTTTCTATTAAGGAATAAATAATCCAGTCATCAAAACGGCGGAACTACATAGGTAAACTTTGAGAAATAAATAGTTCTTACCAGAGGACGGACCACCAATAAACGGGACGATATATTTTCATTAATGTCAGAGAATTTCGCACTCTTCTTTTTTGACGTCAAATCGGAGTCCAATTAATTCGGTGGGAACACTTTCGATTCGTCGAAACGTGGTATGCGAGCAAACCTTTGGTCTGAGAACGCCCCGCTAAAATATTATCCACAAAGTTTTTGACGTGACAACGTCTTATAAATTGGTTTGCCGGGTGACACTTCAAGAAACTGCGTTACGCTCCGCTCACGTTATGCGCTCACAATGAGAGCGAGTGAGAGGCACGCGTGCCTTCCACTCGGGCATGGTTAGCCCGCCTAAGAGCGAGAGAGACAGACATAAAAATTATTTTACCACTCAAAGTCGTTGTCACGTAAAACTTTCGCCCGTATACCGACTTTACAGGCAACCAATTTTTTTTTATGCTTAATTACGTTTCTACTACAACTCCATTCTTTTTCAGAGTAGTAAATGTAGTTGGCGTAAGATTCCGGGTTTGATTCTGAGATCGGGCAAAAGGTGTTATGCGATTCTTCTGTTGGAATTTTTAAGTAACAGCTCGGACTCGGAATCATGGAAAAATTGAGGGCAGTGGATTTACCTACATTTGGAGACCTTGAGTGCTTTTAAATATGGGTATTTTACTTCTAGTGACAGTTCGGGGAGGCACTAGTCAGTTTCCCTAGCTCGCCAGTTTCTGTAACTTAAGTGTGCGCTCTTTCATATGTTTCTGTATAGCCATAGTCTGTCTTAAGACTGTCTTGTAAATCTTGTAATATAACGAGCGCACAATTTAAGTTCCTAGACTCAAGTAAAATAACCGCTTCTTAATCTTACCTACACTTAACCTACACTAGCATGATATAAAATGTATAAAAAGCATTCCATTTGCGTTTTCAAACTACTCTGGACCATTAGGATTAAAGCCGCAGCACACATAAGCCTCTTGTACTAATTTCGCTATTCCGTCCACTTTCAAGCCGTCCAGTTTTAAGCTGCCCACTTTCAAGCAAATTATTTCAAGCACAAGATATATTGGACGCGAATAATTCTAAAGCTTTTAGTTAACTATGTTTTTCTTTAACCCAGGCAAATGGTGCTAAACTTACCTACGTTATTCACTCTATATTTTAGGTGTTAAGTAAACTGCATCCACTTTTTAAGAACAGTTTTCTTTATCATTAAACTTAATATTAGCACTTCCTTAGTATTAATTATATTAATCCTTTGGCAGATCTTTTGACAATTCTAATTTTCTCCTTTTACCACGAGCATACAATGACCTACATCTACCTATGTCTATCAACTCCTTAGGTACTATCAAAGACGGATTGATCTTAAATAAATTTTACTTGTGTTATCTTCTTTTTTTTTCACTCAAACTTAGGTAGGTATATTTAACAGCTGAATTTTATCAAAATAAATTTATTCTAATATAATAAATATTTAAACATAAAAACATCATTTAAAAATGTGCCCAAGAGTGTAGCGCCTAGCGAATTTATATGATAATGTTTAATTCTCCGTCAAGCTGAGAATTTCTTTACAGGTACCTAGTCCATTGGAAATTGGGATTGGATTGATTCGGTTCGTAGGTACCATTTAGTTTGTTCACGACAAACTTAATCTTGACGTCTACACTTGCCAGTCGCAGAATTTTGGGGATCAACGAAATCTTTAACTTTTAAGTCTATGAAAGCTTCTTCCGATTATTACCAAAAGTGGTCGCATGAGCCCTTTTACCTTTCGTACTCGATTAGGTACGCCTATGGTAGATACACCAACTGATTTCCTCGTGGAGCAAACTTGATAGACCTATGTGACTACAAAATTTTTGTTTTCGCAATAGACTCAAGTTTTCAATCAGGAATGGCCATATTCCAATATTTAAAACCTCACCAATCCCACTTACAAGACAAATTAATTTCTATAGGTCTAGGGCGGATGATAGGAACCAAGATCAATTAAAACTGATCATCTTGAAGTCTGGGGTCGGCTTCAAAATCAATTAAAACTAGGTTTTAACATTTTGCTCAATATATTTAATTCAGATTGACACAGATTTAAAACATCAATATAGTATAGGTATAGGTATTTAATAAAGATTTTTATCAAAGTTCATTGACGTAAAGGTCGTTGAATTGGTAGTTGTAGATAATACTTAATTCATAATAATAAATATTGCGTTATATTCATCTTAAATCATTTCTGATAAACAACTTAACTTTAGTAAATAAAATTGTTATTATTATAAAGAATTTATTGATTTTTTTAGATAACAGTTTCCTCTTAAGTATAGATTTTGTAATACTGTTGTATTCTGCTTTGATGAGGGATTAATAAACTAACAGAAGGCCATAACAAAATAATTATTACACGCACAAAATTTATTCTACGCCATATAATTTCTTTTCAGTACAAACGCAACACCAGTAAACGCTGCCAAACCTCCGATCCATAATATTTTCTTCAGTATCTGTGAAAAATATGCTCCAATAAGTTATTTTTATACATTCTTCTAGCACAAAGTTTTCATACAATGGCGGACTTAATGTTCTAAGCATTTTATGATATGAAAGTTATGAAACGAGTATAGTAAAGGGTTTATCTTTGATAAATTATACCTACGAGATAAGACACATAATTATGGATACAAAGAATGCATATTACTATGACCAATAAAAAAGTATAGACGGAGTATTGCGCATTTTTTTAAGCCCTTGGTGGGCTTAAAAAAATGCGCAAAATGGGCTAAGACGATTTGGTAATCTTATGACGGACGTTCGGTTTGGTAGTCTTTGGGTAGTCGGCCGAAGAGCTATTTAATTGTCAGCGTGTAGCGTGTTTTGACTTTGCACAAGAAGCTTCACTTATTTCGTCTTTATTGTTCCTAATGGCTCCGTCTATACTTTTTTATTGGTCTGAGGCATTATTATACTTACTCAATTGAATGTAATATAATTTTTAGTTTTAACAGAAGGATCTACTAAAGAAAGATCTACGACATCTATTTAAACTGTGGACTAATGGACCACATACCAAATAACATAGAATGTAGGTAATGTCATTATCATCACGATGTTAATCCTATTTGTTCCCGTCTACACTTTCTCTTGATTTGACTTATCTTTTGCTTTAGATGCTATCCACAGTTCGTGTAATATGTTATTTGCATAGGGAACTTGGAAACGTGCCAGGTAGACGATAATAGGCACGCTCTCTTTTGGGTAAGTCATAACTGGTGAAATGTGGCAGATAATAAACCTCTGCCTGCCCCTTGCGAGTAGACACTATAATATTAAATTATTATGAAGAGGTCTTACATACCCTAGTAGGTCCAACAGTATCCGAGCAAATTTGCCAAAGGTCCATCTAAGACAGAGCTGGCAAACTTATTTTGATTAACGCTTTTAAACTTTGGTCATGTATTTATGACTTAACCATTTGCCAAGAATAATAACATTCCTAACAATCTCTATTGATAAAAAAAAACATTTATCACCTTATCCTGCCACTCGCGGTTCTTCACGCATTGACTATAAGGCATAGTAGTAAACGTGACGGAATTGTAAAGAGGCACCCAGAATTTCGGCAGGATCCAGTATATAAATTCATCCAATGCCTTCCTTAGGCGGTAAGACGGACGAGTCACGAGGTCCCGCATCTGTAAATATACAACATAATATTATTTACTTTTTTGAAAAAATTATGATGTTGTATCTATCAACACCGTTTTATCAGGAACGAAAGATGCAACCAGGATTTCTATTACTTTTTCCATTTTTGGAAACCCACATGAATGCAGGGTACACTGACAACTTGCCCAAGCTTTGGTTTATATAAGTTTTTTTTACTCCAGCCATCGTAATTTGCTGTAATTTGCACATAATAAATTGCCTGTCCTATCCTATCCTATCTTTGAAATGGTGAAATAATTTTTTTAAGTAGCTAAGAGCCTTTGATTTCATTGCATTTTTTCCCATCAGTGTGTTGGTCATGACTCTTACAGCACACACACCATACAAATATAATTCCTTGTAAAACACCACTACTAATCACCAACGTTCATTCGTTCCAAATTCACTCACCTCGATATAGTTGTACATAGCTAAATCACTAATTGCGAAGGTATCTTCCCATCTTGTTGCGGAGAACTCAGTAAGAATAGCTGCAGGGTTATCGCGATGTTTTTCGAATAGCTGGTCAAGTAGCGTACAATCCTCGAAGCCGGCGTTCATACCCTGTCCATAGAATGGCACTACAGCGTGAGCTGCATCACCTATCAGCAGAGCCTTATCCTCCACATGATATGGACGACACTGTAACATTAAAAAAATGTGTTTAATAAAATTGTACACTTTATGTTCAGTACAATTTCTCTATTGTTAGTGGAGCTCGAGGCTGGCTGGCAACCATTAATACATTGCAGACTAACCTGGCTAACTACGAAATCATCCTGCTAAAAAAAATCTTAGGTGATTTCGTAGCTACAATGAAAGTCGATCCTATATGAGACCAAGTAAGAAAAAATCGGATAGCTACCTACTTATCAATATGTTATACCTTAACTGCAACTAAAGGTGAAGGTGATCCAGCAAAAAAGTCTTCAATAAGTTTATTTTCACCGATCAACGGAATAGAATCCGGGAAATATTTCTGGAAGAAAGCTAAAAGCTTTTCTGGCGTATCCAAACTCTTAAATTTGATGAACGGCATGAAAAGTGTAACAGTCCACGAGCAATCCTGGTTAGGTAATGCTATCATCATGAACTCGCCTCTTGGCCAAATGTGTAAGTAGTTCGCTGGCATCTGAAACTGAGGAAAATATGCACTTAGTCAACAAACAATTACGCTGGCCAAAAGTCTCCTCGTAATTCTAATCTTTTGTTTCTCTAATGAGTTTAAAACTGAAAAATTTAAGGATACCTAACGGCTGTAAAAACTTTTTGGCACACAAGAAATCTACTATCTAATGTATCAATTTAGGCGTTAGACCAGATTAGCGTTTGTCCATTACTAAGATAAGCAGAAAATGAATTAAACCTAAGGGTTAGGTGAAAAACATGACAATAAAATTGGGTCGGGTTAACTTTAATGGAGTTCTTCTGCTAGACAATTCGATAAGTAATCGAATGTGGTGTTTGAATAGAAATATATCATATTGACACCATCGTCGAATAGATCTATTGTTAGAGTCGAAACGTAGAATCCAATGCCCTCAAATACCGAATCCATAGAATTGCGACTTTTGGGTTTGATTGTATGACTCAAATACATTTGGATTTATTCACAAGTCAGTTACGTAGACTAATAATAAAATTACGAATGTTGCATAATAACTTAGGTCTACTTTATTGAAACCGGCTAACATAGGTCTACTTTATTGAAACCGGTTACACATCAGTAACAAAAATACAAACACGTTTTGTATTAAAAAACCAATTTATACAAGTCTTGTAACTTTGGTTGCCTAGACGGCCGAATATAATAAAATATACGCATATCCACACATTATGATAAAAAAGTAGGAAATTCAGGTAAATTTCGCTGCCTAGCATACCAAACTACCCTTCGGTGATCAATCAGCTCGGAAATAAAAACCACTATAATTTTACAAGAACTAAGCTATTTTATTTAAATTTAATGTCTATTTGATTGTTTCAATAATAATTTTCGATATACCTGCTGTTTTGGTATGCCATTTATCATTTTATCATTTATCATTAAATAAATACCCTTCGAACCATTTAGTAGCATCGAGAGCAGTCGGTAGTATACGCTAAAATCATGAGGTTCCAAGAAATCACCTTGAATTTTGTTTTTTATATGATTAGTTTTGTTGTCTGTGATGAAAACGTTTTATACAATTTAATAACTCATAAAAAATATTCTGCGGATCAATGTATAAACAACATTCTAAAAAACAATTTCCCTTGTGGTACTCTATTAACATTTGTCAATTCAGACACAAACTTGGATGAACTTATCAAGGATGATGAAGGAAATATTTGTTACCGTACCAACGTACGATCATTTTATGCTGACGACTCCGACTGGTACATCTGGACAAAAGTTTACATTTTAAAAGCAAATGATTTGCTTCAACTCCGGTCAGGCTTGCTGGTCTTAACAAGAAACGTATTTTGGAATCCCAGAGCCACATTCATCATTGAAGTAGACAATTTAGACAACGAAGAAAAAATTCAAATTGCATTCAACTTATTCATAAAATATAACATTTATAACGTAATACTTTTACAAGTTTTGGAAAATGATGCAGTGATTCATACCTACTATCCGTTTCGCCATGCTAATTGTGGTACCTATATCGAGAAAGTCACAATAAGTACATGTGAAAATATAGAAAATATAACATATTTCCCTGAAAATATACCCAGTAATTTAAATAGCTGCAGTATTAAAGTCGTAGCAAGCGACGATGTACCAAATTTTATTTCTAAATCAAGTAACTACACTGTCTACGGAAAATTTGTACCAGGTTTAGAACAGTTTGTACTGGATACCGTCGCAGTTCGTGAGGGTCTTTCTATAGAGTATGAAGTGTTCAATGAAGACGAAATGGTTTATGGAGTTGTTCTACCAAATAGAACTGCAACTGGACTTTTAAACTACCTTGATACCAATAAGGCAGATGTAGCGGCTGGAGGGTATTCGTTAATGAAGAACAGGGTTGAGCTATTTGATTACTTGTATGGGTTTAACTATGCATGTTATAATTTGTTTACACCTACAATAAAAAGCCATGTATGGAAACGACTCTACAAAGAATTCAGCTTGACAACTTGGTTATTGATAGGAGGCGCCCTGCTTTTAGTTATTACAGTTTCTCGTTTTTGGAAAAAGTTATTGAACGATCCTACACATTCTATACTCAATACATGGGGTTATTTTCTCGGAAATGCTAACGCAGGGGTTTCCAGAAACCCAAGTTTTAGACATGTCATACTTTGTTGGTCCTGGTTCACATTCTTCATCATCAACTTTTATAACACTGCTCTGTTTAGTTTGATAACAGTGCACGTACATGAGACACCGCATTCAATTAGCGCCAATAACTTAAAAACTTTGCCATACAAGCCTTGTATAAGCGATAATTCCCGAATGTTTTTTCAATTCGCTTATAATCAAAGTTTTCCAGAAGGAGAACCCATTCATAACTGCACATATACTGACGGTGCTCTGAGATACGTTGCAACTACGAAGAAATATTACGCTATTGAGATGGAATACAGTTATACTCTGAAAGAGTATGAATATATGGATCAAGACGGCAAACATGATTTGGAACCATGGGGATTTTCCAGTAGTAATGTAATTGTTATGTACGTAGACCGAGGTTTTCGTTACAGGGATATATTTCAAAAATATGCGACTCGCATGTTTGAGAGTGGATTGACAAAGAACCATTTGAAGACAATTCACTTAAGAAGCTACAGTGTGATGAAGAGACATCCAAAGGCGTTTAAAAATATTGCTTTATTAGATTTAGGTTTACATTTTTGTATCCTATTGTCTGGTTACGTATTATCTATAATATGTTTCTTATTAGAGATAGGGTGTCATTATGCATCTCAAGCTGAGAAATCAAAGAAGAAAAAGCAAATACATAGTAAATGCAGACTTACGCTACCGTTTTCAGCAGCTGGTATACAAAGCTCCAAGTAGCCGTGTTCAATATATTTTTGACTGTAGTCAAATAGTGGTTGTTTCATCATTGCTTTACGGACTCCTGAGAAGGCACCATCAGCACCAATAATGAGGTCTGCATTAACTTGCACTTTTTCTTTAGTATCCGTCCTGTTAATCACATTACTTTCTTGTTAATATGTGTCTGTTTAAGTAATACTAATCTTTTGGATATTACCAACCTTTCAAAAGTTAATGTTCCTTTATTTAGACGTGCATCTACCAATTTATGATTGAAGTATCGTGTAACGTTGGCATATTTCTCCGATTCTGTAATACATTCGATGAAAATAGGCCAATTTAGTCGCAATGCAAGAACACAAAACAATAGATATGAATCTACAAAAGGTCAATTATCTCACTAACAGCGATAACAAGACGTGGCATGCAGGCACATACGCCTAGGGTAACGTTCCCTATGTACGAGGAAATCTCGGAATAATTATGTCAAGATGAGATCTTGCTAGTCGCGGGTGCCCGAGCTTTGGTGACATTTATCTATTAGTGTCGTTAACCCTTGATTTGACTTTTGATTGACTATAAATAAACGCACTTATGAAATTGTTATGTAAGTACATATTTGCTTGTTTATACACTAATCAACTAATTATTCATGTTTTTCTGAGTTAAACCCCTATGTCACTCGTAACTAGTAACCAACACAGAACTTTACTTTATAAATTGTTAAGTACTTGCTATTAATTAAATAGATGAAGAAAGTTTTTGTAAACCATATTGTTGGCAGGAATAAAACGTTATTTAAGCTGTTTTCGACTCCACTGCAATACATAGTTCAGAATAGACTTGACAATTGAAATTATTCAGGTAATAAAAGCTGAGTTTGTTGATCCTAATGTATAGAAGTTACAATAATGGGAACGTGGTTCGGACTATGCCCGTATGAATCGAAAGACGCATAGGTAGCTGATAAATGTGGCTATTTACCTTGTAAAAGCAGACTATTAAGATAATTCCTTCCTACTGAATAGATACACTGAAACAAATAAAGATAGAATAAATAAATTACAGTTAGGTATAGATATAGCCAAATTGCGTATAACAGACGTTTGTTTTTCTAAAATAAGGAGAATCTATTAACCAACCTGCTTCGACAGTGCATCGTAAGGTATAACATACGTTGATCCGTCAATTCTGTGGATTCTTCTGCCGGACATGGGGATGCCATGTTTTTCGATCATTTGCGTCTCTAAGTCTACATCCTTCAATGCTCGTCTTCCTCGGATTGATAAAGCCAAGTTTATTGATCTCCCCTTTGCTTGAGGTGTCTTTCTAATATCTGGAATAATGTTTGAAATTATATAAAATTGAGTGGCTCGTAGCTTAGTGCCAACCAGTTAGGTTAGCTAAGCCATTCTAAACACATCTAGAGCTCTCCGTGCTTCGGCGAGCACGATACTTGAGCCGTCGCCGTCGGTCCCAGTTACTATGCGAACATCTTTAAAGCAGTCGTTATTAGTATTTGGAGCCCTAAAAAGTTGACTAGTCTAACTTCAGAATTTTGATATACTATATGTTGTGGAGGTCAGATGGGAGTCGATTGTCCTAAGTGTGCCAGTGGGGTGCAGTGACATTCTGTAAACATGGCCTGTCCAATCCCATTTCAGTTTGACGGTTTTTTGTCCTACGTCTGTATCTGTATAATGCCAGTTAGTGAGCTTGGCGACGTATGCCAGTTTTGTAGGTACGCAGTCAAAATATTATGACGCAATGCAACAAGTTAAATTCTAAATTCCGAAGCAAACTGTCATCAAACCAGCATTATCACTGCAAGTGCATACTTATTAAGATTCTGTAAATATCAAATTCAGTTACAGGTGAGGAAATATTTATGATAGGTCTTATCAGTGAGTTCACAAATACTATTATAGATACCTATTAACATCTGGTAGGTAAGTACCCGAGTTCCTATTAACATCGAACAACTGATTAAGAAAATAAGTACCTATCTATGAGCAAATAATATAATTAGGTACCTACTTACCTTCTCGATATTCATAAAGTCGTACAATATGTCCCCTTCGCGCCAAATATAATGCTTCAAGGGAGCCGACCTAAAAATAATAACACCAATCAGTTGCCAAATTGAACAAAAAATAAGAGCCTCTGTGGTGTAGCGGTAGTGAACGCGGCCGCTGCGCAGGAGGCGCGGGTTCGATCCCCGCTCGGTGCAAATATTTGTATGCATGAATATGGGTCTTTTGCATTGGTCTGGTCGTGCCTCGGAGAGCACGTCAAGCTGTCGGTCCCGGTTGCCATACAAACATCTATGGCAGTCGTTACGGATAGTTGGAGCCCTGAAAAGTCCAATAACAACGGTCTAGCTGCAATGCTTCGATATCGCCTAATGTCACCATTGGGTTGTGAAGGTCAGATGGCAGTCGCTTCACGGAAAATATCGAGGTTCAGCCAAATCCGCAATTACCTAAAACTGGTAAAGCGGACCCCAGACTCGAAAGTTAAAGCTTTGGATACGACTGGGATTAACGCTTGGTTGAAGAAGAATTTGGAATCATACCTATTTAATAATATTGGATCATATCATGACATCAAATTATCATTTCTTATTAAATTTAAATCTATAGAAGAAGGTTGTAAGATCTGTTATCGGGAACTGTTGATTCGAATGGAGATATTATTTTTGTGTTAGATAACTCATTTATCGAGGAAGGTTAGACTAGGTAGGTACATATCAACACGCTATTACTACCCAGGAGACCGGCTCAGTGATCATATATTATGTCAACAAATCGAACCAATTACCATACATTATTGTATAGGAATAAAATACTGACATGTTTGGGATAAATAGCTGCCACGTATAAAGCCGCCGGGCACAGCAAGCTACCTAACTATAACGCGTGCGCTATAAGTTGAGACCTGGGCTCTCCGCCTACTTCCTCCTGCACTGCCCCTCAGTCGCCCGTGATGTACTGTTCGCAAAAAAATAAGTAGACAGGTAGGTAACAACTCGGGCAGAAGCTTTTTTACGATATTTTTTTGTACGCTGTACAAACACGCGCCGGTGACGTCTAGCGGTCAGGTCTCAACTTATAGCGCACGAGTAGTATATTACAAAGGGTAGCCCAGCACTGTAGAAAGTGTGCTGCATGATCCCTTCAATTGCTGCGATATATTATGACAATTTTCACTAATAAAATAATAATCGCGACTAATATGTAACTAGGTAAAAAGATCAAATTTTGTAATGTTATTACGAGTAGGTATACTTACTTAGTTATTTCATAAGTTCATACCTAGTTACCATAAATAAAAGATAAAGAAATATATACCTACTACAGATAGTGTATCTAATTTAAACACAGTGGAGTTTTATAATGAGATAAACTTATGCTTTATGAAGTTATTTGCACTAGGTAGTGACTCAGAATATATCTACATGTTAGTGCTACATAGCGTACCTATGGGTAGTACCTACTATTACGAGTAGCCTAGGTATTCTGTGGTGTGTGTACCAATTTCATTTCATGTGTCATTTTGCTCAGTAGTTTGACCTAGGTAGTTCGTCTGCGTGCTCAAACCCCCTCAGTAAAACTTTGCCTAGATCTCGGAATCTTTTATGCCACATTGTTTAGGTATTCCTCAGTTCTGGTAAATATATATCTAAATAGTAAATAATAATACTTATAATAGTAGGAATTACTAGAGTGGCATGACTGACATGGTAAGTATGACTTAAGTAAATATTTAATAAGTAGGTATTCGATAAAAAGAACATTACAGATAGGTGAGTGCATTCCTCTTTCTATGAGCTAACCTTACTCCTTGGATGTTTGGAGAGTAATACTTCGTAATTATGTCCTTCCAGTTATCTACCTATCATATCAATCTACTTTTGTACAAAAAATACCGGTCAAATGCGAGTCGAACTCGTGCGCTGAGGGTTCCGTACCTTCCTCGCCATAATAACTTTTAAATAGGTCCTAGGTACCAAAATTTACCTAAATTTTCTTTTGAATTTTTCTAAGAATTTGTTTTTGCCTTGCCAACTTCGTGATTCTAGGTCAACAGGAACGAGGTAGGTACCTTCCTTATTGGTTTTCGACCTAAAACCTTATAGGATAGTTGTCTACAATTTTGTTGACAATTTATTTTGGTTAATATAGCACATAGTATTTATTACAGCAAAAAAACTGCCGAAAAAAGTGTTTCTTTTTACCTTTTGAGACGCGGAACCGTAAAAAACATAAGTATAATATTTTATTGAGGCGCGGAACCCTAAAGAACATTAATAATTATATTTTATCCTTACCAAACCACCGCCAACAATAACCACATCTAACTGCTTTCTAGAATATTCCGCTGCAAATATATTTCCATTCCAACTAGCAGCCATTATTTACTTATTATTCACAAAACTTTAAATGTAAAGTATAATTCTACGTCCGTACTCCAGTAAACATTAAAACGCTAGGTATGCGACGTTTCACATAGCCGGCTAAAACAAGAATGATTATGAATAGGTACCTACTCAGATGACTCCGCACAGTAACTAGGTACTCGTATCTATTGTAACGTTTATGATACGAGAACGGGTTTTTGGAATAGGTTCCAGAATTTTTATGTAGGTAAGTAGGTAAATACGGTCTCATCTCAATATCGTTCGAATAATTTAGGTTTCATGGTATTAGATTAGACCCCACTAGAACCTCTGGGCTAAGCCAACTTTATCCGCAAGCCGGTAGTACCTACTGAATGATGGACGGGACTCTGGCGCAGGTTTTCCTTTATGGTTAGAACATTATTTAAGATACTTCTCCTCCATGTGGCATCGCCGTAGGACATCCTATATATTAAGATTTCGTCCCGTTGCATCGCGTTCCGATGAGAAACAGCCGAATAGACTCATCCTTGTTGGAGGAGAGGTGGCTCCCTGATATGAAACAAAAATTTTTATGGTCGCGTATGTAGGTACTTCAAATAATCACGACTTATTGAACTCATCTCCACATCACTAGCCAATATAAGATGTATGACACAACTTTCGGCAATCTAAGGTTTCACTCAATCAAAATCAATTGACATTCGATCTCGTTAACAACCTTGCTCAATAGTTTTTGTACGCACCTACACTAACTACACTACCCAGTAGGTACATGATTCTTTCTGAATACCTGCTACTAAAACTATATTATGTATTCTGTGCTAAAACTACCTACCTACTAATAGTTCTTACAAAAACCGACTTTAACTGGGCCAAATTATAATATAGCATTTAACAATCATCAAAATCGGTTCACCCAGTCGGAAGTTCTGAGGTAACAAACAAAATAAAAAGAAATATCTACAGTCGTATTGAAAACCTCCTCCTTTTTAAGGTAACAGTCTTTCAGTGAATTGATTCAGGAAGTACAACACTGGGGTGGCCAACAAAGGGCCACTTAAAACTAGAATAATGGGCCCTACCCTGACGCAACTAAATAAAGTATAGGTACCTATTTAGGTACCTACGGGGTGCAGGCCGGAACCTCCACGTGGCGCATCCGCGCAACGGAAGCGAGCAGCGCCTCCCACTCACCACGGGAGACGCTGCTGCCTGTGGCCAATCCGGTCGGGGTGGGAGTGGCCCTCTAGAGGGCTGCTCCGAGGCTCTCCACGTGTCCCTCTGAGTAGCAGTGGGGAACGAGCGGGGGGCGAGCTGATTAACATTGGCTGGGCACAGGGTCAGCTGGAATGCGAGGGATATGGCTACCTATTAAGTAACCTTACACCCTGGTAATTAAGGCCCGAGACGGTGTGCGGTTTTTTAGTCGGTTCGATTCCGTCATAACTACCCCCGATAGCCGACAGGGGTGGTATCCATAGGGATTTCCGGACGATAAGAAAGGTACCTATACTTATTTAGCATTACTTAGGTATTTTATGTAGGTACCTAGACAGGTAACAGAAATAGTTACCAGTAGATCGGTTCATGACCATTGTGACCTGCTTGCATTAGGTACATCACGGTGTCTTTTCCCATAATACGGCTTCGTTTAAAAAAACTGTGTGGATTCTCCTCCTACTTTTTATAAAACTAAGAGGAACAAATCTACGAATTGACTAGAAAGTTCCTCTAAAAATATATAAACTACATAATATAGGCATAGGTAATGTCAGGAAATTCGATACTAAGCCACAGCTTAGAGTTACCGTACAAGTCGGTCACCGCACGAAGTTTCACCATCGATCGTGAACACCTTGTAACAACATTCATACAACGGGAAACATACGGTAGATTTTAGAACAACCCGCTTCAAAATTCATTCAGTAGGTAGGTAGGTAGTTTTTGCGTACATCGCAAATAAACAGACAAGAATTCAAAAAAAATGTGTTGAAAATCGTTCATTTCTCAGTTTTTTTTTTAATGTCTCCAACGTACAGACAGCACCTTTACTATTCTATAATAGTATACAGATAGATAAATAGATGTTTAGTTCTTCTACGTGTAGATGCACCGTGGCTGCACTATGTGTAGGTGCTGGTGCTGGGAGAGGATGCCGTAGCCGCACTTTAACCACACCGCCAATATGCCGAGATCTTACCCTGAGGTACTACCGCGTCCGGTGTTCTGGATGAAAAAGATTGAATGTAGGGTGTAAGTAATGGTAGCTCCGTTCTGGCAAACCCACCCTTCCATTTCTACTTTTGAAATTTATTGCCGGCTACTCACGTTCAATACGAAAGAGTATACCTACTCCTATCTGTGGGAGTACTGAAAGCCGATACTGAGAGGTGCGGTTACCCTACACCCCACCGTCGGCGAAGTGGCGTGATGCTCACCCCACCCCTCTTTCGGGGGGTCGAGGGGGCCATCTTAAAACCGTAGATGGCACGGGGTCAGCTGGGGTGCGAGGGATATGCCTATTAGGTAACCTTACACCCCGTTATTAAGACCGAGACGGCGTGCGGTTTTAGTGGCCGACGGGGGTTGTTTCCATGGGAATTTCCGCACGAAAAAAAAGTGGTTACTGGGGCGTTTGAATAGTTGCAAAATCAATAAGGTGTTACTTGCGTGTTGCCACATGTAAAGGGAATTATACACTTATCTAATAATTTCATTCATCCACAATGTATAAATTAAAATTCATAAATGCAATGTAATAAAAACTTTATTCACATAACATAATATATTTACTAACTTATGCCGTCGCTGCATTTAGCGCTAATCGGTCGGCCCACGCGTCGTTGTACACGCCGCGATTTAGCAAATATATAGCAAGTATGCAATTATAATTATATTCACAAGCTTGCGACTTGCGCATCACACGATTTGTTTACGACGTAGCCCGTAGCCACCAGGGACGGACGTCCGCGCCGAGTCCTGTTTAACGCAGCGGGTGGCCTTACACTTATATAATACGACATCTTTCAACTTAACATTAAAATAGAACTTCTTCATACTTAACCAGTCAAAGAATTATACACGCTTTTCATTTACTCAGTAGAAAATATTTTTAAAACATTCGTCATTCAGAAGGGTTCATACACTTATCTAACCTAACGCTAAAAGTAATTAGATTTAATTACTCAACATTTATATTATAGATTTATTTAGTTAAAATTCAACTCCAGACGTTAGATAACCACAGAAATATTATACAAAATTACTATTGATGAATCAGGCAACTGAGAAAGGGTACAGTGACAAAGAAAAGGCAAAAACTTGGTTTTATTATGATACATAGTCTGACAATGAATGACTTGTTTCTTGGCAAATACTCGGATGCTACGTTTTTTTTTATACTACTTAGGTGATATCCAAGGTCTGAAGTTGACGTATATGTGGTCATAGAGACTCCTGAACTGAACAAGATAAACCCGTCATGTTTGAGCTCATTTCATTTGTCTTGTTATGGACTTATTAGAAAGCTTGTTTTTAAGAAAGTCTTCTTAAAATTAGTAACGTATTTTAAATAGTTTTTTTATACAATAAGGTGACAGACAAGCACACGGCCACCGTGTGCAACACCAAGGGTGTCACTCTCGTGCTGCCAACCCTGAAGGGGGATAGTCTAGTGAGTGCGGTCTTTACAGTCCAAATGTTGTCATAAAGTTGGCCAGTAATTTAGAAGCTCATATTACTAGGCATTGAGGAGATATCTTCAGAGGGACTTTGGCTGGAGCTGAACGAGCTGAGTGTCTCGCGAGTTTCCTCTTTGATCTTCAAGTGTTCGGTGCTCGACGGAGGTCTGGGAGGTAGTGAGCGGTCCTTATCTTTGTGTTCCTTTGATTTATCCTTACTGCTATGCTTGTGTTTGTGTTTATGTTTGTGCTTCTTTTTCTCTTTTTTCTTTTTCTTTGCCTGTAATTTTTATAACACATTTTTTATATACAACACGTCAATATGACTTCACCGCGCCTGATGTTAAGCTAAAGGTAAAGTTACCGCTTAAAGGACCCGGAATACTGTTTTATGACGAACTAAAAAAGTTATCAAATTACCGCTTTTTGTATATACTAATAACAATTTTGTTAGTTTCAGCACGCTAATTTTTGCTTACAGCTTAAAGCGGATTTATTTTCCACAAAATTTCACTGCTCAAAGTCGACCTTAACACCTACACGATAAGACGGTAAGTAAAATATTAAACTGTGAAGGAATTAAATATTACCTTCGGAGCTCCCATGTCATCTTTGTCGTGCCGGAACATCCCAGGTTCGAAGCCGATTGGCCCCGACGTTCCTGGAATCCCCGGGAGCGGCGCCGCATTGTCCGATATGAATTCCCGTTTAGAATCATCCTACAAAGACAAAAGTAAGTTTAATTCAAAAGTTTCTATGACCATTTATGCCTCCATCTTCAGATCCTGTAGGTATATCATATAGCATCAGAGTACTTGCCAAGACCAAAAAAAGAGCCCAAACTCGATTTATTTAACTTGTTCAGGAGTTTCTATGGACACCTTCCGACGCCATCATCAGACAAATAAAAGCTTGTAAAAGATAACTTACACTATAAACTCTCATAGGCATCTCCGGAGGTACAGTGGTGACATCTATTTTGACATCTTCCTCTTTGATGTTTGACAAAGGTACCGGCAGCAAATCGTCTAATGGTGGGTCTTTTATTTTGTCCACTGTCGACATGGGTAATGCCGGGTCCAAACTGCCAATTACAGGGTCATACGTTAACTGAAAGGGAAGACAAAAAATGGTTTAAGTTTTTTTACTTATTGATGATCTGGAAACGTGCTACTGGCAAAAAAAATTACGTTCAAATGTGAACCTTATATCAATGGCCTAAAAGACAAATATGCAGAATTTTGCAAAAAACATGTTTCTCTCCTAGTCCATCGAATATGACGTCAGTTCAAAAATTTAACCGAGATTGGATGAAGATATTGTAACGTCAATTTGACTTTACTCTGTCTGATGGTAAGATAACAATGATCAATGTTATAGGTCTCAATAGATTCTCCAGGTCTAAGGTTCAAAGCCTGGCTATTATATTACCGAAATAAACCCACTTCTTTGGAGGGATTAACAATACTTACGTCATCAACCTCTTGCTTTATAACTGGCTTAATCTCTAACTCGACCATTCTTTCTCTCTCCTTCTCTTTCTCTTTCTCCCTCTCCCGCTCTCTCTCCAACCGTTCTCTTTCTTTATGATGCATCTGCTTCATCATGGCCTGTATTTCAGGTAAGGGCACACATATAGGCCTCTTCAATCCATATAATGTATAGTATAAATCTACGAGATCACACCTCAGTCTTGCGTCGTTTGATAATTGGCTGTTCACGTTGTTCCAGACTCTGTGAAGAATAAAATATAGTTATGGTTATGGGAATTATCGTTATTAATTTACATGATAAGTACCTAGTAGTAAGTAGCAGACGGATCATTAGTTATGAAAACCCTTCGATTGTGTTTTAAGCAGTTATACATGCTAATAAATAAAGACATTTTATGACAATAAAAATTATGTGACTTATAAGACTAAGTAGTTGTGACAGACTATTAACATAATGACACTTATGACGAAGTGGTAGAGAGACTGTGGGTTTGATACGGTTTGATACAAATATTTGACGCATGACAAGATTCTTTACTGCACCTCAGTTCTGACATATCCTACTAATATTATACATGTAAATGTTTGCGAAGATGTTTGTTAATCATGCTCTAAGTGGTATAAAAAAAAATAAAAAAAAAATAAAAAAAAAATTAGAGATAGATTATAGTCTGAAATAACACTAGGTTGCTTTTATTCCTGGAATAGATTCCCTTGCGATTCTGGAACGGTTTCATAAACCTATGCGGGTGAAGACGTGGGCAACACGAACCTGCTTTTATTATAATAAGCATGTTACCTATGAACAACAGCTTCAGTATCAAGGCGATGTCTTTGCGCAGGTTCGAAGGGCGGCATGTTGATTAACAAGCGGGCGAGGCCGTGCCTCACTCCGGGGTCCGCGTCACTCTCCACCGCCGTCAGCAGAGAAGACAAGTCTTCAGGCTTGCCGTCCACGCGGACAAAGTCTACGAGACACTCGAATGCTGCCAACCGGACATCTGGAGAACATCAGGTAACATAAACTTAGGTGGATAACTTATTAACATACATGATACAAGCATCAGTAGCTCAGTGGTTAGGGAGTCAGTCTTGCGTTCGAAAAGTCCCAGGGTCATATCCTGGCCATTACACTACTATAATGTCGGTAATGTAACAGTCGGGATTCGAACCAGTATAACATCTATTATGTGAAACCACTGCTGACATAAGGAATTTAGGGTGAATAGTTATAATTCTGGTTACTAATTTTCTTTAACAAAAAAAAATTAAAAAAAATTAGTTGTATGAAATTTATGCAAGCATAAAGCAATAGAAAATGTGTGAATACTGTGAAAATATAAAAACATTTCGAAAGACATGTTAAGTTTGGATGAGATCACAATCGGTGGTCAAAATCGTAAGTTCTGCAAGAAACTTACATGAAATAACAAGGTATGACGTCATTTATTTCAATTATAATATATATTATAATATTTTTGATTGTGAGCCGTAGAACATTTGAATACTCACCAATATATTGTCCATACTGTGCATATGCTCTGAATATCATCGGTGTGCTGGGCAAGTGACCGCATTGTTGTAATCGCCGTATGGCCCTTAAACAACTCACAGTAACTGTGTTTTTGTAGCATGGCAACACTTTCTCCAAATTCAACACTCGTGTGATTTCTTCTAACACCAGTCTTGTGTCCGCTGATAAGGAGTCAGCTGTTATTGGTGCACCCTGAATTATTAAAATTAGAGTATTTATAATAAGTGTTTTAATAATATCTACGAACATATTTTTCAGCATTATGCACTAGTTAAAAACAAGTAAAATCTAATTACGATCAACCTCTCACTGATTTGAAAAGATTTCGAGATTTTTTTAAAATAAATATTCCACGACATTCTACACAGCGCTATCTACACCCAAAGTAAGCTTAACTTAACTAGCCTGTATTATGGGTACCAGAATGTGGATATACATACTTTGTAAATACATACATATTATACATAGAAACACGCATAAAAATATTTAAAAAACACTGAGCGGGAATCGAACCCGCGCCTTCTGTCGCAGCAGTCGCATGTACTACCGCTACGCCACAGAGGTCGTCAATGTTAACGTATTTTTATTTTCTTTTATATAATAACATCTTTTGCATAAGAAAAGGGTTAATCTGTGACGTCATAGATACGGATAAGTGATAGTTACAGATCACGGAGAGTACAGTACTCTGCAAGTAGCTTCAATTACCGAGTAGATTAGAGGCACTTACCGGCTGTAGCACAGATATGACAGGCGTTATAGTAGCGGCTAAAGCATCAACCAGCGAAGCCTTGTAATAGTTGTCCGAAAAGTGATTCTTTGAGTTGTCGTTATATTTGAACAGATCTAGGAGGAATCTCACTACTTCTGGTGGACATATACCGTGGATGTTTCGTAAACCTGGTGACAAACAGAATATTGAGAGACTTATGTACAAGTTTAGTATAAAGTCCACATTTGAACAGCACGTGAACTGCCCTCTCAACATGGCGCTGAAATCGCTGTCAAAACGTCACCTAAACATCATTTCTCTACTTTTTTATGCGATTTCATTGGTCGAGAGTAAAGAAGACCATAATATGTGTACGGACGCCATGCTGAGGCTGCAGATTTCAATCACATATATTTACTCCAGTTGACTTCTTATTATTAAACCTTTACCCTTGCTTCTTACCATCCAGCTGGGTTAAGTCAATTGACGGACTAAATATAAAAAAAAACTTGTCCACAAGTATGCCAATGACACGAAAAGGATTCCTTCTGAAGAAATGTATTAATTATTTAAAGAGTCCATAGTTTAGTGGTTAAGAAGTCGGCCTTGCGATCGAATGGCCCGGGTTCGAATCACCGCCTAGTGTGTAGTGTAGTTATTACAGACATGAATACAAGCAATTTTATCTGTTTTCGGGTACTAATATTCTTTATTGAAAAGAAACAGTCTCAATGGTATTGTCTATCAGGTTACGTTATATTCAAAGTATTTACCTGCCATGGCCACGGGTATAGTTTTCTGCAAGAAATAATGCTGCAGATTGTCAAAAGTGTTCTGTTTGATGATATGAGGTGCAGCGAACGAGCCGAACATCTTGCGAAATATCGTCAACATAGCTGGTGGACCTGCCCACGAACTAATCATTGCGTTCGCCACCTAAAACATTATTAATTAAATTTTTTGGATGATTCTACCACCAAATAGACCTAAAAACATTTACATTTTCAAGATGATTACCGATCAATTACATTGAAAAATAGTCAGCATAGTCTATAAACACTTGCAAGACTTTAAGTTAGGGCTGTCCCATTGGTACAGTCAGCGTCAAAAGTAGTGTCAAAAGTGATGACAGCACTGATTAAAAAGTTCAAAATTTGAAAGAAATTGATAAAAAATACTTGAAATATAATTTTAAAACAATTGAATAGAGCCCACTGAGTAGTTAAATAGTATTTTCACTAAGAAATATAAAGTACTTGGCTCGAAAAAAAATTATAACAACTGAAAATGATCATCCACTTTTGACGCTAACTATACATGTAAGGGCGTGAACGAATTTACCACCATTATAAAACAATACACAAATATACTTTTAACAGCAAAGATTCAGAAGCACCATCCATTCAAACACAATCTACAAAATTTCAAAATTAGATTAGTCTTACCTTAGTCAAGCAATGTGCAGCCCTACACCTAATTTTATAATACGTTTGTTCGTTCTCTATGACGTCTGTGAGAGCCTTTCTGGTAGCAGGCTCGGGGTAGTTGTGTAACGCATCGATGGCCTCGCTCTGCGCTGTGACGTCACGCTCATGACGCAATTGGAATTGCCACTGGTAGTCAGGCTGTGATATTACGGTACTACGCAGAAGTGACATATCGGGGTCGAGACGGATCCATAAGACCGGTGAGTCGCTGAAGACAAATATTTTTAATGAGTAGGTACCAACATATTTGCCACCTTACATCCCGGCACTAGATACCTGAAGTGGCGTGCTATTTTAGTCGGAGTCCGACATAACCACCCCTACGGGCCAGCGAAAGGGTATCCACGGGGATGGAAAAACAATAACAAAAAGGTAATGACATACTTTTGAAAAACTGTTAAATGAATTCAACAGGCGAACTACTAATTTTATAAACGATTTATCCACAACTATTGTGAAATGCACAGGCAACTTACTTAAAAACGTTACTTGTAGGATAAAAAGAAGTAAGAGGATTAAAGAGACTAGAAGTGAGAATTTCGTACAGTTTGTAACAAAATGTTTAGGAAACCTATTGATATACAAAAAAAACCCAAGATGTCAAAACTGAGTGCTGAAAAACTCATTTCAAATAGTCTCGCATCGCTCGTGTTTATGTACACTGCTTTGTAAAAAGAGCTTTAAACCATGTGTGTAAGGTTGAATTTACAAAAACAAAATATTCTATTACTATGTATGTGTGATTGAAGACAGATTCGAATGTCACTTTAGTTCGAGACTGTGTATCTAGGGTTTTTCATATTTATATCAATGAGAAAATCTAAAACTTAGAACAATGTTCAGAACTAATCGTAAAAACATTTTTTATCAGATATGATATTTTATTTTGATGAGTTATTTTTATTTTATTTTATTTATTTATTATTACCATATTAAAGAATCATTACAAACATTGTTTATACATAGTGCATTTAAAAAACCACTGAGGTTTGTAAAAAAATGCAACCGATTCTACATCAAGCAAATTAGTTACATCAAGTTCAATAATCAAAGGCAGACACAAAATACATTAAGGTAGGTAGATATAAATTTCAAGCTACCTACACAAAGTCGAATGTACGACTTTGTGTATGTAGCTTGAAATGACGCAGAATGGTGAAGTGAACTCCCAGTGGAGGAGGATACAAATCAGCTTAAGCTGCATTTATAAGTTTTTGTAGAAACTTACTCCATAGCAGACAGATCCATATCAACCTCTTCCCCAGTACACAAGGGTATCTTCTTCTTCTTATTTCTTCTACTCTTGCTGTGGCACGTGATATCCGCCTTTACCACAGTGTTTTCAATTTGCAGCATATGCTTAAATGTTCCGTCCAGCTCCTGAAGTTGTACTAACAATGGCCCGACGTACTTACGGATGCCGCGCTCGTGAACGCAGTCTTGTCTGATCTCGAGTTCTACTGTATTTCTGTAAAAGAAGTAGTAACTGTATTTTGGACTACGCTTGAAGTATAGGAGATAGGGCTATATGAATGAATCGTATACTGGGTACTTTTGATCTCTTTGTAGCCTTGTGGTACACTTACAGTGAGATTGGTGGTCAGGAACTATGCTACAAAAAAGTAGGAAATGTGAAAATCATACAGTCCCGGGTCCTTTAAGCGAGGAAAAAGCATTTGATGAGGCCGTCAAGCTGAAAGCCACCATTTTGGCACTATCGGTGTTTGCAATGGTGACTCCCATTCTAGAGACTTTGCCTCAGCTTACCATCAGGCGAGGTGAAGTCATGTTGACGTGACCGACATTAAAAAAAAAACTTTTAGTTAGCCCAACCCTGGTTTCCTTCTGCCTAATCTCTTCTTTTTTCTCCCTAGTATCTTTCAGAAGGTCATCCATACTTCCATGCCAATTTTATAAATGCGAAAGTAACTCTGTCTGTCTGTTACGCTTTCATCACGCCTGAACCGCTGAACCGATTTTAATGAAATTTGGTATAGGGGTAGATTAGATTAGACTTCGAGACATAGGCTATGTTTGGTCGCGATAACCGACATCCACGCGGGTGAAGCCTCGGGTAAAAGCTAGTAATGTATATTTCATAGCGCTGGTGCGGCAAGTGATGATCACCCACCATTATCACTCACTATCACATGGGTTATGCGCTTGTTTACTCTTTATATCCCTGAACTCACTACCACTCTACCTCTTAGTCACTAGCTAGTGTCTAACTACTTCCTTCATCTTTCACTCTACACCTTTTCAATCCTATTTCTTTTTGTAGTTAAATTATAAATATTAATATAAACATACCTTTTGCGATTGAAAACAGATGTGAGTTGAAACTTAGCATGGCCACCAGTCCGTACCCATTGATCAACAAATACAGCCATGTCTTTGCCCGTTACCGTGAATATTGCTTTCACGAAGAGATTTGTCGAAAGCAACAAGTGTCCCCAGAGACCGCTGCCAATCTTTGTGTTGGCCGCATTAGTGGCTAGAGAAAGCTGCTTGTTGAACACTTGTAGTAATAGTTCTTGACCAATTCGTTGTTCCAACATCCGAAGTACAAGGTGTGATTTTTTGCGCATTATCTAAAATAATATGTTTGTGTAACGTTAGACGTGATAAAGGTTAAGCTTTCTTTTTTAAGCATCATAGAAAAATGGCGTAAAATTTAAAGATCTACATAGATTAAGATTAGTGTTTATAGATAGATTTTGTTTTACGCATAAATGGGTGTGGTGTGGATGGTTTTTACGCTATGTCGGGCTAACTATGCGTTGCACAGTACAGAACAGATACAGGTCCAGAAAGTTCTTTTTTTTTTCGGTTTTCAGTCGGTTCAATTACCGAGTGTTGCAAGTAAATTTCCAAAAATCTTTGAATGCAGTTTGAAAATTGTCTATCTACATTATTTAAGGAACTTCACCTCTATGTTATTATTATATCTTACACATATCTTAGATCTACACACATCTTAGAGGTCACCACTTGAAGCTGAGTTCCAGTTTGTCTCATAACAATCCACATAAATACTTTTTGAGCAATAGAGTTGTCAAAGCATGGAATATTACGTCTTCTGGCAGTCTGCGAGAAGACGTAATATCTTCACAAAGTGTGAATCAATTTAAGAACAGACTGGACAAGCATTTGAAGTCTAAGTAGAATCTGGCAGAGAACAATGTGATATAGGCATTATCAGTTGAATCAACTGCTGCCTATTACCAATAATAATAATAATATATTATTATATCTCTATGTGGCATCGACGTGAGTCACCCTGTATAATACTGTTAGTAGTGGCATATCACAATATAAAATTACCTCGATATACCGCGGCGACATGGTGTGAACATTGCGAACCGGAAAGTAAAATACATCTTTGCTCTCTACACGAGCGCCGCTAGCCGGTGGCTGCCATGGATCCAATACTATTCCACCATACTGTTCTTCATATGCTACTACCTGTTAAATTAATAATACTATAGGTATTGTCTTTCAATAAAGTTTTTACATCAATGTTAAACTTACAAGTGTGGAGGAATGAAAGAAAGCATTTCTATTCAGGCAAGCTCTCAAAGCTCTGTGGCCTAACATTCGAAATTTGGACTATGTGGGTATAATACGTATTCAGCACACGATCTTCAATTGCGCGATACAGTATTGGTAGTTTTATAGTGATTGATTTTCATTGCGCTAGATGACATTGGGAACATTAAAAGAGCCTTTAATAAAACAGTACTAACCTCTTGCAACTCCTGATGTGTCCAATATTTGTACTCATTATTGCCGAAACATTTCTTTGAATATAAGCCGCACAAATAATCTGGAATACCCTTGGCTAGCCACAGATCTGACCAGTTCTGCATTGTGATGAAACAGCCAAAGAATTGTTCTGCTACGGCTTGCGCCATGGCTTTGCGGCTTATGTATGTTTGGTCTATAATGGCTATTGAATGAAGGAGATGTGTACTCATAATAGACATTGTTGTGTATGCTGTAGAGTCATCTTCAACCTGAAAAGTGATTTAGTTTAAAACACTACAAATATTAATGGATGTACTTACATAAATGGGACTACCTACATGTGATGGGATATTAAATCACATCATTTGTAGATACCACATGCCGTATTTGCATTTCGACACACTAAATTACATGTTACACACAGACATCGATTACGCTTAAACATGACAATACCCTAGTACATCGGACCAATAGTGGCAGGGCATCAATTTTTTTTTTTTATGTCGGTCACGTCAACATGACTTCACCTCACCTGATGGTAAGCTGAGTTTAGAACTAGGTATGTATGGTAGGTAGGTAGGATGGACACATTATCCGGCTAACATTTTGTCCCATATTTAATTTGAATGTATCTAAACATGGTGTATGTTTAGATACATTCGAATTGAAACAAAAAAAAATGAAAATACAAAAACATAAACAAAATTATACATATTGAAAATAATTGCCACAAACCTCATCAACAAATACTTGTTTGTAACAAGGATATGGGTATCTAGTAGATAGCGTTTCTTCATAAAATTCAAATGCTTCATGCACATATCGTACAGTATTTTTCAGTATCTGCATTAAATGTGGCAGACAGTAATGAGTTACTTCATTCATATGAGGATCCACATATGTTTCAAAGGGCCTGAAAAATATAATAAAATTTTACTTTTTAATCGTTTAAAATGGGTACTAGTTGTCAGATATGATAATGATGTAAGTTACAAAAATTCAGCTGTTTTAAATGTTAATAATAATTTAATTAAGAAGATACAGATAAATGTACAAAGCAACAGAAGAAAATAAATACATTCTGGAATAGGTACTCAGGAGGAATATAGCATAGCAGTCCCAATATTCTAGAAAATTAAGCTCTATAACATCTCTTACCCAATCGCTAGAGCAATATTAGGTGCACATGCTGGCGTGTTTACTAAATAGTGAAATGTCTTTCTTCTATGGTCGGGGGTATACACAACATCAACCAGTTCCCCACAAGACACAGCAGTCAGACACTCATCCACAGTAAACTCTAATTTCCAAGTGCAAGGCTCCGCAAAACTGTCTACGCAAGGAAACCACAACCTTGCAGAGTGTCCATAAGTGAACATGTGGGCGGATTTCTGAAAATAATCATTTTGATTTAATAAAAATTATACAGACTCCGAGGTGAAAGCTTTGGATACGACTAGGATTAACGCTAGGTTGAAGAAGAAAAAAATTATAATAGATTCATTATTATTATTTGAAATGAGGACACTGGAAGCCGGGCGGACAATTCACCCACAACATGTTTGCTGTTGAGGCGAGCATGATACCATCCAGCTTTTCACAGCATCCTTACAAACCTTTTTATTTCCCTACAGAATCTTACAATCAATTTCACCTTCAGATTTATCAACTCATTAATCACTGACAATCACATTCTGAGTCACAGTATTTCACAATGTAATCTATTTTTTTTTTTAAATAATAAAAAATAAACAATTACCTCAACTAAGGATGCTTCACCTTCAGGAACAACAAAATGCATTCCTCCCTGCGGGGACTCCAGTGAGAACTCAATTCCTATTCGTAGACCTCTACCCTCTCCAACCAGATGTGCAGCTTCCTCAGGTATTTGTATGTGAAGCTCACCCGAGTTATGATCTGGATCTATCTTTTGGGCAGCTGATAAATGATACTGTGAGAAGACTTCCAAAGATCTCCTACAATTAAACATTGTAGTAAGTATTTCTAATTCCAAATTCCAATTATTTCAAAGTATGTATAAATTTGTTTTGGCTGCTAATAAAAAATTATCATTATTTCAATTAGGCAATATGTAAAGAATTGTTGAGTGTACATACGTATTTGGATCGGCCTGACAAATGTCCAAAAATGGGTCAAAATACTGAAAGTTAGCTTCATATTGATCATTAAGACACACTCTGTATATGCGACATTGCTTCCCATTAAGTCGAATATAACGGAGATTATCTTTAAGCGGTACAATAGTCAACTCCACAAACCCCTGAAATGAAATTATAAGATCAGAATAATAGTAAGTTTACTATAGAATAACCTCTAAATTATATAGTTTATTTATTCTTACAATAACACTTCTTCTTTCAAAACTTATCCCAGTTAAGCTTAGAATTTGGTGAGCTGTAAAGAAGGAATACTAAAATAAGTTTGTTTTGTTTATGTAATTACAAAACATGTATGTATATGTGGGGATACTTATAATTTGAAAGGGCGACAGTTGTCGCCAGTCCGTTCTTTCTTCATTTTTGTTTGTTGATATTTTTCATTGCTGTCCTTCAATCCACCATTACATTATTTAAATACTACATTAAAATTTGATAAACTTGTATTAACACTCAAAAGTTACAATTCATAAAACCAAACCACAACAACAACGTCATTAAACGACATAAAGTGACAAAACAGACAAGTGACAAAGTGACAATCAGTCAAATAAGTGTTGTAAAACTCAGTATGACGAATTCGGTACGGTTGCAAGACAAAAATCGGCAGATTTCGGTAGATTTTTTTATCATAGAAATAATAATTAACATACACATAATACATAATTACAAATTATTTATTGTACCATTTTTGTGTCGCAATTTTATGTCGCATGGTATTTGGTATGTTAAAATTGAAACAAATTTTATCACTTGTATGCAAAAGCGCTATAATAATATACAGGGTGAATTTTTCAAAAGGGCTTGGATGGCCAAATCCGAAACTATAAGGAATACCGAAAAATGCTCAAAGGAGTTACGAGCCCGATTTTCATGAAACTTAAAACCTCATCATTAGATTTTTGAAAAACCAATTATCCTGGCTAGGAATCGAACCTGTTGATTTTGAAAAAAAAACACACCCTAATTATTACACCATACGATAGTGTTGCTATTAAGGATCTTTTTCTGGGAAGTAATGACATACCGCAAACTAAAGGAAAGAGCTCATTTTTATCAAAATACATTTTATTTTTCTTACATTAACTGATTATTTGTTCAAAATGTAGACCATTGTTTTCAATCCATAGCTGGATTTGAAACCTCAAGGATCGTACTGCATTTAATATTAGAATGTTATTGATTCCGTTTAGAATGTTCTCCAAAAAACGTTTCAAGTCAACAACTGTATCTCTGTATCATAAATATGGGTCTTGGTAAATTTCGTTTCTGACATACCCCCAGAGAAAGTAATCTAAGGGAGTAAAATCCAGGGATCTCGCTGGCCAAGGCACAGGACCATGCCTTGCAATAAAATTGTCGTCAAACTGCTGAATCAAAATCTGTTTTACGGCTATTATGGGCTGGAGCTCCATCTTGTTTAAAATAAAACATCAATCATTATAATCATCCTGAGTATAATTTAAAAGACGGAATAGTTACGATCTTTTCTGGGATTTCGAACGAAACAAATAGGTACATGAAACATGAATTTTATTAAATTCTAAATTTTCCGTAAATTTGCCGTATAACATTACTTCGCAGAATTTGTTCCTTAACAGCGACACCATCGTATGGTGTAATAATAAAGGGTGTGTTTTTTTTTTCAAAACCACCGGGTTCGATTCTCAGCTAGGTTTATTGGTTTTTCAAAAATCTAATGATGAGGTTTTAAGTTTCATCAAAATCGGGCTCGTGACTCCTTTGACCATTTTTCGCTATTCCTTATAGTTTCGGATTTGGCCATCCAATCCCTTTTGAAAAATTCATCCTGTATATAGCCTCGGTTGAATGGCGGTTTTGGGTTTTAGTCTTTATCAAATTTACTGCGGAGAAAATACGTTACACATTTGCAGATGAATGGGATAAAGAAAAAATGGATAATACAAAGTGATTGTGAAATAACCTTTTTCAACATTTATGCATCCCGTTACCGCTTTTCATTTGGGCCACATGGTTCCAAAATATTTCTGGCTCGTCTTGTCAGACTCTTCATTACTTCTTTCATGAAGTTTAGAACCAGCGTGTTTGTGAGAGCATCATATCCCGAAGATATTTATTTATTTTATAATGCAACTGTTACACAAAGCACAATTAGGTTTTTAACTCGGAGACAACCACCCAGAGAATTCAGTCGTAACTCCTACTCTTTTTTATATTTCTGAAAATCCTTATTGCGTTTAACTCCTGTACTACTCGATGGACCAGTAACCGAAACGACGGTACTATTGTCTAGTATGATTTAAACTTGATGACTATCACGGACGCGGTTCACAATGCAAGTGAAAACAAAAGGGTAAAATTGGGTGAGATTTCATGAGGCAATATACGAAACTTTACTTGTGTGGGATTCCCAAACTTGAGCCTACAAAGTAATATCAGCCTTACAGTATTTAAATAAGATTTAATTTACAGCATACAACAACATTCCAATGGGATTTCGCCAGTTGTGTGTGAGGGAATCCCCAGCAGTTTGAATGCTTACATTCATTAAACAACTCGGGAAACTCCTCATATCGCAGTGTTACCGTCTATATTCATTTTGCATAAATATGGGTAGTGTTACCAGTAGGAAAAAAATCGGTGGATATGGATATTGGCCCGAAATCGGTATTTCGGTAATGAACGACAAATTCGGGAAATGTACTGAAAAATCGGTAGGTTTTGTCATGGGTTGTGCAATGGACAACCCGTGATTTCGTTGATTGGGATGGCCGCTTTTATATTCTGAACGGCAATGGCACGTTTTACCGTCACGGTCAGTAAAATAAGGAGGCAAAATGTATGGAGAACGGCTTATGTTTATAACTCAGACTATGTACACTGTATCATGGACGTCCATTGCACTGTATACAGTGTTTATAAATGCCCGTGACCCCGTGACTCCGCCTACATGATATTTTTGAATAAATGTATTTTGATCCCGTTCCTAGCCAATATTATCCTCTCCGAAAAAAATTATACCACATTTGTTCTGTCTGTTCTGACGTCCATCACTATAACTGTCAAAACACGATATTGAAGTGAACGAGGAGGTCCATTGCGATATTAGGATTGTTGGTGGATTATTGTTAAATTCAAAGCTTCTGAAAACTGTGTTTTAACAATTCGTGTTATATGTGAAACTTGTTTTGTTAAATTATATAGAATTAAATCATTTTTCATGTTTATTTTCGGTTTTAGTGATAAAAATGTGGGACTCACCATACTTGACTTGTTTGTTTCTGTATATATTTTGTCTCCAAATTATTGTCACTAATTCCCGCACGTCTAATGTGTGGAAATTGAATGCGGAAGAAGACCAAATTGTTGACGGTAGCACATTGTCACAGGTCAGTCAGAATTCTAAAATTACGTCCGTTAACATTTATATAATCAATGCACTAGATTTTTCAACTTACGTACTTACCTCACGTTCATAGTACTCTAGACCTTATTACTACCGTGATTACCTTGAATTATTTCCTTTAATTATTGCGAAGTCTCGCTATGTGAAAAGATAATTGTAGCATATTGAGAGAAAACAATCTGGAACCAATACATTTCTTTGAATGTAAAGGTAAATGTTGTGAATTTCTTTTAGGATGATGCTGAAAAACCTAGAATGGGTGGAGAAGACCCTGTGTTCAACATAATAACATCAACAGTATATTATGGTAACACATGGACAAAACATGGGTTTGATATGTTCTGCACAGACTGCCAAATATATGAACAACAGAGGTTTGTATACTTTTTTATGATAATTATAAAGATAACGATAAAATATTCTTTATTATACACCATATACATAATTGATTTAAACTTAACATTGATAGTTAATGTGAACATTGTACATAATACAATGGGCAGCCTTATCACTTAAAGCAATTTCTGCCAGGCAACTTTTGGATGGATAGAAACATTGAATTAATAATTTTTATGTATTGTAATGATGTTCCATATTATATTCATAAATATATTAGATGACTATTTCAAGTTAGCTTGACTTTTATTAGCATATAAAAACCACAATTAGTATGTGTGTATATTTTAAATTATGTTCTATTTATATATTTGCTAATTACCATAACACAGGTCATAATAAACACCACTTTATCACTATTCACAACTGCTGTCAACAGAAAAAAAAACATATGGTTTTAAAGACTGAACATTTTTTTCAGAGCTGGTGTTGAAAATAGTGATGAGAATACACCAGCTGAAATCAATGGAGAAGCTGAAGAGGAGTACTTAGATTGTGGCAAGGCCGTCAATTTTACATACTATGATAACTTAGTTGGTGTGGCTCGACGTCATAGACATCCAAATGTGCCTGAACCACAGGTAAAGTAATGTAATAATATTATAAAGCGAAAGTTAGTAGATAAGTACATAGCGAAGCCTAAGGCAAACATATTACTATCCACTACTAGGGATGTCAAAGCATGGTTTCGAGGCAGATAGAAATTAAGAATCAATATAATAAATATCACTGACATAATTAGTCACAGTTATTAGTGCATTATACAATTATAATATTTTAAATAATTCTCTTATAATAAACCTACATTCATAACAAAAAGGTTTGTGACCACTGGCAGTTTAGAGGTCAATGTACATAATTCCTTCTTAATAGTGTACAAATCCTTTGTACATTTTTGGTTGCATACAATATAATAAAAATTTATTGCTTAAAACAAAGGTTTACAAACTTAATACTTAACATAAAATAGTGGTGCACACATCCATAGGCCACGGTGACGGCTTCCCATCAGGTGGGTCGTGTGCTTGTCTACCACCTAAGTTGTATAAAAAAAAAGGTGAAATTCAATAAACTTTTTTCCCCATAGGTGTCTCTTATATTTCCAAAGAAGAAGTCAAATGGTCTGTCACCATCTGAAATAAATGGCTTCGAGAAGCGGCTAAAGAAGGCAAAGAGGGAAAAGCCTAAATCAGTTCAACTATACAACCAAATTGGCAACTTCTGGAGGATCAAGGGTGATACAAGACAGTCAATTGAGTGCTTCAGACGTGCACTAGCTGTCTCACCCTATAATGCAGAAGTAAGTAGTTTTGAGTCTAATTTCATGCATATAATATAACTACCCTATGCCTGCGGCTCCACCCACATGAAGGTTGGTTTTCGCGTTTTTTGACTATATCTCAGGTTTTACTCAGCTGATGGTGATCAAACACGCATAAGTTATTAAATCTGACCAATAGCTTTCAAACAAAAAAAAACCACATCAAAATACGTTCAGTAGTTTTTGCGTCCATCGCAAATAACAGACAAAATGACAAACAGATAAACAGGCAAGAATTTGAGAATAAAATATTTTCGAGGTCACAAACATTCATTCATATAAAAAGTTGTTGTTTGTGTAAGAAATATTAAAAGTGTTTGCCATCAACTAGGTACTTACTGCAAGAATAACAGTAGTAATACACAGCAGTAACAACAATAACTATAATTGTTTTTAAAAATGTTTACATAAAATAAACAGATGTGGAATGTGTTTTGATAATGAAATTCATAAAAAATGGCAAAAGAAATGAGATACCACAACCAGAAAGCGTGCCTTTTAACTGACTTCAAAAAAAGGAGGAATTTCTCAAACTAAGGATTTATTTATTTATTTAAAAAAGGCATATCAACAGTATATACACAAGCATTTTCCTAAGTAACATTGACAAGATATTATAATAGGCATGTGCTACACCAATTAAAGATATGCACAGCTTTGTCTGATTGTCTTACAAAAATAACAATTAAAATTAAGGATGTTTTTATTTATATTATAGGCTGATTATAGGTATAGCTATTCCACCGTCTGTTACCCGATAATTTATTTCATAAACTAAGATGCTAAAAAATATGGTCTGCTACAGAATATACCGTCTTATGGACGAGGACTATTGGATTCACGATCCCATATTCGCGAGCCGTCGAACTTCTTAGCCTCAGAATAGATTTCGCTTCTTAGCTCAGTATTTATAATATTTTCTTGAAAAGGAATTTAATCTGGAATACATATGTTTTTTAAAGCCAAGAACAGGTCTAAAATTGTCCAGTTTATCTTTTTTTGTGGATAGGTTTTACAACCGAGATTTTCATGCTATCAGGAAACGTGCCTTCGCAGAATGATAAGTTTATCAGATAAAATACTATAGGTGTACTGACAATAGCAATACGACTTAGTATTATAATCTCATAATATCCTACGAAACGCATAATTCTTGAGAGAATTGATTTTGTTGTTTTATTTCTGTATCAGAAGTACGACTTAAAAATATAGTTGAGTTAATTTTATGTTTACATTCTTAATTGCTTTAAGGAGATAAAGTATTTGTATACTTTAGTCTGTGAGTCCGAAGAAGTAATTATTTAAATTACTTGATAATGCCGGTCATTGTTATAGTTGAAATAAAGTATATAATTTCATAGTAGATATAAACGGCCGGCTGACACTCCCCCCACCCGCTCTCCGGGGCAAGATGGGGACACCGTGGTTCTCACAAGCGAGGGGGGCAATCTCAAAGCCGTAGATGGCCCTGGGTCAGCCGGGATGTAAGATGTAATTTCTTTATTGGGGCACCTTGCACTCGGCACATGAGACCCGAAACTGCGTGTAAGGATTTCCGCACAAAAAGAAGATACTATTTATATAAATTGAGAAACATAATAATAAAAATTACGAGCTCTTGAACACAAGCAGTGTAGTGTAATTAATTATGCTCGATTTATGATAATTAGACTAAACGGTACTTACTTAATTTTATAAATCTGAACTTCTGAAGTAATAACAGTTATTTGTACAAAAATATTTATTAGTTTGCATAATATTTTTCATAAAATTTCACACATGAATCTAACTTTAATTTAATGTTTATTTTAACAAAATATTCGTCAATATGTAAGTGTTTAGACAAACCTAATTTCATAACACTGTTTTTTATATTGCCACAAAAACAGTAATTGCCATTTTTGTAGCTACGACTCACGACGTCATGGTAGTTCAAATAAAATTTTAAATATGACGTCATGGTAGCTTAGATGGATAAGAAGTTATGGCAGTTGACAAATAGATCTTAATACTTATATACATATAAATCTCGTGTCACAATGTTTGTCCTCAATGGACTCCTAAACCACTTAACCGATTATAATAAAATTCACATACCATGTGCAGTTCGATCCAACTTGAGAGATAGAATAGTTTTTGAAACGGATTTCGACATCCACGCGGGCGGAGCCGCGGGCAACAGCTAGTTAATTTATATTTTTATATTGCATATTTGCACGAGTGACATCTCATCATGGCGGTTCATACAGATTTGGGATTGCGTGTTATACAGATTATATCTATTCTTTATTTTTGTTCTCAAGCCTTTCTCTTTGTGAGCCTTTCCTTTCGGGGTTGTTAGGTCAGACGGCAGTAGGTAGCTGCCATAGAAGCCAAAATAAACTAAATAATACTTGTATTGCCTCAACTTTGGTATTTAGGTAGTATTATTCCTCTTTTTTTGTTTCTCTTAAAGTGCATACGTTATTTGGTGTACCATGAGTGTACCTAATGTAAAATTGTAATAAAAAGCTAGCACTCGGTTCGTGCTGTCAGTACAGGAAAACAATTAAGTAACGCTCGATGCCCTTTGCGAATGTTATAAACATAACACAACATGTAAACCATACTCGTAACATCTGTATTTGACACTGAATATAACATTCTATTTTCAAGTTCAAACAATGTTAAACACTAAATATATACAACTTTAATAATATCTCTAAAAGAATACGTAAAAAATTCATACCTCCTACCGCTTGTTTCTATACAAGAAATGACACAACTATTATATAAGCAGAACATAAGAAACTTGTTACACGTAATGTAGTTTAATTTATTCATATTGTATTATTTTAGGTTAACATCGTTCTTATTTGTGTCTTATTTTTGATTGAAGGCCATCCACTTTAACTCTTCGCAGAAGAGGCTAATGCTATTAAAGCATTAGGTACTTAGACTCCTACATTATTTGGAGTAATGGGTCTTCTTTCATATAATATCCGACGACTCCTCCTTCTTTTGGTTTCACATATTGTTACGGCTTTTATGGGAGCGACTGTTCTGACAAAGGCTGAAAGCCTTGGCGTAGGCTCCCTTATCGGTTCGTCAATCAGTAGGTGTAACAGCTTACAATTGAGGTTGATTTCAAAGGTCTTAGTGTGGTTCCATACACCTTTTTTTTCGTGCGGAAATCCCCGCGGATACCCCCTCGCCGGAGAGCGGGGGCAGTTATGTCGGAATCGAACCGACTAAAACCGCACGGTGTATCGTCACATCGACCTGCATGGTCGGGGAATCTGGTGCGCCCTAGAAAGGATATCCCAGAGACCCCGACCGGGTTCCATACACCTACAATTTTGCCTTGGGCATTGAACTAGATATACCAAACAAACATCCATCTAAACTTTCGCATGTATAACGGTCATAAGATGTGTGTGTGTGGATATGGATACCTACGAATTAACGCAAATTTTCGGCGATTTCCTTCGGTGCAAATTTCGTGTGAAAAAAAATCTTGTGGATAATAATTACCTACCTACCTAATTAGATCGTTGAATTAACTCTGCCACGGTATATAATTTTTATGTATCTTTAGGAATAAAGTATTTTTTTCTGTGTCTGCTAGTATCCATACCATATAATAACATCGTAACAAGGTGAAAACTGTACATTGAATTCTAATGTATTTTTATAAGGACACCATCATTTTGTAAAATAACAAATTGCTAATGTAGGGCAGTAGGACCGTGCAGTTCGTTACTTTCACATAAGCGGTTCATTGTGGTTGATATTTAAAAGCTGGTTTGTCCAAAGTCTGCAACGCGAAGATACCCGTAGCTACCTACTTAGTAGTGGCTAAGGCGTTGGACTTACAATCGAGAGATTGGGTTCGAACCATTACATAATCGACATGAACCCGACCTCAGAGGGCAACTAAGGATTACTCAAATAATTATTATACCTACAGCATTTATTTCAATGTAAAAAACGTTTGTAAAGTTAGTGTTCATAATTGCCGAAAATTACAAATTATGAAAGTGACAACTTCCGATTTTTTTTAGAAGTACCTAGTCGATAGGCACGCGTTTGACTATTATCTCACCTGATGGTGAATGATGATATGGTCGACGTTGGAACACGCTTGCCTAGAAGCAACCTATTCACTCTTAACTTTAAGACCTCCGAGGTTATAGCTTGCCGGAAACAGACTCAGGGCATGCCACTCCTTAGCAGTAGGCATAATGAACGTATTGCTGAAATAATTAAAATAATGTTTAGGTACTCCTAAACCTTGCACGGGTGCTGTTCACCTTGCAATATCTGGACGACGCGATCTACCTGACGCGGCGATCCTTGGAGGTGCAGCCGCCAGACCGCAGCGCGTGGCAACAGTACTTCACTCTTGGAGAAATATTTAAGGCGTATGGACATTATCAGGTAATTATTACACTCACGGTTGTCTTGTCTACCAGTTCACCAAGATAGGCAGAACTATTTAATTTCACGTCCCGTCCCCGTCCGATCTAAATTCCTTTTTTTTTCGTGCGGACTTAGATCCGTCCTGAACTTGCTATCCACAGCAAGTTCAGAATTCACATGGTACTCATTATATTTGAACTGTAGGCCAAATGTACGTCAACTTATACAGTATGTAATTGCATACCCACTTCAAGGATTTGTGTTGAGCGCAATATAAACTACCTATTAAATTATTAATCGAGGAAACTTAAAATGGTCAAGTTTACATACAGTAAAAATAATAACGTAAATTATTTTATCATAAAATGTCGATCCCCGAAATTATGATACTTAATTAGTTACAATAGTTCTAGAGGTAACTAGTTTTATTGACTTAAATGAGCACGTTCGGACAGATTCATTAGGCTTTTCTGTCAGAAAATTGTGTGACGTTAAAGTAATGATAATTATAGGAAGACGAACGTCATTCTGAAAATAATACCGAAACGTCCTATCTTTTAGAAAGATAGGAAAAGATTACTTTTTATTCAACTTTGTACCAACGTTTTAGAAACCAAATACACATCCTATTGCTGGTTAAAACGCTGTAAGACGATAATACATTGTGCAGGAAGCGGCAATGCATCTGAGGCACGCATTGGACTTGAAACCGGACTACGAACCAGCGCTGGCCGCACTGAAAGACATCGAGAACACGCCAGAAGCATCTGTGCACGTGTATACGCTCCTTATTATAGTGTGTTTGGTAAGTCTATTTTTTTTTACATAACTACAAAAACTGGTTATGAAGGACCGGAGTGAGCCTCGATTCTGCTAAAGGCAAACCACTGTCATGCCACTGTAACTCTAAAAAATGCTATTTAATTGTAGACTTTACCGTTATACAGTTAAAGTCTAAAATCAAACGAAAAGAATTCATTAAACTTTTTCATTCGCTCTACAAAATACCGTTTAATTTTAGACTTTAATATGATAACAATAAAGTCTACAATTTAATGTAATTTTTTAGAGTATCAGTGGCATGATAGTAGTTTGCCTTTAGCAGAATCGAGACCCTGGTAAGCGTTACTTACCATAGTCTGTAAGCGCTTAAAATACTAGAGGTGTTTTTCTTGGAGGTGGATAACGCTTATGATCAACGGATGAGGCAGTGACGTAGGCCTGTTGTCTTGTTTTATCTACCTCAGTGGCGGTAGAGCGTTCGACTGCCACGGCGGAGGTCACAGGTTCGATCTCCGCTCAGTGTAAATATTTGTATGCTTGAATACGTTTATTTGGATATATGCCTGTATTGATGTTATCCCCGGTCTAGAACCCATAACATAAGTAAGTTATGCTTAGCTTGGGTCTTAATAGTGTAGAATGTACTAGAATATATCCAAAAATAAATTACTTCATTGTAATATTATTACAATGAAGTGAAGCGCAGGATATAAAACAGTAAACATTTTGACAGGAAAATATAATGATAAATAAATTCATCAAATATGATACAACGGAAGCGTAGTTTACCGTTACCGTTTCGTGAGTAAACACACATTGTTTACTCATAATGATCGGCCCTCAATCGAACCAGCCATTGTAAATTAATTAAACTCAATTATAATGACCGGAGTACGAGGTTTTTGTGATTACTTTGTGTTGTGAAGATATTGCCTGCATTAGACTTAACTGTACTGTCCATATTGGAGTGGAGATTCCCCTAGAAGGCGGCTTTCACCAATGAAAGTTGTTGCGAACACTTCAAATTAATTAACACAATGATTATTCGTTGAGATTCGATCGTAATTACTTTCATTGCTAAATCCGCATTTAAGTAAACTCCACTTCAAATTTTGAAACTCCAATGAAGATTCATTCAGTTAAACGTGGTTAGAGAAGAATTTACTGCTAGATGTTCCCAATTTGATGCCACTCAATAAGGGGCAGGCCTATTGTTGCCAGTTACACTTTGCCTGACTCGGTAATTGAGTCCAACACCCTACAATCGCACTCAAACGTACAATTTGTATTTTACAGGTGATGGGAGTGTTGTTAGTGATATTGTCATCAGTTGACAGCGGTAGCGATGTTGAAGAACATAAAACGCAGCGGCATTTCAACCGAGCCATGGCAATGAGATCGCTTCGTGGCGTTACTTTACCAGGTTCCCGCGGTCGCAAAAAAGGTGGCTCCTAAACCCACCGTCACATCACTAGCGATAGCCTGAGTTGATGATCTCTGGTTGTGTTCCTAAATTGAATTTTTTTTTTTTCTTTTTTATTTTGTTATGTCAATGTACAAGTTACTAAGCATAAGGACAGTATTTGGTGAAACAAAATACAAGTTAAATTAGTTCCTAAGTTTCATTTTACATTTTGAAAAAAATGCAGGATCCGTGAAGGCAGTATGTTTTTAAGTCCTTGGATCCGTTTTAAATTTTTGTTTTTTAGAGATTGTGAACTCAGGATATGTTATGGACGACGTTCATATTACAAACATTTAACGCTTGATAAACAAATTACGAGTGATGTTGTCTTATAGCTACAATGTTTTTACCATTAATCGCTATTGGTGGTCTGTGGTGTCAAACCAAGAAGTTGTGGTACTGTTCTGTTAAATTTACTTTGTTTTTTTTTTATTATCAAAAATAACATTTATATTTCATCAAGGTAACTTCTTTTGTTATGTATTAGGGTCTTTAAAAAAAAGGTCTAGGGGGCAACGTATTACTTAAAACCTCGATCTCTTTGTAGTACTCCTAAAGCTTTGAAGACGTTATATTTAATTCACAATATTTGTGTATATTTGTGTACTGAGTGCCTTGAGTAAGTAATTTAAGATTCAATTTACAAAGTATATCATATTTTACATTATTTTCTATATATTTAATTATAGGGTAGTAACAAGTAGCTTAGTGTTACATCTGTCTGCCTTCTACTGAAAAGATCCAAGTTCAATAAGAACCAATTTCATGTCTTCCCTTTCCATACATACAAATCAACAATACAACAATACTCCCAATCCTACAGTACTAAGATTTGAAATAAATATCATGATATACTATAGATGCGATAAAGAAAGAGTCACTCATTGAAACGAAAAATAATCAATTTTTCGAAAAACAGGTCAGGATCGGTCAACTCGTGAACCAGAAAAATAAAATATCGACAAAGTTCGCTCTAAAGTATTTTTTAAATTGGTAAATCTTATATTGGCGGATTATAATTAGTACTATAAAGCTATAATAAAAAAAACTATCGCCCAAATTATCAACTACCGTGTCGTTGTTCGTGCTTTTCTTTCGCACGAGAGATGGCAATTTTTTCGTTTGATAACTGACATAATTAGGCTCGAGGCATTTTGTCTATTGGTGGGTAGTTTTCAATTCTTATAAAGATTTAGAAACAATTTATATGTAGGTAGTCAGTTAGTCAGATTATGTTTGTTGACGACTGCTAGTTCTTGACACTAAAACCGTGGCGTGTATATTGTGGTTATTTATGTAGTAGGCATAGTAGACCATTACCGCTCTTGAAATACATGTATTTCACATCAAATTAGGTACAATTAATTAGTCAGAATTATATTGGAGTAGGGTATCCATTAAATTTAAAAAACTTCACATAATTTGAAATTCATCCAGCATACTTCCGACGTGAATGAACTTCCCGCAATAAATTAACTCATTTATAAGTATTATATATGTACTTACTATTTATAATAGGCACTAATGATACCCATTCATTATTATTAACAGCAATAATAAATTTTAATCGTCTAGTGTTGTAACAGTTAACTTGATGAAAATATAATCACCTATTTTAGTGTTGTGATTTAACAAATTTTTACTAAATATTAACGTCTGGTTGTGCTAATAACTTATTAATTTATGTATTTAAGATTTAATCGAACAGTACTGTCAATGTGAGGCTTATGTACAAAAATGTTCTTTATGAAAATGTGACCGAAATGGTCATGCCATGTCTAATTTGATCTCTGCTTCGTAGTCTTTTCATCATGTCGCGATATCAAACGTGACGAGTCCTTTTAGCAGTTTGGAGATATTTAAAAAAAAACGGCTTTTCAGTATATTTACCTTTTATAAAATACGATCTACAATAAATCCGCTCCGTTGTCGATTAATGTATTTGTATCTTAAGGTAAGATTGTTCTTATTTTTAAACAGGAGAAGCTTTTGATAAGCAATAATAGTTAAATACTGTAGCTAGTTGATGATATTCTAATATGAACAAGCTCGAATTTCAAGTAAAACGCTGTAATGAAACGGAGGTGTACTTGAGTACTGCGATAATGTAATATTTCCATAATGAACAATAAAGCTTTGTATAAGGAGTCTACACGTTACCGGCGTGTTTGAGGTCGTCGGTCGGGTGTCAGTGTCAGCCTTGCGATGAGCGTATCACTTTGCAACCTAGTCATTCACTTAGACAAGTTTGGCTCGCGCAGTGCGGGGCCCGGTGTGTGTATTTCGTTTAGTAGTGCATGCAAGATAAACTTGTTAAGTGTTCGTAGCGTCTAAGGATTTAAAAACGGAGGAGCGAGTCTTAAATTCGAGATTGGTAAAAAATGTACCTGTTTTCAGTGGTTCTTTTGTTAATTTTTGACTATTTATAATATATGATTGTCCTAGCAATTTTGTTTATTTTCAATTTTCTTCCTATTCCTCAAAATGACAACCTATTTCATATACTTATAGAAATGAATAAAAATTGAGTGTCTGTATAAAGTAGGTACAATACGCGCCAAACAACTTTGCGTCTACGAAGTTAGCTACTTAATCAAGGTTGCGCAGGTACCGTCGCGAACAAAAGTACTGAGTATGAAATTATAGTTGAGTCAATTTAATAGGCCACATTTGACGTTTGTCAGTTTTATATTCATAATGAGGTGACCTGTTAAAAAAAGGTCGATTAAAACGAATGAATCGATACGGACTTGAAAGATAATGTGAATTTTTAAAATCCTCAGGTGAATCCCTGTCTCATTATTATTTTTTCTTTCGTAAATTTAAGGAGCAAAATAAGACAAGTACATGATCTATACTTATAATAAAACTGTAGAGAGGTCAATTCTGTTCATTGAATATATTTACAAAATAGCTATTGGGGGATGACTGGTGATCGATACTAATGCAAAAAATGCAATCAGTAATTTTTTTGTCACAACGTGGTTATTAATTTTATGATGATATTTCTTCACAAGTAATCATTGCATTCGATTCTACTTATCAGCTTTCGATTTTTTAGAGTAACATGCCTAATGTTTAAAAAGAAAAAGGATTAACTGACACAAAATTGTAATGACAAGGTAATGACGTTCAGTTCTTTAGATCAGAAATTGTTTATTATGTTTAGAATTGGACCAAGAGCCCATGACTGCCAGACATTCGTAATTTTATAAAAGCTGATAGTTCTTCTATGTGTGTCCCTAGTATAGGTAAGAATGATCCCCACCCATGAAGCTAAGGCAGCGGTGGCTTTGGCAGATAACGGGTCACAAAGGTGTGTAAAATTCCATCTCAAATTCGTCATAGTATAAAACTTAATTTTTTTATATTTTGATTCATATTAATATCAAAACTCGCGTTGCTCATTGCCAGACAGTTAGTATGGTTCCAACCCTCTGCCAGACACCCCTAAACTTTTATAATTTATAATTATACTTACGTTATATTATAACATCTAAATTTTATATATAATTTTTTGGGAGCCTATTAAACTATGTTTACATAGTAGCCGGACAGTTTCGAAGGTTCTATCATCTTGCCAGACGCATTCAAAGTGAGCAGTAGTCGGGAGAGCAAGGAGCGTATGAGTAACTATAGTCGAATTTTTAATTAAACGATATCAATTGACTGTACCTAGCTAATGTCACTTCGTCAAACAATGTTGCTATATTCAGTAATAGTGATGCAACTGATGCATTCAGTTCCCGTTCGACCTTATGAAATGAATGATGAGGGATCGTTAATCTTTTCTTACTATACTTTACTACTCCCACTCCCACTCCCACTCCCACTCCCACGCCCACTCCCACTCCCACGCACACTCCCACTCCCACTTCCATAAACCTATTCCTGATGATAACTAATCTAAACTCAAAATGTAATAATTATGTTCATAAATACAAAAAAAAACTCAAAATCCCTAAAACTAATAACACCACTATCCACTAATCTTGAACACTACTGCGGATGACGTAACCTATGACAAACTTATTATTTGCGGTTGGTACAGTAATCGAATCTAGGAATTGAACCGCAAAATTAAATTTGTCTTTTATTGTATGTACTTTTCCGGAATAAAAAGTATCCAGTGTGCTGCCCAGGATATTGAAGAATAATTATACCAAGTTTTATTGTAATCGAACCGGTAGTTTTTGCGTGAGGCCTGAACAAACAGACAGACAGACAGACAAATTTTTTTTTAATCACATATTTGGGTCGGTGTCGGTCTAGTAACACCACCTGCTATTATTTTTTTTTATATTTTCAATGTACAGAATTTTCACTTCTACAGATTTATTATAAGTATAGAAGACAGTAATTATACGTAGGTATTGTAAAGTAGTAGTAGCAGTTCTTTTTAAGTAAGAAAAGTATAGTAAGAAAAGATTAACGATCCCTCATCATTCATTTCATAAGGTCGAACGGGAACTGAATGCATCAGTTGCATCACTATTACTGAATATAGCAACATTGTTTGACGAAGTGACATTAGCTAGGTACTGTCAATTGATATCGTTTAATTAAAAATTCGACTATAGTTACTCATACGCTCCTTGCTCTCCCGACTACTGCTCACTTTGAATGCGTCTGGCAAGATGATAGAACCTTCGAAACTGTCCGGCTACTATGTAAACATAGTTTAATAGGCCCCCAAAAAATTATATATAAAATTTAGATGTTATAATATAACGTAAGTATAATCATAAATTATAAAAGTTTAGGGGTGTCTGGCAGAGGGTTGGAACCATACTAACTGTCTGGCAATGAGCAACGCGAGTTTTGATATTAATATGAATCAAAATATAAAAAAATTAAGTTTTATACTATGACGAATTTGAGATGGAATTTTACACACCTTTGTCACCCGTTATCTGCCAAAGCCACCGCTGCCTTAGCTTCATGGGTGGGGATCATTCTTACCTGTACTAGGGACACACATAGAAGAACTATCAGCTTTTATAAAATTACGAAAGTCTGGCAGTCATGGGCTCTTGCTCTAAATGGTTTATTGGTGAAAGCTAACGTAAAATTACTTGTATCTGTCATTATTACAATAAATATGTAATAGTAATTGAAAAAAGTTAAGCAATTGTGCAGTTCTAACAAAACGAAAAATATATAATTTGATGCCCACCGCGGCGCGTCGTTAAAAGATTGCGCGGTTGAATTTTGATGAATTGTCAAATGTGGCCTATTAAATTGACTCCACTATAGGTACTATAGGTTCTATAATAATAAACCTTCTTAGTATTCATTCGAGATTTTCATCTAATTGAATCATGCTAAATATTTAATCTATTTAGGCAGCAAACAACTTAATAAATAATGACCTAAAGTAATTTCCAGTGCATAGATATTTTGAATAGAACTATTACACCTACCTAATACCCGATTGCAGCATCATTTACATAAATCAATTTACTTGTGTTAAGTATAATATCGACACTATCGACAGATTTATAATTTAAATTAACAAAATCTTTTAACAATTAAGTTCACGCTTTCCACTTGAACCCCCCGCTTAAACCCCCTGGGAGGTAGTAGGTTAGAACGAAATGGCGAAATTACCGAACGCGTCAGAGCGAGATGCACGATTGAACATGCAGGTGCATCGTATCGGCCGGCCACGTGCCTACCCGTCCCCCCTCAGCTGCGCAAACGTTACCCCTGCGATACCTACAAATCCATCATTGCTGCGCCTCTTGCGCGAACTTCATAGACGCAAAGTTGTTTGGCGCGTATAGAAACAGCTTTTTATAAATGCATATGAAATGTCTACATAGTACTTACAAAAAGCAATTTTGAAGATTTTTGTGACAAAAGCTGCACTCAGTGCGCCTTCCGCATTCAATCTATCTCCGCTAATATTTTCAGATCATCAGTCAATCTGGTTGGAGAACATGTTCCATTTATCGATTCGCAGTTTCTACTCTAGTATTCGTTTACTAACTAAAAATTATTACCAGAAAGTGAAACTACAATAATTAAAAAATTATAATGTATTTATTATAAAATGTATACGTGTAACTGAAAAAGAGTCCGCCGTACTATCACTTAAGCCATCTCAAACATCTAAGCAGAAAACAATGCCAATTATTCCATATCTTAATGTACAATATTATTATAGAATTTTGATGAACAGGCAATTGATATTACTTATACCTAGATAACCAAAACAGTAGCTGTTTAAAATAGCATAGCGACTGTATTTTTTTAAAGTATTGAAATTGGTTATGTCTTGATCGATACTAGTGATGTTCAGTAGTTAGGCGGCAATGTCGTGAATGCCTAGGCGAAATATGTCGTGCTGAACAAAGAAGGAGTCTCCAAGTGGCTTCAATACAAATGTTTGCATGTACGGGTGTGGAGGGTCGTCGTCGCACTGAAATAAAAGATATTTTTTATTAAGTATAACAAAGGAGGTAGTCTAATCTAGGGAGTTATTCGGCTGGTGGGTATGTATAGTTATGAACATTTTATTATACCACAATGAAGTAGATAAGCACTAGCAACAAAACATTTATTTATAAATCTTGTCTTAGAGATTAGAATCTTTTCATTATTTAGCTTAAAATATCCATTTAATAGTAGCCATACGCTTGTACTCAGTTGAGTTTTCAATTTTCGTTAGACTAAAATCACGTGTAAATAAATGTTAGTTAAGCAATAAGGTATGAGTTGCCTCACTAACAAATGAACACACAGGGTAACACAGCATAAAAACGCACAAAACAAACAATTATACCTTCACCCCTGCATGGTTATGACTGAGCTTTGCTTTATGTGGTCGGAAGACACTAGACACCGCTTTATTACAAGAGCCATACGTCGTAATGGACCAAGAGCCCATGACTGCCAGACATTCGTAATTTTATAAAAGCTGATAGTTCTTCTATGTGTGTCCCTAGTACAGGTAAGAATGATCACCACCCATGAAGCTAAGGCAGCGGTGGCTTTGGCAGATAACGGGTGACAAAGGTGTGTAAAATTCCATCTCAAATTCGTCATAGTATAAAACTTAATTTTTTTATATTTTGATTCATATTAATATCAAAACTCGCGTTGCTCATTGCCAGACAGTTAGTATGGTTCCAACCCTCTGCCAGACACCCCTAAACTTTTATAATTTATAATTATACTTACGTTATATTATAACATCTAAATTTTATATATAATTTTTTGGGGGCCTATTAAACTATGTTTACATAGTAGCCGGACAGTTTCGAAGGTTCTATCATCTTGCCAGACGCATTCAAAGTGAGCAGTAGTCGGGAGAGCAAGGAGCGTATGAGTAACTATAGTCGAATTTTTAATTAAACGATATCAATTGACTGTACCTAGCTAATGTCATTTCGTCAAACAATGTTGCTATATTCAGTAATAGTGATGCAACTGATGCATTCAGTTCCCGTTCGACCTTATGAAATGAATGATGAGGGATCGTTAATCTTTTCTTACTATACTTTACTACTCCCACTCCCACGCACACTCCCACTCCCACTTCCATAAACCTATTCCTGATGATAACTAATCTAAACTCAAAATGTAATAATTATGTTCATAAATACAAAAAAAAACTCAAAATCCCTAAAACTAATAACACCACTATCCACGAATCTAGAACACTACTGCGGATGACGTAACCTATGACAAACTTATTATTTGCGGTTGGTACAGTAATCGAATCTAGGAATTGAACCGCAAAATTAAATTTGTCTTTTATTGTATGTACTTTTCCGGAATAAAAAGTATCCAGTGTGCTGCCCAGGATATTGAAGAATAATTATACCAAGTTTTATCGTAATCGAACCGGTAGTTTTTGCGTGATGCCTGAACAAACAGACAGACAGACAGACAAAATTTTTTTTAATCACATATTTGGGTCGGTGTCGGTCTAGTAACACCACCTGCTATTATTTTTTTTGATATTTTCAATGTACAGAATTTTCACTTCTACAGATTTATTATAAGTATAGAAGACAGTAATTATACGTAGGTATTGTAAAGTAGTAGTAGCAGTTCTTTTTAAGTAAGAAAAGTATAGTAAGAAAAGATTAACGATCCCTCATCATTCATTTCATAAGGTCGAACGGGAACTGAATGCATCAGTTGCATCACTATTACTGAATATAGCAACATTGTTTGACGAAGTGACATTAGCTAGGTACAGTCAATTGATATCGTTTAATTAAAAATTCGACTATAGTTACTCATACGCTCCTTGCTCTCCCGACTACTGCTCACTTTGAATGCGTCTGGCAAGATGATAGAACCTTCGAAACTGTCCGGCTACTATGTAAACATAGTTTAATAGGCCCCCAAAAAATTATATATAAAATTTAGATGTTATAATATAACGTAAGTATAATCATAAATTATAAAAGTTTAGGGGTGTCTGGCAGAGGGTTGGAACCATACTAACTGTCTGGCAATGAGCAACGCGAGTTTTGATATTAATATGAATCAAAATATAAAAAAATTAAGTTTTATACTATGACGAATTTGAGATGGAATTTTACACACCTTTGTCACCCGTTATCTGCCAAAGCCACCGCTGCCTTAGCTTCATGGGTGGGGATCATTCTTACCTGTACTAGGGACACACATAGAAGAACTATCAGCTTTTATAAAATTACGAATGTCTGGCAGTCATGGGCTCTTGCTCTATAATAAGTCAGGTGAGTAAGAGCGCTGGGATCAATAAAAGTCGATTTTTACAGTAATACTAGTTACAGAAGCAACATTACATGTATATAACATTATTTTCCTACCGAGAGTACCTAACGGCCGCTGATTCAAAAAATATAAAAAATAATAAAAAAATGTCCCATTTAATCTAACTTATGACGCCAATATTCTACAGAGGAGCATTCCTCTAGTACAAACTAGTCAAAGAGGAAGCTGATGAATACTAGATGTGTCCAAGGTGCTAATAGCATATAAAATCACTGAAGGACTTGGTTGATCGAAATCTTCAGTAGGTATGCAGTAATCGACCACTGGTTCACCTAACGGCTAAAAGCCCCAAGTACTCACTGCTAGGATGGGAGCGCACACACGTTAAATAAACTAAAAGATCTGAAGGTATACGTCGAAACAAAAATCTTGAACAAATTGCAAAAAGTTGCCGAAATCAAACCCTCATTAGCCAGTAAAGCTTAACATAATATACCTATGATTGGTTGATCGTCTCGCCTCCGCCATTGCACCGGGCACTTACTGCCAAAAAGACCAAAAAAAGAACCCTACTACGCATCTGGACTTCTGGAGTACATTGTCAAGATTTTTGGAGATTTTTGGCCCTAATTATACCTACAAAAGATAGCGAGTTTGTTAAGGAAACAGAAAATTGGCGGGGTGCCTCGACTTGTATGCAGTGAGTTTTTCATTGAAAATGTAAACAACGAGAATACTGAAATACGTAAGCGCACACATTCGAGTACCGTCACGGTGATAATCATCAATTTGCAAATACAACTATCGCCACCTATGCAAGATACGTTGTACTAAATGGTGACAAAATCAAAAAATATTTATTCTGTATAGACTAAGAGCTTGCGCAGACGAGCGAGTTTTGTCCGCGGCCTTTTTTGTCTTCTAAAATAGATCGCTTACAATTGAACTTTTTGTACGCGGTACTTTTAATCCTTCGTTTGCGTTACTCGATACAATTTTATTCTAAGCGATCTATTTTAGAGGACAAATAAGTCCGCGGACAAAAATCCCTCGTCTGCGCAAGCTCTAATAAAATGGCACTTACAAAACGTAAAAAAAAAAACTAATGTTTGAACCATGTAAGAAAAAAAACTTAAATCATACAAAATATAGTAAAGAGTAGGCATTATAAGTAAACAATAATAAATCACACCATTGGCAACATTATCATATAACATTAGATTCACATTAATTTCCTCTCAAATTAATTGCAAATTAATATGATCAATAATCGCAAAAAAAGAATACATTTATTGGCTCATGCAATGTTCAGAAATAAATTAGTTACTATGAATAAATAATTACGTGAATTCATATTTGTTTCGAAAGATTTCAGCAATTTTTCATCTGCTAGGATTGAATTATGAAGTTCACTCATTGATAATATGAGACGATAACCATGGGAACTCGCAACTCATTCTCAACATCGCCATCAACTGCATTATGGACCCCCATGTGGAGACATCATCAGCTGACCCCTACCACCCTGCCTTCTGTGGGATAGTTTAGTCAACAGTGACCTTAGTAAGAATATGAACACCACAAATGCTACCCAGTGGCTTTGTGCCAGTAGTGGAGAGACTCAGCATTCTTGCATTTTAACTACCTATGAACATAGGACAAGTGAGTATGATAGCCTAACATCTTATGGTCAGCATTATGGCAATGTGTTAGTAGTTCTACCACTATAGGTGACAGGGAAATAATGACAACCGAGAGGGTGTGTACACCCTCTCGGTATTGTTAAGGGTTATGATACATTATAACCCTTAACAATACGGCACATGTGGTAGTTTTACATGTTAAGTATCAAACCTGGGGTGCGAGGGAATTGTTTTTGGGTCACTTGAGCTTACAACCTGGCATTCGAAGACCCAAGACGGTGGTGTTATCCGTGGGGATTTAAGTACGAAAAAAGAAAAGGTTAAATATCAGTGCACTTATAATTCACGAAACTGATTATCACACTGCAGTTATGTGGATATGTACTGTACTGCTTGAAGCAATAATTAGTAGGTAATATTAGAAAAAAAATAGGTGTCTGACAAATTCATTGTTAAAACATGAATAAAACCCACTAGGATAATGATAGTATGCCAAAGCAATGTGAGTAGTGCAATCTACAAGCACTAAGATATATTCTTACTTTGTATCTGATGATAAAAGTAATTAGACGTTGTGAAGTGCCAGTCTGAACATGTCGTGCTCTACATAGAATGAGTTTCCTATTGGCTTCAGTATAAATGTTTGGAAGTATGCATGGGGTAGGTCGTCATCTGTCTGTTGTAAATTTAATAAAATTCATTAGCCAGAATTTGACGTAACTTATCTTAAAAATTTTCTACTGAACAATAAAGCGCATTATACAATATTATAATCTTATCATCTCACTGATAGCATTATAAAGCATCCTGATTATTAAATATCACTATATTATTATCTAGGTGTCAGTAATAAGGTAATGTCAATTTCTCGCAACTGGTTTTGTGTTTTGCTTATACCAGCCATTGATTTCAAGATTAAAAATATGTAATATATATATTTAGAAGCTAGAAGAAGACTTGGTTTTACATTAGGAACAAAAAGCATTTATATCATGATTATTTCATGTACCTGAAGCTGTCCAAGAACATTGATAAGGACTCCTCCATCAAATGTAGGCTGTGAATCAACAGCAGTTATAATTCTGCCAATTTTTTGAAACGTCAGACTCTGAAAATGCATAACATTTTAATTACTAAAAGAGAAGCGCAGCACAATTATATTTATGACAACATTTTCTAATATGTACTTATTCTAATATGAACCTTAATCTATGGTGTAGAAGAAAAACATGTTAATTGGAAAGTTTTGCACTTAACATATTTATCTTTTATCAAGCCTTGCTTATCAAACTACTACACTAAAAAAGGTAGTGACTCCAAGTGATAAGTATGATTTCTCAACCAATACAAGATTTGAGGAGACTATTATTGAGTCTAATAAGAGTACCTACCTACTATCTTGAAAAGTTTACATTGACAATAATGAATTACAGAATTTACTTGCTTGCTTACAGAATTTTTAGAAAATGAAGGTTTACTAAACCTAAAGAATCACATGGTAATAACAGTATCTCTAGAACTCAAATAGGTAATAGGTATATATGAAATGTATGAATGGCAAAAAGTGCTAATTCAATTAAGATTTACAGGTATTGACCATAATGTTAGCAATACAGGTTTGTTTTAAAGATGGTGAGCACACTATTAGCTGATTTGTACGAAAAAGACTATTCAAATTGACATGTATGTGTCATTAACCCTAAAAATTTACATTGATTATGATCAATTGCCCCGTGATACCTACATTTAACTTTTCCATTATTTTTACAGCACCCTGCAATTGTACACCTTCAAAGGTCATGAAGGAGGTTTCAACCTGAAATAGACAAGGAAGATTAAAGTTTCACAATCTTTAGACATTTTGAATGAGGCTCCCCAGCTGGAGTTCAAATGAATCATTGTTGTTTTGATAACCTGTAACTGTGGTTACTGGACAACCAGTTACAAAATAATGTTAATAACCAGGATCGTGTATCATTTATTACTACTAACAACATAAAATTGAATTTAAAGAGGTACTTTTCGGCGGGAGGGACCTGTTAACCTAAAAGTGAAAAATATGTGCAATTGAAAATAATCTCAATATGAGCTACCGAAACAAAGAAAATAACCGTACGCGTAGTACTTGGGCAAACTACTCACATTATACATATTAACCAGGTTCGGTCGTTGTGCCGGATCATCAAACAGTGTGTAATATTGTTGAACAAATCCTTTCCCAATAGCGTCATATTGTGGATTGAGCGCCATCACGACAATTTGTATTTACCTAAATATAACTAAAACTACCAGAGTCACTGTTATCTGTATTATGCACGTATTTTATGGATCTTTTGCATATCCTTAGAGAGAATTTCTTAATCGCTAGGAAAAATGGCAAATGGCAAACCGTTTTAGTGTTGCCCGTTGCCGTACATCACAGAACACGGTCAGATTGCCGTATTATAGGACAACGATTATAATATATTATACTCGGTTAATGACAGTTTATGACTATACTATCCTCAGTATTCCTCACAGAATACCATCCTGATTAAATTATTTATTTACATCTGTAATGCCTGTTTATAGATATGATAGGATAGTAGGTACCAACTATTATTCTAATAATTACTGCTATGCGATGCCCCACGCAAGGTCCACAGTGGCATGACATTACTTTAAGTACTTTACTTATATATAAGACAAGACCTTATTTGCTGTTTCTAGTCTAGAAAAATTAGCTACCCTATTGAATTAGTAAGATATAGACTACATCACTAACATTCTGCACAGAGTAAATTATCAAACGCGGTAGTTCTTATTACTCTGTGGATCCATTGAATTTGGAGTTTAGTTCACTCATTTCGAAAAAGGATGGTTTAAATTATACTATTCTCTGTCTACGGTTTAAATCTATAGCTTCATGGGTTTAAATACGTTTTTCCATGAATGAAGCAAGCAAGCCGAGCGTGCGTGAGCGTGAGCGTGTTGTGTGTGTGTGAGTGTGCGTGAGTAATATTTCATTCAACATTCATTCAAACTTTACAAATGTCAAACGTGGTATATTTATTTCATTGATATCATTATTTTGACCATTGAGGAGGAATTTACTTGAATTTACAGAATTGAGGAGCAATGTTTATGCGTACTTGAATTTTAAAGACAACAACAATATTTAATCTGATTCTTCTATTATAAGGAGCTCATTTTAGTCATCTGGCAAAATGTCTTTGGCTGATGAATTACTTGCCGATCTAGAAGAAAATGATGATGGAGAGTTGGAAGCCCTTATTGAAAGTAAAATGGAAGTGGATCATGAGTTTGCCGTGCCATATCCTGTAATACCCAAGGAAGAGGATATCAAGAATGTTTCTATAAGGGAATTAGCAAAACTCAGGCATTCGGATCGCTTAACACGGGTAAACACTTTTCATGTTTGTAAATTAAGTGTATGTAAATATTTAGTACTGTTAGGATATTTTTCTTTTATATGATTATTTCAGGTTATGAGAGAAATAGATAACAACGTCGGTAATAACAGGCAAAAGGTAGAGGTGACAGGGTTGATGGAAACAGATCCTGAGTATCAACTGATTGTAGAAGCCAACAACATAGCTGTTGAGGTTGATGGGGAAATTGGTAGGTACCATTTAATTACCTGATTATTGAATAATTGCTAGCACCTCTGCCTACCCCTTCGGGGATATAGGTGTGAGTTTATGTTATCTTATTATTGAATACTCAAATCCTAGGTTGATGACTCGAAGAAGATTTCAAAATTGAAAACTCCACTTTATTTGTATAAGAATTTGCTTTTGTAGAAGATAAAATTTTGCCTTGATCATAAATTTTAAATGGTTTTGCAATGCAGTTTCTGCTTAGATTTCTGTAGACTGCCTCCAAAAGTCAATTAGTCAAAGTTAATTATTAAGTTAATATTAACGGAAGCACCTATTCAATAACTTTGTCATAAGTTGTCTCTCAATTGCTAACTAACAGTATTTATAATGACCATGTATCCATATTAGACTTCATTCTTTTCTAGAATAAAATATGGTGTTGCCTAAATTTTTTACTATCACCCGCTTCTTGGACTGTGTTTACAATACTACATAATATAAGTGATATGTGGATCTGTAATAATGTTGCCAATAATGAAGTCCTGCTGCACTGACAAGGCAATCTTATATTATAGTGTATAAGTAAATGACTATAATGCTAGGTTAACATAAACATAAGACAAAAATTCCATTTTTCAGCTATTATCCACAGATATGTACGAGATAAATACCAGAAACGATTTCCAGAATTGGAATCACTCATTATATCACCACAGGACTATATACGATCTGTGAGGGAACTTGGTAATGACCTGGACCAGGCTAAAAACAATGAAATACTTCAAAGTTTCCTCACTCAAGCTACTATTATGATTGTATCTGTAACTGCATCCACAACACAAGGGTGAGTTTATCTGCTTAATATATTTTATTATTTTAATAGAGTATGCAGGAATATTCTATGATCAAAATAAGCATTTGAACCACTTTATTGCATGAAACACTAAAGTTGTTGTATTGCCATGTATGAATGGATCAAATAATCATAGTGTCTTAAAGCAAAGCAAAAAATGTTGATATTGATTATTAATGACATTCTTCTTCTTTTATTTACTATAATTCTTCTATAAGAGTGTATGGAGCCCCACCAAGACCCACTGATTGCCCTCTGGCCCAGTTTTTCCTTTTGGGGTTGGATGACAATTTTATTGTAAACCCCACCCTTCCAAAGGTAAGCTTTGGGTGGTACCAGGGTTGGCGTTCAGACAACTGACATTTAATGGTGAAATCTAGCTTTTGAGCTTAATTCAAAGTTCAATAATGATTTTATATTTATTGATTTTATTTACAGAAAATTATTGACAGAAAAGGAACTCGCTGAGATAAATGAGGCATGTGATATGGCCGCAGAACTGAATAATTTCAAATCTAAAATATATGAATATGTTGAAAGTAGAATGGCTTTCATTGCTCCAAATATAACTGCTATAGTTGGTAAGTTTCTTATTTTTAAAAATGCAGACCCCTTTTTTAAAGAGTATTTTTTGTTTCCTGCCCCGTCGAAGGTATCATAGTTTTTTAGGTGTTGGCCTTACGATCGAGAGGTCCCGGGTTCGAGTCCTGGTCATTGCACTACCAATGCGAACCCACTATACTAATACAAGCAATTTAGCTTATAAATTTTGCAAATGTAATTAAAATAGTTAATAATTACACTAATACGATAACGATTTGTAGTAACCAACTAATGATGTAAGTTATAATATCTAAATTACCCGGGCTATTTATTAATTTGGTATATAAGTTTTTTTTTAATTAATTTATTTTTTATTTATTTAGGTCTATTTCGTTTAATTTTTAATTTTACAATTTTTCTTTTTATGTTGATGCATATAATGAAATAATATCTTGAAAATAAAATTATCACTTTTTTATTGCCGTGAGTAGTAGTAGAGAGGTGTAATAAGAATGTAAGTTTCAAAAAAAAATTGTAGAAGCTTGCGCATGCCTACTTGATATTTTGTTGACAGGCGCGCCTCCGATCGTCGCGCCCCTCGCTTACTATCAAAAAAAACCCAAAAAATATAGACTATGCAGTTGTATAAATATAATTTATACTATACTTTATCATTCATTACTGCAGCGAACTTCATTTTTAATTCAACTCTTACCAAAATTTTATTATGTACCTAATATGACGTGTTCTCAAAAATCACAACTCAGAATCGTGAGGTTCATTCTTTATGAACTTGTCATATTGTTTTGGTTCCATACTAATTATGTAATTTCTCTTAAAGGTGCATCAACAGCCGCAAAGATACTGGGCGTGGCCGGTGGCTTATCAAAGTTGGCCAAAATGCCATCATGCAACATTTTACCACTCGGACAACAAAGGAAAACGCTCTCCGGGTTCTCGCAAGCAGCCGCCTTACCTCACACTGGGTTCATCTATTTCTCATCAATAGTTCAAGATACTCCTCCTGTAATTATATTATTTTCATTAAATTATTGTAGCTACGTTTTGTATTGTTGTAGCTACGTTTTGTATTATTGTAGCTACGTTTTGTATTATTGTAGCTGCGTTTTGTATTATTGTAGCTACGTTTTGTATTATTGTAGCTATGTTTTGTATTATTGTAGCTGCGTTTTGTATTATTGAAGCTACGTTTTGTATTATTGTAGCTACGTTTTGTATTATTGAAGCTACGTTTTGTATTATTGTAGCTGCGTTTTGTATTATTGTAGCTACGTTTTGTATTATTGTAGCTACGTTTTGTATTGCTAACTTCAATATCGCCAATGGGTTGTTGAAGTCAGATGGCAGTCGCTTCACGGAAAATATCGCAGTTCGTATTCGCTTCATAGTTAGACTAAAAAGTTGATCCCAAACGAGTTGGGACAAGGCTCGGAGGATGGTGATTAAATTGTTGTAGTTAGATAGACACCCTTTATTGAACATCAAATAAAGGATACATACAGAATAATACTATAATTATGCAAGTTTGTTTGTGTTTCGAATATCAAATCGTTCCTTAAATATTAAAAAAAATTTGGAAGTGAAAGCAATCTTGCACATTGAACTCCGAAGTGCAAGACTGGATACAACCAGGACCAGGACTAACGCTACAATGATGATAAGATTTAAATATAAGAGGCTGACATTTTGTTTATTTAACCATGATTTTGTTTTTTAGGAACTCAGATACAAAGCAGCGAAGCTTGTATCGACGAAGATGACTTTGGCGGCGCGCGTAGACGCTTGCCACGAGAGTACTGATGGAAGTATCGGGCGTTCTTTACGAGAATCCATCGAAAAGAAGCTAGACAAAATGCAGGTATGTGACACACGTCATAAACCTAAGAAATCAGAGGTTGCGAGTACGATGCCCGCTCGGTGCAAGAATTTGTGTATTTGCTTTAATCTGAGTATTTCTATAAGTAATTGAAAAAAAAATCTTAAGTAGGTACTAACTTAATCAAAAAATCAAAGTGATCTGACAATTATTTTAGTAAATTACGAACTAGAGCCTAAAAAACTAAACCTATTTCTTATATTGACTAGGAACCGCCTCCAGTAAAGTTCGTGAAGCCTTTGCCGAAGCCGATCGAGCAGAGCCGCAAGAAACGCGGCGGCAAGCGCGTGCGCAAGATGAAGGAGCGCTACGCCATGACAGAGTTCAGGAAGAACGCCAACAGACTTAACTTCGCTGACGTGAGTGTAACGTTTCACTTGTATTAGTAGAATATTTAATTTTCTTTGTAGGGTCTCACCAGTCAACGACCTCCGTCCGCCATGAGCGCAGGCCTGGGAGTGGCAGTCCCCCGACTAACCCTGCGAGGGAAATCTCTCATTAGGCCTACTTACACCTCGGTATTAGAGGGCCGAACGGTGTGCGGTTATGGTCGGTTCGAAGCCGACAACCACCCCCGGTGGCCAGCGGGGAGTATCCGTGGGGATTTCTAAATATTTTTTTATACTACCCATCAACCGTATCTTGCGTTGTTCCCAGTTGCATCCGACGTTTTTTAATCTCTTCCTTTTGGTTTGGCTCATACGGCTTTTATAGGAGCAACAGCTGTCTGACCTCCCAACATTGAAAGGATACCCTGCGCTAGAGTGTTATCTGTCAATCAGTAGATTCCGGCTTGCACTTGAGGTTGGCTTAGCTCTAAGGGTCTTTGTTTAACCCTATACTGTTCCTAACTATCCCTTTCATTACATAATCCAACCAACAACTATAACAGGTTAATAAACGCAATTGTATCTAATGAAGCAAACGTACTAAGTATTATGTATTAATTATTATTGTATACAGGAAATTATACCATACTATTGCATTGGTACAGAATGTAGTCTGACTTGTACTAAACAAACCATATTTCTCAGGAAGTTGATAATAAGTATAACTTAGAATGATTTTAATTAGTGAAGTAACTAATTAGTGGAATATCTATGCTTTGCGGTACTTTCATATATTACCGGTTTAAAAACATTAGTGAGAGCCGCTATTAATGCAATTGATAGTGCACAAGAAATGTTAAGTGAGGCGTGCGGCGAAATAATTATCCATACTTACTATTATAAAATTATAAATTAGTTGTGCCAGTACATTAGTGATATTAAAAAAAACGGGTTATTAAATGTTAATTGAATGATTTGGAATACAAAATATATATATTTTTTGGATTTTTCGTACTTTTGTCTGTGTGTTTGAGCACAGATTAATAAATAGTTACTGTTTGAGGCAATTGTATAAGTAGAACTGAATGCAGGTGGGGGGGGGGGGGGGGTTTATGTCACTTACGTGGGAGACAAGCACACGACCCACCAGATGGGAAGCAGTAATCGCGACCTATGGACGTGTGTTAAAAACCTAATGCGCTTATTGCAGAACCCGCTTCGCTTGGGACGTATTGTATTTGCGAATAAAACAATGTAGTCACGGAATCCTTGCATTAAATGTGACGTCACGCTCAACGGGCCACAGCAGATGTGTTGAATTTTAAATCAATCGATCGAAGTGGCCCGCGTAGTTTTTTCGCGGGGCTCAAATAGACCGGAACTCGACCTGTTGAAGCGCACGGACGTCCGTGCGGCCCCGTTGCGCGTGTGCCATTGACGATACACACGGGCTAAAATATTGTCCAGCTTATGAAAATTGTTATGGAAAGTTGGGATCGTCAAGTTGGTTATCTACTCGTTTAATTTAGGGGTACTTTACCTATTTATCTATGCTGTTCGTAGAAGGTCAGAATCCTTCCAGGTTGTGAATGGGGTTCCACATATGTAATAGGGAAGGATTTGGTCGGTCGGTTCAGCGTGTCCGTTCTTCATTTTTCTGTGGCGTACTATGTAGCCATTTTCTGATAAGTAATATCATCACTCTTGAAGACCTAACAGCATCAGATTTGTCCTAACAAAAACGTCTGGGTAATCATACTTTCGGGCGACGAGTTAGAACCTCGCTTTAGAAAGTCGTTCAAAAATCAAACCACCGTATTATAAACATTTTGTAATAAAGTCACACACATTGCGAAATCAACACTCTGATTTAAAATTGGACAGTGAAAGGTTTTGGAAATAATAATTGCCTCATCTGTCATATATATAAATCTGTCACCTGTCTACATGGTGCAATAAGAGTATGTTAAAAATGAAAATATAAAGTATATAATAATAAATGTTAACTTAAATTTAAATTAAAAGTGGCTAACATTTTCCTGTTCATTTTAACATCTATGAGACAATGTAGGAAGATAAATTAAGTAAAAAAGTACCTAATTACTTATTGTCTCTCTGTTAGTTCGACGGTTGAATATGTCTCAATCTGAGAAAAATTCCACAGTTCTATGTAATTTTTGCCCGCGACAAAAATTTTATAATGTTGAAAAATGTTATAATTCACAAGTTACGCCATTAATATAAAGTACATCTATTTACATGTAGAGCACTGGCGCAATATCCAGCTCTAGAATGTACACAAACAATGAGTAATTTTCTTTTATGACAAGGTATACCCGACAAATTAAGACCTCATTTCGTAAACTATACGATAAAGTGTAACTATTACATTAACTTAGATTAGTACATATTTTAGGAATGTCTGTAATGACACTATTGACCCCAAATACAATTAGCTGAGATCTCTTCTTCGAATCAATCTTCCTATCCTAATGAAATTATAATAATTGGGAGACGTTTGTATGTTTATCACACAATCATGAACAGATCTGGCTGAAATTTGATACATGAATAGATTAAATTAGAAGTAGGTACTTTTCAGTCTTTTCAGTGTAAGATACTTGAGAGGCCAAGAAGAGAGTATTATTTGTATACTTAGTGTATTATTCATTCAATACACATTCGTCAATTTCTCAATCCATGGGAAGTAAACATTAAAGTATAAATTTTTCGTTGTACATGATTCAAGGCCGTGTGTAACATGTATTGAACATCGAAGACCTTAATTGCACAGCGATCGGAAAACTATTAATAACCTACGAGATCTGTGTTACTATCATTATGTTTTCTTTCATTGATTTTTTTATGAACACTAAAATAACTGGTAGATAATGTAATTTATTAGAAGAAGACCAGACTTTATGTCAAGCTGTGTACTATAGTGTCAATATTAGCACTGGCAAATATACGTTACGTTAAAAATTTAGTTCAAATAGAAATGTCAGAAGATAGTGTTATTTATAGACAGAGCCAAATATAGTTTCCTTTCTCTACGTGTGTATTGTATGAAATACACAGTGGCACAGTGGCATACTTACATTAAAACAAAAACTCGAAATTGAATGAAATTTTTAAGCAATTGTATGCTAACTATTTCCAATGATTTTCTGATCGGCGCCTATCCACCGGCGCGGCGCCCTAAGCCGTAGAATATATCGGAAAATTTCGAGCATCGAAGATGGGTCCAGGTAGCTCAGTTGGTCACAGCATTCCCCCTGTAAGGGACTGGTCACGGGTTCAAGTCCCGTCCTGGATGATCATTTTTTCCGATTAGAAAATCATTAAAACTCGAAATATCTGTCCTATCACCACTTTACGAAATTGCTTTAGTATAGGTGTGTTAATCTCATTATACTTTCTTGGAGGGCCCATGACACAATATACCTGTGTTAATCTCATCATACTCTCTAAGTGCCCATGACGCCATGACACATTGTTGATGAATGAGTCTGAATATCATAAACAGTGACACTAAAAAACAAAGTTAGAATGAAGGCTGTAACTTTTTAATACCATCAAAGTAACACATACTTAATAACTACTTAGAAGAGTGTTTACTTATTATACGTAAACGGGACTTAACGCGATACACGTTAAAGGTATATACATACCTTTGGATGCCTGACGTTTCGACCAGGTTACACCGGCCGTGGTCACAGGCTGACTGTTTCAGCCGTGCACTGGAACCGGATGACGTCATGGTGAGCTTTGACGTGGAGTCCCTATTCACCAACGTTCCTCTAAAGGAGTGTTTAAACATCGTGAAAGACCTACTGAGCGACAATGAACTACCGTTTAACTATATTGATCTGCTTGAACACTGTCTAGACGGCAACTACTTTCTGTTCCAAGGTCAACATTACCTTCAGATAGATGGTGTCGCAATGGGAAGTCCTGTAGCCCCGGTACTTGCCAACATCTGGATGGAACATTTTGAAGATAAGGCTCTGAGTCTCGGCCCCAAGACCATCAGACTTTGGAAGCGATACGTCGACGATATCTTCAGTATTGTGAAAGGAAGTGTACAGGAAGTAGATCAGTATATACAACATCTCAACTCCATTCACCCCAAGATGAGGTTTACGTATGAAATGGAGAAGGATAGGTCGCTGTCTTTCTTGGATGTAAAAGTAGCCGTGAGATCAGATGGGTCCTTGTCACACTGTGTGTACCGGAAACCTACTCACACGGACAGGTACCTACACGCCACGTCTCATCACCACCCCCGACACTTACAATCCGTTATGACCTCACTCAAGAATAGAGCGTATGATCTCTGTGACCCTGAACATCTGGAGCGAGAGCTGGATCATGTTCAGGAGGTACTTAAAAATAACGGATATGCTGTTGTGAACGGAAGACGGAAGCAGCAAACATTGGGGCGGGGGCATCCAAAGGTAAGCAGACAGCCAGCGTATATGCCTTATGTCAGGGGAATAACGGATAAGATCGGCACCGTGCTAAAAAAGTACTCCATCCCGACAGTTTACACACCAGGCATTAGAGTAAACAACATCGTGGGCACACCGAAGGATGTCTTACCGCTTCAGACGCCAGGGGTCTACAAGGTGGATTGCAGCTGCGGTAGTTCGTATATAGGCCAAACAAAGCGGACCATTGCTGATAGGGTCAAAGAACACATTGCAGCTGTAAAGAACCGCCGGACGAGCAAATCAGCGATTGCAGAACATCTTTTAGAAGCGGGCACGAATCACTGGATTGAATTCCACAATACGCAAGTCCTCTCCACCGAACGTCACTTCTATTCAAGAGCTGTACGTGAAGCGATTGAAATCAAGAAGTACAAAAATTTCAATCGGGAAGACGGTTTCAAGTTATCTGCGACATGGAATCCAGTGATTAAAAACTTGCTACCTCGCTTTTCTGTGCGGTCGGATAGACACCAAGGCGTTTGCACAGATAATAGGGACACTGTGAGTGTGGTATGTGACGGTACCTGGAGACAAGAAAATATAAAAAATGTCGAAAATGTGCGGGTAGAAGAAGAACCGTCTACCTCACGGACTCGGCGACGGAGGGCGTGCACGGCTGAAACAGTCAGCCTGTGACCACGGCCGGTGTAACCTGGTCGAAACGTCAGGCATCCAAAGGTATGTATATACCTTTAACGTGTATCGCGTTAAGTCCCGTTTACGTATAATAAGTTATGGAACGCGAAAGTTTAAAAGTTAATAGAGTGTTTACTGTTTGTAATTTTCTAGATAATCGCGCCTTGCCATGATCAATATTGTTCGCTTGATTACACTTTTGTGTTGCTGACTCTTTACAGCGCTCACATAAACGCTAAGTAGGCATGTAGCTCCAAGCAGACGTGTGCCTATATACTATGCCAGCTATATTAGTTAATAATAGCATTCTGAGCTTGGAATAAATAATTGCCGATAGTATGTATATAGAACTAAAATTAAGATGAAAGAATATGGCATACTTTCATACTTTCTACAAAGTCTACCAGTCATTGATAATTAACCTCCTATTTCTAAAAATGTAATGGATTGGCAATATATTTGACTATTCAAATTTACTTCTATTAAAGTTGCGGTTCTAAGTTAGTTTCGCATTACCGCTATCTCTTTTAGATTGACGACGAATAAGACCTTTTTTATCATGCGGAAATTCCACGGATACTCGCCCTTCCACCCCAAACCCGCCAGCAGTACCAGGGTCTGCAATGTGAGGCTTCCCACTCCGATAGCTGTTGCGAGGACCTAATGAATGAATGAAAAGTAAGAATGAAATGAATGAAAAGAACTAAGACCTAATGAAATCATTATTGTCCCTGACAGATCGAAGACGACGCCTATCAAGAAGACCTTGGGTACACGCGTGGGACTATCGGCAAATCAAGCACGGGCCGCGTGCGACTGCCACAGATCGATGAAAAGACGAAAGTGAGGATCAGCAAGACGCTACAGAAGAATTTGCAGAAACAACAGCAGTACGGAGGAGCTACTAGCATTCGGCGACAAGTTTCCGGTACCGCTTCCTCAGTCGCCTTCACTCCCTTACAGGTATGTGTACAATATGTCCTTATGTAAGCAATTAGTATCTTAAATTTTCCTGTAGATTCAGCTCGGCAAATAAAAGAGGCACCGAACCGCTTGGTTCTTGATGAAATTGATTTCAATGTGTGAGGGTGATACCTCAGTCTGGCACGTGTAGTTCTGTATAGGAAATGAGAGGGTGGGATTAATTAGAAGACCTCATTGAAACACTCGCCATGGTAGAGCCGGTAAAAAACTGCCAAAGACGCAATATCGCTACGTAGCTGTACGTACCTACCTCTTCGTAGCTCTACGTACGCAATATCTGCACGTACAGTAGAATATAATATAAAACGATATATTTGGTATGGATCTGATGGCGCTGGATAGTAATTTCTTGGAATTACTAAGAGAAAAACTATGTTAAAACCCAATAACATTTTACCCAAACTGAGAATGAAATCTAGTACTTCATGTTGCACACGCTATCGATGCACCACCGACGATCTAAAATGTTACTGCTTATTTGTATAAATGTTATTGCGAGATAGTTATTATATAATATAATAAATCTGGCCAGCTTAATCATGCGCAGACGCAGTAACTCAGAGAATCGCTTTGATAAAAAGTAAGGTGCAATCACGACTTGTACGGCCACCATAGTCACGCTTGGGACAGAATCTCATCATTTCTGCGGAATCGTGAGATGCGATAGTCAACATTCGTTTGCAGATTATATCATCCCAGACTTTTATCTTATGGTGATCAGATGAGTGGCACCTTTCTGTTACTTTCGTAGTCCGTTTTAGGAGAGAAAATTATAAAACCATTACTGATAAAACATATTTTCTAAATTTCTGTTTTCTTTTAATACACTCATGAATAATGCACCGAAATAAAAAAATGAATGTGTTAATTAAAATAGACGCTATTTCATTCAACATTCAATTATTTGCATTTAGCGGGCACTGTACCCACGCCCCCTGTCGTAGCTGTCCAATGTTCAGCCGCTACCCCACAGTGAGGCCGTTAAGTGATAAAGACAAGTAGGTATAGAATGGAATCTAAATAATGTGTTATTGCACTGTAATTTTGTAAAATCAGGACAATATTTTACAAAGTACGGCAGAAACGATAAGTACGGACACGGACGATTTCTCTTCTATGCCATTATTATTAGTTACAACAGATTTTCAAATCTTCTAAGGGAAAACCAATTAGATTTACGAAGATTTGTGTACGAACCGTGACTACCTTTGTGACTATTCTATTCAATATAATAGCACATTTATCACAGCCATCAATAAATAAAGTGTAGAAAGGTCAATTTAGTTTATCGTGTACACGTTAGATATTCAATTAAGTATAGCAGTTGATCCGTAATAGTCTATTGAGAGTAGATACTATACCGTTTTACAGCCGCTATTAATGTCTCCTCAAAGACTTTGAACGATGATTATTGTAATTAAAACATGTAATATATCGAAATTAAATTTTAGTGAAATATCTTTTAATATACACTTATGTTTGTTATGTAAGTCATTGAGTACAAATTCTTGTATCTTTGATGCTATGTTATTATTACGTCTACACTTCGCACGCTCGTCTTTATTGAAGTCGTCTAGTTCGTAGTGCTGGCAGCAACAAAAAAATAATATCGATATATCACCAGAACCTCGAAAAGTTTTTTATTATTATTTAAGATAGGTCTACGATTAATCGGCCCAGAAAGAACCTATTCACTCGTGACTTGAAGGTTCCTAGGTTACCGATAGCTTTCCGGAAACACAGACAGGCACTGGTGATACGCATAATAAATGTGTCGGCGAAGCGTTTCGTGCGGAATTGTGCGTATGAGTGGAATATTCTTCATATAGCAGTGGCATGTCACTGTTCGTCTGATCGTTCGTTGGTGGAAAGGGCTTGGAGGTAGCAGGTTATGTGATTCCAGAGCGCACTATCCGAAATACATCCGATAGAATACTGATAGACCTGCTACAACTTTGTGATGCTCAAGTCTCTGAAGCTTTTTCTCGACGAATGCATCATCGTTGATGAGCCAGTGTCACATCGTCTCCAGGGCTTCAAGACGATTGATATTTTCTGAGCTATCACATAGATACGAGCAGTAATCCAAGCATATTACTTGTATTACGATTTTTTTTCCTTTACACTGTCCCACTAAAAACAATCGTAGTATAACGTAGAACCTATATAATATTTACTACTTATTTGAAGTTGTGTGTTGTTAAAAAAAGTTATTGCTCATTTATTTATTTTATTTAAGTCGTTACATATGAACTACTAATCTATCTATTTGCTCAATATAAACCTAACAGCATCTACATTATATAACCAAATATAGACAAATTGAATCAATCTAAAACTTTTATAAGAACATTAGGTGCACATATCTTAGTCACGCAAGAAAATAAAACCAAACAAACATAGCATAAACGTTTTAAAATTACACAACACAGCGTTGACTATTGTAAAAAATCTGTGTCGATGTACGCAGTTTACATTGTCGTCTTGTGCCGAGCTGTGCCGTAATTTAGTACATGGTCTCACGTATTCATTTACCAGTTTATACATAACAAGAATAAAGCCATCTTCTCATTATAACATAATAGTATTGAGATTCTCTGTACCTTATCGTAGCTACGTAATTGCAACCGACAATAGGCTTATGGTTTTCAAATACGACCTTAATATTTAAACAATGCAAGAATAGGTCATAGATTGCGATTTGAATAGTAGAATTAAAGTTCGGTGGTTTACATACATGCGTACAATCACGCCTCTGTTAAAAAAGGGTAGGCAGAGATCGCATGTTTTCACTTTTTGCGATTCTGTTTCTTTTACTTTCAAATCGTTTTCAAACATGCTCACTGGCTGCGGATACTCTTGACTTGACCTTTAGAAATGCCCTCGATCTGGTTAATTACGTACCTACGTCTAGTCTAGATCGACCCTTGCCGGGTTGCCCATTCACAATCTGTACCGTCAATCTTTCATCAGTCTTTCCCACCTGTCATCTAAGCATCTCTTTTTCTATTATGGTTACTACATCTTATACAATGCTACAACGGTCTCTTCTCTTAGTGTTTTATCGTTAGTAAATTACTGTCAAATGGGTTAACTCTGCTTTGAATTATTATCCAATCCTCAATATCATAGCCACCAAGGAAGTAAGATCCAGTTCGTACAAACATGTTCGACTTCGGTTACTATCATGAATCGCAAATAAATTGCATAATTGTGTTCCTTTTGTAACATACCGTTCAGTGACCCTATGGATTATTTGATTAATAAAATAAGTATAGCCATTTTGACTTAAAACAAATTGTTCTGTATTGGACGTGAAATGCGAATGTACCACGAGGATGTTATACCTAATCATTGACTTTTTATCTCACATTCCTCCTTCCACTCATGCTCTTCATAACCTTCGCGTTGTTAAAATGTATTGCAAAATTGCTTAAGTGTCCTAAAAGCTGTATAATTCTATATTGTAGTCTGCCCCTCCTTAGACCTTAACGGTGGTTTTATGCATATGCTTAACCTTAGTACTTAATGTTTATTCATGTGCCACTCGTCACATTATCGCCAAACTAGGCACATTGCTTAGTATTGAACAAATTACTATAGTTCATTGAATAGCTATAAACGCAGTTTAAATGCGTAGTCCATTTGGCAGTAATTAGGCACAGTAAACGGGAAAAGTAGCGTGATAAATTTCAATTTATTGATCACATTAGCTTTAAACCTTTCATGAAATATAAAAAAATTGATCACCTTAGATCATAAACAAAATGAAATGCTTAAAATATGAAACTTTGTGATTCGCAGATTACAATGTCTATCAATGTAAATATTTAGCGCTAAGCAACTTTTGTCGTTGACTGTACTTAAATTTCATTGATCAATGTCAGTAGGATAACCAAGGATAACTTTGTAGAAACACGCAGTAAATTTATAATTTATGGCACTATAATGGCAGGTACCACGGTCATCAGAAGTTTTATAGTTCTGTGGTTAGACACGATGTCAATTCGTAGCAAAGATACTAACAATTAAAATAATACTGCATATTTCTTATATAATAAACAGGTTAAGTTTTCAATCTGCAGCTGAATTAGGTTTGTCGTCTGTTTTGCAGCATACAGAGCCTTCAATCCTTTTTTTTAGAATCATTTGAGTACATAATTACATGTTTATGTTTTCCGCATGACTGCGGTTCCCATTATTAGCGCTGCACTGCCTATTACATGTACCATAAGATAGGAGGGATTGTTCTCATCGTACATATCTCACGTACATCTCAATTTACCCTTGAGCGAGCAGACGATATCCAAGTTCATGCAATTACGCTATTTTTTATTATAAAATATTGTACACCAACCTTGTAGAATCATATCTTTCTTATATCGTTTTTAGTTTATCCTGTTTTGCATTGAACCACTATAATCGTTAATTTAAAACAAACCAATTACCAATAATGCCCTTTATTTCCCACACGACATAGTTATTTTGAATAAACCATAATAATACAACCTGTGTGGGGTTCTACTAAAGGGCTATAAAAATGTTTATAGGGTTGGCAACGCGATATTTCCACAAACTAATGTGGTAGACGTTTATAAGTTACGTTGCAGAATACCTAATAGTACTGTTACGTTCTCCTAATTTTGAAAAAAAAATGGTGATGCATGTGATGAAAAGCATGAAAACCAGTCTCCAACATCTCAGCAATTGCGAAAGCCATCTATAAGCATTGTTGTCATGACCAGTTTTCATTATGTTAAACAGATACACGTCACCAATATATTGCATAATATACCTATGCGTACACACCTTTCGACATAAGGCCCAACTTGTCATACATAATTTGGGGGCGTGAATTTTCAAAACCTATAAGTACTTATAGGTACAAGTTTGGATAGGTACTTATCGTTGAATGTTATGGATGGTACAGGACGGTGCAGTACGAGTAGTACCTACCTATACAACATGTCACCTACTTAATATATGATAGGTATGTGCAATTTATGGTATTCATAACTTTCAAAGATTTTACCGTCAATTACGTGCTTAACACATTTATGTTTTTCATTAAATCAAAGTTCATATGGAAATCGTCACTCTTGAAGGAAGCAGCGTGAATTTCAATTTTATATTGAGACCTGGTAGGTGGCGTTACAATCGGGTAATAACATTTTCTTTTACAACTTAAGTATACCCGTGCGAAGTCGGGACTACTTAAAAACGATTGTAAAAGTATTTCACAAACTAGATTTTGATAGCGATACGCTGTGGAAAGCCCTTACGGCAATACCATTATGTTCGCGACTATTACAGTTTATGGTTCCTCTCATACGGTTATCAAACGGCCCAAGAGTTTCTTAACGTCCTTTTATATTCAATGAACAACCCAATTAGTGATTGTTTATGACTGAAATTGTATGTCAAACTTTATAGCTTCTCTTTGTGTTTTAAATCGTCCACCCAGTGTTTGAATAATAAAATTGTTGACAACACATCATCCTAAGTGCGTCTTTGCAGTAGAGCCTGTCTTTTTACGGGTTTGATATAATAGGTAAGATATACTTTAATTAAATTTAATCTTCTGTCAACCATAATTTACGCGCGAAAGTTTTAACATGTTGCCCCGTTTTTTTATTAATTTAGTAAACGCTTCAAAATCGACAACATCATATCTTAGCAGGCTCAAAGATTGAGCCTATTAAACTGTTTATGATAATATAAAAAATACTAATAAAGTAAAAAAAAAACAACAGCACGATCTACTCATGGTAAGCGGTTACCGTAGTAGTACTCTGATATCGAAAACAATCTTAAACACATAAAGGAGCTTAGTAGGAAATTAAATTAATATCGCAATGTGGAGAAAGTTGAAGCCGTATTATGGTGCATCAGGGCTCGACCTGCGATTATTTTAGTTGTTTATTGAAGGCATAATACCACACAGCGGTCAGTTAGTAAGAGCTTTGCATGTAGGCGAGTCGAGAAAATACCTATTAGCGTTTCAGGTGATCGAGTTAAGGTACGACTTTCACCGTTTACATTTCGCTAGTGGTATTTGTGTTATGTGGACACGCCTTTAGGTTAAACGATGTCCAACTTTGCTTAGATTATAGATATACGTATAAGATAGAAATAGTCATTAGACTTGCTTATTTTAAGGTACGTGGACCTTTGTGTAAGAGAAATTTTGCTTTATGTTATGGATAAGTTGCCTACCTATGCAGATTTATGCACTTTTGTTTAGGCTTTAAGTTAAAAAAATTGATAGCAATAATTTTTCTGCTGTCTATTAACAGTCTAAATTAAACCCACGCTCTACCCGCAAACGTATTTCCTTCTTACAATCTCGGGTTCTTCAAGCAGGGTGTAAAAAAGTATCTTTTGAGGCCGTTGTCGCCGCTGCCGTGAATATAGGTTCCACCACCTGAATATTAAAAAAGCTTGTAGAAGAGTCACTCTATTATACTACTGATTCTATCTTTTGAAAGGGATCTAGTGATCATATCACCAGCTTACTGAGCAATTAATTTCGTATGACTGCGGCATTCTGTAAGCAATATGCAAATCCCATAAATATGTTCGCCCTTTAAAAAACTCTTTTCCAAAAACCGTTCAAACTCAGATTGTACAACCAGATAACGCCCTATAGCATGTAGTAAAAGTACTTACAACAGTTAGTTAGGTTAGTCTATGACGGTAAATATAGGTATTTGTTCGTCGGGCCCTCCCAGCGGGGCTGCTGCGTTAACCTTAACGTTCATAGACCGTTAGCTTGCCTGATAGCAATCTGCTAGATTACGCCCCCGTTGACCGACACAACACATTGCAAGGTGTACTTGCAGTGTAATAGCCAAGATAAATGCATTGATCGGCATTTTAATATCGACTTAAATCGCTATATTGGGTTTCGGATTGTCTTGTTACTTGTCTATTTGTCTTATTGCCTGTCAAAGCGTCTCTGTTTAGCGTAGAATCTGTAGGTAATTTATTGTTTTAACTAGCGTATTCCTACGACTCAGCTCGCGTGGACGCGCGTTCTTTGACTATACATATCTCCGGTTCTACTTAACCGATTGTGATCAAACATACGTAAGATTTTAAGTCTGACCAAGACATATCAAAAAATCTCATCAAAATTCGTTCAGACACCAGTTGCTTCCATACAAACCGTAACAGTAGCCGTATAAGCTAAACCAAAGGGTGAAGAAGGAATAAAGGGACCCTGGTTGGTGTAAGCATCGGATGCAACCAGGAACAATGCTAAAATGATGATGAATGAAATCATAAAATTTAAATTCGCAATGTAATTTTTTTTTCAATTTATTAATAAAATAGGTACACACCGAATGTAGTTATGTAATCTTTTAGTTGTAGGTATATGTTTTAAATATCAGTCAGTTATCTTCTCCATGGTTTTTTAACAAACCGATCATTTTGAATCACGTTTTTACGCACATCTAAAGTTTTTTTAGTTATCATATTTAACTTTGATAACGAGAGGTTTTTTACAATTATATTAGAACCTTAATTATTGTTTTTATACCTACTTCTATACTGGCAAGCAAGTACACTATCCGCCTGATCAGTCCGGTAATCGGTAACACAGGAACAGACTCGACACTTCTACAAAATTTGGCATTTTATGATATTAGTAGGAAGTAGGAAGTAGCTACAGTAGACCATCATCATTCTCTGAACCTTTTTCCCAACTCAGTTGGGGTCGGCTTTCCAGTCTAATTGTGATGCGGCTGAACTTCGATATTTTCCATGGAGCGACTGCCATCTGACCTCCACAACCAATGGTCATTATGACCAATGGCGATATCGAAGTTCCAAGTTAGACTGGTTGGACTTTTCTGGGCTCCAACTACCCGTAACGACTGCCATAGATGTTTGTATGGCAACCGGGACCGACGGCTTAACGTGCTCTCCGAGGCACTAATAAACCTGCGATAAATACACACATAACTTCGAAAAGCATCGAAAAGTCATTGGTGTGTGCCATGGTGAACCTGGGATCGAACCCGAGACCTCGTCTCAGCAGTCCATTACCCAGACCACTAGGCTACCGCGGCTACAGTAGACCGATTCCATTAAATATAATATTTCATTAGTGTGCTAAAATGTAACATGGCGGATATGTCTAGCACACGTATACCTATGTGAAATAATTGAAAGATACGAAGATGCCAGCTAGTGGGTCAAGTCTGCGAACAATCATCATAATCATAACACTTTTTATAGTTTCCTCAAACATGCAATCCCATTAACGAAATCAATTTGCCTGTCTGACCGCGGCCTGAACGAAATCAGTGAATGAGTCAAACTTCAATTTGAAATCAAACTTTTATAGTTAGAATTTATGTGTTCTGTCTGCGTGTTATATAAAGCAAATAACCCGTGCTGATGGGCAGTAACAACAATAAAACTGGTTCGATACAATGCGCAAAAGCGACAAGGTATCGTGATAAGCCGGAATTAAATGTATAGTCATTACTTGGCATTGCTTTACCGTCGGCTTCTGTATGACCAGCGGATTACAACAGTGCTTCTCTATAATCGCAGATAATGACATGAATAACAAATAAGGATTGCCATAAAATGTTATGAGTGGAATGAAGTAACTACCTACTTGCTGATTTTAACTACCTACGGGTCAAAGTTGTCGCCTAGTATGAAACGCGGATATCTGCAGAGCTGTATTAGAGATGAAATTACATTTCTCTAGCGGCTAATTCGACGAACTTCAGCAGAATCTGTAAAATATTGATTGCTTGAATTTTCTACAAATGGTACAATAATAGTATGAATAGTGATTTATTTTGGTAGTGACAGTAAATACCTATTTTCTATTCCGATTGATGATGATATCTGCAGTCTGCTACTACTGAACACACATACACGTTTAAATTATAGGAATGGATTCCACAAATATTTGCCAGCAGGAAATGGATGGGTACGACGCGGTCGTATATATGGAAAAACTCACATCCGATATGAATATGCGCTTACTAGCGATATTTAATTACCGTATACTTGTTTTTTATTCTATAGTATGCGTTGACCATATGCGATAATGGACTTTTAATTCATCTCTGAGTGCAATACTCGACGTAGGGCAATTAATGCATTTTATGTGAACATTTTATGTTAGATACAATAGTGAAAAGGCTAAGGAAACACTTGCAACTGAAGTCGGTGGATACAAATATAAAGAAACGTTGACTAATTTCTACATTAGTAGCGGTGTCTTGTCTTTCAGTTGTAACTACAAAGTTGTAAATTTTGAATTCTTTGACGTCTTGCCTCAAAATTTACAAGTAACATTACCAAAACATCGAAAAGATTAATTATTTATACATATTATAAACAAGAAACGTAATATAGAATCCCATAAAAATGGTTTACTTGCAAAGATATTAACAGTGCGTTAATGGCCACCCGTTCTCCTTTATCTAACAAAGTATTTCTACTTTATCTTCAGCTACAATAATTATATTTATTTGTTACAGGGACTTGAAATCGTAAACCCACAAGCAGCGGAGACGCGCATCAACGAAGCCAACGCCAAATATTTTTCAAACACTTCAGGATTCTTGTCTGTCGGAAAGACCACAACCTAAAGACTCGAGTTTCTTTACAATAGACCGTTTCTAAATAAACTGCATTGCTTGACTCTAAACTTTGTTTTACTAGTGTGTAGTTATAGTCAGTCTAGCGGTAAGTTGGCCCAGAAGAACGTGAGCGTATCCATACGATTTCACTGCGCCTAGTGTTTCGTATATACCTACTATGAATATGGTTTGGACATTGATATCTATTCTATTGCATGTTTCGCTTAATTGTTATCATCCTTAAGAGTTCGAGATAGTAGATAGTTCGGTAAACAGTGCATGCAAAATAAAACTCGCCTATCTCTCAACAACGTTAACGATCGCAATAACTATCACTCGAAAGTTGACTTACGGGAAGATATTAGTGTATTTATCGATATTAGGTGTTATAAGATGCTGAGCTGCGTTGCGTGTGTGGAGTTACACCGCTGACTATGGCTCACCTTTTAACGTGTTTGTATAGGCCTATGTACATGCGCATCAGAAGAACTCATGAGAGCCTCTAAGAATGCACTCCAGGTGGCAGCACACTAGGAGAAAAAAAATAATTTTGAGGGTAAAAAAAACGCCATCGATAAAATAGAAGAAGATCCAAGTATTTTCTCCAATGTGCAGATACAACTAATTAACAATTTTTAATCCTTATTAAATACACTTTTGTTGACCATAAAATATCACCATCATCATAAAAATAATATATGAATTCCTTACTCCGTCCCTATTTAATATCCGCTTTCATCCGTAATGTTGGCACAGGGAGCAACTGCAATAAAGAAGTTAGTTAACGGGCTAATGGCTAGATATTAATTGGAAAATGCTGAAGAGTTTAAATTGACTGTAGTGCTAATTTTATTAGGACTTCCTGACTTGGCACGTAACGGGGTACTGGAAAACTACGAATTAATTAAAATACAGAATCTTCAATTTTATCGTAAGTATGATGTCGAAAGGTAAGTACCTAAGCCTTTCTCTTGTATATTGTAGTTAGAAGAACCGCGGTAGCCTAGTGGTTTGGGTAATGAACTGCTCTCGGGTTCGATCCCAGGTTCACCATGGCACACGCCAATGACTTTTCGATGCTTTTCGAAGTTATGTGTGTATTTATCGCAGGTTTATTAGTGTCTCGGAGAGCACGGTAAGCCGTCGGTCCCGGTTGCCATACAAACATCTATGGCAGTCGTTACAAGTAGTTGGAGCCCACAAAAGTCCAACCAGTCTAACTTGGAACTTCGATATCGCCATTGGTCATAATAACCATTGGTTGTGGAGGTCAGATGGCAGTCGCTTCACGGAAAATATCGAAGTTCAGCCGCTTCACAGTTAGACTGGAAAGCCGACCCCAACTGAGTTGGGAAAAAGGTTCAGAGAATGATGATTGTAGTTCATTCAAATATATGTATCCAGTAACGGGTCTATTGAGCAAAAATTGGCACAAGTGATATTATTCAATAACTACTCTAAATTTATTAACGCAGGGACGACGATGTTGAATGTTTTCTGTTTACACGTATCTTGTAACAGTTCATTATCCGCAGACGCAATCGCAACCGTAAACAACTAGTAAGTATCATGCGGGGGCTATTGTATGCCATCAGTGGCATTAATAAATTTGACCTACAATCAATCAGCAAAAGCATACCGACCTACCTTTCACAAACACTATAATAAATTAACAAATACTATGCGGATCTTAATAAACCTGTCAGAAGTATGTCTACGTATTATGATTGTAGAGACCCAGACTCTACAATCAACGACAGAAACAAATTTTAATTTATTGATCACCTTAACTCTTGAACTTTCACAATACACATACATGAAATAGAGTACAAAGTTAATATAAACTTTGTACTCCTACGTAAAATTAAAAATTCCCAAGTAAAAACGGATTGTACCTAAGTATTCTAGTGGTAGGTACCTAATCAACTTTTGTCGTAGACTGTACAAGCATCAACCAAATCTGTTTAAATTGAGGCACTCCATTAAAATCCAATTCTTCCTTCCTTCCTTCTGTGTCTAAACCAAATTCTTTGTACTCTATTCTATATAATTATAGGAAAGTATAGCAAAATACAAATAATCTTAATTTGTTTTTAAATTTATGAGTATAAAGAAATTTAGTTAATACTATTCTATTACTCAAAATTATAGTTTTTACAGTCCAAAAAAAAAAGTCTAATCTATTAACCCGCCCCTCATCGTACCTGGTGCAAAGGTGCCCATAACGCTGGCGGCATTGCCCCGTTGAATTGCTATGGCCAACCGTTGCCCCAGGTACGAGCCGGAGCGGGAGTCACCCGTTTTTTCCCTCAACCTGCGCCCCAATTCGCCAACTAGTTTTTTGGCATCGGTGCCCCAACTACCCATTGTCTCGACCGCAAAGGGAGCGAACATATATTGCCCTGTCAATGCAGCGTATTGACAGGGCAATATAGCGTACACGTGGCGTGATAAGTTGCGGAGGTTGCAAGTTCGATTTTCAATCAATGCAAATATTTCTGTTTCTATAGAAATACCCACGGGAACATCTTCCCGGGATAAAAAGCAGCCTATCATCTATTTTGCTGTCAAGTTCATTGTGAAAGGATAACAAACATCCACATGCATAATATTAGTAGTAGACAGGTGTCTGATGGTGGTGACCCTATTTATTTTAAAAGAAAATCTAGGTACTTAACTATGTTATCTTATGTTATCTGCCTTCTAAAATGTATCTTACAAGTTAGTGTTTTGCTCTTACTTTGTACATAAATAACGTAGAATAATATTTTGAATTTACCCAACCTAGGGTACGTTATTAATTTCAATGTTACCTACACCGTAATTGATTAAGAGGCAAATTATCATGCTTACCTAATTGTACCTGCACGAATAACAGTAGCTATCCTTAATTTAATTGTTGAACACAATGTGGCGTGGCGATATTCTGACGTAATTAATTTGCGCACAGGTAATACCCGGTAATAATTAATTGATTAATATTGTATTGTATCAATGTTTATGAACTCAGCAATTAATTTTAAGGAACATCCATAGAAAGGTTTGTTCCAGTTCTGTCACTTCCTCGTGTTTCAACTCTCATTACGCAAGTTGAGATGCACTGACCGCTAGTGTTACTGTCTGTTACTAAACAGATTGGCACACAGACTTATCTAGTACATTCCATACATTTTAATACTTTTTATGTCTTTTGGAGTTTTTATGTGTTTTATCGTTCTAACAAATAACTTTATTTTATGACATGACTGATAAGGTATCCCTACATGGTAAAGGTTTTGTAATAAAATTATACACTGCACTTGTGAGATTGGATTACCGACCCATCAAGATATGCGGAGCACAAGTCAACTTCATCTCATTTGTTGTTTGACGGACGAGACTGGCGCAGGTTTGTCTCTTGGAGTTTGGGGTTTAGACGGCAATTTCCAAAGTGTAAACCGAGATCAACCGCAATGTAAACCGGGGTGGGTTGTAAATGTTGATGACCGACATTCTGCCATTAAATAGATCTTAAAATATTGTAGAGTTTAAATATGCATCCATCTCAATTATGTAGGTTATCACTGTAGAGCAGAAACCCTAAAGGTTTGTAAAGTTGAAGTAGGTTGTATGTAGGATGTAAGTTACTCAAATCTTTTAATCTCTTGTACGTGGATTGTAACTCGGATTTTTCAGAACATGGAATGGGATTGATAACAGTCGTGAAATTGTAGGTACCTATCTACTTATAATATGTTGTTTTTATTTAGACGTAAAGCAGCAATAGGTTCTCAGATTTCATATCCGTATATCGTTGATATACGAGTACCTAATCAAAAATATGCCTGTTCGAAACGGCCACGTCAATTTTATTTTTTACACCGATAGACTACCACTTAGTGGAATGGAAGCTGTACCTAGGTATCTATTACCCAGTAAACAATATAATTACTTAACTGAATATAAGTAGATGGCTAAATTGGTGTAATGTGACGACATAGCAACAAACGGTAAGTAATTATTTACGTTTCAATGCAAACTTACTTAATCAATTTCACGCATATTCAAACCCTGTTTTGTAGTTAAAACAGTAGATAGTAGAAAGTACAACCTACACAAGCAATTGAGTGCCAATATTTTATTTGATTGTCGGAAACTATTACCTAGTACCTACCTACCTACTTTGTCATATTGTTAAGTAGGTACTGTTTTGGTGCATCATAGTGGTTCATTGGTATCTACCTATTAATTTTCTTTCGGTTTATGATTTGCAAATGGGTCTCGCCCGCTTTTAAACTTGTTTCGTTGTTGTTTCGGTATTTTCAACAACAGTCGGGTTTTTTACGTTTTATTCATTAATTGTAAGTATTTGCTCCAACTGTAGACCTAGGTATCTAATAAAATTCTAACTTTATAATTAATTACAATTTTATTTTATTTAAATAGGTATGTTAATTAGATATGTCATGAAATTTGACCAAATATTGTTCAATTTACATAGGTACCTACTTATTATTTTCATAATTGCATATTTTTAACTAAGTAGGTATTTAATAACCTAGGTATTTTTTATTTAAATTTGCATTGATAACTATAATCTAGTAAGTCAAAATATCATTATTATAGACCATACTAACTAATTGAAAAACGATATTTATTATGAAAGAAATCAGTAAATAACTTGAAGTAAGTATGATTTTTGTTATCTTCGGAGTGCTTCGGAGTATAAAGTTTAAATTTTGCATTTCATATAAATTCAGTATTTTATGTACTTAGGTAGGTACAATTTTAAAGCTCTTACTGCTCTTAGAACTCTCTTAGCTCTGGAAAGGTTCCTTGGGCCTTGGAATGTATTAATACCAAAGGCGACTGTACCTACCTACCAAAATCTAAGTAATTTCAGCTTCGGATCTTTGACTTCTCGATTTTGCAAATAACAGATTTAATTTAAAATTCGTCAATATTCGTCTGGCTTTTGTGTCGCGGTGTTACTTCAGTTCAAGGACGGCTTGTTACGTTGTGCTAACGTGTTTATAATATTTATATATGCAAGGATTATTATTATGTATGTATGTAGGTTATTTTTTTATATAGCACCTACTTGTTTTTCCGCAATGTGCGTGGTGCGTGTACTTTCGGTGGCATTGAATTGCAGTTGGGTGTCGAACCAACGTTACGGGTATTACGTTACCTACCTACGTTTTTTATTGTTATGATACGTTGCTAAAGCAAAGGTTTCAACTACATTTGTAATTTAATCCACTATAAAAAGTGCCTATTTTGAAGCAATTTAGGCACGTTTATTACGTAGGTATATACCTACTTAGATTCGTTAATTTTCAGTATTTATTGTGAGGAACTTTGCAACATTAGCGTCAATTTTTGTTGTCGGCGATTGGTTCCTAATTCTTAATTTTCCACGTGTGTAGGTAATTTTACAAATTATTCTAGGTACAATCCCTTCACATTTAAGACGGTATCTTACAAGAGGAAAATGCTTAGAGTGGAAACTATTGAAATACATAATATGAAATGATCTTTGCTTGTAACTTCGTGTGAATTTTCAAAAGTAAAATGTCAGTGGTAGGCGTAGCGAATCGCATATCTTCACGCACTGTGGATTGTGGCTTACACGCAATAATTACCTACCTTTGGGTAATCTGCAATAGTCTAACTACCAGGGATGGGATGCTGAAGACTGTGCGTAGGGAAGTGGGCAATGGGCAAATCCTAAAGGTGGACACCTGCCCCGGACTACGAGTTGAAAGCCTTGGATGCAATCAGGACAAAATACGTTGATGGTGACGTCGCACTTCCTCTTTATTTTTACGTGTTTAGGATGTTCTAAAAGGGTCTTACGGTAACTGACCAAAACACTCTCTACTTATCAAATTATCACCGACATACTGTTATGAGAACGGACATGAAAGCCTAGATTTACTTATTAAAGTTTCATAACTTAGCCGATAATTATTAGGTTATTAAAAAAACTAATCGATTTGCATAAGTAAGTCATACCAATTTCCTTTTTTATAATTGGTTTGGTTATCCACATTTGGTTTAAAATAGCGACATTATTTTGAAATTCACGCGTAGGTAGTATAATTTAACACCAAAGTGCGCTAAAAGTAAGTAGGTATAAATAAATATGAGTAGGTACATAATAATAATATAATGATTGAGAGACCCATGTGTATGGGGCCAATAGAGTAGAAAAGTGGGCCTTGAACTTCCACAAAGCTACAAAGATTTGGATGCAAGCGGGACTCATGCTACGATAACATTTTAATAAAAAAAAATAGAACTGACTTCCTTTTTTAAGTTGGGTCATCATCATCACTCTTGCGTTAGTCCCGGTCACATCCGAGGTTGTTACCTCGGATTCCGGGTCCGCTTTCTGATTTTTACTTGTCCACTTCTCACGATCTTGGTCATCCACGGCAGTGACTGTAGTGAGACCATTGGCACGCAGTTCCATTTTTAAGTCCATTAAGCTTGCTAAAACCTTCTCCAGACAAAACATAATATAAGTAAGTATGTAATAAGGTTTTCCAAAATTATGAAGCTGTGTTATAGTTGAGGAGCCGGAGAAGATCGACCTTCAGGACCAGGCCACACGGTGCGGCACGGTACCGCACCGCACCGTGTGGCATGGCCGTCACTCATGTGACAACCAGATGAGATATCCATTTTTATCAAATATTATTCGTCTATTAACTTGCCTATGACGACTCGTTTATCTAATACTCGTAGGTATGTGAATAGACGAAAAATATTTGACGAAAATATATCCTATCTGGTTGTTGGATCTTCACCGGCTCGTAGCAGTCGTAGCCTATTAGATACTTTTTCATGTTTCAACACAAATTTGATAAAAAATTAACCAGTAAGATATTCATTTGTGTGGTCTAGATATGGTCTTGATAGTCTAGAAACCTATTTTGTATCGTTTCTTTTCCATCATCATCATTCAACTTTTTGTTTGCTTACTCCAAATGGAGCATCAAATAGACAAGTTATTTTGTTACAGTGATTGACCGTGTAGGTTGTAAAAAATAATGTATGTAATGGGAATATTTGGTGTGCAGCTTCAAATCTTACTCATCATCAATCTTAACGTTGTCATCATCTTGATTGCATCCGAGGCCCTTACCCACCACTGAGCACAGGATCCGTATGTACAGGCGTCCCTAGGTATATTTATATAAACCCATACCTGCACAGGTACAGAGACTTAATTAGAAATTAATTAATTCAACACACGAGCGACGGTAGGTAGTTTAGATATTAGATATATTTTCATCTTTAAAATAGTTAAAATACAATTATATGTGCCACTGGTTAGTGGCACATACAACTTTATTATTTAGTGTATGCCTGACTCCTCGATTATATCACAACATTAAGTCTGTAACCCTATGGGTGTAGATGGAGGAAGTTCAAAACGCCGAAATCACTAATATTCCTTCACATAAGCCAAACTGTCTGTGTTAGTAGTCTAGTAGGTTCGTCGTAATGGTCAGGATTCAAACCCAGAACCTCTCGATCGTACGGCCGACTCAAATACATAATCTCAATAGAGGCCTTTGCTGATATAATGGGGAAGGCAATCCGGTCATTGGCACAAGATTACTGATTTATTCTAGCTAGGCGAATACTTTTTACCTCACAGAGGTAGGTAGGTACCTATTCTGATCACGTTTTTGTGATTTTATTTCAGTTGCTACATTTTGCGGTCTTATTTGATATCAATATTACTTAATTCGACTCCCGAGAGCAAAAAAACTGGTTCTCGTATGTCACTCAATAATACGAATGCTTTGATATTTTTTTATTATGAGTACCTATGACTTTGAATAAAATACAAAAATAAATCTAGGTAGGTAGGTAATTAATTTACCTTCAATATAGGTAAGTACCCTATATTGAAGGTAAATTAATTGAAATATGCATTCTTTAACTATTCCTCTAAAGATAGCCGGTGTTTTACGTACGTCTGATGAAAGGCAGTAATTTTCAAAGCCTCACTAAAACTAGGAAAACGACTGCGTAATTAAGCGAACCTTGGGCACCTTGGGCCCGAGGTAATGGTGTCGGATGTCACCAAGAACAGCAGTCAGCCAATGAGGATTATGATGAACTACAACACTATAAATATAAATACCGGGTGTTAAGCCTAACAAAATATTTTTGAAAATAAAGAAAAATCGATAAACAAAAATAGTTGAAAATTTTATCTTTGTTTTCGGGAGCGTTTCCCTAACACCTAGTATAGCTCATAATTTGCGAAATGAGCGGTAGATGTAGATCCATACTTCAGCTTCCATTTTGTTCTGTCCTAATACTTACCTCTCGAACCTCCTCTACCGTTATTAAACTGCTAGATGGGTATTATAACCGTGCTTCCAACTTGTTTTTTTTTTTTCAGAACCCAGAATGATGATACCATTTGAACGGTGCATTTTTCGAGGTCGACCACGACTGACTTGCACATTGTCCACTAACTCTACCAAATATTTCAGACGCGTAGGTAGTCATTCTCACTCCCACAAGTCTATATAGCTTATGTACATACAAATCTACCTTTTTTCAATAAGGTACCTACTTATGTCATTGTATCCATTTTGCTCCAACTTCGATTTCACAGTGTGACTGTAAACTGATAGACATAGGTACATTGTTATTGATAAATATTATACTATCAGCATGAGTATCAACTCTACTCATTAAGAAAATAATACTTAGGTATAGGTAAGTATATGATTCTGTTTTCTTACCGTTCTACCTATATGGGGATATTATTTACCTACTTACCTACCCTGCTGGCAGTTGAAAATGTTCCAACTGATATAACAGCAATGTCTAACTGTACCTTAACTGGATCACGTGCTGAAAGATGTATTCCATCGACGTTTTGTTTACAACAAAAGCGTTTTACAAACAATTTTTAGTTGAAGTAACCCAGATAAGAGAAAAATCACCTTTGAAAATAAAACGTCCATGTAATTCCTAATTTAGTCGAATTCTACTTCCGAAATAGAATTGGTGAGGTAAAAAGATTAGTTTAATCCCTATTTGGTTAGCCATTATCATTGTAAATCGATATTAGGTACATAATTAAAACAACTTCGCTCAGTTTTTCCTCCTTACCAAATTTCATGACAGCCAATTCTGTAAGTTACCTGTGTAGGTAGTTTACTTACGAAAAATGACAATTTTAAACAAAAAGTCTTTCATTAGATCTCCAAATCTATCTAACAAAATCTCATCATTCGAGTGCAATGGTTACATTATGGTATTATCGGATATCAGGCATCGATAGGTATATAGGTATAGAATAAGAAGATGACTTTGTATTGCCTGCTTGCCGCTGATGGTGGAGACACCCTGTGGTTTAAGTTTGTTTTAGTTTCCACATGTAAAAAATAATCTTGTTTTGCAAGCGGTTTCGAATATCAGTCATATAAATAAGCAAGTCATATAATACATTTTTATAATAACAATTTTTGGTTCACAAAAAATTGTAGCCGCAAAAAGAACAAAATAAAAACGCTGGAAATCATGTGAATGTTCAAAATGTGAAGGTAACATTATTTGTCTTAATTATTACCTACTCGATAGCACATCATGCTCGCTAAGTAACACTGTTAGATGATGATGATCAAAGTATACTTATGTGATTGTTGTGTCGACACTAGATACGCCCAAGTATGACTGCGGGCGGGTGAGGTTGGCCCTCCACCCACAGTTACAATAGAGCTCTAGTAAACCTTACACCCCGGCGCGCGTCTGAAGACCCGAGACGGCAGCGTGCGGTTTAAGTCGGTCTAAGTCCGACATAACTACCCTCAATGGCCAACCGGGGTTGGAATCCGTGGGGATTTCCACACGAAAAAAAGAGGTAATGTCCCGTTGAGTCTGAATAACGCGACTTCCGCATCCTGCGTATTTCGCGTGTGAGATAGGTACCTATATTTCCTGCCAAATAAAAAAAGGTGAGATTACTTACCATGAAGAATATTTTTCTTCATAATATCAATCTCAAAATGTTATCGTAAAGCAAACAAGTCATGAGTCAATTAAAATTTCCTTTTAAGCAATGTATGTTTATTACACGTGCACCTATACATATTAATAAAACCACCTTATTTTTGAAGGCTTGGTTACTAAGGTCGTTTCACGGTATGAAAGTCTGTATCAGGCATACTAAACTGATTGTGTAAACATATTAGTCAATAACGTATTCGTAAATACACAATGTACACATGTACAAATTGTACAACATTTAACTAGGTAGTTATTATATTCTCAAACATTTAAAGCTAGAGTGACAGTGGCATAACCGTTTATCGCCTAAGGATTTTTCTTTGTTCTGTGGTTTATCGAGTCTCGTCGTGTCGAGGTTATATTTTCACAAGTTGTTATTGCTATTTTTAAGAAGCTGAAGATTTCGTGCTTACCAAGGACCCAGGAAGTTGCTAAGTAGCATCAGTAGGGTTAGGAGTCCGCGCATCGAAAGAAATTCGAGCCTCGTAAACTCTACTTGAATCGCCAGATGAATTTGGCCACCTATTAAACAGAACTTCACCTCAAACCTGTAGGCACAGAAAACATAATAGTACTAGGTATGTAGGTTTAACTGGGGACTAACCTTACTTCACCTTCTGTCAGAAACGGAATTATAATTGTGGAAATATCAAAATATAAATACAAAGGGGTATTAAAGTAGCCGGCACACCTGATGGTTAGTTTAACATAGGTCGACTTCATCACACCTCTGTCATATCGATATCGTAAGAACGCGTTATCGGCGACCCACTCATTTTAGGTGCACCATATGGCCAACGGAAATAAGTACCACATAATGTGTGTTGAAAGCCTACAAAATCATCCATCTCGAGCCTTATGTTATGCAGAAGGTGCTTACTAGAAAAAAACTTTTGTAAACCCAAAAAACATATTGAAGGAAAGTTAAGCCGAGAGGTAAGTAAGTTCACGGGGAAGCATGAAGATTTGTTTCCTGCTGACACTACAGCATTCTAGACTTTTTTGCACTTTTTTCCTGTCCACTTCCTACGGAACAAAATACAAGGTCATTTTTTGACTTCGATCTTCTGTAAGCACTTTCCTAGAGAAACATCATCTGCAATTTGAGTGCGCTTCAATCGCGCCATACCCATCTCTAGTGCCTCCTTTCGAAAAAGAAACATTTAAAAGTGACGAAAATACATTACTTAAAACAAATTACGAACATTATTTTTGGGACGGAGTAAAAGTGATGGTGATCAGTCTCAACATTGATCACTTAAAATATATGGCCTTTTAATTTCACATCTCGTACCTTATGACTTTTGTGTTAGTAGTCTTCAAATACTCTCACTTACCGCTTTCTGCTTTAATAACAATCATAATAATGACGACTGTGCTTCGCAATTAATGCCGATTTTATGCGAAAAAAAAATTAAGTAACCATTAAAATAGTAGGTAGCATTATAATGAATTAAGTTTCTATTTGGTTAAATGTATTTTTTGTTAACGCTATGGCAGTTTCATGAACGTGGCATACTTACATATTCAGTGATGATCTTGAAATATCAGCATTCAGTTTAACAAAAATCATAGTGAGAAAATGAGGAAAATGACAATTTAGTTACCTACTTACTTCGAAGTTGGAAATCTCATAAATGGATAGTCACATTTACTTACTGGGTCACACGACACCGATGTTTTTGTTAAAAATGTACTTAGTAGTGAAACTTAAATTATGGTTGTTTTCGATTTTGGTTACCTACTGGCAATTTGTTACGATGACCGGAGACGCCAGACGGCTGGCCGGCATTTGGAATATTAAGATGCTTGCTCGGGCTTCCTTTTTCTTCATTCATACCTACATCCTTGAATAATCTTTAGAAAAATATGTAAAATGAATTTACCCTTTAGTAGGATGTTTGTTGGTTTTTAATAGGATTATGATGATGATCTCCAGTGACCCACTTGGAAGTCATTTAATCGACTGCGGACCCAAGTTGGTCGCCGCCGTAAGGAAAATATGGCAAAATAGGGCTAATAAATTCTTTGGCTATATCCACTAGTAGCAAGTGTCCTGTGATTGCAGGGCCCAACCCCAGTCTAAGTTGGATTTGCACTCTCGCTCACTGTGCCCATCCTCCTGTACTATCGAACACCTTTGTAGGGCGTAGAGCAACGCAGTGGCTGTGGCCAAGTATTGGACCGACAAAATGTAAGAAGCCAGAATATTTCCAATGACACGAAGAAGTATAATGAATGAATAGTCACATCAGATTGATCAGATATTGTACTGACATATTCTATTCTTCCTTTCTAACATGGACATGATTGCTTCATTCGATCGAAGGTTCATAAAATACTACCTAACGAATTGTTCGAAGAAATCTGCCGAATACGTGTAGATTATGTATGACAAGAGAATAATCATAACAACGACAATACACTCTCAAAATATTTATAATACCTCCGAGGCCTGTGGTATGGCATGCACTTGAATTGTGCGTGGGCATGCATAAGGACGACCGCCATCGCCACTAACGGCCATTCTACGTGCGCGTGCCTCGAATGTATTTCTAAAGCAAATATTTACATATTATGCTGATCACCCACAATGTTTGAGTTCAACGAATTTTGCAACACCTTTATTTGTCTTTTATCTTCGACATGTAAAAGTAAAACAAAAATCTAATTCAAGCTGTACCTAGATACCTACCTATCTCGAGTCATCTATTGTATTGTACCTATGTTGCACATACAACCAGATCTGCGGCGCTGCGTTACGCGATGTCGTGTAGATAAGACACACCCAACAAGAAAAGAACGTTAACGGTTCATTGAAATCGAAAGAGTACATGCTGAGTGAACGCCTGTGCCTCGACCCGCGAACAGGTTCTGAGTGCCGAGCGACCAGCGCAGGCGCAGCGACACATCCCGAGTGGTCCGCGAGGTTACCGCGCAGTGCTCCGCCGGCCGCTTATCTAGGTGCGCGTACACATCCGAATAACCGACAAGTAACGCGGGAGACAGTTGCCGCGAACATTACATTCGAGCCCTTAGATAACGTTCATTTACAATACATTTGATTCCAAATTAACCAGTGATTTGAACGCTCACAAAAAATATATTCGGATGGTGACAAGTGTTTGTGGGACCGGCGATTTCAGAAGCCGTTTGATAGTATGTTACGGAGTGAACTGGCCTTTGATTAAGTGGGTGTAACCATGGCGAGCTTCGAGGACCTTGCCTTCGACTGGGCGAGTCTCTGCCAGGAGTGCCCGGAATGCTGGACTCAGTCAGGTATACAACCCTTACAATAAACTACTACGCTAGATGGAGGGAAATAACTGATCGTTAAAGTAAGAATTGTACATTCGTGATCTGCTTGTTTGCCGCTATCTCCGATGACGAAGAAGTAATCAGAATCATACACATTCCAATCACTATAGACGCATCACTACGTGCTTTAACTCGATTTTATTATTTTTATACATTATAGGTACATCTCACATTGAAATATGCATTTCTGTCCAGTAATTAAGTCGTTAATTAAGTAGACACTAATTGGTCTGTTTTCTTTCTTTCACTGTCACTTGGACATACTTACATAGAAAATTCAAGACAATGACTCCACAATCATATTAATTCATAAGTATTAAGACAGCTTGTTAAAAATGATAATTAAATTATGTTAATCTACCGTCCTTCTTTGAAAATAAGCGATCTCGATACTCATATAAATAATCCCATAGTAACAAAATTTCCTGCCTAATGTACTGCTGACACGCCAAGTTCATAATTAACTTAATTTATCACTAATGCATACATGCATTCTAGAATTTTAAAATAATGAACCGTTTTGGAGATATTGGTTGTTGAAACTAAAACTAATTTTGTTTTCACGTTATTGGCATCTTAAATAAGTTAAAAGTCATAAAAGTCATTTCATAAATATTGTTATGGTTTGTAGATACATACACACAATAATATATAGGTACTTAACTACATAATTATAATGATTATTTTAATGATAAGTACATTAAAATGTCATAAGGATATCATTAGTTTAAATATAATAGTCCAGTCCAGTTAGTATAATGATTGTCCTAATGGGTGGGGTGACTAGGTATTCTCCTTAAATTTATCAATATGCAAGATCTCCAATCTTCTTCCCCATACATAGAATATTATCTTACACAATAAGGGGCATATAATTATAGTCATTTCACATTATCTATAAAGTATTGAAAGTAAATTAACTAACGAATACCGAGAACTGTCCTGACCAAGACCTTATCTATTATACTGATTACGACATGTATTGTGCATACTAAGTAACAGAATAAGCATGTAATTTAGTAGATAATAAGGTGTTCTCTCCTACAACTCGCTTGATTTCACTTGCACGGGACTGTACTTATAAATAGAACTGACATGCATAAGAAGAACCGATGGAAAATGTGTTTATTTCTTAACTACTTAAAGTGGTGGCAAATTCCTACCGCACTAAAGTCATAAAGTAACCATTTTTGAGTCTACAAAATTACCTCACTGCAGTTGTTTGAATTAAAAGAGGATGCTCAGCCGATGAATCACAGGGAACGGTTTGTGATTATCGGATTTAAATTTAGACATTAGTAAAATTGATACAATGGAACATAGTAAAATCTGATGACGAATGATTTCTTAGAAATAAATGTTGAAAAACAATTGTTGAAATCGATCAATAAAAAAATCCGATAGCTAGTCACATGGTAATAGTTTCACGAAAAATATCGAAGTTAATCAACACTAACTAAGTCGGAAAAGACTCGAAGGAAAATGATGACTGTAAAAATTTTATTAATCTAAACGTAGAATTTGAGATTTACGATATCGGGCCAATTAGAATTTAAACACAAATGACCTGAATCTAAACGAGGTAAGAAATCGCCAGGAATACGGAAAATAGTGACAAACCAACTTTGATATAAGTTTTAATCAAAATACATGTTATATGTTATTTTAATTGAAAACTATTAAATATCTACTGATTGGTTATTAGTATTTTACTCAGTGTTTATAGCATAATATGGGTAGTAGTATTTGCCATTAATGGTTTAATAGACATTGCGGCATCTCATCAAATACTCGTATAGAACTAATAGGTATATATGCAAACGTTATGTATTGTGTAGTGCGGCGTGGTTCCTGTACATCTGCATCTGCTTTCCATAAATAGAGTTTACAAGTATGAGTATGTTAATATTGCTTTACTTCATTAACTTTATTATAGTAACTAGCCGACAACCGCGGCTCCGCCCGCATGATTGCCGATTATTGCCACTTTTGGTCATATCTCCGGTTCTACTCAACCAATTGCAATCAGACACATGGTAAATTTTAAGTCTGACCAAGACCTTTGTAATAAAAATGGCATCAAGATCAGTTCAGTAGTTTTTGCTTTCATCGCGCACAAATAGAAAAACTTACAAGAATTAAAATAAAATTGTGTTTAGTGCCGTTCATTCAACATAAGTAGGTATTTTTTTAAATATCTCCAATGTAAAGACACAACTACTTTAAAAATTGATAAAATAAGGTATACTATTAAAAAATGTAATCTATCTATCTATATAAATTGTGACTGTAACAAGATTTCGAATGAACTTAATACACGACTTAATACTATGATATTATAACAACTTATATAAGCTTTCTTTATGTCTTGATTTAATTTCGTCTCAGATCTAACTTCATATGTGATGAAATTTTGAGCTAATGTCATCATCATCATAAATGCAGTTTTTTATCTGACCTTCCTATACATATAGAAAGATATAACTACGTTGGTGACCGAAACCTTACTTTACATAATCTTATTCTTCTTAATGCACATTGTGATTACTTACAAGCTTATACATTCACAATGCTCAAGTTATAAATACCGAAATAATTACACGAAATCTCATGTTACAAATGTTTACACAAATTATGTCAGGTCAATAGGTCTAAGTTCATTTGTCTGAAGTGTTTGAACATGACATGTACTGACAGATTTAGAGTCAATTTAGATAGTATAATTACTTTAAACATCTTTTTGTACGTTATCTTTGTGATGCTCCCGGTTACTTTAGATAATTTAGGGACTTTCACCTCGGAGTCCGGAGTTCACTTCATTTTATATTTAGATTATTTTGGATTTTTGGGAACGAATGCCGTTTTAAAACTTCATCATTTACCATCAGGTGAGATAGTAGTCAAACGTAAGCCTATCCTGAATAAAAAAAAAAACTTTCCAACCCCGAGAGGAAAGCCTGAGCTGGATTCATTAGGTACCTCTAATCAGCAAGTGTACCTACTAACCAACTAGCAGGTGAAGTTGGTTGATCCCTAAGGATGATAATAGGACTTCTTAAATCCATTTTATACACATCATAACATTTTAATCTAAGTAAGATTATCTTGATTCGCCGATGATATTTCGCAGTGCTTCGGAATTTAAACTTTCGTCAGTGAAACGTGTGATAACAGTACGTAGACCTTGGTTAGTTGTTTGTGCAACCGGTCCGTCATGCTAGTTCTAATGGCAATTGTTGCAGCCGTCTTGCTTTACACCTGCATACTCCCAGCAGTTGTAGCGCGCAGGTGTTGGAATGCTGTAGTTTATGTTAACATGTTAATGATAGGTTCTACTGCGATAAAAGTGTTTTCTCTAATGAACAGGAAATTTGATTACCTATGCGAAAAGTAAGTCTTGCTTAAAACTAGTAATTTTATGTTAAATACTGCTTTTGGTTTGGTAATTGCTTGCACTGTTAATAATGTTTTGGTTTACAAATACTTTACATTATATCAGGCACAGAACATTAAAAAACCATAGAAGTAGTAATTAAGTAAAAATACAAAGGAATCGCTGTCGCCAAAAAATACACTCACACAGACTTATAGGACGTCTTATTGGTTGCATACATTTTACCTTAAAATATAAGAAGAGCAGAACTACACACCTTATTTTACTGAAAATGAATTTAAAGTACGTTTTGACAAGGTATATGTATACTTCAATTATGTTTACAGAGTACCATCAAATCTGCCCCCATTTTAACGTAATATACAACAGAATTAGGTTTAAGACACGTTGGAATAGAGCACACATTTATTTATCACAATAATACCCCATCTAGCGGTCAACAGCAAAATCAAATACCCCATCTAGCGGTCAATAGCAAAATCAATGTACATTATAGTTTTGCTATACACCAATAGATGTCTAAAATTGTATTGTATTGCAAATCAGTCCTTAAATATAACAATGGTAAGGATGAAATTAACTTAACTCAAAATACGGACACCACTAGAATCGACCCCCATGGTGTCGATTCTGTTGTACATTTTCACAAACTTAACTAAAATGATAATTTTGACAGCTCTAAGTAGAGTACCCCATATAGTATAATCGAAAATGAATCTAATCGATTTTCGATTATCGTTCCCGTAGAATATGGAATCGATAGTTATAAAAACACAAAAGCATTATTTTTTTATTATTTTAGGTAATTTATTTCAGGATGATAAAAGAGAAGTTTTATGGTACCTACAGTAATGATGTCTTGCATTATACTTAGCTACTTTTATTATTATATTATATTATTATTAGCTATATTACAAAACATTGTAGTAGATAAGTACTTAAAAATTTCAATAAATTAATTTAAGTTCGATTCATTCGATTCCTTTGTGTCATAATCAATTGTGCTGAATTCTTGCAAGACGCTTCACTACGAAAAGTGGGCGGTACTTGTCCATGTGCTACGATAATTTTAGAGGTATTATTTTGTATATAAAATACGATACTTCATAGACGTGAACTGTCAACATTATCATTTAGCATCCTGAATTGGACAGAGTATAGAAACTTCTAGAATATTGAAGTAAATATTTCGTGAAAACTTATAGGAAAAAAAAACCTTAAAATCAATCGCATAAACTTATTTTTTGATTAAAAGAAAGTATTTCTTTATATTTTAGCCTGCTTCATGCATATACACAAGTGTATATGTGTGAGGTAAATGCAATTACACTTAGGTTTTTGGCGACACAAACACGCCCCCATACGATTTCTAATCCTAAGGATTTTTCTTTGTTCTGTGATATCAGGTCATTGATCCCTCCTTGATTCATAAGTTTGCGTGTAATTATGAAGTAGGTATAGGGTTCTTGGATCTTGCGTTTTCGTATTACCTACCTATTGGGTTCGTGTTTCTTGTGGTATGAAATTTTCTTAGGATGGAACTGAAAATATCTACAGTTGGTGAAAAAAGTTGAAACGCCTTGACTTACTCTAAGAAAATTGATAGGAACGTTTCGTAGACCACTTAAATCAGACTGCAAATAAAATAATTGTTTGAGATAGCTCAATAATTGGAATTGCATTGTGCTAGTAACATTTGTAAAGTAAATACTATGAAATACGCCTAACATTAGGTAAGTCTTTACATGTATAAAAGTACACAGTGTTGTAACGTAGCGTGAAGCGCGAAATATTGGGTCAAGTGCCAAGGTCTTCATGTTATTTTTATATCCGAAAGATATTGTGATAGACTGAATCTGTGAAGCATTCTTGAAATTCAAGTCCTTTTGATTGTGTAGGTATGATTTTATAGATTGCTTTCTAGAAATTTAAATAAATTTAAATAATAAATAAATTGCATTCAATTAGGTGTATAAATGAAAGTGTAACCACGGAGCAACGTTAAATTAACAATTTTACAGAATATTATGGGCCCATGAATTTTAAAATTGGGCTCAGTGGGAAAATGACATTTTGCGAAATTCGGCACTGTGCATCTAGTTCAAATAATAATGTGTGAACAAGTAATAAAAATGATAGGTTAAATAGCCCTATGTGTGACAAATTTATGTGTCCAAAATGGTTCAGTCGTTTTTGCGTGATTGGGCAACAATTTTTCAATTATAAAATTACTAGGAAGTAGGATTGTCACACCACAATACAATGTAGGCAACTTTGTCACAGAGATGACGTTGCCTCATAATGGTAGGTTATACTAGGTCGACAATGGAATTCGCTTATCTACGGATTTCGCCCAACGCCTTATGTTACGCCTTATTTTTGACGACTCAGTTCGCAGCCCAAGACAGCCTATTCAACTCAAAATATGTCGCAAAACATTCCTATTCCGCTTCACATGACCATTAAACTTCGAATTCAAATTTTACGATTTTTAAGTATTTCGACAGTTTTTTATGGTGGTCCTACATCATGCTCCTAGCGTGCAATCAGCAAGTTGACGTTGTGTGGATGTGAATTGGACTGGTATACTTGACAATCGAAATTCAATTCCTTTGGGTGATCAAGTCGACTGCATGATAGGCAGATAATGTATGGCCATGATAAGGGGCAGTCGACAGGGCATTTGCCTACACGAATCATTTTGGAAACAGTGTGACTTTAGCATAATTCGCTACGGGATTAACTACGAACTAATATTTACATTTAAGCTTATTAACTATCTGTTAACCAATTTGGTATCTTCCTATAGTTACGAATAAAATAAATCATTTTTACTTACCTTAGTCTATTAGAAAAAAAATTGCATGAGAGTGGCAAAAATTACGTTAGTTTTTATTTTATCGTTCTTATATTTATTTTTAATCATCCTCCCAACCACCATCTAATAATTAATTATACGTCGATTATTGTCATTTAATTGACTATAACATGTTGCCAATGTGACAGAAATAACTGTTTTGACATTTAGTCAAAGAAACTGATTAGAATTGACAGTCATCTATGCTATTAAGAGCAATGACGTCATTATTTCCTGTGACGTGAATGTCCATAATATGTGAGACTTTGGCGACACTATTTCCCATACGACCGAGATTTTTAAGGGCACTTCCTTTTGTTTCAACATTCCGTAACTCTACCAGTACCTATTCACATACGAATCGTAATTATCTCAATATCCTACTTCAATTTTGAAACACTTTTGAATCATTACACGGAACACTTACGGTAAGAGATAGTTGAAGAAATCTTAATTTAAAATGTAAAGATAAAAAATGGTGAAATTAAACGCTGATATAGTGCTACCGTTTTCCCAGAGGAAATTGTAGCGTGTCTCATTAATTCGATAACAATCTGTGATAGTGACATTATGATTAATTAAATAAATGAAGACCAAACGAAACTACTAGTCAAGTGCCAATGACATGTGGTCAAACAGTAGATTAACGTTATCCATTGAATTGCGCGTGTCAAATACTCTGATAGCAGTGGTTTTATTGTCAATACTCGTAGATGGCAGTCAGCGTGTGGAAAGTTCAATGATGTTCTGACAAATTTGGATAAATTGCACCTCCCACTCAACTATACAAAGATAGGTAGAGTGGTCACATACAAATTATAACTAACCTCCAATGGTAGAATCGAGACTTCTTTAAGGATGTGCACTTAATAAAGTTCTATTCCGTCAAGGTTTTAGAGCAACCGGCGAGGTTACCTTTCGACGACCGACGTCACAAACGATTTGCGCCTTTTACCGAAGTCTATGTCGCAGTATTGATTAGTAAGGAGAGTAATCTTTCTTACTACTTACAATATTTTATTTGATCTTCCCTCATCAGCAGTATTTGTTTATTAGAATAATATCCAAAACATACATAATTACCTACAGCGAACATTACCAGTGTTTAAGAATTATTATTAAATTGTTTTAGAATTATTACGACGCATGTATGCTTAAATATTTGTATTTTCTACAGTTTTTATAGTTAGTTTAACAACTAATTATTATTTTTTACATTAAATACATATTTTTTTTATAAAATTCTACTAAGAGTATATAATTTGTATATTTTATTTGAATTATAACTTTCACGAGTGATATTCATCATTAATGAAGATTAAAAATATATAGTAATTATTACTTACTGACGTAATATTTACCGATTATACCAAATAATACACAGTTTGATTTCATCGGAACCATGTTCCTAATGAATACATAGATATAGCGGAATTATTAGAGCGCATTATGATTTTGCCAAGCGGTTGTAGGAAAGGAATGTTGATATCGTACAGCTGGATTAAATCTGCCTGATGACCAAGACTTTAACAAGGAAGATGATAATAATACATGCAAGAATCGCAAGATGCAGTTAAACTACGGTTAGACTAGTCGCACGTGTACATGCAACGCGGTGAATGGTTGTATGCAAAATGTTTCTGGCTGAACAGTCAATGCATATACGGTTGAATGCAAAATCTTGTTTGATAGCTGTTATTTGCTCGGGCAAATGCAATATCGGTTATAATTAAATATTGCAATAGCATCAGTTGTAATCGCAATTACGAACACCTACATATAGGTACCTAATTGTGTTTAGATTTATTATTTTCATGCAGAACAAAATTTTCAGAAGTAGATTTCAAAGAATTTTATTACTTAGGTATATTTTTACCAGATTTTTTTCCTGCTTAATGAATGAAACATAAAAGAAATTAAGTAGGTATGTTGTCCTGTGTAGCCTATGCCTATTTTTGAAAATATCTAAGTAGTTATTTATTAATATTTATTTATTTATTTACCTATGATAATGCGTCAAGATTACGGCCAATTAAAGCTGTTATGAAATTACGGTACAATTAATTTAATAACAATCTATTAATCTCTCTAAAGATTGCAACTAAGATGTTGAAAATGTATTTCTACCTAAGTATGTTTGAAATTCAGAATACGAAACAATACTTCATATTATTTTTTTAAATCAAGATAAGTAACAACTTACTTATCGATATTAATATTAAATCCTTGTCCGTTAGTTTAATTGAAGATTATTGTTATGATTAATCCAAACCAATTAACTGTTAATCATCACCAGTAATTTATTAAGTAGATATTATAAATGTTCACATTTCAATTCGTAACCGACAACATACCTAAAAGATTTAAAAGAATAATCGAAATTAATTAGTCAATCGAAAGATAACAGCTGTTGTCATTCTACTCGTATTTCAAAATTTAACACCATAACGTCAATAACTAAATGGAGCCACTGCTTCTGGGTAGTTGTGAAAAACTATGCCTAAAGCGCGTAGGAACCACAGTGTTACACTGACCTGCAGCTGCTGGGTTTATTTAACCTTTCTGGCTGCTCGGCTCTGAGAAATCGTTATTATTTACCAGAGGGCAAATTTTTATTATGCGTACTTATGCTAAAGTTTTCAATTTACGACATTTGCCTTTCCTTTAAGTACTTTCCATTACACAATTACAGTACGAATGATTAGGGAAGTATTTAATAACCAATAAAAATAATTACCTACTCTAATTGTTATTAAAATTATCCGAGTTGCAATGATTACTTAGGATCTTACAGCTATAAGTACTTACGAATCAGATCTATTATTCTGATTGTTACGCTATTATCATAAATTGCAATATAGATAGATAGATAACTCTTTATTGTACCTAGACCAAAAGTTGACCTACAGGAAAAACAATATGGGGTTTCTTCAAGAAGGGCTTATGAAGGTTTTCACAGGGTCGGCAGCGAAAGTGTGACGGCTCTGGTGTTGCACACGTCCATACGCCACGGTGACCGCTTCCCATCAGTGCCGTGTGCTTGTCGGCCACTTAAGTGGTATAAAAAAATAGGTTGTATTTTCGCTATAAGGGATTTCTTCCAGGCAACCTTAGGGTGGATGGTATAATACCTACTCGTATTTATGATAGTCAAGATAACATAATCTGTACTGTAAGCATAGGTATATGAATGACTTTATTTGGTCTACTTCTAAATAATATCATAGGTAGGTTGCCCTTCCTTATTTGTGCAACATTTAAGTTAGGTACTTACTAGCTACAAGTCAATGCGCGTTAATTATTATTATATATATATAATTATTATATATTATTATAATAACTATATATTATAATACATTATTTGTAATCTTTATAAGACCAATCAATGTTGATTTTCCGTTAATAAAAACAGCTAGCTCAGACATACCATGACATTAATTAACGAAGAAAATATGTAAAGTCAATCAATTATAGTGTTGTGCAATCAGGTGGGAACTAAAAACTTTCTATCTAAATATGAAACATGATTTATATTCTAATAATTAATCAAAATACTGACTTGGTCATTTCGGACACCAAATGATGCGCATACTAATATAATCTATTAACTTATAATCATAATCGAATTGCAGATTCAGTTGGAATCAGTTCAATCAATCAATTTGCATATTGCCAGTCGACTGCTGAACCTAGGTCTCTCTCAATCTGTTATATTATAGATACACGTTACCTAGAATGGCTTAAAATAGATTACCTACTTTTAAAGTCCATATAAATCTTTATTACAAACAAAACGATTTCAAAAAGGTGTGAAATGTCTAACTTCGAGCAGCTGTCGACTCGGGTCCGGACCACCGGATCTGACGGTCGGTAGACAATACAATAACTGGTATTACAGAGAGGTATCATTCAATCATCAGAGAAAATCACAACCACCTAGTATAAGATTAGGTAATCTATGGTAATGATAACGTACACGAAATGCAGATGAGATAATTGAAAGGTACACATTGGGTAATTGCTAGACACCATTTCACTTTCAATTCACACCAAAATGGTAGTAATTTATGTATAACTTGTTCTTACATCGAACGATTACATGAAAAACGGTTCTTCCTATGATGCATAAATTGATTCGTTGTTCACACGGAGATGCTACAAGTATTCGTGTATATATTTTTTATAGCTTTAGTAAAGGATAAAGCTATAAAAGCTGTCTTGATCCAATCGATATTTGGACATAATATTAATAGTCAATGACATCCATGTACAATATTCTTTTCGTGTCTAAGATAATATTCATTTGTCTTACGAAAATGTACTAAGGTAAATGTATCTGTTTATCCACATTCTAGAATCCATAATTATAAGCTAGTTGTGCCATGCTTACCATGGGTCAAGATATCGATATGTAGTATTTAGTACCTATATAAATATTATTGTATAAGGTGCACACTTCCGCTGGTGGATGCCTACGAGTGAAAAGTCCCGTAGAAAACTTGTAAAAGATAAAATCGAATATTATACAAACAATAAATAAATGTAACACCATTCTCTTTTGGTTCCCGCACATGGGTTCCAGTTTACACGTTCGCTTGTTCTCACGAATGCAAGTGATCGGTGGGCCTGTCATTGACCCAAGAATTAGTGGACCTATAACTTTGTAATAATTATGTTGCTTTGCTGCAACTACACACCTAAATTACAACATCATCGTAAAGAATCATAAAAACTTTTTGAATTGTGCATTACATATAATCACGTTTCTCTTGCTCAGTAACTTCATTATGGTGCCTATAAACATCAGAAAAATCATGCAGTATAATTGTAATTTTATGAATAATAGAATAGACACACACATCTTAGCGCAAATTTTTAACAAGTGTTAATCGATACCTACTGCAGAACGTTTAAAAGTTGTATTTCGGTAGTCTAGGTACTTCTAAAAAAATATGTTAGAAAATAACATTACAAATTAAAAAACGCCATTCATCAATAAATGCAACCTTGACTTACCTTCACATTCGTCATGAAGTTCAACTTCAATTGGCAGAACTGCAGGTAGTATATTTAAGAATTTGCACATAATTTTTAACCAGAAATCAGTAGGCTAGCGCAGAAACTTTCTTTATCATCAATCAAAGGTCATCATCATCATGGTCTTAGCGCTGTTCCAGGTTGCATCCGAAACTTTCACCTCGGAGTCCGGAGTCCACCTACTCCTCCTCTTATCTTCTATCGTCTTATTGGTAATTGATAATTACGATGTTGAATTTAAATAATTACTATTTAAAGTCCTGAATCCATACTTGGTCCTGTAAGTAATGTTACGATTTATTTAGATACATTGCCTTCACGTTCATAATTTTGCTTTGAAATTTTTCCAGATCTATGCATTTTCGACTCCGTTGACTGCCTTTATGATTATTCATAAGCAGTCATTAAAGACTAAGAGAAGTTGCAATGGATAATATACGGATGGAAAGTTTGCGTTTATCGTTCAGTCTACTTACTGTTGGAAATAGGGCCGAAGTGTCACCAGAATAATGATTAGCAATTCGACATGTCTAAACAACCGTTACATGCATAATGTATACCCGAATTCTCAGGTCGTTGCTTCTGTAGTTCTGTGTATTGCTTTGAACATAAACATTAGCATTTGAATGAAGTATGTGAATGTTTTCGCCTACTTTAAGGGCCTTCGGAATATTATTAACAACATAAATTGCTGTCTTCTCTTGCATGACAAGATATCGCTAAAGTGGAACAAGTATTAAAGGTCTAGTGGAATGTTTTATAATATATGGAAAGGTGCCACCACCACGTATTGATTGAAGGGTAATGTTTAGGGCAAGTGACTTGCAAATGAACATATACCGTTTAGCGTTGAGTTTAATGTTATTGAAAATGCTAGAAATAAATAGCTTTTCGTTCCATAAATGGTATGTTGAAAGAATTAAATGTTTTTTATTTATATACCTACCTACCTTCTTAAATATTTCTCTAATCTCAGAATAGTAGGTACCTGAAGATTTTGACTCAATATTTATGGATTTTCATTTCCTGACTTCTCAATGTCTACGGCATTAGCAGTAAGTATTAAAAGAAGCATTGAGATCAAAATAATTTTGATCTACGAATACTTAAGATGGTTGTCCGTCTATCAATCTAATCTATAAATGTATAAAATCTATAAAAGTGCGTGATAAAAGTACTTATCTTTGAACATTTATAACACCCACATGTTGGAAGTAGGAAGGAAGGAATTTAACCGTTACATCCTGCATACGGTACACTCTCAAACTGTGACACTGTTTGGTTCTAAACTACTAACCTAGTAGTAGGTACAGTAATAAGTCATTACCTTAACGCATGAAAACATTAAGTAGGTATAAACATTTAATACTTATCCCACACAGGATGTACCTAAACTAATGTATTCACGAAAAATTGCAATTACCATCGGTATATTTCAAGTGGTACCTAATTTTTTCTTTCGCTGAACATTGCACAGCATCATTTACATAATACCTACGTATAAATCTCACCGTGTGGCTCGTATATGAACGTTGATGATTGTTTTTACGATTGCCTTCTAATAGCTTTGAGAATACTCAGTCAATGAACTTCTGATTACACATTACTATTTATCATTCTTGCGTACGGAGACAAGGTACTTTCTACGGAAACTGCTTCTAAGTCTTTGGATTGGTCACTGTCCTTATAAATAAGGTAGGAAACACACTACCACAGAATACCTAATAGAACTACATTACTGAAAAGTACGGCTGTCGTAAAATATCGACGCTAAAATATAAGTACATCATCTTTGCGCGGCTTTTTGCTTCCATACCCACTTCCCATGGGAACCTATTGCCGGGATACAAAGTAGCCTATGTTTTATTCTAGACTATAATCTATCACTATACTAAATTTAACCACATCCGTTCAGGCATTTTTATGTGAAAGAGTAACAAACATCCATATATACATCCTGCTCACAAACTTCGCGTTATCATACTTTAGTAAGAAGTTCGGATACATGGTGTCCAGAAATAAGTCGGTTATCAGTCATTGTTACCAGATTTCTTATTTGGCTGCAATCAGTCGCCCACTTATTGGCATCCAGTGTTAATTATTGTCGAATATTGTAATTGTGACTAAGCTGCCTACTCATATTAAACTGTACCAGGCCACGGCTGCCTACACATACATATACGAGTAGGTAATTAAAGTTTATGAATATTCGGTTCTCTTATTTGACTTTTAACAACTAAGAATGTAATTGTGTGAATGTTTACGTGAATTTAGTCTGTTATTCAAATAAATTATGTATAAAGGGTAACTCTTTTTTTGCGTTTCTCTGTAATTTAATAAATATCGATCTGATGCAGTGATCATGTTTTTCCATACTATAATTTAATAAATGTAAGTCACGAAAGGCTAACCACTCTAACCAGTTATCAGTTTTATTTCAATTGTTATTTAAACTTCTTTCATTAATATTAACTTAAAGTTTCGTGTAGGTATACCTGTAATTCAGACTACTCAATTAAAAGTAATTTATTTATTAATACTTACTATATTGTACGCCTCTTAGATTGTACGCCTATTACAGTCATAATTCATGGCAGATACAGAAATAGAAAAAGAAAACGAAAATAGCAGTACCTACAAAAGGCGGCCTTATCGCTTTTTTAACGTAATTTCTGCCAACCTTTAAATATAAAAAATGCCATATAACACTCGAGATTTATACTTATAAGGAACAAGGTCAGTACCGAATAAAATGATCGATTGAATCGTTCACCAAGTCAGGTCTCTGTCATGTTTGTGGTTGTTTACCGCCATAATAGAAAAAAATCGTATCTACCGTCGTGGAACCTGCAGATTAAAAAACAAGGATCTCTATTAAGCAACGCGACGCGACGATGCAGGTTGAACTTGTTGAAGTCATTAGGAACGTGAACAGATCGTAAAGTTTAAACAAAAATGGATTCCTTTACAACGGTGCGTTCAGCCGTTTCTCCTTTTCCATGTTGACTGTGTGAACAGGTGTAGACGAAATATTTTAAACGTCGCCAGATTTCAATACAGCCTTCCTTATAGGGATGTATTATTATATAAGTACTACGTAGTTACGTATAGATCTACTGACTCTTTATTGATACCGTTGAGTTTGTAGGTGCGTATTGAGACTGTTCAGCTATTAACTGCGTGTGTTTTTGTTTGCACAGCTTCTGGTACTAGTCCTACTAGTGTGCAGCGATTTTCTTTAGTGTTAGTTCATCATTCATCATCATTAATCGCTGTTCGTTTCTCTGTACACCTCTACAGTCAGCGCAATGTGTTTTTCTTCATCAAAGAAATCATTACCTTTCTCTTTCCCTAATCAGTCATCATCTTTGTCACCATTGAAAGTAGGTACTCATCGCTTTACTGAAATTGGCTGCATCTAATCTTCAATCGCCAGTTAGCAGATGATGTTGGCTAGTCCGCGAAGATCTTGGTGAGCCCCACACACCCCAAAGCATAGCATGTTAGTCGATGTAATTTTCTAAAAGTCATACTAAAAAGTACTTGATATTTTGTTTGAAAAACGTGTTTAGTACGCCTTCCAATAGATAGTTAATACAATTGAACAAAACGTTATATAACAGCAAGTAATGATACCTAATATCTTTAAGTATCATTATTAGGTTATGGTTTCTTTGTAGAGGTAACGGAACGAAATAATTGGCCGAAGGAGATAATCTTAGTAATCTCACTAAGTAGCTTTTTTAAGTGAATGTAAACAAAATAGTCACGAATTAATAACATTTACATTGGAAGGTTTCTGTATATTATCACGAGCAACAGTTTCTGATCTATATGATGTTGAAATAACATTCTTTATATGACGTTTAAAGGTCGTAACAGGCAGGTAGGTAATACACAATTTATACTTTTAGATCTTTTGGTTTAAGTTGATTAGGCAACTCCTGTGTGAGCCATTGCACACGACAGTCTGTGACACATACTAGTCGACAAGGTCCCAGACTTCTTGCGTCTACAGATGACACGCGTGCCGATGCTCTCACTGCCATGGATGCCCGAGACCGTGTGAATTTGAGAAATTTAAATCGGAAAGTGGACCCCGGACTACGAGATGACAACCTTGTAACCTCTTAACACCAACTTCCCTTTCTAGATCCATAAAATACTTAGACTTTCTATCTAGATTACTATTTAGACCTTGTGAAAATAATAAGCTAGGTAAATAGAAGAAAGAAAAACATTCTTATGGTAGGTTACAGTTACATACGCAGCTTTGTTGGTTTCACTTTGATAAATATGAATTCATTGCCAATGCAGTTGCTGCAGTGTCAACTTTGAAAGTTGAATTGAATTTATTACAATTGTAATAAGACTACAGAATGACAAACGAGTGTTTTCAGTCTGCATTAGTTCACACATAAATCTCGCCAAGGCTAGGTCACAGAATAGCAAGTATCAGATTCACCGTCTGAAATAGATTCTATTGTCTACCACCAAAAAAATATAATGGAGCACCTGACAAAAACTACTTAGCCATTCCTTTGTACGCCCGTCTATTGTTTTAGTTTTCAAATGTCCTCTCCCATGAAGCTTTGCGTAACTTGAACCTATTTAGCCCTATACGCGTGAGATTCCCTGGGTCCGTGGTTCGTTCCACCGGGCGAGCCCGCTGGGACGAGAAACTGGCTTGAAGTCAATGACCATACTACATCTAGACGATGTAGTTGTGACGCGAGGTTTTGTAAGATAATCCTAATTTGTAAATAATACGAGCACTTTTTTGTTGATAGCGGTTCGAGAACAAAATATTATTTTTATTATTCGGTCTTATATTATTTTTATTATATGTCATACTGTTTCGAAATTAAGTACTTAATTAAATATGTACATACAAAAAAAGCAATGAACAGGAGAACCTAGGGTTATATACCTAATCAAGTACGAAGTACGGATACGAGTGAGGTTAAGAATACCTACGGGTGCGAGTATGGGTATAAGTATGGGTACCTATGAGTACAGGCAAAGTTAAAGACATGCTCCAATACCTGTGATGCGAACAATAAAATTTTGGGATATAGTAGGCACCCTGGACATTGGGCACTTTAATTTACCCAATAGGTACCTGGGTAAAGGTTCCAGTACTTAATATAATGTATACCGGGATTGCATAGCGAGTTTAATATTGGTATCATACTTAGGTATAATGTTCATGGATATGGTGTAACTGTGTTATAGTAAATGTTAGGTTAGGGGACAGGCGGAGAGGCAGGATGTGGAGAGAACGAACAGGGCCTCGATTCTACTAAAGGCAAACCACTGTAATACCACTGACACTCTAAAAATGCTATTTAATTGTAGACTTTACCATTATACAGTTAAAGTCCAAAATCAAATGAAAAGAATTCCTGTAACTTTTTCATTCGCTCTACAAAATATCATTTGACTTTATACTTTAACCTGATAACAATAAAGTCTACTATAAAATGGCATTTTTTAGAGTGTCAGTGGTATATCAGTGGTTTATCTTTAGCAGAATCGAGGCCCAGGTCGTGCTCTCGGTGCTCGCCAATCGGCAACCACATTCCAATCATTTACTATTTATTATTGTAGCACGGAATAACGTGTACGAAGACGTCCTAAAGATTTTTTTCTTTGTTCTGTGACGAAGACCCTAGCTAACTTACTAACTTATCTATACTACCACAAAATTGTTAAGTGTCTGTAAGTACCTACATTGGATTTATTTAAAATATATAATAAATACTTGTATCTACTTAGAATAATATTTTTTTAAATTTTAGTCTGTTTGTTCGCGATGGATACAAAAACTACTGAACGGATTTTGATGTAGTTTTTTTGTTTGAAAGGTCTTGTTCAGACTTGAAATCTTACACATGTTTGATCAAAATCGATTGAGGAGAACCAGAGCTATACTAAAAAATCGAACCGTGCACGCGGGCGGTGCCGCCGGCATAGCCTAGTTAAATAAATAAGTTGCATGACTCGACTTGTAAATATAGAGACTTAAAACGTAAGGCTGTATATCTGTTTATGGCGCGAATTATACAGAAAAGGAGTATTGACGCAATTTTATTTATTAACCTGTCGATAAGTAGGTACAATTAAGCTTTGAGTATACCTTATGTCTTATTAAATGTTTTAAGGTTACCTACCTATAAATTGATTTCAGGATTATTTTCTGTTGTCATTGCAATAAAATAGTCATTAAGTTAGATTTACTTTATTGCTGTGTAACGATTATACATTTATAGTATGTTTACAATATCTACATATAGAGATTTACAGTTTGAATAATTTTGATCGTGTAGCACTAATAGAGCAAGAGCCCATGAACGCCAGACCTTCGTTATTTTATAAAAGCTGAAAGTTTGTCAGCGCATGCTCCCAATACAGATAAGAACGATGGCCCATTATGAAGTTCGGGTCATGGTGGCTTTGGCAGATACACGGTATTAAAGGGTAGCTGTAGGAGCGAGCGCAGGGCAGTGGGTGTGAGTGACATGGCGAATCAGGTCTATTGCGATCCTTCACAGCCCATGTATTGGAATTACACAATTGGAATTATAATTCCATTTATATAATGCCAATACATGCGCAGTGAGGGATCGTAATAAACCTAAAATTGGAATTAGAATTCCAATTTTATAATTCCATAATATGCGCAGTGAGGGGTCGTAATAGACCTGACTTGCCGTCTCACTCGCACCCACTGCCTTGCGCTTGCTACACTTTAGTACCGTTTATCTGCCAAAGCCACTATGACCCGAACTTCATAATGGGCCATCGTCCTTACCTGTATTGGGAGCATGCGCTGCCAAACTTTCAGCTTTTATAAAATAACGAAGGTCTGGCGTTCATGGGCTCTTAGTCCATAATAAAACTCGTAGCTGCAGTAATGTACCAATCATTATTAAGAAGATTGCGATGCTGAAACTTTCAGTGAAGTTAAATCCAATATTGCTCTTACTTTTTTAAAAGGCGCACGCTAATGTAGTAACTATGAACAAACCAACGATATTGTGGTTTACCATTAGATTATTTTAGTTTTTTGTGAAAAGAATCAGAATTGTAAAAATATTTTTGTAGGTATTAAACAATTTCATATCCTAATATTTTGTAAGGAGGATTTTTGATTGAGAATTTCTGTCTTAGAATTTTGAAGTAAGTAATAGTATCTAGGTACAGTAGGTACTTATTTACTATGTAATTTCCAAACTCATTTTTATTCATTCATTAGCCTATACCCGTTGCTCAGCTCGCGTGGACGTTGATTATCTATCACGTTTGTTGACGATATCTCCAGTTTTACTGAACCGATTGTGATCGAACATGCGTAATATTTTAAATCTGATCAAGATCCTTCAAACAAAAAATAATGCATCAAAATCCATTCAGTAATTTTTGCGTTCATGACGAACAAACAGACAAGAATACAAAAATGTGTACAGAATCGTTCATAAACATAACTCAAGTTTTTTTTTTAATATCTTCAATCTACAGACACAGATACTTTACAATTTTATACTCGTAATAGTATAGATTCATATAATTTACATGCTGCTCTTAAAACTGATACTTACCTAGGACTTAAATGCTAACGCATGTATGTAGTGTAGGTAGGTACTACTATGACTCATTCTCATACTTTCGTCACCATAAAGTTACACTAGCGTATAATGAGCCTGATTAATAATCGTGATAAAAACTCAATCCTTTACGTTCGATGATGTGTTTCTAGTTCTGGTGTATTGAAACGAATAACTTACCAATCGAATATAGAACACCAATGGTATTTTAAGCATTTTGTAAAGTAAATAATGATGTAATGAGTAGTTAAACAACGTTTATCTTTACGGGACATCTGGCCTAAAAAGATAAACAATTGTTTAACTATAGTAAGATATCTGCTTCGGTCTTTTTAAATACTTTAGAAAGCTACAATAAAAAGAGCTAACACTCGGACTTTTAGACCCAAACATTTTATCTAGGTAGATTTCGTTTTAATTAGACACAAAAATAATTTTAAAAAGTTAAGCTTCAAGTAATAATAACATTATTATACGATTTATAAGTACCTACCTAATTAAATTATTCATTATCTGTGGAACATCTTAATGAAAAAATAAACCATATTAAATCCGCACATTTAATTATGTTAACTATGAGAATATTTTCAACACATACATACAATTTATATTATTATTATTTTATCATAGTTCCTTAAAAATATTATTGATTCTATTTGACAGATCCCAAAATGAGATACTTCTAAATCTGGTTGAAATTTTCGTTTTCGCCACAATTCACATAGATGCTTATATTCAATACCGTCTGTGCCACACACTGGCCCACGAGGAAACCTAGGACATCTGTCATCCCAATAACAAGAGCAGCAAGCAACCATTACAAGGATTAAGGATGAAACTGAAAATAGAAATAATAATCTAATATAGATACCTATGAAATTCACAGAGTTTCCGAAGCGGTTTCATCAATTCTTATGAATGTCATTTTTAGGACAAAATTAATGTTATTGAAAAGGAATTAAATTTACAGATAATTACACCAGTTTCGCACCGAAAGTGGAAAACATACAACTCTGCTGCAAACCAACAGCTGAACTCTGGCACACTATAATTATCTACAACCACTACGTACCTAAGTACATAAATAGCACTTACGTTAGGCAGTCTATTTGTTTAAGAGTACCTATGTAATATTCTTTTTCAGATACATATTAATAGTAGTAAGTAAGTACAAAGAATTCATAACCACCATGGACCGACCGAGATATTCTAAAACTTGCTCGCAAGAATGTGGCTTGGCCTCGGCTAGCTTTAGTTGGACATAGGCACTTAGGATCACTTCATATAGAAATATGCTAGGTAGTATTCTAGTCCCTACATTGAAATAATTAAAGCAATACCAACTTAGAAAGAGCATAGTTTCCTCCGACGGTTAAAAACTGACTGCTGTATTAACTAAACAAATCATGGCAAATCAATCCGATTCGATTGGACATGCGCGTGCGCGCCTATTACGTAGCTGCTAACTTAACATGAGAGTTAAAATCTTATTATTTTTTCAGTAGTCAGATTTTATTCAGTTGCTATAAGTACGACTATGACAGTCGCATTTAGACTGAAAAACTGACTGTTTCAACTAAATTGAAAAAGGGTTGGAGACTGATGAGTAAAGAGTCTTTCGATGAATCTTTTTGGTTAATTCGCAAGAGAAGAAAAGGGCGTTGGTGAAATCATAGAATAACAATCTTCTTGAAGTAATAATGTTTGTAGGGCATTATTTGTTAAACAGCCAACCTGCATTATGACAAACGTGTAACCTGATACTTCCATAACTAAACCAATATGTACGGCTTATAAGCTCCTATTCCTAATATTATATTAAATGGCAGCATATGGCGAAGGATAATATTACTCGAAACGGAACGAAGCCTTATTTAGCCGAGTGTTGGTATCGTAAATATGGGAATTAAACGAAAAGGCATTGGTTATTCTTACACATCGTATTCGGAATAATACACTATAATTCTCATTGTTAGGTAGGTAATCGCGGCATTAAAAAGGATCTATCTCATCTGACTCCAACTGAGTTGATAAAAGGCTCTGAGAATGATGATGAGGATAGAAAACAATAAATGAGAAGTAACTACTAGACCTAAGAGGGTTCCTCCAACTTCTACGGATGTCTATATAATACACCTACTAGCAGCGGCTCCAACCGGCTTCACACGGGCGAATTTTGTATAAGTTTGCATGAATCCGTAGAAGATATTAGAGAAGGTTATAATGCCGTAGTCGCTTAGGTGTGCGAGTGCGAACCAGTTACGAAACTACGGTTTCGTAGACGGCCGAAGGGGGTGTGTCGGGCAAAGATTTTTGAGGCCTAAACCAATCAAACTGGTCAATCTAACCTGCTGATTAACGGATGAGGCTCTGGCCCAGGCTTCTCTCAAGGGGTTGAGGGATCAGAGAGCAGCATGAGAAAGAGTAGGAAAGCAGACCCCGGGGTCCTAAGGGCAAGTTTCGGGAGTAACACTGCGATGACGATGATTAATATATTTTGTAACAAGGCCTGTGTGCAGAGGGTGGTTACATGAGCAATAGTCCCCTGTCGTCCGCCTTTAACGCTGTTGTGTCATACTCCGAGGTGGAGACTCGCTGGTACTATAGGAAGTACAACCTCCGAATAAGTAGTTAACAGTGTACAACTCCGTAGGGATGTCGAGCCGCGTGACAGCTGTTTCATGATCGGTGGTTTTAGATAAACGGACACCCGATACGCTTTGCCGTAGGTTGTTAAACAGAAATACACAACCGAACGGCTTTCTCTTGTGGGCCACGCGATAGTTAATGTAGTGTCAAAAATTTTGCCGTCGTTGTTTGTATTCCCCTTCTAAGGCGAAATCCAATTATTAGTAAATTGACAACAAAAAATATTTTTTTAAAAACGTGCACGTCTATTGATTTGGTAATTGTTGTAAAAGTATTAAAATAAGATGGTTTGAAACAATATTTTATTGCTAATTCTACAATTAGTTTATGTAGTACTTAAAATACCTACATGCAAGTGAAGTTCCAAAAAGTAGTTATGCTAGAATTTAACTGAAAAAGACTGTTTCAGAATTTTTTTTAGGACTTTTCTTCAATTGCCTTTTTCGCCATTCTTGATTGTATCCATTAACCTTTTCATCGGACAACTTTCGGTAGCTTTCTTTGTACTCATTAAAATAGTCGGCATCATCCTGCAATGGCGTTAAACATTGACCTTGGTGAAAAACTCTAAGATCCCTGTTCTTTTTCAGGCCGTTACCGAATAAACAAGCATTGGCGTAGGTGATCATGTCTGTACCACATAGTGGCTCCCAATTATCCGGACAGTAATTATTGCAAGGTCTCAGTAGAGCTACATCTAACGCCGGCTCTAAAGTTCTTGCATTCTCTAAATCACAAATTGATGGATATGTGATGCCATCAGTCCCACATACGGCACCGATCAGTTGATAGCTCACGGGGCAGAAAGCATTATGAGCCGCTACATGCTTCCAGCCAAATAATACGCATGTAATTAGATCTGAAAATGAATGTAAATTAGTAGAAAAATACTTTTCTATCGACGTCTATAGCTACCTAGATGGGCTAAGCGGAAACCGAAGTTAACACATGAAAAATCCTTCTTCTTCTTTTTATTAATGGCTACAGCAGAATCACATTATGAAAAATTAAGCAATAGGTGAATAGGTAAAACATAAAATACTAGGTGGGAACGATTTGGAATAAAAGCATAAGAGTGTTGATAAAATTTTGGGCTAGTGACCACGGTAAAGCGTTTCCTCAATCAAAGCCATCACTATTAGACAAGCCACTCTAATCTTGTCAATTTCCGTAAGGTATTATATATAATGGTCCTTCACAAGTAATTAATTACTATAAGTAGCGTAGTGGGTCAAGTATTTGAGTCGCTCTCTTCCTTCCTTCCTTTGTAAAACTTTTTAATGACCAGTAACAATGTCCACATCAATAAATAAAAGATGAAGTAAAGTGTATATAGCAAATAAACAAAATATAAATATAAATCTAAACTTCTTCTACAGTTAATTAAACTTGCCAATACTTTTTGAACGGTTATAATAATAGATATACTATATCAAAGTGTGACGGCGATATCTGATAGGTATCGAAATTGACTTTTTGTGACTGAAAGAGTGATTGATATCTCAGTGTTTATGTACGAAAGATTGACATTTTGATATTAATTATTTAATTTACCAAAGATCAAAGCTGTTCAAAGCGGTCTGAACGTAATGGCAGAAACCCAGGTCACTCCTAACACAAGCATTTTCTGTGATAACACTTTTCACGTCTCTAAAACACACTAGTATAGTCTACTCACAAAAACTTGTTAGTACCTTAGCCTTTGAAAATTCGAGGTTTAACTTTAAATTTTATCAAATTTATAACACAATTAAAATGAAAATAATAATAATAATAATATACGTACGTACATAAAAACCACCACAACCGAAAAGATGACAAGAAATACATGTTATGGAGAACATTCGTTCAGCGTTTATGGAAACTAAAAGAGCCACTCATTCTCAACGACGCTTTAGGAAAATAACGTGAATAGGCATTGTTTCAGAAATCATAATCGATAGTTTATAATATAATTTCGACGATTTCTAGTGTCTTATTGTCATTGACATAATATTGAACGGATGAGTCAGGATGTATGCTACCTATACGGACTGCATGTAAACAGACTTCAGTGTAACCGCAGGAAAATTGCTGTTCGTTTGCAACGTGAGTGTAGGTTTTTATTTATTTTTTGTAATTGATGTTAAAATAATAAATATATTTATGTCGAATATGTTGTATAGGTCTTTATTTAATAACAATATTTATTTAAAAGCCCTATGTGGCATATATATATATCAAATTTCATAGGTGTATTAGGTATGCTTATCCACTTATTTTCCGGCACTATTAATCGGATTTGGAGTATTTTGATCATTATTCTTATTAACATAGGTACATTTACTCCAACTTAAGAAAACAATGCAAATTTCATCGAAATGGGTTCACTAGTTCTCAAGATATGGATTAGTACATGTAAATGTGACAGTCGGGCTTATTTAATACCAACTACGGATGTGGTGTCAAAAGGAAAAATATCTCAAAGCCTCGGCCAGTGTGGCATAGCATTACTCAATATTTACAAACAAAATTATAAATTACTCATTATTACAAACAAATATTCCAGTTACACCAAATATAGGTATTTGCACATTATCTTTGCATAAATTTGATACAATCCAAAAGGAAATAATATAATAGGTAGTTACGTAGATAATGTCACTAGGTTAATGTCAAATACTTAAAAATGAAATTTATATTAAATTCCTATCACTATTACTTATGAAAATGATGTAATCAGTAACCATACACTTCGCAACTACCAAACACTCGGGCAGTGAAGTAGTAGCACTTATACATCTAGGGAGTTGCTGCATTGTTTTTTAAAAACTTACAAATTTAATAGTTAAAAAATAATCGACTTCAAAAAGAATTACTGAAGAAAACTTTAAATTGTGGAATATATATAATTAGCGGACTACAGTTTTTTTAACGTTGGTGCAAGTAACGCGGATTTAATGGGTAAGTTTTTGAAGTATATTTATTAGATAGTACATAATCGAAATTACCTACTAGTATTTACCCTAAGCTAAGCTAAATTGGACGCGTTAGGACCGGGTACATGTCGGTGGTGCAATGGCCAGGATTCAAACCTGGGATGTACTATACAAGGTCAGTATATGTAAAAATATTATGTGTAAGATCGATATCTACGCCAATTTGACTCGTAACCAAACTGCCGTAGATCGAGTCGATCAGAAGTGTCTGATTGACTCTTTTTGCTCTATACTTACATGTACGAATACGAGTAATTATAAGTAGATATATATTTAACTCAATATGATTATTATTCGACATTAATTCACCCACCATATTCGATTCTAGTGGGGGGTTTTTGTCGGAGTTATCAGCTCACTGAGTAGGCTTAATGGCGGTCGTAATGTCTCACTCAGCATGAATATCAAAAAGATTTCTATAAGATGACTTTCTGATGTCTCGCAGAAAGATGTAACTAGATGGTATAGTCTCTCTGTTATTACCAAGGATCATCTAACTTCAACGGAGTATCTCATTTACGCACCTAATAGGTATATTATAGATAGGTATTAATTATTTAAAAAACTTAGTTACTTATATTAAATAAACGGTTTTGAAAACAATTTTTTTTTGTAATTAGTCTGTTAGTCTGTTTGTTCGCGATAGACGCAAAAGCTAGGTACCTAGGTATTGAACGGATTTTGATGCCGTTCTATTATAGGCCTTGAGGATTTTTAGATACTTAACATTTTGTGACAACTTTAAACTAAAAAGTAATCTAATATTTTGCAAAATTGATTACTAAGGGTCATTAGCAGTAAATAGGTACGTAGATATATCTATCCGTATAAGTTTAAGAAGTTTATTCAAGTCTTAGTGTCTCAAAGTATTCAAATTCTAAGACTAAGAAGAGCTAGTATAAAAGCTTATCTCAATAAATTTAATATACTCAGCTGAATAATAAATGAAGTGAATATTGCGAATGAGAAATAAAGCTCCCCATTTTAACTCTTGCATTTCCATTCTTGCAAAAATTATTACAGTAAGACCCATTAGAAAAAGAGCTATTATTAAGCGCTGTTAATTAGGACTAGATATTAAAAAAGGTAGGTATGAACAGACTATCCATAAAACTAGTATTTAATTAAAGGTCAACAACTTCAATAACGTGCACTTAGATATTTCAATCTTTTAAAAGATAATACAGATTTGAACTCTGCACCGCACCGTCATTTGTTTAAACCGACAACAATTGTTGAAACTATTTAAACAAAATCTGATAATTGTGTGTACACTCTATTATGATTAACTTCACAGAAGTTAAATGATTAGTATCAAATGCAGACATATCTCTAACTTAACCAACAAATATGAGAATTTAACGTACGATGTATGTAAAATCTAGCTTACGGTAACTTATTGTGATAATAGGTAAACCACAAGTTAAATCTTCTCTTAAAGTCAACAGCTGTACCTAATCTGGTCAGAATTGCTACTTACCTACCAATGAAAATCTTACAAAGAAAAATTAAGAATTCTTATGTAAGTATGTGAAGGAAGGTGACAGTCTATTCTGAAAGCAAGAGTATGTCGATATGTTGCATACCTTATTTGACATGCAAATTGGAAGCAAAACTCGATTTGAAAACTTGAAGAATGCAGAACACTGATCAGATCCGAGTAGACGTATTACGTTCACATAATTCAACTACATTTTATTTAAAATTATATAACCTGTGACCACGGCCTTTAAAGGCCATGATTATAGCCTTTTACAAGAACAACTTATTGCAAAATATTGCAATCACGATCTGTTCAGTTTGATGTTTCCTTGTATTTACATGTTGCATGATTTATTTGTAATGTTTACTCTATTTTAAAATACACGTTTTCTTAATGGAAGCTCGTGTTGTTTTCTTCATACTCTGACTAAAACGAAGTCATTTTCAGCACCTCATTTTCAGCACCCTTATACCTACTTATATTTTCATTACGCTTGGATATTTTAGCAATGGTTATAAATTGTTTTGTTCTGGATTTGTACTGAGTGCTCACTCCTAAGCTCATAAAACTTATTCAATTGTAAACTTCTATTAGAGATAAAGAACAAAACCAAATTTCAGTATTAAGAAGTCATACTTAATACGCTGCCATGAAATAAAACCCTGCTTCACTTCGGAAGTAAAAGTATCCAGTATCTGCGTGTCATTTGATACCTGTTTCTAATGTAAATATACGTATTTATTACTATCAAAAGACTGGCATATTATTTGTGTTAGATTGGTTTTGAAATAATATTATGACAAAAAAAGTTAAAAAAAAATATCCAACAGCTGTTTTTTACCCGTGACAAGGCATATTTCACTCTGCATTTTATGCCGCTAATTTTTTTTTCATATTAACTGCTACCCCTGGGGCATTTAAAATCAGTTTGATGTGCTATTATGCTATTGCAAGTCATGTTCTTGCTGAAGGTCGCGCATGTATCGTGTGGTTATTGAGTTAGATGACCATAAAAAAATAGGCGATATTGAAGAACTTCTCAAGGAATTTACAGGTATTTTAATTTTTTTCTAAGAAAAAGAAAAAAAGATCTATATGTCCATATGGATGTAGCCATTGCAGGCGTTTGAAGTCATGTATGTCAAGTAGCCATAATATTATCCTTCTCTAGTTCACAGGCTACTTCCTTGTCAAATTAACGATGCGAAAGGTAATTTTTACCATCAAAATATAACAAACACAACGAGGAAAGTAATTTCCTTTATCAGAGTCAAGATATTGCAAAACGAAAGCCTATCAATAGTGCTAGAATATCGTGAGAACTCATTATATGTACAGTACAGCACTAAACAAGGTGGGTAGGGTCTGAACTGATTTAATTCTTAAAGCTCAAAGGTTGTATCATTGTTCTTCGTGACGGATAAAAGGGAGCGAGATCTCGTTCGGTCACGATTCGCGTTCGATTTTACGAAAATGTTAACGAGCTTCACAGACGTAAAGGAAAGTGAACGAACGCTATTGTTCGTGAACAGGTGCTATCGATAGCTATCAGTTGCTCTGTAATCTGACACCTACGGTTCTTCTGTTCATTATGCAACTTGTTAGGTATTATACTATTGTTTCTAAACGTTTCGAATATCGTTAACGAGAAATCTTCGAGTCAGAGAAATGCATCCAAGTGTTAAATCATATTTGTTTCATCAACGAACCGTGAAATTTATTAAATTTCGTCATAATATTTAGTGTATGTATTCGCAATTGGTATTATTTCACAACTATCTACCGCAAAAGTCACTCCAAAAAAGCCAATAATAATTAACCGGATAATGCTCTTCTGCAAGTTTTCCTCTCGGAGTTGTAGGGGGAGGGTCAAACGGTAGGTAGTCAAAGAAAGACCAACACCAAGAGAAAGAGAAGAAGGGACCGAACGGGTTCAAAAATACACTCCATAGATGCAACCGGAACTAACGCTATGATGATGATAAATATGATGATATATCTCATTAGAAGGCTATTTTCCATTTACCCTGTAAAATTGCATAAATCTCTCCACTAAGATTTTAGTATTAAAAAAACAGTAGCACTCGGAATGCTACCAAATGAATATGGGTATTTAATGAATACATACATACATTACATCCTCATAAGTGAATGCCAGACATCGAGGTCAGTTAACATCATACTATTGTTACTCTATAGCAAGTCATATAATATTTACTTAGATAGAATTTCACCAATTTACGTGAGAATTTCACTTTCTTTATGCGAGATATTAACACATTTGCTACGATTACGCTATCACCGTAAAGTAAACGTTAGTCGGAACTGTTATTAACGTATCATTATTTCACTCTTCAATAGTAATAATATGCTGAGTACTGCATAGTAACTTACCTATTATTAAAGCTATGCATTGTTCTATACATGTCTTGTTATTTCTGGTGTTGTCTGTTGTAAGTAAGAAGAATCTGATATTAATTTACGGATTGTCTGTAAATACTTGAAAAGGTGTAGGTAAAAGTTGTGTTTATTTTAGGACTAGTTGTAGCATAACTCGCTCCCGTAGTGCCACCCATTTCTTGCATGCATGTCCGTAATTAATTACTTTTACAATAATATTATGGTAATTTGACCATGTTCTTGTCATTTCTGATTACTGCTTCGCTCTCTCGAATAGTAGCGTGGTACTCAAGTAAATTTTACACTTCACGAACACGTCTTTTGTATTGAAAGTGTCCTTTGTTTTACTGTGATGGCATTCGTTTGACGCTTTTAGTTTACCGTAAAGTAAACAAATGGCTAAAACATATTCTATGTTTATGTTGTTAGCACAGAAAGAGCCTTTGTGTGTTGTGTCTCAGGTAAATTATTTTACTTCAGTCAGAATATTTCAAAAGAAGAATAGGCAACAATACGGGCGTTAAGTATTGTCATTTTATTTATGAATCTTTTAGCGGATAAGTCAGGTATTATGGCTTACTTTTAAGACCTAGGTAAATAGACAGGGTACACAGAATGTTTTGGGGAAGGGCGGGGGGGGGGGGGAGGAGAGGGGAGCCTAGGTTCTCTTCTCACTCATCAAAAAAGTACACGGCACACTTGAAGGTATTAAAGATGACTCGTGAATGAATGAAAAGAAAATAGGTAGGTAACTAGTTTGAATTTGTGCAAAAAATTTCTGACTCACCGTTCGATGCATCAATAGCCAAACACATAGAATGTACGCAACTAGCAAAAAAAAGAACAGTAGGTTATACCTAACCACATATGGAACCACGTCTAATCCATCTTTCACTTTTACGGAGAGCGTCATAGAAAGGCAAGTTAGCCAATTCGTCAACGATGTTTTTTTTTCAACTATAGGTAAATATATCAACGGCAGTCACGATGTGATCTTAGCACGATTTTGTCAGCCGCACAAAAACTTAGTTTCTGTATTTTATCCGAATGCCATTGAAACTGTTCATCTATAGATACAAATAAAAAAATGAAGTATCTGTTTAATCTACTGTTGCACTCAGCAAGTAGCTTAACAGTGGCACAGACAGTGGGTTTCTGAAAAATCCCACCCGATCAATCGGCTGTCTAATTCAGATGAAAATGTGTGTTATATTCATAACCATAAATGAGATAACTTATCTTTTAAGACTTCAAAGAACTATTTAATAGATATAATCGAATGCCACAAACAGTTTAGCAAGTTTCGTTAACAGCAGAAACATAATCATGTTAAGAAAATCACTTAATATTTATTATTGCACGTTTTTAACTAATATTTCTCAACTACATTTCTAATACATTCAACTTTATTGATTCATAAGCTAGGAAACTAAAGTGATAGTTGTCAATTTAAACACGCTAAAACCGTCGTGCGTCCTCGTAAAGTTATCCACAGATAAACGGAAGTAAATACCTAAATGTCTGTTTAATTCTAAGAGATAATAGGCGATTGCAGTCAGCTTAGGTTTGTATCTAAACCTAAAATGGATATGAAAGTTGTTCGAACAAACTGTACCGTGATAGGGCTATAACTCATACAGATCTTGAATCGACAAGTCAAAGATTTACTGAGTGTCCATTACACGAGCGCGCATTTCAGTAAAAGCTCTTATCGGAAGTTTAAACTTCCTCTATTTCCAACACATTTAATACTTATAAGTACAAATGATCATACTGACTGTAGATACTACTGTTTCTTTAGGGTAACGAAAATAACACGCAATTAAAAGAGTGACGTATAGAAATACGGTACTTTGTTGTTATACACTTCGTAATGTCACTTGTTTTTAAAATGTGTCAATCAAAAGGTGAATATATAAAAATCCATCTTAGTTTGTTTTTTATTTATTTGCAGTTTTATTATATTATAACTTACAATTGTTATTATTTTTAGTACTTATTGAACTTTTTATTTAAAACTTTACTTATAATTTTTTCTCATTTGTTCACAGGTATGTTAACAGAGAAAACTTTTCAATTGGGAAAATATTTGCTTCAACCGTAGGTACTTACGGTATGTTTACATTGAGTAAAACGTGAAAATTAAGTTACACTAACGGATTTTCAAATTTAAACTATATTAAATTAAACGCATTTATATTTATCAGTGATATCAGTTGTAGTATTTTTTAGTGTATAGGTACGGCTATACTAATTATTATGTAATGTTTTAATGACATAATGGCTTTATCGGTGATCTATTTCCAGTAAGTGTACCTTTTACCTACGTTTTCGATTATATCTAGGTAAACTGTCTTATTTATGGCATGAATAAATTATCATAAACAATCATAGTATGGTAGTATGATCACAATAGAGAACCTTATGCTCTTGACACGCTTTTTTAATAATTCAAATAAAGAATATTATAATAACTATCTGGTTCATTAAAATGAACGGCGGTGAGTTTGTTAACCTGCTTTCTTCTCATGAGAGATATTTAGAATTTAGAAACAGGTGGTTAAAGGTTACTAATAATTTTAGTTACATAGCAAGTGCTACGTTAACGCTACGCATTGTATCGTTCCTGTCAATAGGTACTAATAAAACAATAGGAATTAGAAGAAAGCATCAAAGAACTCGTAAGCTTTTTACATATTATTTTTATTTATATCATTTGTAAAACAATAAAATTTAAAGTTTATTAAGCTTTTCAAAATAATAGTTCATAATTGAAATGAATTATTTACAATAAATAAAAAAGCCATTAGCTACAATCAGCCAATAAAATAAACGGTAATTTGATTGCGCTTAGCTTTTTTACTAGCCTGCGCGCAGCGAAATATTATAAGCACGAGTGACGTGAGTTCAGTGGATATCGTTTGAAAATTACAGACAAGAATACGTTACTAAAATTCTAATTCCCTCTCGAAATTTCTCGTTATTTTAAGTGCATCACATCTTCATTCAAAAACCTATTTTATCCATGACTGGCTGGCTTTACATCATCATGTGAGCTTTGGATGTAACCGTTATTAACGCTAGGATGATGATGTTGACCTTTATCTATAGGTACGTTCATTCTATAAAGTTAAATATAACTATAAGAGGTATTCGCCCACGAGTGTGATGTGATGATAAACATTACAGCACCTACATTAGTAATCTTCTACAAATAGAATGATCCAATTAATTATGCGTATGAAGGCATTTCACAGTTTCGCTAAACTGCGTTAAAAATCATGTTCCACGGTTTGATAGCACATCACGACACATCACAACACAACACGTGACATGTGAGATATGATTTTCTTTAAACTTATTTATACTTTCACCAACATACGTTATATTGTAACAGTAATCGAGATTAGAAATTAGATTTGACAGGTGATCGTTGGTATCCAACAGAGTCAGTGGTATGAGTACAATTTGTACTAATCTCTCAACAAATTTGTTGCTTTGAGTAGAACATGATGGCTTTATAGCGAAGCTTTAATTTACTCTCGAAACCTCTATTTACCGAAATATACTGTGAATGTCTGTAATGTTCGAGCATCATAAAAAAGCTTCTGCAGTAATTTTATTGAACAGTTTTTTGTTTCAAAGCTTAGTATTAATCTTAAATAAGTATAGAAGAGATGTGTATGATCAAAAGTTCGTTACGATGAGAAGTTAAATAGGAAACTCTTCTTAGCGCAGAAAGTTTATTAGTGTATTTATTTACCTACCTACATAAGTTCAGGTGAAAACTTATTACAAATATTTATAGTCTAGTTTTCTTTTTAAGTGAAGTCAAGTCACCTATATTATTCGTATTCGTGACTAAGTAGTCACGAATAATCAAATTTAATGAAGTACAATTTAATTTAAGTAGCTTAATTTCTTTATTGTATTCATCGAATTTAAACTAACTATATTAAAATATCTATAGGTACCTATAATCATTTTATTTACCCAAGTGGTATAAAAAAAATCACCTATATAGGTAGGTACCTAAAATCTATAGCCGGAAGTCTGATGATTTAACACGCAACACTGAAAATTGACGCGTTCTATTCAATTGTGAAAAAGCTTAATTATTTCTTGGAAGTTTGTTTATATATTTGACAAGGTGCTCATTATTTACGACAACATTATTGATGTCTTTTTTTATAATTGGTGCTAAACTTACTTTGATGTGACAGCCGCAAATTAATTGGTCTATAAAACTTTTTTACGTTTTTTGGCCCAGATTACTCAACCTAGACGTAAGCGTTTTGTACAGAAAAGTGAACAGTTAACATTTTAATTTAAGCTGTGAGATAGTTATGCAAGATTGTAAACGTCAAAGTTAACGTTAATTGCCTAGCGACCTGCGCTTGCGATCTCTTTACACCTCATTTCGATCAATTAAATCGTGTTAATTTGAGGGACGCTGGTGCAGTGAAGCTGGTATGTCGAAATCACTTTCAAGAACTTAATACTTTAGCTGTAACTAAACACAGATTAAAATAATATAAGTATTTGATGTTGTAAAGCCTGTTATTTAACGAGAAAACAATTATTAATTTAATTATTTAGATACTTTCTATGATAGCTTACAATAGCAATACGACACCACTTACTGCGTCGATTGTTCCGTGGCATATTATATTTGCGTGTGAATGTGAAGAAGAAGGGTTTTATGTTCGGGTCAAGAGTACTACTGAAATAATTTAGCGACGTATGCAGCCGTGTACCGTATGTAAATTAGTACAAACAGTTGAGTTTGAAACCTTGATAATATGATTTCTAAAATAGAAATGATAGTTATTTATAAACAAGGTCACATTTACCCCAATTTGAGTCTAAGAAAGCTGTTCAGTTTTAAGTATTTATGTACTTCATATCCTGATCTACTTTTATGTATTGGTCGTTAAAACATAATTTCCTCTTTATTTTAAACATTAAATGTACTTAATTGAAACATGCACCTAATATGTCAATCACATTGACCTCTAAACTACTTTATATTTTTATGAGCCGGGAAGCTAGCATCGCAAGTATATTTTTATTACCTGCATGTTGACATACAATTATCACACAACTATCTCAGTCCGCTGTTGGACACAGGCCTCTCCAAATGTGCGCCATAGCTCCTGATTCTCCGCCTTCCACATACAGTCCATCCCAGCTAGGTAACTTTTTTTGATCGTGAGTCCATAAATAAAACTATAAACACCAAATTCATAACGCTGACCGAGATTACGAATTGTCCCAAAAAGCTTTATAAATAGTTATTATTTTCTTAAACTAACCCTTCAGAGTGAAACCGCTCAGCATACACAATTATTTCATGTTTACGTATGTAGCCATATCTCACTTTACGTTGGCAATTTTGATGTAAGAGTTACGTAGTGAGTTATTAGTAATTTGTGATAATAGCACAAATTACTGCTGATGACTGTTTGTCATCAATGTCTCAAGTGAAGTAACAGGTAACATTGCGTATTACCTTATTCTAATACTTGGATGGAACCTTCTTCTTCTAGCTTCTGCCGCCCAACATTGCACCGTTCTTGATTTTGGTAACACTCAAACTTAGCCGTGATTCAAAAACTTGTTGTTATAGGTATAACACGGCTACCAGAGGGCAAGCTTGCGGATGAAAATTATCCATTAAAATTTATATGTAGGTAATCATCGCAATAAAGCAGCTTAATCTCTCTTTGCAAGAGGTAATCTTATATTTTAATAATAATAATATTGGGGTGTCCATTTAGTCTAGTCTAGATGGCATTAACCAGCGTCGTGTGTTCCCTATCCCTACCTAATTTCTTGCTGACTTACATGTAAAATGGACCATACATTTTAGAAAGAAATTTAAAAAAGTAATGCATAATATACGTTGAGAAGAGTTTTTTTTATTTATTTATTATTATATAAAATACAAGTTTTTACATTATATTAATACATGTTACAGTTATTCGGCTCAGTCCAATTCTAGCGAATATGATATTAGCCGAGAAAAACATATATTTTATAGTTAACGATAGTTACTATTTAGGTATGGGTTACTTCTTTAAAACTGTAGGTAAGTACATAAGCAAATAAAAACCGAAAAGAAAAAAACAAGCACAACCTTAGATTGATGTCCGGTGGTCTAGAAACAACAACTGAACAGTCGGGATCCATTATTCGACAGTCAATTAAATTTTTCAATGGATCCCGACTGTTCAGTTGTTGTTTCTAGACCACCGGACATCAATCTAAGGTTGTGCTTGTTTTTTTCTTTTCGGTTTTTAGGCAGTCGGGTTTTTGAATTTTAAAATTTATTTATTTTATTTTATACTTTTTAGTTATTTACATAGCTGCCTGGATAAAAATGAAGTATCAAAGAGTTAATAATTTTCGTGTAGTGAAGGGACATCACCGAAATTCAACCTTAATTATTATATTTTTGCTCATATCTTCGGTTCTACTAAACCGATTATAATGAAACAAACGTTAGATTTTAAGTCTGACTAAGACCTTTTAAACAAATAAAACCGCATCGAAATTCGTACAGCAGTTTTTACGTCCATCGCAGTCAAATGTTTGTGGAGCCAAAAATCCGCCATTTTGATTTTCCAAAAATTTTAGTATACCTTGTGTCACACACACAATCATGACGAATCAAACAACACCTTGTTTGTCAAAATCCGTCAAGTAGTTCAGGCTGTAGAGCGTGCAAGACAAATTTTCAAGATTTTCATTTTGCCGCCATAAATCCGCCATTTTGATTTTCTAGAAATTTTAATATACCCAGTGTCACTCACACAATCATGACGAATAAAATGATACCTCGCATGTTAAAATCCGTCAAGCCGTTTAAGCTGTAGGCCGTGCCAAAGAAATGGACATACATACATACATACATACATACATACATACATACATACATAGTCTCGAAAAACATTACCCTCCTTTCTTCGGCAGTCGGGTAAAAAATATCGCAATGCTCGTGCAGTCGTGACTAGAAAAATCACCGGTTTTTAGAGGGTTAGCACTTTTTAATAAAATATAATCTGACTGCTGCTGATAAATGTCGTCAATTATATTTAACGACAATATTAAGCTTAAGTTAAATTATAGGTACACAAGGCAATAAAGTACCTACACGTTACTATTTTTATAATTTTTGTGAATAATTCATGTAGCAGAACTGACTGTTGATCTGTTAATAATTATGTCGAGGTTAGCGGCAAAAACTTTGAACAGATTTCAACAACATTTTACTTATCACGTAGTTGGTTTCATCACAGGTTTATACGCGTACAAAGTCTCAAGTAACACCTAATTAGTTATTTATAAACGCAATTGTAACTACTATACCTTTTTATGATATGGCCCTACCAAGGTATTTGGGCTCAACTCAACCTTATCTGCAAGTCGATATATCAACTGATTTACAGTCGAGGCTCTAGCACACAGTCTCTTTCCTTTCGGGGTGGAGGAATCAGACGGTAGTCACATCCGGATAAAGGTAAACTGGTAAAGGTAGATGAAGAAGAATGTACTCCGGGCTCTAAACCAAACTGCAAACTTTGGATAGATACAATAGGGATCGGCACTCCATCTCATACCTACTATTAATAATTATAATCTGTAAACGGTTGCTTAACAAAAAGATATGAAAAAGCTAGGCGAGTGGAAGTAACATAAGCTCGTGAAGTGTGTGAGGACATAAGCCGATGGCGGGCTGCTGTCTCTGCCTACCCCGGAGAGAAAAACGCGTGAGTATGTGTATGTTTTAAGCTTAAAACTAGTAAAAATGAATTAGTTCGAAGTATTCACGTAAACTTTCGACATTTATTTTATGCACTATTCTTAAATGTTAACTCAATGACCCTAAATTGAATACCGGGTTTTACTATCAAAATAAAGTCAAAGGTATTATTCCAAACCAGTACAATTCAAAACATGGTTAACATTCAGTACTAAGTCCCAGCCTCTTCGCATTCCAATTTACTAGGGAAAGTCGACTCGTATAGGTACGAACATAGATTATTTGATAGCTTTAATTTGGTACAGGTATTTAGTAGGTACCTATATGGGTGATAATTTTAGTTAGAGAGTATTATAAAAGTTATGTAGGTATGTTTTAACAGAAAGTAGGCATACTTCAAAACTCTATCAATAAAAAGAGCAATATTTATCGTTTACAGCTTAGTTGGAAAATAACATGAAAAACATATTAACTAACATTTTTACTACATTTTTTCTGCACTATCATCAATCATACACCCATGACATGGTAAAAATATTGCCTACGTCATCGTAGCCATATAAAATGTATCCTAGTAAACTAATGAATATAAAAAAGATACATCATAATAAGTGATAGTATGAATATTATAAATATACGCATAAATGAAACAGATAAGTACCTACTTATATTAAAACCAAAACAATTTTTTACTGCGGAAGGAAGACTAATTACCTAACTGCACCAATGGCTGGTGTAAGCACGTATCGAACTCATTAATCGGACTTATTGGTACAACTAAAATCTAAAGCCTTTCAATATTCAACACGGCGCGAAAGTTTCCCACGATCGGGCGTGCAAATATTCATTTATCTAACAACATTATCTTAACTGACTACACTATGTCAATTAAGCATAACAATATAACATAATTAGTCAGATAACAAAGAAAACGTGTTTTAAAACAAAAGAAAATTGAAAATAAAACGAGATATTCCCACATTTCTCTAATCGTATAGGAAGGCAAGTTCTACACTAGCCGATCAGGTTAGGAGCGTTGCCCTGATTATCTCGCAACGAAAGCCGTAATAACTTCCAAGGCCTCGGTCTCGCATACCATCCAGTGTGAACGCTCACTATAATGGCACATTTCGGCCTCGAATACCTGACGCTGCCTTAATGGTTGCATAGACATTTACGTTCCACGATCAAAGCGAATACCGAGACTGAAATTATCCTGAGTGTATCGAATCGCGCGATTTTCGCTCGATTCCCGTAGCAGCTACAGCAGGCTATGCTATACTTAGACGAGCAATAGTGTTATCATTGTAAGGTATTTTCTCCAAGATTCAAGGTATATTGTCATATTATATCAAGAACAGTCTTATTTTTGAAGTAATTTTTGTAAATGTGAGTAGTAATAGCCAAGAGGTCTATCACTGTCATCAAATGACAGCGGTTTCAATTTCTAGGTCGTACCAACACAACATTCATGTGCGTATTACAGATTTAAAAGAAGACGCACAACACACATACAAATGGGTAGTGGGGCCACGAGTCCGAAGGAAACATATCGGACAGCTAGCATTGAGAAAAAACAAAAGTTTGTGAATATGAAATAGAAATATAAAATGATCGATTCCTGACACGGTCGATATTGTTGGGAAAGTTATGAGAACTTTGTGAAAACGAGACGCGTAAGGTACGAGTTGAGATTTTGCATACAAAATTATGTAACATTAAATTCTATTATACTATAAATTAGAGATTGTAATCATTTTAACGCGTTCTAGCTCATTGCTGGTACTAACCGTAATGCATAACATTATAATCAAGTTTAGTGTTGCTGGGGTTAACTGCTTAGACTTAGATTTACAAGATAATTCTTAATGAAAATTCACAACTAAAGTAGTGTACCTAGTATCATTTACATAACCAATCGAATTTCTAGAGCCAAGTGTTATATGCTCAAGTAACTAGATTATAAATAAAATACAGGTTTTGCGAATATAACTTATGCTACATTAACTGCAAGTGTGTGTAGTTTTTATTATCAGAATATCATAATATACCCACAACTTACCTAAGATCTTCATCCTTTATATTGAGTTATAAAGTGCAACTCATCATCCTCCAAGCAGTCCAAGCCCTTTTCTAACTCAGCTGTGATTTTTCAGTCTAAATAGGTAGGTACAAAGCGACCGAACTTCGATATCGACGCGGTAATTTGACCTACACAAACCATGGTAATATCGAAGCACTGTGATGTCTGTGATTAAACAAGTTATCGAACTTTTAGGACGGCCATAGATGTTCGTATGGTAACTGGTACGTCAAGTATACTAAGGGCAACAATGTACAGCATTTGAGACGCAAAGTTACTGTATTATTTACAACTTACTAGATTACCCTGAACTCAGAACAATGTCGAGGGCTAGCACAAACGGTGGTACAATTTATGACACAATAAACATTATAGTGGCGCTGCGCTGAGCAATCATGTGCGTAGGTACTAAACAGTATTGAATAATTTTATCGAGATCATTTCAGAAATATTGACGTTCTACTGCCATTACATAGTTTTGAATGTTAAACCTTAACTATTACCTACTTACGTTTTTGCGTGTTTTTGCGAGTAGGTAACCAACATCCACCACAACCTTTTACACTTATAATATTAGTGGGTAGAATAAGAAATCGTCATAAAGTTGAAGAATAATTTAAAAATAACCATCTATTGTTTTAAAATTCATACAAGTACCTACCTACTATCTGCAAAACAACCTTTTGATTACGTGTACCATCGATATAAATCCCTTCGAGGTAATGACATATCGAAGTTATGTTCGAAGCACTGACAATCGATAAACAATCGATCAATGAAATATTCAATGAATCGGACTTCGATGAAGTTTAATTCGATTACATCATACGAAAACAGTAAACCTGTGGTTACACTGTAACTTGTAGCATAGAGATAAGAACAAAGTCTTATTTATTTTATTTTAGATTAGGTAAGTTAATCTGATACAATCATCTATCTGGAGATAGCAATACGTTATTTTTAATTGACGTAATTATGCAACATCTAAGTAGTCTATTGTTTTACTATAAATAAACAGGTACAAACAATAGAGCCACTTCCTCACGATCGATACATTTTTAGTATACTAGCTGTGCCCCCGAATTCGTCCGCGTGGTTTTAGATTTTTAAGGTTTTAATTTTTTTACGCGGACCCTAATTCTTTTTCCAAAATTAAAGTAGCCTAATGCTCCGGTTGGCTGCAGATAGGGAGCAATACAGGCAGTTAGCGGCTAACCTTCAGTAATGAAGAGGCACGAAGAAGAAGAAGAAATTAGCCTTGTCATATCGGCTATATGCCAGTCAGAGGCCCGTCAAATTTGGTTCCGGCTAATCTCTGAAACGACTAGTTTCAGAGATTAGCCGGAACAAACAGACAGACAGACAAGAATTGCACAAAATGAGGGTTTGCTATATGTACCGTGTATACATGCAAATGCACTTATAAAAAGCGGTTCTTCTAATATTACAAACAGACACTAATTTTATTTATTTATAGGTACCTATAGATAATCGATCCGTTTAGTTCCGTCTCCCACGCACACAAGTTCAGATTATAAAAGACATTTACTTCATTTCTAAACGTCCTACCCACATTATACACGATCGTTCAACAAATGATTTCGCTTTCACGCAAACTAGAGACAAGTAACTATACAAATTGCTTACCTTTCAAAATGTAAGTTCTGTTAAGCTTGTTAAACCTAGGAATACAGATATTCGAAGAACAAGTCTTGGAAAGTTGTCCATGTATATTGAGCCCTTCATTGCAGTTACTTTTGAATACATTGAAACGTTAGAATGGCAAATGGGGAGAGCTTTCTATTCATATGCAATTAACAAGTGCACTAGTAGTTCACAGAACCACATATCACTTGTCAATACTGACATGTGGTTTTAAAACGTATTACAGAATAAGGATTACGTTTTGAAAGTACCTATGTATAAAATTAACGAAGGTTAAATTGCTTATACGAATATAATTATTATTTTATCTGAGGTAAGGTAATGTAGGTAGGTTGAAAGTTTTATTTACTTACTAAGAATATTTTTCAGAAATTGTATCAAAGAAAACGTCAACAAAATCACAGAATATCCTAAAGAGTGAAGAACAACTTTTTATGTGGATTACGCAATGCTAAAAATAATAAGGAACTCATCTGACAATAAAAAGGAATAAAATTGTCGGAAATATCAACCAAGAAATAAAAAGAACTAGAGCCTAGAGCTTTTCACGAGCTTTAGGATTTGTAGAGACAGCAATAAAATTGATGGTTGGATACTATGATATAATACTAACACTAGCTGTTGCCTGCGGCTACACCCGCATGCCGCTTTTGCTCCCGATACCCATAGGAACCTATTATCGGGATATAAAGTAGCCTATTTATTATTCCAGGCTATAATCTATATGATTAAGTAACAAGCATCCAAACATCTTCACAATCTTTCACATTTTATAATATTAGCACGTTTCTTATGTTTTGTTTCAGTTTTCGGAGAGATTACGATAATATAACTATTTAGAAGTAACTTTATTTTTGTCGTGAAGAAATCCCACCGATGCCTCATAACATACGGCTAGTGGATGCGGTTATAGTGACCCAAAAGGCATTGTCTCGCACCCTTATGGTATTTAAGGGTATCTACAGACTAGTCCTTTAACCAATACCCATACATTAAACCAAGCCAACTATCACTATCATTTAAAGAAAGGCGAAAGGGTCGAGTGAGAGTTTTTGATGTCTGTCACTAGTTTCACGAACAAAGGATCAATGTTTTTACTATTTCTTATTTCCAATTCAACGTCTAGTTATGAAATTTCAAAGAAATGTAGAAAAAGACGAAAATATTATAAAGACCGTGGGACACCCGGCGTTCTCCACTGTGCATTAAGGTGCCTTATCAAAAGGTAATTCATAAGCCCAGCGATAAAGCGATTCGGTTTGTGATTGTTACTCAGGCGATCAAAGAAATGCTGCTGTATCTATCCAGCATTTTATGTTACGTAATTTTATTGAAATCTACAGTCATAATGTAAAATGTAAGTATTTATAAGCGCACGAAGCGAATGGGATCGATTCGAATTTTATTATAAGTACTTACTGGTAATAATCGTAATCAAATAGATTTTAAACATCTATAAGTAGTTTATAATTGAAAATTAGATGTGTTTACACATTGGAGATAATAAAAAAATACTTGGGTTATAATGAATGAAATTCCAAAAAATCAAAAAAAAATGCTTTTTTATGGAATTCTGGTCTGTTTGTTCGCGATGGATGCAAAAACTACTGAACGGATTTTGATGCAATTTTATTTATTATCGGTCTTGGTCAGATTTAAAATCTGCCGTAAATAATATTTAAGTGCAATTGGTTGAACACAACGGGAGATATGACCAAAAGTAACGATAGCCGGCATACACACTAGCGGAACCGTGTTCATCAGCTAGTAATACATACCTATACCTATTTTTCTATCTATTAAAACAATTTTTAATTACGCTTAGCCTTGAAATAACAACAACTCCCGCTCCATGTAATTATTATACAGATATAAACGGCATGATACCATAACGATGAGTATTGAAAATTAATTGAACGAAGAACGTAACAGTTCTCTGAACTATTAATCGATAAATCGAAGCGCCTGGAGTCAACACTTCGTAAATTTATAGGTATGCTATTATTAGATACTGGTTTACCTGAGCTCTAGGTGATCACGTATTCGGCCTTATTTATGAGTTCCGACTTTGCCACTTAACCACTCTTCCGTCTTGTTTATTACTACGAAAGTGAAATACCTAAGTCAACGATATCACTAATCTTAAAGCAATTTTTTTAGTCGATAGGCCTGCGTTTTACCATTATCTCACCTGATGTTAAGTGATGATGTGGTCCACGATGGAGCACGCTTGCCTAGAAGCAACCTAGTCACTCTTGACTTGAAGACTCCCAGGTCGTTACTTTCTAGAAACACAGACTCTGACAGGGCATTCCAACTACCGTGCCGTAGGATACAATGAACAGACACAGCAAATTTACAATTTTATAATAGGTACTACCTATAGATTTATTTATCTGTGAATTTATATTCGTAAGATGTAGATACCTACCCATGGTCCCATATAGCTACAGCTGTACCTACTAGCTACTTGTTTTATCTCTTTCTATAAACCGCATCGTGTTCTCGTAAGGTGAACATTCCTGGAGTCCAAGGTTTACGTTTAATCTGATAGGATTGTGATTACTTTCATTAATGAAATCCAGTGAAATCTATCCTAATCTTTTATTTTCAAATCGTAAATCGACCGGCTACTCATTTAACGAGTGTAATGAAGACAAGTTTTCAACGAGAATAATTCAAATTTAAGTCGCTACTTAACCGTGTAGCTACATACTTATATAAGTTTATAGGTATAAAGAGTGTGCATTTTTGCCATGCGTGTCCAATTATCAAGTCACGGCTTATGATTTCTTATGACTTCAAAATCTTATCAGTTCAAAATTATCTATAGGATGCCACGGAACCGCAACGTAAAGAATTAGCACATTTAGTTATCCCGCATGCCTGATGTTGAAGCTAGCGGCCAGGGTCTCAGCTACGCCCGGGCAAACTTTTGAAAAAAAACCTATAACCCGATTGCAATACTTTCTGAAAAAGAAGTAAAAATAGACAAAAAACAATATTTAAAGCGTATTACTAGTGAGTAGGTAAGCCCTTTTACAGAAGGTGTTCTTAAAAGAATCACAAAAGCATCCCAGTCCCAGCAGGATATATAGATAAAATATTGACAATATTTTACTTATTAATAATAATCTAATAATATACTATTGGCATAAATTATGCGGCACTGCTTATTGGCAACACTATGAGACATTACGAAGGCCGATGTAATGTAAGGCCGGCAACAGACTAGCGTTAGTCGCGTGCCTTTTAAAAACACTGCGCTTGTACACCTGCTTATTGGAAAGGGAGCCCGAGTCGTCCGCCTGAAAAAACAGCTTGCTTTTTCGTTCACAAAGCATTTCCTTTTCAGTAGTCAGCACCACTTCTTCAACATACACGACAGCATCTTCGCAATGCAAGCGTTATATTCCGCAGACATACGACTGAAGCACCGTGCATGTATGCATTTTCTACGCGGGTCATATATATGTTACAATAGTGAAACTAGGCATGTGCACATCTAACAGACGCTAGTATGGTCCTTACCTAAATTTAATGACTTTGAATGCAGATTTTGCTATCGAAACCGGTAAGTAAGTAGTGTAGTAAGCCTGGCCCGTGTCAATAATATTGCGAGAATTTTATTTGAATAATAGATAAGTGGGTCGGTTTCTCAAGGGCCTGATGTTTTGTGTAATACATTTGCCAAAACTATTAAACGTAGAAACCGATGGGGTAGCTTGACAGGCTTAACAGAGGACAGAAGCACCACCACGGATACCACTCCCCTTGCCAGCTGGGGCGGTTATGTCGGAAGCGAACTGATCAAAACAACATGACGTCTCGGGTCTTCTAGCACTGGGGTGCCATTCATTCCTTGAACCTTGGATACTAACGACAAGGCTAAATAAAATATTTCCAGGAATCAGTAAAAACGCGGTTTCCGAGACTAACAGTAGGTACATTCACCAATGATAAGAATACGAAATCAATTCAAATTAAAAGGTGTTGTGTGTTAGGTTTTAGTACTCAATGCACCTATTTCATTGAATGAAATTTGACAATAATTCAATTTAAGTGTAATCCAGCCTTATGTTGTAGATCCCACTCATTTATCGACTAAACCTAAAGTTACATCCATAGTATTGCGTTTTTTTCATGAAGTTGAGTTTAAATCTCCATAAACCTATTAAAGTGGAGAGAACGCTTGTCACTGTGCAGAGCATGCAGGCGGCCGAGGTATCTATTACATCCAGCGATTTTAGTAACATAGTCGGTCGATTGAGTATAAGTAAAATTACTGTTTCAAAAAAACACTTGTCCGATGATGCTGGCATAGCCGTGGGCTAAAATATCAAGATGAGACAAATATTAGCTAACGTAGGTACACAGTCACGATCGTGTGCTAATCTGCATAATAAATTACGCTACGCTTGCCTATCCTTCACATCAGACTTTCAGTTTAAATTTCTAGAACTTGTTTTACTGTAGATACATAATTTAATTTACTTTCAGTTTCTGTATATAAAAAGTAAAATAAAATTTTAATGGGTTCAAGTTCTTTATGCTAATGCAGAGCAAACAGTATGTTACTCGTGAAAGTAACACGTACAATTTGAAGAGATGTTTATAGTCTCTTCAGTGGAAGAGCTAAATAAACCTACATTAAATTAAAGTCACTTTTATGAGTTCACTGCTCCACAGCCTCGGGCCTAATACAGTAAAATTACGTTTTTAATATGTAAGATTTCAAAACTACCCCTATTTCTTGAAATAAATAATTATGCTTGTCCTTTGCCCCTACTTAGATGCGTGGGAAATGCACAAGCAAGATGCTAGACATTCTGACCTAGCAGCCTAGCAGTACTTAATAAAAAGTGAGATTCTTAGGTATAATTTGACATGACTTTTATTGTACAAAATGTAAAAACGTAAAAAAAATGTAAAAAACTATATTATAATAAGTTAAGATGAATTTTAATACGTAGCTACCTACGCATATTTTAGTGTTCAATTTATAAACACTAAAACATTACGTACTATTTACAATAAAAATAACAAGACATAAATTTTAATAATCAAAAGTTTATTTTAATTGTTGAAATGTTAATTTAATGTACCTAATGTATAATTAATGATAGTTCAGCCTTTCATGTTCTTAATTAAAACATGAATTACACTAACTTAAAATAAGAAGAATAAAATGTTACATTTTACAGACATGAACAAAATATACAATTAATTGTTTAAAAAAAGTATAGAATTAGGTTACAAAAGAAACTAAGGTGCTTAATTGTTTAGGCTGGCACTACTGACATCATTGTAGAATACTTTTAATTAATGTTATATTTATCTTTGTATTTTTTGCGCGAAACTAGAAAGTTTCGCGCTCTGTTACCGGGGAGAAAAATCTGAAATAATGCCCCCGTTAACACTTCTCTTCTATCTGTCAATATAGGTATCTTCCACACAGCAATGATGTCCAAATCAGGAATAGAATACGGCATTTTATTTCATCAGGTCAGACATGATTAATTTAATCTTTATACTTACGAATATGCATAGCAAGCTTACGTAAAACTAGTATGTATTGTAGTGTCACTTCCATCACCAAACGACCAGACGTAAGGCGATGCGCCATCGTTACATGGTGGACATTCCGCTCATACGCACGAATCGCTTCAGTAAGTTTATTTTGCGTACCAGCTAAGTAGTGAAATACCCTGCCTGAGTATGTGCTTCTGGAAATCTATAACCTGGGAGTCTAGAGTGAACAGGTTGTTTCTAGGCAAGCGTGCTCCATCGTCGACCACATTGACACTTACTATCAGGTGGGATAGTGGTCAAACGCGTGCCTATCGACTATAAAAAAAACCGTCAAAACGGAAATGATTATGATTAAAAACTACATTTTTCATAAATACTTGTTGAACATACTACCTACTGCCTAGTCCCTACCTTTGCGACTGGTTGTTACATACAGAACGGCCATACAAGGAACGGACAGGCTGTTATGAGATAGGTAGGTACCTATCATATTTTTTACTTGACATATAGTTTCTGGTGCATAAACCCCTCCATTGAGTCTGTAAAAAGTAATATTATGAAACAATATTTAGCTGATTAATTTCAGATAGCTGCTTATATAACGGATTGTACCTTCACTAAAGCTGCACCTAGTTGGGAAAGCATTTCTAAGAAGCAAAGTGGTAAGGTAAAATTTATATTTATTGTTAGTCTTTGTAGGTATTTCCTTGTTTTGTTCTTGTATTTCACTGTCCATATAAGCACATGAAATTACAGTACTACCAAATACTACTACCAAAGCAAGTCTATCTTAGCAGGACTCTCGCACTTCTCGGCGTGCTAAAACAAATACCGATATTGTAGGTTGTAGGTACTGTATTTATTCCCTGGTTTTTGAACAACATGGTCGTAAGCTAACAGTGTTGCTCTCCTTCAGTCCATTGAAGCTTTTGGCTCGACACCGATTACTACATGATTGTGTGGTTACGTGATTACATGGGCGTAGGTAGGTGTACCATCGTATCACTGAGTTGATTTAAAAGTGCACTTAGGATACAGAATAAATAGCACTACAGTTATAATTATAAGATCTTATGGCGTAGGTATGTTTATTAAATGTAAGAAAGTTAATAATGTCAGGAATATTATACTTGTATGTACCTACCTATCGTCACTGTGGTATTTTATTAGATAATTCATCTCAAATTGTAATTATAATAATTATAAGTAGGTAGGTATCTAAGTAGATAATAATAATGGACCCAGGTGAAGGTTTCGTAGGTATGCTACCGCTGAGATGACAATAGTATTAAAGTAGAGTAGGTATGTATGAAAACATTATAGGATTCAAAGTTGATTTCTTTCAAAAATTTACACTTTTTTTTATTGCTAACGATTATATTTTTATAAACAGATTCTATTTTCTGTAGTCATAGAATATAAAATAACATACAAAAAACTGTAATCTGCGATTCCAAACGATCGCGTGCCACTTCCGCAATACTATAATAATTGAAATTTAATATGGCAAATGAAACCGGGTTAATTACATAACTGAAATGTGTGGTTGTAAAAAGTCCTGCTCGCTCCATCGGCCCGGGCAGTATCAGTTTTGACGGCCCTCGACAATCATTTCAATCTAACCATTTAGTCTAAAGAAAGCGTGTGCGTGAAACAATCTCAGCATAATTCTTTCGTTCCACAATTTACTTTAAATGTACAACTTGACCCTAATTACAAATTATCCAGAATTTAATATCTGTTAAGTGGGATTCTGGGTGTGTAGTCAAACTGGTATAATGATGAAGTAAGCTAAGTGGTTGAATTTAATACAAAATTGCCCCGTAGCTCACTAAACTATTTATTCATTTTACTAAAATTTACCCCGTGAACTATCATTAATCATCCAACGTCGATTTCTTCCTAAATCGAGAATAATCGTTATCGAACTGACTTTACGAGTACGATCATCAGTCTTGTCTACTAATATAGATATAGACTAAAAACCAACATAACAATGACACAATCTTTAAATTTAATCTTTTTTGTGTGTGTTAGCCATCGTGCAAATCCTTAACCACTTGACGGAGTTCACGTACAAACAATATAATAAGTACGTTTTGATCAGACAATGGTTTACAGCTATGTAACTGGTCTTTGGTGACCTAAACGTAGAACATTATAGGAGCCTTTATAGAATGTTCAATTTTCAGAACCTTCATAATAAAAGCGATCAGTGCTTTATGTATCGATTAGTGTTATTTATTTAAAGCAACCCATTCAGAATCATTAACTATCTAAAGCTTACCTGCTTTGACGTTTATTCCAATTGATTTAATCTAAGTTTATTTAAGTTGTCTCAATAAAAATCAATAAAAGTTAATAGGTACAATAATTAAAATTGTTTCGCGGAGATCCTCTTAAATTTTATTGCGAAAATATACCTAAATCGTAACTTTTCTAATATTAGTTTTAATAATGAGTTTACAACCGCTATCAACATTCAAAAACAATTATTAAAATTTGTTCAGCTGTCGAGGATGACCTGAAACCAACATAAAAGAGAGAGTCTTTTATATATGTTGATATAGATATTCTTTGATTATATCCAATTCAGATTCAGACCAATTGGCAATCAAACATGGTTCGATTACCCACATTTTTATGTTTATTGCATTGGGGTCAGCCAGGAATTCACTCTTCCACTTTTACTATCAAATATAACAGCCAAAAAAAAGATTTTAAATTGCCGATTTAGATTTTACACTTGTTATATATTTATTGCACCGTGATATTTAAAGATGTATGCATGATGTATGTATGTAAAATTTTATAGTCGAGTCGTGTTTTTATTTGTCACACTAATAACACAAATGCGACGTGCTTTTTCTGTGACAAATGTGCACCTACACCACATTACAGATTCTGACTACACACGTAACTACGCATTTTCTACTTCTTCAACTATTAATTTCATTATCGCGTTACGGATGACAGAAGCATATTAAGCCAAGATATTTAATTTTCAGTTGCTTAGTGAACAATAAAAAAATCACAGACTAGTTTACCAGAGGTGACCAGCTGAGGTTAACCTGGATTTTTTAACTTTGGGTAAACGATGTGCTTGTACTGATTCAGAAACCACCCAACACCAATTCAGCATTTCTGAATTCCACTACCCAGAAAATCAACTCAGGGTAGTGGATAATTAGCACTTTCAAGTGACATACACACTTCCATATACGTTACGCAGTAGGGCAGATGTATTTTAAGTGCAGCATTTATTCCGCATGTCTCGGATCCAATTACGTTTCCTGTTAAATTAACTGCCTGTTACTTTTCATGGGTTGCGTCCGTTATATCATAATAGTGAGGTCGCACTCCGCAAAGCGACAGGTGACATACTTTACGTAATATATTATTTATTGCACACGAGTCTGATCGATATTCTTATTTATCGAGCTCGCCATAATTGATGCAATCTGATTAATCGATTCTTTTCCAATTATTCATTTAGCTCGTGCGGTGTTATTGTGTGTTAAATGTATTATTATGTATTGAAGATGTCAAAATTGTTTCATAATTGTATTCGAAAAGAAAGACGAAATAAAAGAAAAGTGTGGCAAACACATCATCAATTTTATGTTTATTTATTAAACTGCCTAATATTTATATTTTGAACACTGACCTATCGTTTTTATACATCAATCAAAGGTGATCAAAGGTTAATTTATGGCTATGTACGGCTGTCAATGTCATTAATCTTTGCCCATCTTATTACGCAAAAACATTTATAATGAATAAATACAACATGAAGCAAAATCCTTAATTGTAATAGTAATGAAATCTCTATTTGATTAATCTTTTTTGTGTTTTATGGACTGCGGTCCCTAGTGTAGTAAATAACCGCGGTAGCCTAGTGGTCTGGGTAATGGACTGCTGAGCCGAGGTCTCGGGTTCGATCCCAGGTTCACCATAGCACACACCAATGACTTTTCGATGCTTTTCGAAGTTATGTGTGTATTTATCGCAGGTTTATTTAGTGCCCGGTTAATGGCAATAGGCTCGCCACCTATTTTATACGTTACCATTGGGATCTAAACATAAACTGGCGAAATGTGGGTGCTAGCACCTCTGCCTACCCCTTCGGGGATATAGGCGTGAGTTTATGTTATGTATGTTACGTATCTGTGCAAATCTGTTATTAATATAGCTAGTAGTGATTTTTTTATATACCACTGAGGTGGCAGACAAGCAAACAGCTCAAATGATGGGAAGCGGTTACCGTGGCCCGTATAGAAATTGCAATCAAGGCTAACTAAACTGCATTGCTACGTATTAATTAATGAATTTCATTGAGATAGTTGAACAAATTTTCAATGGTGAAATTCATTATAAGTGAACCTTCACACCATATCTTAAAAACGGCAAGACCAAGAAAAGAATTAAGGAAATGCACTAATATGAAGTAGGTATCAGTTAGTTTATTGAGACAATAGCTATATAAGCTAATTTAACTAGTGCTTCTAATATGGATTCTAAAATTCAAAACATACTTAGATACATAAAGATCTTCTGTAAATACATAGATACATAATTATAAGATCTTCACCAGGCTAGGGTACCTAGTGAAATCTACCACCCGCGCAGTTCTTACATAAGCTAGGAATTCACTTTGCTCAACTAGTTTTAAAAAAGGAAAGATAAAAATCAGGTTGGTAGTTATTTTTTTCCTGCTACCAATCCTACTGATAAATTTTGAACAAAAAACGATCTATTGTATTATTATAATAGTAATACATTCAATAGGTTTATTACATAAAACCTGAACAAAAGTCCGTTGATTAAATACAAGTACCATCTAAGACAAATAAGTGGTATCCAGTCACGAAAAATCGATTTAGTTACGTATAGCCTGCATAATCTATAAAGGATTGGCGACTCACTATCGCTCTAATTGCCATGACTTATAATGATACCTACTAAAATCCCATACTCAGATGTAGACAGTGATAATGACTAATGTCCCCAGTTCAAACACTGTTATGTAGCCTTTAGCTATATACAGCTATTATATTCGTTTTTTATCAATCTTAATCATTGTAACACCTACGTTTATGTTTGTTCATGTAATCGTGATTTAGAAATGCTTTCGGCAGTGGGATACATCCGTCTCTTTTGGTCTTCGTAGGTAAATTATTTTTTTCAAATAAAATTCACGGTAATTATAAAAGAACCCTTGTCAGCTGACTAAGCCAAAGGTGATGCTACCTACACTTTTTATAAATTGTCGTTCAAATTCATCAGGTGTCTGGAATGCGTCCCAAATATCCAGTTCTTTTATATTGAGACACGTTACTCAACTTCCAATATTTTAAACATTAAGTACAAAGTTTAACCGCAGTTGCTTGCATGAATGGTTTATTTATTTAAATTTTAGAAATGAAATTGATTCACACACCTTACCACACTCTATTATCTATATTCGACTCATGCAGCCACAGAGTAGATAATTAATATACCTACTTATGAGTATCACCTCTATGCATACAGCATTTAAAAAAAAGATATGTTCTAATTTCAAATCTAATGCATTGTGATCAATAACAGGAAAAAAATTATAGTATAAAAACCAAATTGGCGCCAATAATATGATTAAATGCTTGAATTTTTTTTGAAAACCCAATGTTTGAAGATGAATTTAACAAACCGATATTTGTATTGGGTAATGGAGACATGGACATACTTTGCTAATTCAATAATTGGCCAACTTAAGTACTGGAAGTTTGATTTAGGTAAGTAAGTACCTAATAAGCTGATAATTTTGATCGCTGTAAACCAGCCCAGTTGAAAAATTCACCATTGAAAACTTATCTAAATATTCTTTATCCTATTTTATCAGCTCGAAGTTAGAACGCTTAAAAACTTCCAATTTTTATTTTAACCTGCTTTGACAGTAAAATCAAAACTAAAACTATCAGCAAAACACTTAATAAATTACTCTGGACCGAACCGTTCATAATTAACAAAACACCTGCTATGCGTCTGCGAAATGGCGAAAGCCACATCAATACGGACGAAGTCGCAAGTAAAAGTTAGATAACCATTAGTGCGGGTGCGATTTTGATGTGTTTTCGTAAATACTCTTATTTAATTATACTGCTAGGTTCACCATTACCGTCTTAATATACCATCAACCGCATCAGAAATTAGGTTACATACAAAATTTAATGAATACCTTTTGTTATTAAATTAAGGTATTTCCAACTACTTCTTTATGTGGAACGAATGAGATACTTATACGTAATTGATTGCGCGATTCCTTCCTATTCGTGGCTATAGAAATTAAAAATTTAATGCCGATATACATCATGAAATCGATTAAACCGATTGATTTTTTATGAAAGTAAATATGTTCGTACTTCGTAAAATGTAGAGATAACACATTTCACTTAACTATACGGTAGGTATTTATATTCATCATCGAGCATCGAGTTAGGTAGGTAAGCATTTCTGTAATAGATATATACTTAGGTAGGCAGGTATCTAATTAATCAATGCGTTAAGTGGAAACTTCAGAACCTATTTTTAAGAAGAGTGTTATAGGTAGGGACAGAAACCTTGAAATAATAAGACTTTTTTTAATGTCAGCATAGGTTACCATCAGGCGAGGTTAAGTCATGTTGACGTGTCCGACATAAAAAAAGACTTAATATTTTTGATTAGTTTTATATTATACTAATTGTCCCGGGGCATCCATTTATACCTCACGACACGGCCTAGATTTCGAATATCTGGGATGTGTCTAGGTAACTCAGTTGGTTAGAGTATTCCCCCTGTGAGGGACTGGTCGCGGGTTCTATTCCCGTCCTGGATGTTCACTTTTGCGGATCTAAATCATTAAGAATGCTTAGCATACTAATTGCTCCAAAAAGAATCATAGAATGAACTACCTATAATCCATGAAATTAAATAATAATTAGATAGGTTCAACCACTTTAATGACGTATTTGTGCAAGCTCGCAGCTGACATGATTGAATAAAATTTAAATAAATTATATGCAACGATTATAATAATTTATCAACGCACCTCAATGTCATAACTAAATGCGATTGAATTTCGACAGCCCATTAAACCACTTATGTAAATATATTATTATTAAAACTACATCAACTTATAATAAGGTCTCCTCCACATTAGCAGCCCATTACGTGACTTAAAGGAATTACAGGCATTCCAATTAACGGAGTTAGGAACAGCAAGTTTCTTAGTATAACTCGTGCGTATAGCCACCTTAGTATGTTAACAAGTTATTTCCAACGAATAACACAGCTTAAAACGAGTTGCTCTAAATACCAGCTCCATAGTGAAATATAATATTGCAATATTTACAATCGAGAAGCTACGATTTCTGGAGGGATTCTTATGATATACTTTACTTTTTCAACATTTTCGTAATTCAGCTGGTGAAAAGTTCTGGATCTAGGCATGTAATATGAGCTTGGTAACGTGACATGATATAGATAACATAAATAAAACTTGAGTAGACGCAACGATAGTACCTCATAACTAGACCGATTTATTATTTCTTGAGAAGAATAATGCCATAGTTCCTTCTCATGACAATCTCTGCTCTTCATCGTAGCAAAGATCACGGTTATATCCAAGGCTTTCGACTTGGAGTCCAGTGTCCTCTCCCTCATGCTTGGCTATTACGGGTGTGACTGTCATTTGACCTCCGAATCCCCAGAGAAAAGTTCCTTCTCAGGGCAATAGGTTTAAAATTATACATACATACATACATACATACATACATACATACAAATCACACCTTTTTCCCATTGGGGTAGGCAGAGACAACATCTTTCCACTTGCTATGATTTGGCATACTCCTTTCGCTTCTTCTACTTTCATAATTGTTTCCATACATGCACGCCGGTTCCGGGTAAAATTATACACATTATTATTATTGGACCCATGAAGCCTTCATCATTTGCAAATTTACTCTTACTGGAATAACATAGATATTCTCGAAATCACGAAGAAACACATCCATGATGAAACTGGAATTAACTGGAAGAAATAGAGTCCGTTGTTATAGGAAAAAAAGAAGTAAAATTGTGCCAGGTGCCAATTCGCGCGAATGAGCGAGTTCCACGCGAGTCCGTTGACAAAAATAAATCGTTTTTATCATAGTTTGTTTACATTCACGTTTCCGTAATACTTATAATGGGAAATATAAATATGTAAATGTCAAATTGTTAATGGTGAAAAGAAACAACCATGTTGTTATGTTTTAGCTAATAATTTCCTGTCATTGACAACATTATGAGTACGAACAAGATTATACAACTCTTAACAGATAGCGTCTGACCTTATTCACCAGTTATGAATGTTATGATTAATGAGCTTCTGTGTAAAAATGCTGTACATAGTTTATAGTTGTATTGTTCTATGATTTATATGAGTGTGTGTTAAATACTTGTTAGGTACATGCTGTAACAGCGGCACAGTACTCTTTACCTATATCATAAATGGGAAAAGATGAGTATATTTCATGTTAAAAAAATACTGGTTCATTAAAATTTAATTGTACTTACATTAATTCAAAGGGATAGCTTTTCACAACCTTTTTCCACTACAAGGTATTGAAGTCATCTTTTCAAATATTTCTAAGCGTAACTTTATTCAAGTACTTAAGTAATATATCAATAGGTACCAACTATTCGATTAATTAACAATAAAGCATGCTGAGCATTATCTAGCTAACTAATCTAAGGTCAATGTGGTAAAGACCGGCATACTTTTCTGACATTTTCCTTCCATTTAACATAGTTTCCACGATATGCATTTTAGAGAAAAAAAATTAATCGATACTTATTAAACACATATCCAGTGATGAACTAAACTTATAAATGTTGATATAAGTCCAGTAATCTTTGAGCTACAGACGTTTTTTTAAAACTCTGCGATTAGACGGTCTTTCCGCGCATTTAGGGCAAGACCGTCTAGTAGTAATAAAACCCATAACTTGTTCGACAATATACATCAATACGTTCAGAAAATGATACAAAAATGTCTTGAAAGTATTATAAACTTTAAGGTATCTGATTTAAGGTTCAAAATTCAGAGATAATACATTTTATTTCATTTTAGGGTAAGACCGGCATATTTTAACAGCCAGTAGTTGTCAACAATTTGCCAAAACAAAAACACAAGGAGTATAAAAATCTTATTCTTTATTAAATTAACATTTTTTTCATTATTATTGTACAATATGAAGACATTGGTAGCTTAAACTAAGTACTTAAAATTTAAGAAAGTGACTTTGACTTTGACTTTGACAAGGCCACTTTTGTTGGGTTAATTTTTCAAAAAAAAAACAGTCGATATCAAGAAAGTCAGGCATCCTGTGCGCCGCATTCCTGAAAAAAAAAAGTTTTAATCACTTTTGTGTGAAGAAAAGCAAAATAAACATTACATACTAGAGAAGTACTTACTTAATTTTAATACTTTACAATTACGATAAAGTATGCACAGATAAAAAGGTTGACAATTTCTGGAATTAAGGTAAGACCGGCATATGACGGACTTTCCGAAACATGCCAGACGGTCTTCCCAACTTTTATGCTTTTACGTTAGATTTTTTTCGGCGGTAATAACTATTAAATTTAAGCGTTTTAATCAAATTTAACACCAGAATTACGTTTATAGATCTTTAAAATACTTACGTTAATATAGTGGTGATCGTAATAACTCGGATTTCGCACTTTTTTATTATTTTTTTTCACACACGACGCACACTCAATCTAAGTTCAAAATGCAAAAAAGAATAGCAGACAAATATCTACAAAAATATACTTTGTAGCGCCATCTATGATAGTTAGCTCAAAATTACACTGTGACACTGTTTTACCCACCGAACCACAAGCTGTTACGTATTCAAATAAGCGAGATATTGCCGCTATACGGTCTTGCCCCATTGACGGTCTTCCCCACATTGACCTTATATAAAAAAAATGTATTGCAATTTTTTTTCGAAGCGAGATTCTTCAAAACTTCTTGACCGATTCGGATGCGATAATTAAAAAAAAACTTGGGAAACGTCCTGAGCGAAGCCCGGAAACGAACAGCTAGTTCAAAATAAAAAGCCTAGTAGTTGCAATTTTACCAACATAAATACAATTAAGAGAAAATCGATTCACAATACATTCTTGAATGGTATTACTTAAACAATTTCATTTAAGTCTGTGATCATTAAGTAAGTATGACAATAACAATTTGCCAGTCGCACGCGCAGCACGCGGCGAATTGAAAAAACTGAACTATCTCCAACCGCAGCCTCCGCATCTTATCTTAAATCTAATCAGATCGCTAGTGTTATGTAGCGTGAGCTGGGTTTCTATGTCACGACATTATGTGATTATTATATTATTATACTAGGTTTTGCTGATGATTGCACTCATTTTTTTATATTAAGTTGTATCGATTTCATGATAACAGTATTCCGTGTTCTCTACAAGATTTTCAGATTTTTAATAATTACAAAGGCAGCCAATAAATCAGATGATAAGCTGTTTTCGTTGCGTAAAGCATACAAACGTTAGGTAGCGATCCTTTCATGCAACCGCAGAACTCTAGCGACTTAACTTTTTAACAGTTTAAACAACACCCTGTGGTTGAGATGATGTTGATAGTTGACTGATGATTTGGAGGTGTCATTATATATGCCAGTAATAATAATATTACCTGGAACATCTGCAACACTTGTACGATTTGTGAGAGTCATCATCATGCTAACGTTTGTCTCGGTCGCATCCAAGGTTTTCACCTCGGAGTTCGGGGTCCGCTTTCCAACTTTTACTTAGCATGGTCTTAGATAACGATTTGTGAAGGTGATGAGGACAGGTGACTATGGAGGTGTAATATTTTTTGTGCTGTAATGCATAGATAACAGTTTGTTGATAGGCCGCATAGGTACGACTATCTGTTTCCTTAATTAAAAAAGAAATAGTTTTCTTAAATTGAATTTCTTTTTTGACTGTCATAAAAATACTAGAGTTAGCCAACTTCAATGGTAGTTTTAATAAGTACACCGGATGGCCGTTCTAGCGGTAACGATTACGTACAACTGATTAAATCATAGGTGTTAATTCCCAACAAGAATGAATGGAGGTGATACCAGCGGCCATGTTCACCGTGTATTGTTATTTAACAAACCGTGTATCTACTTATTATTCTGATTTACAGATAACAGTGTTACGGTACAGACACTTACAGAAGTGATTGATTGCTGAAAGATCATAATAACGGCAGCTTCGGTATAGCTTCGACCTTACTTCGGCAATTGTTCGTTATGCGTTAGTATTACAAACTGTATTAGCTAATGCAAAGTCAAACTTCGGTAGTTCCTTTAGTTACGGCAAAGAAAATAAAGTTTTGTCATCTATATATTTAACCTATCATAACTTTGGTACCTATAATAGGCCTATCACATTCGAGAAAATTTTAGAATTCTGTTATTTACAAGGTGGAAATGAAATGCTTGCTTGCAATAATTATGTGTACTTTATTCGTAAGATTTACAAGTGACAGGAAATGGCTAAGTAATACACAATCTCATATCATTTCCAGCACAATCTCATATCTTCTGTCTCGGAAACACATGAGTAATTCAGTTTCCCTGAATTATTATTTAACACTTTTGTCTCTGACTAGACTATACTATTTATACTGTATACTGCGAATATTAGCTCCTAACATATAGCACTACCAAGATATAGTACAGAAGTATCATCTTGGCGCAATAACGAGCTATGCAATATGCAAATACTGTACAGTGACTTGCGAATCGTTATTGAGTAACGATTCACAAGTACCTGTTCATTTAAGTAACGGTACCTACCCTGTATATATTAAACACAGCGACTAATTATATTAAGTCATATATTTTCCGTACACATGTCACTTAATTCGATTTTATCTGCGAAAAAAACTCATCTGCGGCAAATTAACTTACGTTAAGCACCACATTTTACTGAATGAATTTCATCATACAAAACTTAAGGAATCAGTTTAGTTAAAAGAAAAATATGACGTTAAGTAGATTTCCACAAAATAAAGCCGAATTTCGCAATTAGCAATATTATTCGAACATTTAAGACTGTTAATTTTTTTTGGATTTTCCTCTTATAGTTTTGTCATGAGTACCTATACCACAAGCTTTTGTACACAAAGTTATGGTTGATGCATGGAATCAATGAATTAAGTATGTTTTAACCATTTCATTCCACACTTTTAATCAGTTTTTTACTCCACATTCCAGATAGCTATCAGCCTTTAATTATCAATTTTATTAATGTAACTGCCTAAGCACGCTCTTGTTACCGCGGGCAATCAAAGGAGTCTTGTGATGTAAGTCATTAGGTTTAACCATTAATTATTTTAATCGTCGTTTACATGGTCTTGCGCAATGTGCTTTCGCTACTCTGCCGTAAAATAATGTAACTATTGTTGTATGTGAATGGACCTTTGTCGTGGGACGTTCAGAATGGTTCTGTACACTTTCGTGCTATTAATTTTATTGTCGTATACTATCAAATTGGTTACACAACTATTATCCGTCGTATTTTTATTTGGGTCTCTTATTTATGCTTTGTCACCGGAAATCGAATTAAATTGGTTTCTTCAAGTTTCCTTGGCTTGGCTACTGAATAGATAAATCGGATCCAATGTGGATTACGGTTTCGTTTAATTTTTTTATATTATTCTGCGGAGAATTTGGTAATAATTATGATCTCAATAACAAGTCGTGAATGATATTACGTAGAATCTCGTTACGTTATTTTGTCTGGACCAAAATAAAAATAAACAAAAAACTATTAGGAAAAATAGCCATCATATTCTTAAAAAAATGTCAAAATTTGAATTATTTTACAGTTAACCCTTTATGTTATACTTTAGTGCAAAGATGTTGCTTCTTTGCTTCTTACTATCTCCAACCATTAGCTGTAGGTATAAGTAAAAATTTTCGCCAAATTTCAAGGTTACCCATAAAATTATTTACGTGACTCTACCTAAAAATCATATTGGGTGCGTGCGTGCAAATTTGATGGGTAATATCAACCCTTATTGAATGTGACGTGTAATAATAAAAGGTGTAATGTCTCAACTTTCTAAATATATCAGAAGCAACGCCTCTCTTCCTAAGTGCCTGGTTAGGCGATGAGTCCTCTTATCATTTAAAAAAGCTGGAATGCCAATAGAGTCCTTAAAATGTACAAAGATGGCAGATACATTATTTTGTGAGAGGTACGTAATACTTGCAATATGAACCTAGATAAACAAAATAAGTAAGGAATTTGTCAATATGTGGCTTCCAGTTGCAATATTTGCGCAAGAATATAAGTAGTTAGGTAGGTAATATAAAAAGTTCGCAATAAAATAAAAAAGCGTACAGTATAAAAAGCAACAGTATAGAGTAACTTTTGCATAACAATATGATGTATTGAAATGTGATATCTATATTCACATATCCCATTTCAGTCAATTATCTAAATTACATGGCGCCAACCAGCGCTAACTGACTTGTTGACGACTCAGTTATTTCACATTTGTATTATTTGAATAGGTTATTATCTATTTGAAATAAAATAATGGTATAATAAATAGTTAAATATTAATAGAAAGGCAAACAAAGAAGTATAAAAGGCAAAATACATAACTAGATAAGATTTAATGCAACACTAAAGTATTTAGAATTCAATTGAGAACCCGGTCAAATTAGCAATAAATGGCTGTCTTTTTTCTCAATGTCGACCTGTTTGGTCGTAGTATCCGCGATACTCATACAAAGTTCTATCATTTGCACAGTAATCTTGCCTTTTTGGCAGTATTTAACCACCTCTACCATGTTCCGATGAACTCATCAAGTAATCCCGCCCTCCTTTCCTTTTCGGAACGACACCAGGATAAATGTCACACCTCCAGCTAGAACCAATATGTTCAGCCACTTTTATTATGCCGTACCACCACCATAATACCTTGGAGTGGCAACAGGTACACATAATAATATATGTTGCCATCTCCCTAAGATTTGAATTAAACCAGAGCGTAAAAAACATTCAACATAGCTCGGGATTTCAAACTGAACGTTTTTAGCATTAGCTATCGGCGTCTCCAATATTGGCCTTTATACTTTATACCTCACTTGCAACTTGCAGCTTACCATCGAGCGAGACGAAGTCATATTGAAGTGCTTTACAAGCAAATTAAAATGATACGGAAACTTTTAATACCTACTCATTTAAAAAAAATACCTACTTGAAACAATTTTAGGTACTCGTATATATCAGTCCTTAAAACAATTCGAAGTATATTGATATTAATTCCAGTTGGCTATTTCAATTGTGTTTATATTTTCTCAAACTTGACTTTTCAATTTCTTGGAATTCCGTTGCGATCGAGCTCTGTTTCGGTCCAAATCAAATAGAGTAGAAAAAAGTGTTACTTTACCTGTGTTACTCTTTAAATGCTTAATAGTTATATCTGCTATAAAATATACATAAATCAACTTACAATAGCAGATATTGGGTGTGGTATCTTAATGCCGCACCCAATATCTGCCTTATGAAATTTAAAGTTAGGTACCTACTGGTGATCCTGTGGTGATATCATTTCAAACAAGTATTTAGCCTGAATGAGCTGTCACATAATAAATAATCGAAATATATCATGATTCCGTAATATACAGAAAGATGAAGAAAGACAGCCAAATCCAATGATGAGCGAGACTCACCAACGAACGTACCTACCTAGATATGTACGTTGGTTAGTGTCGCTAAATATGTATCTAAATACCCGCGTTAAAGTCCTTTTAATATGCGGACAATAGTCGCCGGGTGACCACACTTCTTCAACCTAGGGTTAATCCCAGTCGCATCCAAAGCTTTCACCTCGGAGTCTGGGGTCCCCAATATTTTATTTATTAAGCCTATGAATGTCACCTGTATATGAATCTCTACTGATTATTGCATTTTTTTGCAGGTACGCGTGGGACACTTTTGATAACTACACACACAGGTAGGCTCTAGGCGCCCTGGCCTTGAAAGTGGAAAACAAGTTCAAGATTACATCACATCCATTATCGAGATATTAGAAGCATGATCGAAATGATAGGTAATCTCTACTTGCTACTAAATTTTACACCACATTGATGACGATCGATCTAACCGGATAGAACTGCACAGTGAACTTTGGCCGGTTCTAAAATGATGTCATTTTTCGTACTTTTGATTTGTTATTTTAACCATGAATATATAACCAGTTTCGGCAATGTCATGGTTATTTTATACTTATTTGTCTTGTGTATTAATTTATCATTCAAACTTATATTCGTGGGTATTGACACAAGGAAGAGGGAATGGACGAAGAGACTTTTTAGGATTGACGATATCAATTAAGTTGAGGTAAAGTCTTCACACAAGCGCTCATTTACTAAGTTGAAGCATTATACTTGGTAGATGATAACACGTTAATGTTTGAACGCCTTCATGAAATGTGCGAGCAATAATCACTTGCGTTATATTACGATATAATAATTAACAGGCGTCATAATATGAGTAGATACAATACAATTTGAATTTTGATTACTTTGCCAGTATTTTATACACATTAAAATTACTTATATTGTAGTATTATACACATTAAATAATATTATTTTAATTATTTATGCAAATGTATAGGTAAGTTTAAGTTAAGTTTATATGCAATTATATCTTAGAAGCCTATTCATATTTCCATTGATATGAGTATCACAAACAGGCTAGAAGACCTTGAGGATATTTGCGCCGTCGTTGCGGCAATTAAATTGCTTAATTATTACGCATTCGAGAGGGCTGCATCGCGCCAGCCAGTCGCAGTCATGGCGTCTCGCCGTCGCCATAAGCATAGCTTGTCGATACCGACATAATATCCCCCTGTTTCCTACCCGCGCATGCGCCCGTGATAGCAACCAGTGACACGCATGTGCGGCCCTTTTGTACTAGACAACCGGGCATCAGAGTCGCGACATACGACTCCTCTTTTCACGATAGTGTCGCATAATTGATTGTCCATACGATACTGACATTGAACGGCCGATGTACGGCGCTCGACCGGTCAATTGCAACCAGTTATTTGCTTACGGCTATCGAGCTAAGGCGCTTCCGCGCGACAAAACGCGAACGACCAAAATTAACGTCGCCGCGATCAGCTGGTGAAATTCGCGTTCGCGAATTCGACATGGCTTCATACTGTGATATGTACTGCGCAACGGGAGTTTGCGCGATGTAAACAGTGATTTGTTGGTGAAGAGTGGGTGGTCAAACATGGATGTGGCTAAGGAAAAGTGTGGCGTCGAAGATTTTGAGGAGGACAATGTGACATCTCGCCGCTGCATGTTAGACGGTGAGTCAATCGATACTTGCTTAAACTCTGCGCCACAATTATGTGAGCTGCAGTCATAAAATGCATCTTCAGAATAAATCAATACCTCTGCAAGTGGATATAACTATGGACAATGATCGTATTTGCGATGACGTGACACGGACACCGCGTCGATTGAAGGAAATGCTATTGATTTTCCCCACGGGTATTTATTAGTAGCGACGACGCAATGGAGAATTAGTTTATTTATTTGATTTCAATTAGGTACATTATACTTAATACTTGTTTGCCAGTTAGGTAATAATACCACCACAGAACCTATAAGTATTATTTTCAATCTACAAAGGGAGTATGTCAACATATTTTGTGTACAATATACTTAGGTACACAAAAACAACCTGAATAATTTAGGTACCTATGTTTACTTAACTAAATAATATAAGTAGGTACATAAAAAATACAATGGATGACATCATCAAGGATTAGGTATTATTATACTATATTTATGTAGGTAAACATCATCTATTTTTGTATAAGCTTGAGTTAGATAAATACATCAATCAATCAACATCTATTTAAATAAAGATTACGTTAGTAACGAATTGATAACACGGATAGCATGACGTGATTGTCATTTATATTTCAACAGATTCTGTAACTGAACGTAACTTCGAGGTCAAGGAGCTACGATTAACAGCCAATTGGTCTTAGAATTAGGGCGAAGTAGCTACCAATTCACTTTACTAACACACGTTGTCGTTTAGTGTAGAAAATTGCAGAAAAACTTCGCGTAAAACAAGTATATTTCAAGTAGGTAGGTATCTATAGTAGCAGCACGATATGATGACCGGTTTGACATATTACAATAGTGATGGAAATGTCAATTTACTCTCGATAAAAATATAATCAAATCTAATAAGTTTTTATTGCAAGCAGTACTTACCTAGGTACCTGATTCAAAAACTTTAGTAAAAAAATATAAATTTTTACCTACTTAATACATTTGAACGAACTGAATATTGGAATTAGGAATGAAAATGAGTATATATTAATCCAGCTTCCTTCAGTGATTGCACTAGCTTTTTTCTTGTTGGATACTCCTTCCGTAAATAGTAGCTACACACATGTCTTCACAGCATGTCTTCGACTGGTTTTGCTCGTTTTTTTCTGTGTGTGTGAAGTTTATTTTCTTCTGTGCCAGTCTCGCCAGATTTTTCTTTAGTTATCTATTCGTCTAACAGTTATAGGTAAAATTGACCTTCCATTTTGAGATTCACGATCGAAATGTTACGAAGGCGTACCTATAACGAACACACGTGCCTGACTGTTTAGAACTCAGCTCTGCGTATGTTCGGCCATATCGACGAAATCCACAACAAAAGGCGTAAACAGAGTAAGTTGAGGGCTACCATTATAATTATCACTGTTAGTGTATGTAATGGGGACCCCTTCCTGAGACTTTACCATCAGGCGAGATTTACCATTTAGCTTACCATCAGGCGAGGAGGTCTAAACTATATCGCAATCGCAGTGCACTCCTAGTTTGTACTTTTCGAAGCAACGTCAAGTCGAAAATGCTTTGTTTTGACGTAAGTTTGCCGGAGGTATTATTGGGCTTGCCAGTGGTCCTAGTGTCGATTATATAGATTTTATTTAAAAAAATTGAATTTCGAAAAACAAATACCGAGTTGTGTGAAATAAGTACACCAATAGGTAATTATAATCTTATAAAAAAAAATGATCGTGGGACACTAATATACATTATATAATTCAGAAATCAATGTAATAAATAAATATTGTGTCCTAAAATTACACCTACATTCGATCAAATTTTATGACTTACTGTACGTCACTATTGACAATAAAGAACAGCAATTTGCTCTTTCAAAATGTCACAATAATTAATACGAAACTTTATGAGCGGACAAACGTCAAACCGGCCATTATATCGTGCCGCAGGTATACTTAGTATTAAAACAACTGAAGTAAGTATGTGAACTAAATTATTCGCTCAGTCTTTTGTCCTATAATTTCAAGCAAGGCGCCCACAATTCGCTATGGGCCAGTTCGGTGACTCATTCTTAAGGAAGCTAACCAAGTGACATTGAAAACTGGAGTTGCCAGGGGCAGGCCGAGGCAAGCTCCCGTTTTGGCATTACTTTAGCATTGTGGTGCGAACCGGGGGCGATGACCGATGCCCCTCACTTTTTAACGTTTATACGGCTTTAAAATCGATATTTTATTGTGTTCTGAATCAGTTCAACCCTAAAGTAGGTTCTAATTAGGAGTTAGAATTGTGAATGAGATAAATAATTCTGATTTTCAGTGTCGAGCGCTTTGGTGGTCTAAATAATATTTTTGTCACCATAACGCTCAAAGAATTAAATTAATGATAAAAGAATTAACTATCAACATCATGGCTTCGTACTAGCTAAAGTAAAACATAATGTAACTGGAACAGGTACCTTCATGTTCCCAAAGTTTCACGTTACTTTTGCGGTTCATATTGCTGCTACCTACTTGTTTAGTAAATGCAATACTGCACTCATATTTCCTTCTACTTTTGTATTCTAGTAAATAACATGCAGCCATCATTAAACACAATTACTTTGAAAAAAAAATGCGTAGGAGGTCAAAACGTTCATAAACGTAGTTAAACACTTGAATATTATAATATTTGTCATTGAAGAATTCAAATGAGCAGACACATTTTGAGCAAACAATTTAAACGGATTTGCGAGCATTATACATTACTAATATTACGCAAACATCACAGGTTCTTTGCTCTACTGTACTGCAACAAAATTGAAAAAGTTATACCTAGGTACCTACCTCGAAATTTACTTTAATATTGAACACTCAATATTGTTATTATTATCATAAAGCCTAAATCATAAATTTGGAGGCTCCTTCTCACTAACTCAAGTATCTGGAACTAAATATAAACTAAATTATTTAAACAAAAACGGGGGAATTAAATTTAAGCTGGCAAAGAAATTTTCTCCGTCAATTTAATTTATTAAATAACTAATTAAACTACAATAATCGAAATTAATGAGGAGAGCATATTTTCTCTAAAAGCATAATTATTATGCACTAGCTGTTGCCCGGGGCTCCGCCCGCGTGGACGTCGATTTTCGCGTTTTTTTTACTATATCGCCGGTTCTAATAGCAGCTTGCGATCAAATATGCATAAGATTTTGAGTCTAACCAAGACCTTTCTAATAAAAAAAGCCTCATCAAAACCTTTTTTTTATTAGAAAGGTCTTGCTTAGACTAAAAATTTACCGTATGTTTGGTTGTAATTGGTTAAGTAGAACCAGAGATATGGCCAAAAACGACCTAAAAACGAAGCGCGGGCGAAGCCACGGGTATCAGCTTGTATAAAAAGTAGCCTATATGTTACCCAGAACTACGAACTATAATCGTACCAAGTTTGATCAAAATCCCTCCAGTAGTTTCTGATTTTAGCGTGAACAAAAATTTAGTGCGGACAAACAGGCACAGAGGCACAGACAAACAGACAAAAATTCTAAAAATCATTGTTTTGGCATCTATTACATTCATAAAGTCCCCTAATAATGTTTTTACTCATATATCTTCCATGTACAGACACCGATCAGTTACAGATTTATTATATGTATAGATTTTAGTTTCTACAGTAGTAAGTTTCGTAGTCTTTGGCGGTCAAACTTAAATTTGGACACACGATGGTCTTTACACTTGAATCAATAATGAATATCGATGTGTGTAAATTTGCTTTCGGCATTTCCGGGCGAATTCACGGACAGTGAATAAGGCTATTGGACAGGGTTACTCAGACCTAGAGGTCATATCAACGGATTTATCAGAGTATGCGATCTCGTGAGTCCCTGACTGATCCAATAACAAATGAACTATTTATTAGTTAGAGCAATGCAAGGAGGATAGCCTAGATATGCTCTGATCTGCGGAAAATTTTATACCGTTCCCAAGACCCACAGGAACCTATTCCGGGGATGAAAGTAGCTATGTGTTTATCTCTGTGCCAAATTTCATCCAGATCCATTCAGTCGTTTCTGCGTGAAAGAGTAACAAACATCTCTAACAAACTTACAAACTTTCGCATTTATCATGTTCGTTGGATTGGGCGAGATAATGTTAAATGTTCTGTGGTCCAAGACTGGGTGTAACTGCTGTCTACATCTAAGAGGTACTTAAATGAGCATCTTTTCATTATTGAACATCATTTAAATTACTGATAGCTCATTATTATTCAGAACTGATTATTGGGTGCTAAACTTTCTATAGACACAACTTTCTATGTCTCTCTTTATATTATCATGTTTAGACTCGCAAAAACTTCTGGCCTTATTAGATTGAAATCACTAAGTTCTATTTGTGGAGTAATGATCAATTTAAAAGTCGACGTACCCTTGTTCGTGTAATTGTTGTATCTTGAAGATTATGTATAATTTTTGTACTTGGATGATGTTTACACTGTTTTCAACGAACACTATTAACATTACCTATAATAGTTTTTTTATATAAGTAGGAACCTGCCTGTTCCCCTGGTTGCCTTGCTATAAGTATAAATAGTTGTATTGCATAATAATCACATTTCGGTAGCCATATTTTCAAGGGGGCGGACCTATTAGGTACTAGTTAAGCAGGTAGAATCTATTTTTTGCTTTAACCGTCTACCACGTCTTTTTGCAGTCCATTTGTATCCATATAATGTTTTACTGATAATTTTGTTAAGAAACATTTTGCCAGACTCAGAAATCGAGCCTGAAACTTCACAATCGCGTGTTATTATAAACTCAAACTTAGGCCATAGTCGCTACGGGGTGAGCGAAAGCGTTCAGTACATAATCATAAATATTACTATCGAAAAAGTTCCTGTATGCCTATAATATCGAATATGCATTTACAAGTTCGTAGCTCGTAGCCAATGATAGATGTTAATATGCACAAAATTGGCGTTATCTGTATACTTAATGAGTGTATGATGCCCTTGAACCGTACACCTAGCGGTTACGCTGAAGTCTCAACCGGTTTAAAAATCATTTTGCCTCATTGTAAGTCAAAATTCAATTACTAAGGCTGACTATGTACCATCATTGTTATAAGAGTGTTAAGACGTTTTTGATGGTGCGTTGGCGCTGCAAAAGATTGAAAAAAATAGAAGTTATATTTTAATTAGTCGATTTTATTTTAGATCGGAAGTTGACTTTGTGTTTTAATGATAGATATTAATAAATTCTATTTGATATCTCCTTCTTTCTAGGTATATTACTTTACTAGTTTATGGTAGGTCTGATGTGCACAATGGACCCCCACACTCCCACAGACAAAAGCTCAAAAAATATTTTTGTTAGCAAATAAGTGCATTGACTAACAAAACCTTGAAAGATCCCTTAACACATTGCAGTACCTACATAAACCTATATCCCACTACCAACAAAGGCAATGACGGAACGCATTCCAATTGCGTAACTTCCTCATCATACCTAAAATTAGTTAATTAACCTACAATGTTATAATAAAAAAACGACATATTAAAGTCAGAATATAGTAGGTACTTATAGTTAATTGGCATTCACATATCAGTAAGTTTTTCATTATACGCAACTTTACACAAGACTCCAGAGCATAATTGACCAAAGTAGGTACTTACAGAGTTCACTGCTTGTTGATTACTTAACTACGCTAATTTGGTTAGCAACATAATTATACACATACCTATTTATCAATTGATACTTTAGTAAATTTCCAAGTGTGAGTAGATTACACTTGAAAATTCTGTCATAAAACTGAACATGAACACTAACAATGCACTAACAACTAATGTACTAACAATGTACGTAAATAAATATGCATACTTAATATTATAAATGCGAAATTAACTGCCTATCTGTGTGTTACGCTTTCACGTCTAAACCACTGCACCGATTTCGATTAAATTCGGTACACATAGGTATTAATTGAAGCTTGGGTAAGGACATAGGCTACTTTTTATTTAGGTACAAAAACTTATACGGGTTCAAATACGGGATGGAAGTTTGTATGAAAGTTCGTCATTTTCGAAGTCCGAAATTAGTAAAGGCATTTGATAATAAAATTGAATATAGAGCGTTTTTGATTGTTTGATCTGTGGGGATGCAAAAGCGCATAAGGACGTCCACACGTGATAAGGTGAAAACCGACATCCACAGGGGTATCGTTACTGCATTTTTTTTTATTATTCAGTTAAGTAAATATCAAAGAACTAAGGTTTAAATCACAATGTAAGCTACGTGTTTTTCTAGGGTCGACTGCACAATGTACATAGCATAGATAATTTGGCGTACATTAAAGCATAATAATAAATAAATAATGCTGATTCCTTTTCATCATAATACTAAGTCATATTCCTATTTCATCATCTGAGAAGGCGGATATTAAGTAAATATTCAAAGCTTCAGACAAAATGTCAATACTGTCATATTTTGTCGGCCTTTACAATACCGAAATTAATATTGAGGCCACCGACAACTATTACCTGTGTAAAAATATTGTGAAATAAATACCTACTTAAGTGTTCTAATTTATCCTAACAGAGTAAAAAATATCGACGCTATAAATTATAAAATTGATTATAATCATGAAGAATTATTAGGTAATGTACGTTACTAGTAATTTTAAAGTTATTATTATATGTTATTACATATACACATAATAGGCTACTGGTAAACAAAGTATTGCAAATAAAAAAAAACAGTCTCTAGCTAGGGATTTGACGCCTGTTTCAATCCAGATATTAATCTCTAGACGTAGATAATTATATATTATTTTAAAAGTAAAGAAACATTTAATGCGATAATCAATTTCAACCATCCTAAACCATACGTCTGTGAGTCACCAATATTTCACCAATGCTTTGTAATTGCTTCATTCATAGCTCAGCAATGCTTCTTCATATCAACACGATTTTAAATATTACATGAATGGTAGGTTGTTGACCTTATCGAATATTACAAAAATCTTTTCGTAACAATAGTCACTGACATGTCAGTAACACTAAGATAATAATCAAATGCCCTCTTTTATCCGCTTTAAAATTTACATGTTATTAAAATAATTTTGCCAATGAACAGTTTTATTTTCTATAATATATTTCCAAAGCATTTTGCCGTTAAATATTTCGTATAGTGAAATGATTTTCTAAGAGAGAGATTCCTTGAATAAGCCGTCTCTACATTATATTTTAGGGCGTGGCCAGACATTGTTATATTACTGCCATTCCTCCATTTGCTTTTGATCATGATAGCAAATTATATAACGCCCTCCTTGAAACCTACGATTTGCAAGTTTAACGTTACAAGTGGATTCATATGCAAGCTTGCAGTCGTCATTGTATTTAATGAACCTTAATTTTACATCACGCCATGTGGACTAGTTAGTTAAACAGGATGCTAGAGATATGAATATCCTTACCAATAGTACCAGTATACGTAGGTGAAGATTATATCTGTTTTAAATAGTCTATTAAGTGACATATGGAGTAAATTCGGACAAACATAATTTTATATCTTCTTGAAGGTAAAAAGTATCTTTTTTTAAGGATGCCGACTAAAGTTCGCGTCGTAGCCGTAGCGGTAATCATAATTTACCTCTACAGGAACAAACAGTATTTTTTGTAAATACCTAACTAATTATTATGAATTCGTGTTTTTCACAAAGAGGCCCGTTGTATGTAATGGATGTAGAATAACAACATAATATGTAACATATTCGCCGCTGAAGATTTTCGCAAACGTCAATTCGAATAAAACTTTTTTTTTTGTTAAATAATATTAGGTAGTCGCCGTAAACACGTCACGTAATTTTATTTACCTAGATGCTTACGAGTCAAAATGGGACCTTCGTCAAATGGGTCATGGCACAGATGAGATAATAGTTACTACTTACTTAGTTAGGTATCTACTTTGTAAGTAATCACGCTGTAGAACACCGACTACGAACGTGCTCTATATCGGTATCCGCAAATGAAATACATTTGGCTCGGGCACATAAATTTGTTATTGATGTCTGATAAATAGGGCATTGTAGAGCTAAGATGTCATTGGCATAGTAAAAATGTGGGCGCCACATGTGTAGTGTAGCAATCTATTCCAACTATAGTATCTACTTAGTGAATAATGTTAGCAATGTGTTGATCTTATCATATTTGATTTAAAATTATATTGCGATGAGTCATCGTAACATAAGTAGTTTAACATGAAACTTTTAATTCTTACATGAACTATTTCATGTAACGTGGTTTTCAGATTGCAAATATTTTTGTAAGCAATGTAGCAACCCTTACCACATGTAAATATCTACAGAAAACTTTAAAAAGAATCTTTAGAAAATGTTATAAATTATAAAGATAACGTAATAGATTTGAACTAAATTCCCAGAATTTAATCTAATTGCGTGTAATTCTTCATTTTTCTTGAACATAACAGTTTTATAAGGCTCCACATGGCTTACAACAAGCGAGAATTAAACTGGTGGCTTGCAGATAGTATGAACAGGTTAATGATGCAAGCCAGTTTGTTTGAACAGGTTACCTCATACAAGAATATCTTAAGTCGAAATGATTCCAGTTTCGATCCTGATCACACACTTGCAATGTGTATGTAATAATGTCAATTGTCAATGATAAGCCGACCTTTGAGAAAATAATAAAATCAGATAAAAATAGAACATGACTAATGTATTCTTTGTTATACTTATATTCAAATTGATTTATAAATCATTATGTTGAATAATGAGTTACGAGTTTATTTATTGTTTTCTTGTAGCGCCCACTCGCTGCGATAATGTGCATAAAATAGGTGAATGACAGTAGAAACTGCACTGAATTGATGAACAAATTACCTATTACTTATTTTTATATTAGTCATAATTACTTTTACTTACTATACAGTTATGTATTAAAGGGGAAAAATTTCATTTCAAAATGATTATGATTACTCACTTCAGTTAACTTTCAAATTAGGTATTAATTCATCTACCTGACATAGGTAGTTAACAAAAAAAATTGTTTAAGTATGTTATTTATTTTGTGTCAAAAATAACACAGAATATCTTATCGTCATCTTAGCGTTGATCCCGATTGCATTCGAAGCTTTCACCACGGAGTCCGAGGTCCTCTTACTCCATTCTCCTACTTTTGGTTTGGCTTATACACCACTTTGAACTTTGCACCCGCAACCTTTCAATTTATTAGTCCGACTCTATATTTATTATAGCTTCGTTTCTTAACACCAGTAACAATATATTATTACACATACTCTCGCACATTAAGCAAAAATATAATCATGTCCATCGACACCCGATAAACTAAATTGAAGTTTAGACACCTGCCTGTACCCGTTCTCTTCTAATTTTATAAACCCTAAAAAGTTCTAGGAAAGTGTTAAGAACAAATCTCAGTGAGCGTGTGCATAAACATTTATTTAAATTAATAAAAGATACAAAACAGTTACTAAGTATAATAGGAAGGTCATTTTTAGTTCAAAAATCGTAGATATTGAGATTAAGTGCATTTAAATTACAACCCTTACGTGCTACGAGATTCCGCACATCAGAAGGCATCACACAAAAAATATTTCGTAAGGAAATAAGCCGCAACCGTAGACACACTGTCTAGCTGACGGGTATTGCGCCATCGGCAGTCAATTTTGGCATTTGATTGCAGAAAACTTGGTTTAGCAATATAAAGTAATAAAGACAATTTTACATTTATTACAATACCAGCCTACCGTCCAGTCGTAACAGCATGACATATGTATGGAATATTTATTAAAGCCTAGCTAGTTAAGCGATACAAGGGCTTTTCTTGAGAAGAGTTTGTAAAAAATCCATAATAAGTAAGTAATCGATATAGCTCACGTCCTGGTCAAATTCTGACGGTAGGTAAAAGGACGGAATAAGTTAATTAAATAGATTTAGTTGAATTTTTTAACACTTTTATTTCTGAAATAATTAAGTGTGTTGATAATCTGTCTGACTAGGTATCACAAGATTTCTACATTCGGAATTTATGAATAACTAAAAATGTATTATTTATCTGAAATCGGTTTACTGTGTTTGTGTGAAACGAAAAGGTTATTTTTTACTTAATTGATAACAAAAAGTATCCACATCCGTACAAGTTGCAACGTACATACCTAATTATAATAAATTAAATATAGTTGTATACAATTTTTCCCATTTGCCTTAGGAATGCACAGTCAGGGTCAGGGAATCCTGTATGGTTTAAATACGCAATTTAGCTATTGTTTGTGTATAAACACGTGAAACAATTAAAAACAAAGGAGCATTAAACCATTTGTTATTCAAAAATATATTACTAACGTTACTTTTTGTGATAGTTATATTATTCATTCAAAACATGCATGACTTCATAATACCAAATACAATGTAACTGCGGCGTGAGTCACCTTTCTGAAGACAAATGCACGGCCATTGTCTGACATTTGTCGCGTAGCCGAAAGCCGCCTAAATCGCGTCTTGTAAATGTTTCGTCATCGTTACGTCGCGTCGCGTCGTCGCGTCGGGGCTCAATTACGCACGCGAGCATACCATGAAATTCCTGCTATCCACTCATCGTGTGTCCGTAGTTTTTTTACACTATTAAAATTTAGATTTGAAATTATTTCATCCAAATAATTTAGTTAGTTAGCTATAGGTACCTACGATATTATGTAGCCTTGCAGAATAACTTCGAAATATGGTCTCATTGCAAAAACAAATTGGTAAGAATTTCAAGTACTTAATCTTTATATTCGACGTAAGAAATATTATTAACATAATCAACCCCTTGAATATTGTTCAACTGTTATTAAACATGAGAGAGTTAAATAAAGAAACAAGTATTCGCGAACTAATAAATATTGCTGCATGCCATAGATTTTTTCGCAAATCTATAGGCAAAAGGTGAAACAGAACAGTCTACTTTCTAAAACAAATTGATTCTACTTTCAACAAATTGCGGCGAGGCCAGTTATGGGAACGATGCGCAAGCGCTGACATTTCGTAGCGGCCCACAACCGTGCCCTTCCTGTTTCTTATCCAGCCGGGAGCACTTTCTCTTAGCCACAATTGCTACAAATCATTTTTACGTAACGCCAAATAGGTCGAACTGTCAGTGATGTATATTGAAACTTTAGAACAAATTCATCAAACTGATAATGTATTGCAGTAAAACCCTTGATTACTGATATGCAGGTAAATAATAACGACATCTAGTGTATCATATTATAGTGCCGTTATTAAAATACCTACGTACCATTATTAAAATATGCTTAAGGCCATGTACACACTTTGCGAGCTATGCAAGGCATCCGTATTAAAACAAAGTTTACCAACGCATCTGATGCGCAAAAATATGCAACTAGGCAGATACAACTGTTCACTAACCACAGATAATTATACAAGGTAGAGTTAATATTATACAAGGCTGTAAAACTTCGCAAGTCTTGACGGCCCACCAAGGCTTACGAAGTCAACCTCACCTGTTATCCGGTACACCTGTTTATTAATAGACGAAGTTCTGGCATAGAGTTTCCAGTCGCTCTCATAAAAACCGTATAACCTAAACCAGAAGGAATAAGCGAACCTCGGATTCTGAAATGAAAGCCTCGAATGCAACCGAGAACAACGCTAACGCGATAATGTTATTCTTGGATGATTAGGTAGATACTAATGCATAACACACATGATAAATGCACAAAATTATTATTAGGGTTATGGCGATCATATCCATCCACGATTGTGTAAACATAACAAATATTACTCTATCGATATATAAAGTAAAGTGCTAAACACTTTTAAAGCTGATGAAATATGCGGAATGTAAATTAAAAGGGTTTCATAAACAGTTCATAAATCCAACGTCTTTTTAACTTTATAATGTATACAATTCTCTGCACTGCTGCCCATAAAGTTGGGCAACTTTAATCCAATTGATTACTGAGTAACTAGTATTCATAATTATATTATGCGAACTCCGATTGGATTGATGTAATAAAATTATTATTTACGCAGAGTACTTAACTATAACTAATTTTAACATTCGAATTGTAGATATTATTTTAATGATTTTCACTAGAGTTACTACTTGGTTTAATGTTGTGCATTTCACATAACTGTAAAAGTAATAATTATAAAAAAAAAATTTGGAATAAACAAACTCGGCGCCGGCTTTGCTCTTAAAAGCTAAAAAATCTGAAGACCAACCAATACGCAAGTCATGTACAAATAAATTTAGCTTAACTTAAAAGGGTTCATAAAAATACTTGCAAAAAGTTCGCCACCCACGTTGAAAAAATAAATAAATAGGTAATAATTAAATTATATTTGTGCTCAATCTCGTAACACCTGCTAGGTACACTTAACATTGTCAGCATTGTATCGTGCTCTTTGAATCGCAAATCATTATTACCGAAATGCCTTCTCAAGCATACTACAAGCACAAAGTAGAGTAAGGTATACGTTCCGTGCTCTGCGAAGTCTGTGATTAGATGTTGTTCACTGCTTTCTAAATTCAAATCAATCATGTGATCACAGTGTGACACTTTTTAGGACTCAGGCCAAGAAGTTAACGTAGAAATAGCGTAGTTGCTGTTGTATACTACTAAGGTATAGCTAGCTACAGTTTTGTAACATATACTAGAAGGTATCTTCATAGCATAGCGAGTCGCTATTTCTCTTTTCATTTGGATATTATGCGCAGTGACAATAAAAACAAATGCATTATATCTATTGTGTCACTAGTTTAAAAACTTTTTGCGGTACATCATTATTACTAGGTCTTTGACATTAACGGACACTGAGTCACACTACTATGGTGAATATGGTACTATGAATAAAATATTGCTGTTGTAGCAGCTGTTTACCTAAGATCATTTGGAAGGTATCTCGTGAAGTATAGGAATTTATCGGGACAAATAAATAAACTTACTGAAGAAATATGAAAATACTTAGTTATATTTTTTGATTATGGTACCTAGTTGTATTTGAATAAAATCGTACTTTTATGCAAAAATATGTGACACCGCTACGAAACGGCACTTGTACTAATTTCACAATGTTTCGCTGATTATATATTTCATGTACACTGATAGGTACGTGTATTGAGCAAAATATTTTGTAAACCATTTATGTAACTACGGTAACATTTGAATTCTGGCTATAGATGAGTGTCAATCTTAGTATCATAATAGTGTATTGCTACGTACACAACACAAGAGGAAAACTAGGGTTGCCATAAGTATTATTTTCTTATAAGATAGAATCCCTAAAAATAGTATCGTATATAAGATAGTACCTATTTCTCAGAATCTGACCTGAAATGTTCATATTTCTTTTTTAATAAATGTTTTACGACATTCTCACATAGCGCTCTCTAGACCGAAAGTAAGCATAGTTTAACCAGCTTGTGTTATGGGTTCTAGAATGCGGATAAGCATAACTTTTATATTGCATTTGTGAATACACACATAGAATATGGCATCTTTAGTACCTTCATGATGCTTAATAATATATGCGTCACGTCGTCGTCGTAGCAAACTTGACTCATTTTGTGGTACTTTTTACGTAGGTATTTAATTTGAATTTTATCTCAGATTGGTAGGTAAAGTGCCATAATTAATGGATATCTGTAGAATTCAACAATCCGTTACTACGAGTACTAACTAACTTTTTTACCCTTATTATAAACTTCAACTAGGTAGGTCTATTAGCGCACGCAACTGAATATACGAGTATAAGTCAGCTAATCGCTACCTCAGAGACTCGTAAATAGTGAATGAATGAAACTGAATATTAAATCCTTAACGCGCTAATCTACTACAATGACTAACAACTCTAATTCAAGGTTAGTTTATTTTATGCAGGTAATTAATATACACACACTAGGAAGTTTAAACTACTTATAATAAACAGATTTATATTCAGTATTCCATATTAGTAATAATATATGGTAGATAATATATTAGGATTACCTGTAAGTAGATATTGCTTGCCCGTAAGTAAGTAGGTACCAATTGGTACCTAAATTTAGTACACGTTATTTTCAGCTTAAAAATATATAATTATAGATAGGTACCTACCTAATTTTGGTTTCTGTTTGATGATTAATCTGTAAAAAATAGTAGTAGTTTTGACAACCCTATTCAGAATATACTCACACTCATGTATGACCCTTTCAAGACTTGTAACGACGCGACGTCCGGAAAACTTATTACTAGATATACAAAAACAATAACAACAACAGTTCAGTTAAATGAAACATAGTAGATATACTTACTTAGTATAACCTTTAACAACTCACAACAAATTTCTCGTCAACTGTTCAGTTGCCGAGTCGAATATTACCCGTGGGAATTATTTGATTCGTTTAGGTATTCGTCGTGAGTGTTGTTTAGTTATATGTATTCGTAGTAGGTACAGTGTGGAGTATAGATTAACTATTTCCAGCAATGGACTGCAATCGGCTGACAGATCAATTGAAAGTCCTCAGCGACACAGTAATTTGCTATTATCAGAACCATTACTGTTAATAATCGTCTATCAACCTATGGGAAGTCAGGGTCCCATCTCCCAGGTCACACAAATAAGTAAACTCGGTTGATTATTCAATATAAGTTCTATATTCATGTAGATATTCTTAACACTAGATTTACAGACAGCCACAAGGTTTGGTACACAATCACCAGGCGTAATACACTATTTATCAGATTGGTGTTTACATTATTTAACTTAGGTACAGTGATAAATTATCTTAAATTCTCTGAGACGCCATGTTACATTTTAGAGACCAAAAAACCAGAGAGAGTCAGTAAGTGAAGTACCTATGACGCGGGCTTTGTGGTTAGTGTTGCCATATGTATGATATAATTTTGAGCCGTTATTAGGCTACACCACCCCCCTACGGAGAAAAATAGCATAGCGAACATGGAAGGAGAATCAAGAATTACATCGATAGGGGCTTTAAAGCGAACCCTGCGCCCTGAGCGCGTTGTATAATTTTGCGGCGCGGGTAGCGTTGTCGCAGCAGGTGGGGGAATGGCAGGTGAAGGTGATGGTGAGGTAGTAGGACCATCTGCGGTTGGCACAGTAGTGAGGTCGTGGTGCTGTGGAGCGTCAATGTAGGCGGGCTTGACGCGATCGAAACTAACTTCCACGTTGCGGGTGCCAGTATCAATGGTGACAGTCTTGTCGGTGCGTTTGATAATCTTATAGGGACCGAGATATGGGGGTTTCATGGATGGTCTGACAGTGTCATCTCGGAGGAATATGTGTGTCGCCGTATCCAGGTCTTTGGGAACAAAGGTAGACCGTTGACCGTGACGTGTGGCTGGTGTTGGTCTTAGTTGTGACATCATGTGTCTTAGTTGAGTGACCAAGCTGTTGGCGTCTTCGACACGGTCTGGTGGAGCGGGTTGCGAAATGAATTCTGCGGGTAAACGTAGCGGTTCCCCATAAACTAACTCCGCAGGTGAGCATTGTAAGTCCTCCTTGAGGACAGCTCGCATGCCCAGGAGAACGACTGGCAACGCTTTGTACCAGGATTCCTGGTGGCACATCAGAGCGGCCTTTAGCTGGCGATGCATTCGCTCCACCAACCCGTTTGCGCACGGATGATAGCTTGTGGTGCGTACACGTTTGATTGAACAAAGTTGGAGGAGCGCCTGAAAAAGTGCTGATTCAAATTGGCGTCCCTGGTCCGTGGTGACTAAGGAGGGAACACCGAACCGAGAGATCCACTCTCTGTGAAAGGTTTCAGCTACTTCCTCTGCACTAATTGTTGCCATAGGCCATGCTTCAGGCCACCGCGTAAACCTGTCAACGCATGTTAGGCAGTATTGAAAACCCTTGCTGTAAGGTAGCGGTCCAATTATATCTAAATGGATGTGGCTAAACCTTTTGGTCGGGGCTGCGAAGGTCCCGAGCGGAGTTTGTGTGTGCCTGACAACCTTGCTCCGTTGGCATGCAAGGCAATTGCGGGCCCATGTTCGGCAGTCTTTTTGCATGTTAGGCCATACAAACCGATCTGCCACCAAGCGTGCGGAAGCTTGCACACCAGGGTGGCTTAAACTATGCAGCCTTTCAAAATATGCTCGTCGGAAAGCAGGCGTAAGGTACGGACGAGGTTTCTGTGTGGAAACGTCGCAAAAGATGGAAATGTCAGTACCAGGAATGCGCACTTTTTCTAACTTGAGTGACGAGCCCGTTTGAGCCTTGAGGAGTTCCTCATCGTTCTCCTGGTCTTTAGAGAGTGCAGTGTAATCGTCCTCGAGTTGGATAGCTTCAATACGGGACATTGTGTCTGCGACGACGTTATCACTTCCGCTAATGTGACGGATATCGGTCGTGAATTGGCTTATGAATGAAAGTTGGTTAAGTTGCACTGGTGGAAGCTTCTCTCGTTTTTGTTTGAAAGCGTAAATTAGGGGTTTATGGTCTGTGTAGATGGTTACATGTTCCATTTCCAGAATGTGACGGAAATGCTGAACGCTTTCGTACACAGCCAATAATTCCCTGTAGTAAGCCGGCCAATCGGACTGCTTTTCGTTCAACTTTTTGCTGAAGAATGCAAGTGGTTGCCATTGATGGTCTACATGCTGTTGTAGACATGCTCCAACGTGTGTGGAAGACGCATCAACAAAAAGTCCGAGGGTGGCTCCTGCTATTGGATGGACCAACGTTGTAGCACTGACAAGGTGCTCTTTACATTTTTCAAAAGCTTCCTCAAGCTGAGGTGACCAGGGAAATGGCGTTTTCTTTTTTCCTTGAGTAGAAGTTAAAGCATTAATGAGAGGGGCTTGCAGTGCGGCAGCGTTAGGAAGAAAACGGCGATAAAAATTTAGCATGCCCAAAAACCTACGCACGCCCTCAACAGTTTTGGGTTGAGGGAAACTCTTCAGAGCTTCTATCCTCTCGGGAGGTGGGCGCATACCGTCCTTTGAAATTTGGTACCCTAAGAAAGTAATTTCTTTGACCCCAAGGACACATTTTGAGGAGTTGACCACAACACCGAAGTCTTGCAAACGCTTGAATAATGTGCGTAGATGTTCTTGGTGCTGATTTTCTTCCCTAGAATAGACGAGGATGTCATCTACGTAAGGGAAACACCAGTCTAACCCCCGAGTGACCTCATCAATAAAACGCTGAAAGGTTTGCCCAGCGTTGCGCAGGCCAAAATTCATAAAAGGGAATTCAAATAGACCAAATGGAGTGGTGATAGCCGTCTTGGGAATATCCTCTTCAGCAACGGGTATCTGGTTGTAAGCCTTTACCAGGTCAATGGTGCTGAATATTTTTGAGCCAGCGATGTTGTGGCCCACGTCCCCAATATGTCGTACTGGGTAACGATCGGGCACTGTTCTGGCATTAAGGGCGCGATAATCACCACATGGTCGCCATGAAGAGGGTTTCTTGACAGCGAGGTGCAGCGGAGATGCCCAAGGACTTTTAGAAGGTCTAGCTGTACCGTCCTTAACCATAGCGTCGAATTCCTTCTTGGCGACCTGCAGTTTGTGGGGGGCAAGCCTTCGAGGACGGCTGGTGACGGGCGGCCCTTCAGTCGTGAGGATATGGTGCACAGTGGAGTGCTTTGCGATTTTAGGCAAACCAGGAGGTCTCATGACGTCAGGGAATTCAGCTAAAACTCTTGAAAATGGTGAATCACCATCGTTGACAGCAAATGTTTTGACGCTGTCTTGATTGACGTAGGCGACGGATGCTGAAGTAGTGCACTTGGTATGGCTATCGATAAGGCGTTGGTTGCGGCAATCAGGAAGTAAGCTGTAATGGGCGAGGAAATCGGAACCTATGATTGGTGTGCTTACGTCAGCAATTACAAAATTCCATGAAAAATCCCTTCGCAAACCTAAATTTAACTGCAAGGCCAAAAAACCATAAGTCTTGATGTAACTACCATTAGCGGCGCGGACATCAAAATCAGTGGCACAGTAGTGGCCCTTGAGGAGGCGCCTAGGAAAACAACATATGTCTGAGCCAGTGTCGATCAAAAATCGATGGCGTGACCCAGAGTCATATATAAATAACCGGCGGCCAGAGTGCGAGCAATCGGTTTCCGCCATTACTGATTGCTTTTGGAGTTTCCCTGGCGGTCCATCCCTTCGCATGGGCTAGTGCATTTGGTTGCTTTAGTACCGTGTCGTTGATGGTACCAACACAGTTTTTTATTATTATTATTATCTGCTCGGGATGCAGAACGAGACCTATTAAATCTGGAACGCGAGGCAGACCGGCCACGTTGACGGTCTTTAAACAGTAGGTCCACTTTCACGGTTAGATCCTGCATTTGTTTAACTAAAGTGGTCAGGTCGGGGAGGGCATTGGAGTTAACCGCTGATGTGACAGTGATTGCGGATGATGATGATGATGCGGCAGGTGAGTCAACAATGGCATCTGCAATTTCTGCTACTTTTTCTAGAGTTAAATCTTTTTGAGCCATTAATATGCGTTGAACTTCTGCTGGCAGCCGTCGCATCCACAATTCCCGGAGGATTCCTTCATCCCCTAAATTTGTACCTGCCAGTGAGCGCAGATGCCTCAGGAAAGCAGAAGGCTTTCTATCACCCAGCTGCTCCTCACGGAGTAGTTGCCGGACCTTCTGCTCCTTTGAGGTGGACAGTCTGCGTATGAGCTCATTTTTTAAATGCTCATATTTGTTTGTGTCTGGAGGGTTTGAAATTAAATCTTCCACCTCATCAACCACCCTGGAGTCTAAAACGGACAGGACGTACCCATATTTAGTAGCGTCCTGAGTCACCTTCGCAATCTCAAATTGAGCCTCAGCTTGTGCGAACCAACACTTAGGCTTGTCCATCCAGAACCCGGGGAGCTTGGCCTTTATGTCTGTGACATGTCTGGCAGCTTGAGTACTAGCTAGCTGCCGTTTAAGTTCCTCTAACTGTATTTTTAATTCTTCTTCCATGTTACTAAACAAAAAGAAATTACAATATAGTACCTAAATATGCTTATACAATAAAAGCATATATTCTTATAAAATAAACAGACACAGGTAGTAGGAACACACAGTAATAAAGAGACAATGTTAGCAAATTTCAGCCAACTAAATTAAATCAAAATTTAAAAAACAAATGTAATCATCACATAGGTAATTAAGTATCCTAGCACAACAATGACTGCAGAAATAAACACAAATTAAATGTGTTTTGGAGGATATTAAAGTGATAAAAGTTTTACAATAAAAATGTATTAGTAAAAGTAATCTAGGTTTATAAAGTCCACTAGTTGTTATGATGTAACACTTAAACTGGAGTTGTTGTTGTTGACTTATTGTTGTCTCTGCATAGGCCGGAGGGAAAAAAGTGAGCAAATGTATGTTTAAACTGAAGATAATAATATGAAAAAGTTCAGTTCAGATGTTTATTTGAAATCCAAATGCTACTTGCGTGACTGGAAATTCCAAATGCTACATGCACCTGGGCGTGGCGTCTTGATGCGTACTAGGGTGTCGGATCTTGTTCTTCTTTGTCTTCGCGAGCGATGGCGAGCGAGAAATCCAAGTGTTGGTACAGTACAGTATGGGCTCTGTTTGTTGTGAAGTTTGTGTTGAAATCGTCTGTATGTAGGTGTATATCACGTATATCACGTCGGGGTCACCAATATGGGAAGTCAGGGTCCCATCTCCCAGGTCACACAAATAAGTAAACTCGGTTGATTATTCAATATAAGTTCTATATTCATGTAGATATTCTTAACACTAGATTTACAGACAGCCACAAGGTTTGGTACACAATCACCAGGCGTAATACACTATTTATCAGATTGGTGTTTACATTATTTAACTTAGGTACAGTGATAAATTATCTTAAATTCTCTGAGACGCCATGTTACATTTTAGAGACCAAAAAACCAGAGAGAGTCAGTAAGTGAAGTACCTATGACGCGGGCTTTGTGGTTAGTGTTGCCATATGTATGATATAATTTTGAGCCGTTATTAGGCTACAAACCCTACAGTAACTAGACGTAACTGACAATTATCTCACAATTTTACGCTGGCAGTTTGAATAATCCAAAAAAAAAACAGAATTTGCACGTTTCTGAACGTTAGCATCGCGAATCGATTTTGAATACAAAAAATATTGTGATTTATGTACCTATCTACGTATTTTATACCGATTTCATAACAAGATGGGAAAGTAAGAGACAGGGACAGGAACTGCTAAGATGCTTTTATCTCTTAATATCTCATCATTCATCTTATTTTATCATATCTACCTAATTATAATAATCATACTTACCACGCCATTAATCGCGTATGGAAGCCTCTTCGGACTTTACCTCATCGGAGCTAACAACGAGGACTTGAATCTAGATGAGGGGTATGTTGGACTCGTACCTTCTAAGCCGCACGATGTTTCGTCACATTTGTGTATTGGCAAACAACGATACTACTTGTATCTATTTAACATAAATACTACAAACAATCACTCGCATTCAATGAAGTAAAAACCGATTTTGTTCTGAAATTAAGTTTTCAGCGCAGTGGTAAACGATCACGTAATGACTGTCTGGCTAGAAATGTAATCAATTTTGAATGCATGAACTGCCTGCCTGCAGTAAAATTTACCTACCTATAGTAGGTAAACAGTGAGATGTTAGATTTTAGCAGTGATGTAATTAATAATATTTTTAACCCTGCCATTTGCCTAAAGCTCTCCAATTCGCTTCTTTCATAGTAACAATTTATTTTAATAGGTAGGTACACTAGGTACTATGACTAAACAGGACAAAGCGTTGATATTTGGTTCGTGCTGACTAAGAAGATAAAAAAGTTGTATGCCCCCGAAATGAAATGGCTACCAGTCCCCAAAAGGCTTTGACCACCATTGCCTAGGCCATCAGTTCTCTCCTCACAGTCGCTGCAGTCAGGGTTATGGGTTTAGGCCTGTCTTAGGTATTCCGTAATATGATAAGGTAGGTTAGGTATGTAAATCAGTTCAGTCTTACGTGCTCGCTGTAACAGAGGTTATATAGGCACCTACTCTGAACAGCACATCAACATAACATGCAAATCGTTATGATTAAATAAAAGAAGCACAATGCACGTAATAATTACAAACACGTGATGTATTGAGCATTCAGTTAGATACTTAACTTAACCAATAATAAAAATAGTCCGGACTTTTAGGTTCACATCTATAAGAAACCCACGAACCAAGCTTGCATCACACCGCCATGGTCATTTAGAAACAGATTTTCCACTAAGTAACTACATCAAGTATCCCGTAAAATACAATGCAAAGTATTGATGATGATATAGTATATATACTCATCTAAACATGAGTATATATTATATATATATACTCATGATTAGATGAATAAATACCGGGTGTTATTAACATATTGACAACAATACGTTGTGATGCATATATTGGCATCCATGTCATATCATGGCTATAAATAAGCTAAGTCAGAGCGGCAGGCAACCGTTAAAAGACGACATCGGAAGACCACTGATATAAAGATACTTGGGAGAAGCCAATGTTCAACAAGGGATTGAATAATGGTGATTGATTTTATGTATTAAAATATAAACCTTTACTTAAGATGAACTATTGAAGAACTTAAGAAGTTAAGTGCGTGCTTATCTAAAAGTTCATTGAGAGTATCTAACGACCCTATAAAGTGACCACGAGACGGTAATATATCGAGACATAACAAGTGGATGTTACTTCCGTCACACATGACACGACACCATGAAGAAGTGACCTATTCGTGACAACCGCAGCAACAAGTGATTGATATTTGATATACCTACTCTCGTTTTCCATTTATTCCCATGAAAGTAATTATGTAATACTTCAAACATTTCTCAATACAATATTTAACGTACAACCTAGCGTGACCATACGGCAACAAACGCTTCTGGTAGAAGATAATTGAGATAAATTGCTCGTTGTGTCAACGCTCCCAAATATTCGTGTTTACGCTTACACGAAAGTTGGGTAACCGTTATTTTGAGAATAATTCATGAAATGGACTCGCTCATCACCTAGTAAATAACTCTTCGCACATTTTGTTACTATTTCCGTTGTAATGTGAAATTCTCACGATAGATTTTATGGGCAATATACTAAACAAAGTTTTTGACAGTTAAGTAACATGCCATGGACTTTTTTATTTAATGTAAGCACGCATCATCGATAGAATATAAAACGAAATCACCAATAGCTTCAGTTTCTGAAACATTCGTGTAAATAACCTTTGCACTGCAGTTTGTCCTAACCATAACTTTATTGAATGGATAAAATAAATGAATGTTTGACTTTATATGCAAATCACATCTTTATGCCTTTTGTCCAGAATGCATTTCAGCAATTACTTATGCATTACCATATTCACCTAACTAATTCCTTGAAATGCATTGACACCGCTTACATACATAATATACTCACACCTCTCTTTCTCTGGGCAGAGGCATCAACCCACCATATTTATGCTTCTGTGCTGTTCACACACTTCATAGTTTTCCCTACTGTCACTAATATTTTTATACTATACTTATAATGCACGCTGCTTTACATAAATTTGATTGGAGTGATGTGGTAGAATATGAAGAAACATAAAGCATTGTAACATCTCCGGGTACCATATTCTAGCAAATAAATGATTTTGACTTGATTTTGAATATGCACTTCGAATGATTTGTTACTCGTTTCTATTCCTGCCACTATGCTATAATTATTCATTTTTCATTTGCTAGTCAACACATGAAACCTTGGAACATTATATGTAATGTTGTCGTCAAGACAGGTTTAGTAGGTAGTAATAAATATGAGGGTAAAGTTCAAAATTATGCACGCAAGTACTACGTGAACGTCGGTAGTATTAACTTGATTAAATGAAATATCTTGGCTCTCTGCGCAATCTTATGCTGGACTTATTTTAGAAATAAAAAACTGCAAGTAAAAACAATTTCCCCTTGAATACTGTAATGACATCAGCGGCCTCATGAAGAATGATAAATAGACGTCACATAAACAATCATAAAGATTACGCTATAGAATTAATCCCGGATCTACGTCTGATCTAAGTAGGTACAACAAATTTTATTCAGTCCATTTCATATCAGTATCCGATCTCAGAAAATTGCTCGAGCTCCTCCATATTTCCAATATGGTGATTTCAGGTTGGTAACTACTTATATAGTACTTATCTGCTTTACATAGTGCTTTAAAGAGTAATACGATATTAGTGTGCCGTGGGATTACGGCCGACTGCGTAACGAAATGTTCTATTTATTTGATACCACCAACAACGGTCACTGCGTAGTTTCGGTCTAGTGGTTATGTTGACTCTACACGTAATGCACCCGCTACATCATCGGCTATGCTATCACTATTTTATTGCCTGCATTCATTGTAGATATTTTATTTGCTTCAATAACAATAGACTATTATACTAGACGTTTTGTTGATATGATAGATCATACATCACATCCTACCTGTTTCTTCACAATATAATAGTGCTTAAACTTTGTCATATGATATGATGATATTGGCGAATATATATATATTTATATATATGTGAATATTGTGTGAAATACAAGTCTATACTTTCTAAGTTAGTGGGTATATCTATCTCCAAAGCGATATCTTCCTTCATTGATTGCCAGTGATGTAGAGCACATTGCATATCGGCATGCTTTCTCCCGAGATTAGTTTTGCATTTTTGATCAATCAAGAATTACGGCAGCGGCGGCTGTACGACAGCATTTGTTAATTTCTTGGACTGCCCGAGTAATCGAAAGAAATGAGATTGAAATTAGATTGGGGCGGCCGGGCGATGGCGCGCAGTAATTGCACCGCAGCGCGGCTGCCACTGCGGCCTCACCTCAGTCTGTTCTGTGCCGTCGCTCTAGCCGCGTCTTTTTAACACCTCGACCATCGAACTTTGTAATAAATTAACAAAAATGGCCGCAAGCGGCTATACGTGAAAAGCGGCTTCGTGAGTGACCTTACGTCGACCTTACAGTGGATGGAAAATGAACGAGGAACAAGAACAGTGCGACTCGTTCAACTCGTGGGAGCTGAACGGCTTGAACTCCTTAGATCTTTGGGACTATACGGTCGAGCTAGAGTGCCTGCAAGGAACTGAAGGTTAGTTTTTGTTTCGCAAGGCTTTGTGAGCGGTAGCGTCCGTTGCCCTAGACGTTGCGCTCGAATCACCAAACAATTCGCAACGCAGAAAACAAAACTAACTAAAATTGAAGCATGGAATTGTTTGAATAATCACTAAGTATTACGAAAGCATTTACGATACCGCTTTCTATAAGTATTCACCTTTCTAGTAAAGGTTTAGTTTAGATGATCATAAACGATTAAAGTCGTGGTTGATTTTCAAAAGGATACCTATATTGCCTCGAATAATGGGGAAAGTTTGTGGGCATTGGGTAAGATATACATTATTTAGCATAACATTTTGAAATGACGTTTTGTATTACATTTTAAATGTAGATAAGTACCTATATTCGTAATTGCTATGCAGGATAAAAGCAAGCAATTAATGTACCCACGACTCTTGGAACTGGTTAAATCAATTCGTTACATGCTTGGAATGACTATATCAGCGATGCTTTAAAATCGTATACCGCGTAATTACAATTGTAACGGTATCATTGTCTCAAACTAGTTACGCCGTATACTTTAAAGGTTTAAATTGATTGTAGTTTTAATTGTTAGGAGTGTAGCACATTTCACACATTTTTCTTAGTAACTCTTTCAAGATCGTAATATTACTTGAGTAGATGTTTTTGGGGTGGCTCCTGTACCATATAAATAATAGTAAAAATAATCAATTGCAATTACTTGAAAGTCCTACTAAATTTGCCAAAATTATTGTGATATTGGTATAATTATATGGGTACTTTTGAACTGCCTGATGTTTTGTATATTCACATGCTGTCTAACTTATGATGTGAAAGTAAGTAAGTATAATTATTGGCTTCTCGCTATATTCTCCCTAGTTCGCACGGTTCACGAGCTTGCTTGCGGGCAAGGGCTAGTCCATTATAATTCTTTATTGTTTGGTAAGTATCTACAGTCGCCATCGTTACCAACCACCTTAGCTTTATTACTTTCAAAATACCTATTAAAAAAAAAGTTACAGATTTCTAACTTGTTCTCTGAAGATTACACAAATATCTTACGCACCCTATCAACTATTCATTGATGTATTTTAATGTAATTATCATTTGTAAATTTGTTTGTGTTCAGAAACTTCTGAGAGCGACTGTAGCTACCTACATCAGTATAGCACGCGTGACTTTTTTTCGATATTCTATTACGATAGCAGTAACTTAACTAACAATTTTTCCTTCAATCCATTATCAGATTAATCAGCATTATCTGTCGATAAACTAATACTGTAATTGCATTTGCTGTCATTTGTTTGATAAGGCTAGTTCAGCCTGATTATAAGAGTAGATAATTGGGTATTTGCCTACTAACGGTTAAAATAAATTGTTTAACTAAGTTTATCAAATAAAGAACAAGTAGGTACTTAGTCATATAAAAGCAGTAAAAAATTACGTTCCTTCTTATTTCTTGTTTATATTTATTTTTAATCACCCAACTGCACCTACAATAGGTAGTACCTACTTGATTTGTGATGACATAAAAAAAAATGTTAAGTATAAACTAATAACTTCATAATTACAAATTCAGTTAATATCCATGACCCTAATCTATTGTGTTGATAAATACGATGAGCCTTCCTAATAAGATAATCTATATCTAATAGGTAAGTCTACTAACTTAATGTTTGGTAGCCCAGAACTTGTCCGTAAAAAAAATATTAATCGCAAGACTGATAAATAGGATACGATTAGTAAATAAAACTCAGTTAGCTGCCACAAGGTTTCGCTACGTTAACTTACTTATCAAATCAAGGCCTTACTAATTCCGATATTAAAATTTACCTTCTTCTAAGATTTCACAAAAAATACAGAAGACAAAAGTATCTAGGTAGGTACTAATTACAAAATTCTGCACTTGGCATTTTTGTCTTTTATACCTACCATCGATATTTTATTTTATTTTATTTTATTTTTCTTTAATAGGAAAACATACAGTTTTTTACAATTCTCATTATATACCTAAAGATCATATTTGAATATGAAAAAATGCAATTAGCAGGGTTGTCTGCCAGCTCCTAAAAACAGAAAGATTTAATTGTTATTTTCAATAGGAGAATATAATTAACAAATGTGTTTTTTATCAACTACTTTACTGCTACGTGATCTCCATGTAGTCTTAATTGTATAGTTACAACCAAGGCATCAATATAGAATTACAGTCATAGTCCCTCATTGTCAACTAGAATGGATTTCTATTGGCGGTCTCTTTGTTGCTGTGTCCACATTTTGAGATGAAGTAACAGTCTGGTGACTTAAATTGAGATTACCCAAGATTTGCATAAAGCAAATCCGGTCCAAAAGCCTAACACGACTAATAATGCCGGCAATGTCTAATTTCTGAGTATCTCTCACTGAATTCATTTAGTTATAGTTATGTAAATATCAATAATTTCCCTGATCGTTAATGTCTATAGAAATCAAATATCAAGCTTTATTTTGCCATATCATCGATAGCGCGATTACTTGCGTGTAAATGAGGCGCTACCAAGACCTTCAAAACTAAGCCAAGTACACCTGCAAGCCGGTATACCTGCTGATGGACGAACGCGACTCTCGTACAAGCCTTTCTTTCGGGATTAGAAAATCACACGCTTCCATAAAAATCACTTATGCTAAATCCATAAAAATCGCTTATGCTAAATCTAAAGAGGAAGAAAGCCAAGCTCCGAGGTGATGATAAAACCACGGATGTGACTGGGAACCATGCTTAAATAATGATTGTGATGTACGATAGTGAATCAACAGTATGTACCTATACCTATAAGTAAATTTAATGAATGAAGAAATAAATACCAAAACTAATTGTCTAGGTTACGTACTGCATATTTCCGTATGTGTAGGTACAAAACAGAATGCCTTCATTTTCAATGTTTGTATTTAACTAGTAGCGCTAATTTAAAGACCTTGGAAGACACAGGTATACAGAATCGTAAGATTTTCAACATTTTACGCACTCGTGTGTTATAATATAAGTAACTACAATAATTATAATACCTACATTACTAGTCTTTGTCCAAATTAAGTGCAATGTCTGCAACAAATTCTTTAGGTTTTATCTGTGGCAATATCTCTCGAGGCCGCTGTCCCTCATAGAGACTGCAAGCTGGTTGGTACGTAGGTCAATAAAATTAGCAACTACTTCGAACACACTTCTATTGCAAACTAGCAAAACATCGCAGTTACATCTTCGCTTCCCTCTAAACATCCGCTTTGAATGAATTAAATTAATATAAATTAATAAATTTAATTCAAGAAAAAAGCTTCAATTATAATTAGCTGTCGAAGACGAAAACTACATTAGCATTAAGTACTCTCTATTTAAAAATAAATGTCCATTACAATTAGTCGTTTTATCATCAGTCTTTGATGATAAAACGACATTGCTTTTCACTCATATAAATCAATATTTTACACAATTAGATAATGAACATTTACATAATTGGACATAACATACTCGTATTAAACAGTCAGGGCCTCAATTCTTCTAAAGACAAACCACTGATATACCACTGACACTCTAAAAAATGCCATTTAATTGTAGACTTTATTGTTATCAGTTTAAAGTCTAAAGTCAAGAGCGAATGAAAAAGTTAAATGAATTCTTTTCATTTGATTTTAGACTTTAACTGTATAACGGTAAAATCTACAATTAAATAGCATTTTTAGAGTGTCAGTGGTATTACAGTGGTTTGCCTTTAGCAGAATCGAGGCCCAGATCAGATAGACTCTATAAAATAATAGCAGTTTAAGAATCACTAATTCATCAAATAAAAAAAAGAATGTCAAGTTGTGTGACGTCACAATTCTAATTGCACTATTATGAAACCAGTATTATTACAGTACCATCGCCCTCATAATCGTCATTAGGTACTATTTCTCATCTCATCATTATAACCATGGTTAATTAAATCATCGCTGTATTTTTGGAAACGGCTCTCTTGACCTGCACAGGCAGGATTAACTATTAATATTGATTAACAGCAGGATTAACGAAAAATTATTTCCGTTTACTTAAAAAAATGTAACATCTATTCAATATAATATAATTATATAATAATGTATGTGTATGTAGAGGTGGATAGGATCTTACTAAAAACCTATGCCAGGCTTGGCTTGGGCTCAGAAGACCCCGTACACCAATTTTATTCCGCATCGCTCACCTAAATGTCTAATAGAAGTGATAAATACAAAGTGATCAATACAATACTAGGTAGGTATATGTACTTTCAAGAACTATGTAACAGTTCCGTATTTTGAATGCCACGTTTCACAAAAACATTTCGTATTTATGTAATTTTCTACGTTCACGTTGTAACTTACCAATCAAATATGAATTGGTATCTAATGATTTGTTAACCCAGTCATGTTTCTTGACTACTAAATTAGAATATTATGAGTTTGTACTAAAGAGTCACTTAAAAGTCATGAATCAAAGGTTGTCCTTTGTGTCTGACTTATTATTATGCATCTGTACTAATGGCACGGCAATAATTAAACTTCATTGCATCAGTATTTTGTTTTTGTATGAATCTTTAGTAGTCTCAGAGAAAGTTAAACTATCTGGGCCTGCCCAATATAATCAGAAGTAAATTGTCCCAGTTCGAAATGCAAAAAAATCTACTTCACGCAACCAATTACAATGGTAGGTAAGTGATTACTGAAAGGTGAACGCTTGCAACATCTGAGCAGTTAACTACTTGCAGATGACACAAGAGGAGGCATAAGGCAAAAGCAGAATAAAGGGCTGGTACTCACGTAAACGTATACAATGCATCATACTGCCTAATCTGATGTTAATAGATACTTGCTTTCCCGATCAGTCAGCTCATTCAAGCTAAGAAAAGCACGCTCGTATTTATCTACATGTACCACAGACATGTACCTACCAAGATCCAAGATATACCAAGCTATATGCCAGATGCTGAAATGAGCGAGCCTAGAAATAACAGAATGGATCTCGGGAAAGTATAGCAACAGTACAATAAGCGATGCCAAGCTCTCATTAATCTATCCACTCGTGATCACAATCGGTGCAATTCGATCGAAAAAATACCAAATAAGTAAGATAAAATTGCTTGCATACTTTATTTAGCTATGTGTAAAGGTATGAGCTGTTGTTAAAGTATTTTGAAAAACGTTAATAGTAGGTAGATGCAATTTTCTCTTTAAAATATCAAATCATCATCAAATCAGTCGGCTGATCTGAATATCATCGTGCGAGAAAGTTTATCATTATGTTATGGCAGATTACATTCTTTGCAAAAAATGAATGATGATCGAGAGAGAGCCTTGTATTGTTTCCATAATTCAGACTGCAGTGAAATTATAGTGTAGCCGCGAAATGTGTCGGTTATTAAATTCGAAAGATAGTGTAAGATTAGGCGGTTAAATTTATTGCTTGTGCCGTAGTCGTATTATTCCTGTATCATTTGTCTTTCTATCCGTAACTTTAGATAAATTCGGACGTCTACAACAAGCTTAAAATATTTTAAAACTAGAGAGAAGTGTATGAAAAAACTGTATGGCAATATTCCGCTTACTCACACTAGAACCGGTTCCACCGGAGGTAAGTTGAATAGCTGCCATTCATTACAGCGACGTACTCGTACAACTTTTAAACAGTAATTTCTGACACCAAGAAGTTAAAACCATCGTATGCGTCACATAAAATTATTGCCCACAGTGGTCCACATTTGGCAGTTAGAAGCGGGAATCTCCGGCGTCCGATTAACAATCAATAAATCGAATCAACGAAGTAATTGATTTCTTTGATTCAATCTGCAAAATGTCAACTACAACATGGTGTGTAGAAAGCTACAGTTAACCAATTCAAATTTAATTCACCATTGCAACAATTGACAGTCGTAACTACCTACCTAATGCATCGATTTCCCTTACAATTTTATCCGATCTATAATCTGATGACGAACACAGTTCCGCCCTCGTATTTTACTTTCACAAAAAAAATATTTGAACAATACAGAAAGGATACAGAAGGTCTATGTCCAGTAGTTGGACTGCAATAGACTAATTGACTTTTTGGCAACTGAAAGCAGAACATTCATAATCAAGCTTTCAGCAGACTTCTGGGGGGTCGGGGTCTCGTAGACACTTACCCAATAACTACCTCGAATATAGAAGCTACGTCTCAGATTAGATAATAGTTAGGTACTACATAAGCTACGCCTAGTTAAGTTATCTTATACTATATAATTCAAAGTCCTGACTGACCTAGAGACAACGCACAGCCTAAACCGCTGGTCGTAGAGACTTGAAATTTGCAGAATATGTGTGTTTTGATGCGTAGAGGTGTACTAAGAAAGGATTTTTTAAAATTCGAACCCTAAAACCCTAAAAAGGGCTAAAAACGTGCTTTTGCCAGAACTCAAGAACGGCTGAACAGATTTTCATGATCTATGATTTTTTGAATTTGTCTCCGCCTCGAATAGCATATAACATAATTAAAAATATATGATTCATTCAGGAAAATTAGTAATAAAAAGAAAATTAGATGTTGCAAACGTTTTTATCGCCATCTATAATAGTTGTCATAGCAACCAGTAACTAAAATTGACTTTGTCTAAATTTTCATAGAGTAATATCCTTTACTTCTTTTTCCTCAAAAGTAAATAGAATGTATTAATTTTTAGGGTTCTGTGCCTGATTAGGAAAAAAAACCTTATCTCTTCGTTATCCGTCTGTCTGCCTGTCAAGACCTCTTTCTTAAGAACACGTAGAGGCATCAAGTTGAATTAGATAAAAGGAATGTTGCGGATAATGCTTGGCATTAAACGAAGCGTAATATCCAAACTGTGGTCTAACTATCGACTAATAGGTGGCTTGACCTACCATCTCCTGGCCTGCACTCATGGAGGACGGAGGTTGTTAAGTTACCTTCGGCGACGTTAGTGAGTCACCTGCACCGCAATCGGAGAGTTTTAGGAAGCCGTACCTTATTTTTCGTGCGGAAATCCCCACGAATCTCTCCCCTCCTCTGGCCAGTAGGGACGTAATATCGGACTTGACCGACTAAAGTCGAACTACATCTTGGGTCTACAGACGCCGAAGTTTAAGTTAACCCTTGACCCTGAGCTATCCAAGGCTTTCTGATGGGCATGGCAGTTTTGGTGAGTTCCTGCATTGCGTAGACAGCCTAGGGTGCTGACGTTTGAATGCGACCATTGCCGGGGCTGATCCGTGGGCACACCACCTCTTCATACACTGGTAGAGTCTCCAGAGTGGATAGAGTGGCGCCATGTCCTAGAAGCAGACATCGGTGGGGTAAGCCTCATGGTGAGGTCCCTGGTGCCGACCATGGTCACCATACAGAGTATGTGGAACGCCACCGCTTTTTGTGTGGTAGTGGAAAAGCTACGGGAGAGATCTAGCACTCCCCCGTGCCGATGAAGGCGCACCGGGCGGCGTAGTTCGCAGAACCATCTCCGTCCTCCATGAGTGCGGGCCTAGGGTGACGGTCGAAGCTAATCGTCACCCTAGCAGAAGCAGACCCAGGGTGGCGGGGTTTTATATTTCCACGCGCGCTTTTTTATAGAGATGGGGGATTTAGATTCCTAATAACACGTCGAGGTCGCCAGTGCTGGTGGCCGGAACCGGTTGGGGTTACTGGGATATCCTTTCTAGGACACACCAGATTCCTCGATCACACAGGCATTGGTAGGACTCCGATATACCAACCTCTCCGTTGGCTCTGTTGAGGTGAAGCCTGACGGGGTTTTTGCGCACGAAAAAAACATAAGTACAGGGAAAAGTCCGGAAAGCGTAAATATTACCTACTTCACCAAAAAAAAAATGTATGTCTGTCATTCAAGACAAGAAGCACTGCAACAAATTTAAGTTCGCCCCCTTTTTTTTGTCGTGCGGAAATCCCCCTCAACCCAATTTTGTACGGAACCCTGCTGACCGGTATTTATTAGTATATCCTCTTTCTTTACTTTCATGAACTTCTTGAATGTTAAATCAGGTTGTCAAATGTCAATGTCTGTAGCAAGAATTTAATAATGATTTTCGGAAATAAATAATGTTCACTAATTTGAAATAGTGCATCGAATGTGAAAGTGCAATGCAACTATGATGAAAGGGTTTTTCAAAGGGCCTCTTCCGAGTCACACATACTTTGGCCAGAGCATAAAATCTAGAAGACATTGAAAAAGGATAATGATGGTAGATATACGGGCTTTGGCCGAGATGCATGGCACTGTACTTTGAAGGGTTTGATAGAACTTGAGATGAAATGAATACATTTAGCTGCAACCACTGATTGCGAAGGAATAGACATTGAAAGTTAGTACGGGCAGTCCCTCAGCTTAAAAAAGACTTGGTGGCGATAGCCAACATTCACGCGGGCGGAGCCGCGCGCGGGTAAGCTAGTACTACATAAACTAAGTCTGACTTACAAAATCACTTTAGCATCTCAATAGATTCAAGTTGATCCTAAGACTCAGTATGACTTGCATGTGTGGCAAGAACGTAGGAAATATTGCTTACTTTAACATATTATACCAATATACTAATGACAAAGGCGTATGTTATGTGATGAAACAAGCAAGTAATTAAATGAATTGCTCTACCTACTAATGTAATATAAACGATTCCGGGCTCTAATGTTACAACCGTAACTATTGTTAAATTTTAACACATAACCCACATAATAACTTTAATAAATCATTTAATAAAGCCTGAACCACTTTCACTAGTTTTAGTTCTTAAGAAATACCTTACATTTCGGATACGGCTCACATACAGCTAATATTAGGTGCTATTAAGTCACATAGCTGAATTTAATGTATGACTTTATTTCACTAGTTCTAAATAATTATAAAATATATCTAATGTATGTAGAAAGGTCAACTAACATGCACATACCTTGCTTGTGTTTCAGGAAAAAAAACTTGTGTTGTTTCAAAAATAAAAGACAACAACTCCTAGTCTTAAAAACTCCTGGTAATTTTAACCTATCAGAGAATAGGAGTTTTAAAATATTAACAAACTTCTCAGGACATGTTCACTATAACGATCAATTTATAAGTAGTCATCTGCCTATAAACGTCATCGTTACATCTCATATATCATAATATTAACATCTACATTAAAATAAAAACAACGTGGGAAATTACAAAAATTCAAATTTTTTAAAAATTTATCAAACCGTTTAATTCTTATTATAGTTACTAAACAAAACAGTGTAGGTAGAGTCATCATCTACGTAGCTGAAATTATTTACAAAAACACAATAGTACCTACGAATTAAATACTGGTTTGAATGGCCAGTTGGTCGAAAAAAAAAAACAGACTTTAAACCCCTGTTACGAGTGTGTTAGACAGCAATTCAGGTGTTGTTTGTATCTTTACAACTTTTTGCGTTCATTGGTGCACATCTAATAGTTGTTATGGGATTTAAACTTTATGATTGACTTTGCGTGCGCGGTGCGATATATGGTATCCATATAGTAGTTACGAGGGCAATTATCAATCTATTATTCTATCATAAAACTTCAGTGTAACCAACGTAAACGCGATTTATTCGGCATTTAAAAACAGAGACTCGTGCAGGTTTTGTGAAACTAAGTGAAATAATTTTCATTTTTGTAAATACCATTTGTGAGGTATTTCTATATATTATGCTACTTCACAAATGAGTGCACCTAATTTTTTGTCACTTTTTCTACTACCGTAAAACACGAACTTATATATAATCTTAAAAATGTTAGCAGTATCTTGGATTATTTAGAGCGAAAAATTATTTCCTACCACATGAGAGTGTTAGCTTATCGCGTTCATAAATACTTTTATTGAAGTAATTGTGAGCTGTTTCCGGTGCAATAAAAATCTAAATACTAATCACGGATTAATTCAAAGTTACGTAAACACAATTAAAAATAAGCTTCTGGATACCTTCAACTAGTAGGTAGGTACGACTTACATTAACATTTAACTGATTAAATACTTGTTAAGATCTAACATAATGTCTACTCAAGATTGACTGGGGAGGTAATTGGCTCTGCTGCAAACTCACGATGCACGGCTACCCAAAACCCAGAGTACCAAAATAGTCACCATTAACTTAATGACATGAAATTACTTAATCATGGGAGTCATTCGATCAACAGGTAGTTACAAAAATTATATTCATGTGTATCACAATCTGTTATGATATTCAGAATTGTAGTGCAATGCAAATCCCACCTCTAGTTGGTTGGTATAATGTTTCTGAATAGGAAAATAAGAAAGGTATACCTTGACACTTATACTATGCCTTATCTCGTATTGACTCCGTTCCTATACTACGCCTTGTGAGTCTGCAACTTCAATAAAGTAAAAATATGTAGTTACGCACATAATAGTTACTTACGTCAAGGTAACGTGATATAAAAACGTGGGCGTTACGCATTCAAAACCACAAATGTAGAAATATATTTTTAAATTATATTTTTGTTTCGAGCTCTCTATGTAGAGTCATCAGTTAGGGTAGGGTAACACCGTGAATGTGGGTGAAAATTGTTGAACTGAAATCTTTTTTTTATCTAGCTTGTTTTGTTTCACTGCTGGGCAAAAGCTTCTCCCAAGTTCATCAATTTCCCTCTCTCCAGATTTCTAGTGCTTTAAATATTGCAAAATTCTTAAGGTAATTAAGATTTTGTAAAAATTGGTTTATTTTCAGTTAAATTACTACTGACCCTTTCTCTGATCTAACCTGTTTATTTACCTCTTCAATAAGTGCTCACTTCATTTTGTCCAAGTCATCGTTATTCAAAGTTGCGACTGCCGATTACAAACATTAAAAATATTAGTAGCTCTGCTAAGGACTGATATTTAACTGTCATGCTTTCTAAAAACAATCAACTACCGTAATATGCTTGCATATTAAGTGTTATATAAGCAGTAAGAATTATACAGTACATAGTCGTCGAAGAGCAAACCAAATGGATGACCATCAACGATTACCTATTAGAGCCTATTAGGTACAGAAAGAGTAATTTGTCCGACGATTCTTACACGTAACAGATATTTCACTATAAACTTTCATCCATATGTGTTCCTACACTGTTGTATGTAGGTATAGTGCTCTGAATTCTGATATACCTGTACTGACCTGAATTGCGCATACTGCTCTCCGAGCAAGGTTAAAAATACCTTTCACGTACGTTTTGATACAGGCGTTATACGAAGATTCCTTTATTTTAGTAACGTTGACAACAGCTGTTATTGGCGAGCAATGGATTGTGTTAGGCGGCAGGTGTCCGTACGGGCTTATTCTTAATTACCTTCTACGCCTGACAGCTGTCGCAACTTACATTACAATACAGCCGCCAGTCACGATGGTGCTCTGATAGGCTAATTACTTCGTTTAACTGGTTGTCTTGTCTTTATGATTTAGTCTTTCACTTTTCATTGCACATGTGTATCTGGTTTGAATTATTAGAGATCCTATCTTATAATAAAAACGTCATAAATGATGACGATAGGTACCTATATTTAATCACACAAAAACTTTTCAATATCTTGAGCTGCTATAGCTAACGTAGGTAGGTACCTACCTAACCCCGTGTGCAAGCAATAATAGTGTTTAATAAAATTTAGATTTAGAAGTAAAAGTATTTTCTTTATATAAGTAAACAAAATTTGCTGCAAAATCAATAAGACAATTATCTACTTGTCGTTAGGTGTCTTCTATTATTTTTTCGTCCAGTCCTATTTTCGTCTTAAAAAAGTACCTAACCCGTTGATGTCTTTTTCGTTTCAGATTTGCAGTTGGCAGCAGAGCTCGGCAAGACTCTTCTAGAAAGGAACAAGGAACTTGAAGTAGCACTTCGTCAACATCAGAATGTCATTGAAGACCAAACACAGGAAATCGAGGTGAGGCGTAGGTTGAAGTCCTTGGTTATAGTTAAAATATTTTTAGCTAGGTAAACAAAAAATATGTAGGAAAAAATAATCTTCAAATAAAAAACTTAATGAACGTTATAGCTACGCTATGTTTACCGCCTCATAAAATCATTATTTAGTTCGTGCATTAAAAGAAAACGATAATGATATAATAACCATTAGATAAGGGAATAAATTATGCAGCGTACACTTTCACGTAATAATAATGCAAAATTTTATTATTATAGTACTTAACCAAACAAACGGTTGCACTGCGCGAGGTGAACGACTCCAGATTGAGGATCTACGAACAACTAGAAGTGAGCATTCAAGACTTGGAGCGCGCTAACCATAGGCTAGCCGTTGACCATGCCGCTGACAAGAAACACATTAAAACGTGAGTTCATTATTGGAAATTACATATTATTATATCTATTGATTAAGTACAATAAAATTGAAGACGCCTATAATATTTTATAGATTAATTCTGTCCGTCAGGCCTTTTTGCTGTAGAGATGGTAGTATAATAGCGAACCATCTGCAATTTGATTGTCGGTACATAAAAAAAATACTAAACAAAAACATGCTCATACATAAATATTGTGTTACAGGTTATGTGCGAATATCGAAACACTTGAAGGCAAGTGTGAGGAGCTTCAAAAGACTGTCGACGACCTAAACGCTCAACTGGAAATATCCAGGCGACGAGCGGAACGAAGACCAGATGTTGAGAAACCGAAAGAAAAGGAGAAAGTTGTGGAGGCAGCTCTCAGCGCCAAGAAGCCTGACGTAAGCACTACGCCGGTTAAAACGGTAGCACCTCTCCCAGAACTGACAAAAGAGGACGAGGACTTACTTAGGTTAAGCGATGAACTCAGAGAGAACAAAGTAGCATTCGCACAGGAACAAAGGAGGGTCACAGAACTCGAAGAACAACTGGCCTCAATGGTCCAAGAGAACAACAGACTACATGACCAATTCAGGAATTGGCATCAAAGAGAAGACGAACCGAAGTCGATGCATGAAGAATTCGCTATCCTTGAAGAAGTCAGGTAAGTGAAATATAGCTGGCAAGAGTTTCACATAAATATATACCTCGCTGATCGAGATGGCTTACCCATAACGAACCAATATTGTAGGACCCATTTGGGAACAACAGTTTCAGTATTTATCTAAAAACCCTGGCTTAAATCAATATTTGTAAGAGTTTTTGTGTCTTCTTCTTCTTCTTTCTTGTCGATGTTACCATCGTGGTGTAGTAATTGGTTTCACGGCAATGCCGCTACTTACTGGTAACCAATGATTAATGCCACACTATTTTTATTTGTTAATTTCTTATAGTTAGCCGGGCAATAGGGTATTAGGTCACTGTGGTGATTTCACACCTAGACACAAATGACGGACAAAAACACGCCCAAACTCAGAATAATTAGCTATGCAGATAGCTAGAGTGTGGTTTATGGAAAAGAAAGAAGTACCTAATTAAACAGTGTGAGGATCGAACCCATAGCATCGATGCTGCTACCACTTAGACCACTGCACTGTCCTTCCAGATTACTCTATAAACACAGAGCATAAAGTAGCGAATAAATTAATATGCATAACTCTTCGTTTTACAGACAAGGGCAGCTATGCATAAGATGCCTAAGAGGTGTCGAACGAGGAGATGATATGTCATCAATGCTGGACGGAGACGAAGATGACAGGAGTGCTATCAGTTCTCTGATCCTGTCACCCTCTGGACAAAACAGCCCCAGAGAAGACCTGGTCACCAACAAACTTGTCAAATTTGATGTAAGTAAAAACCTACTCAAAAAAACCTGCATGTTTCTCTTGAAATTCTCTAAAGCTTATATATCTGTTGTAGACTATTTTCTAAATATTAACAATGTGTATATTCAATTTCCCATTTATTCTTGTATAACAATATTAACTCACGATTCCGCGTTGTGCGCAAATCAACTAACAACATTAACACGAGCTAATTAATGTATCTATAGTACAATTTGAAATTGAGGGATGACTTTTACTCGACTAGACTATTGACTGGCTACCATGTATCTTACAATCGAATCAGGTACTACTTTCACATTTCCCTTTGAAAATGGTCGTGTTGGTTAAATAAAACATGGCATTGGAAATCGCCTACAAAATTCTCACATGAATTTCGCTCGTTTCTAGGCGACAAAGCTTTTCGAACTGCCCCTGATGTTGTTGATCACGCTTTGCATATGCATTATGAAGCGCATTTGCAGTAGTTTTCTTTGGATATATCGTATGTAGTCGAAGGTACGTCCATTACCGACACGTTATTATACTAAACGCGAATAGTGCACGCTACGACTCAATGGTGAAGGTAAATGGATAATGTGATAACATCACTCGGTAATAGCCATGTTTGTGTCTTCGTACCTGTTTAGTTCATTGAATTAATTAAAACAAGGATATGGGTTATAAATTACTAATACTCACAATTAAAATACGTTCTATTATGTAGGTACATCTAAAAATATATATCACTATAGTGAACAATAAATGTGGACATAGATGAGTAAGAATAACTTCCTACAATGACAGAGGTCGCACCTTGTATTGTGTGCGCGCTTGTACGCAGTGCACACAACGACATTACAGTTTGGCCGCTGAGACTATGCGTTCCTGACACATGTCAATTCTTCATGACTAGTTATGTACAATAAATAACTTGTACCTAGAACCGTTCTCTAAACCTGTTCCCGACTTACAATAACATAATAATAATCACAGTCAGCAATATTGTGACAACGTGATTTCATTTTAATTTTAATTTTATTCTAATTTGGCTATCTATCTGCCCTATTTGTTTTTCCAATTTTTAATTTTTAATTTTTTTCATTCTTATTTAATTTTATGTGATTATTAATTGTAATGATGGGTTATTACCTGAAATAATAAAAAAAAATCATATTCATTTCATTCATTATAAAAATATGATTCATCCTTTCTATTAGCTTGGGTAGGGGCTTATTACAAAATTACATAATTATAAAATTATAACGTTCTATTTTATATTTTTCAACCAACAGATTATTATTATTAAGATTACTAAAATATGCGGTTACAATTGCCTTGTTATTTGGTCTCATCACTATGAAAGCGAACATTTGACATAACCTTGAAACAGCGCAGTTTGACGTGGTTGGACGTGGTATGACTTTTAAAAACTATTGATTTTATATTTTTAATTAATTAATTGTTAATCATTTTAGCCCAAAATTAATTTGTGTATTGTAAATTGGCACAGTAATTAAATTTTTAATGTTATCACTCATTAATAAGGTCAATAAACGATATTTAAAATTTTGCCGTAAATTATATACCAGTTCAAAGTTACATCGCCCTTTCGCTCACAACCTGTCAGGAACGCATTCTTTCAGCGATTCTATAATAGTGTCGATTTTGTTGTTACAAAACCTCTATTCAACTAGTTTGATGACTTAAATGTATTTCCATCAAAAAATAAAGAAATCTTGCCTCAGTAGGACTTTTTGTACCAAGGCCAGACTAAATCAGGAGCAATATCTTACTTGGACTATTAAACAAATGAATCCATTTAGTTTGACCTTACATACCTACCTATTATATACAAGCTGCATTCCCTGTTGCATAAATATAACTTACGGTTCTATGTCCACTGCAGTACCTAATTATTATTATGAATAGTTTTCCACGAAGTAGTATCAACTCTCAATTGGTATAACGCAGTGTTGCAGAAATACTAATAATAGTAGAAGGTAATGGGTGTATTTTTGACTAATTATTACATCTACAAATTGTCAAGTCCTATTTCTATTCAAAAATCATATCATTTTCAAAATTTAATTTATTTCTATTACTTAAACCTAACTCGGTAATCTGTTTTTAATATTCTTGGCATTCATTGCTCTTAAATAATCTCATCGAAAATAATACTCCGTCACCGTTTTAACAAACAATCTTCTCACTGTTAGAAACATCTCATTGTCAACCCTCAATTGATCAAATATTGTTATTCTGAAACGTTCATTAAAATAACGCTTACATGTTCCATTTACAGAATGCCAAGGAGAAACTTCTGCAGGGCATATGGGCAAATAAAGAGGATGGCCACGACAACCCTTACAGAGAATTGGTACAGAAGTATGAAGCTCTTTTGGAAGTACAACTGTCACAGGTCAAAAATATAAGGAAGAACAAAACCACTTTGCCTATTGTGCATCCTTCTGGACCTCAGTCCCTTCAAGATGAACTTCAAACTTCTGGAGACTACAGTCAGTTCAGCGTAAAGGACACCGATGAGGAAAGCGGTCACGGAGAGGAGGCGCAGAAAGGAAACAGCATACCCAAGAAAGCTGAAACCACATCGAGGAAGAAAATTATTCAAACACCAGACTTCTCGGAAGCGGAGACTTCCAGCTCTGGCTTCTCAGATGAGACCAGCAACAAGGCGACACAAACTGAACGCGAGCGACCCGGCTCGTTCTTGTGCACTATCGCTGACGGAGAAGACTATCGCTTCAGCATCTACGACGATGTCAGCCCAATGGACAGTCGTTTCCGTAACAGACCAGAGTACCGAGAACTGTTCAAAGAAATCTTTACAATACTCAAAAAGGCGGCGGAAAACAAAGACGAAGGAGAGCAGTTACCGCTTCTTGATGACACGGCGGCATGCAAAGTGCCACCAGTCACTCCCGCGAACGAAGATCTACCTGGTAGCTTCACCGACGATACTCAGAGCGTCTTGTCGTCTGTCATGTCTGAACAATCGATTCCAGTGTCCGATATTACAGTACCAGAAACACCCACATTAAAAGAAAAAGAGAAACCTCTACCAGAGGTTGTGAAGAAAGAGGAAAAGAGTCATAATAAGGAGAACAAACCAGTGGCAGAAAGCACCACGGAGAAGCCGAAGACTAGCCAACTGAAAGAGAGAGAACAGAGAGAGAAAGAGAAGGAAGAGAAGGAGAAGGAAAAGGAGAAAGAAAAAGAAAAGGAGAAGGAGCGCGTGTTAACGCCGTTGGTGCGTCAGCCACTGGAATACATAGCGGCCACTAGAAAGAAGTCCAGGCATCGCAATCGCAAACACAGCCAAGACCGCCAGGGTGCTGATTCTCCAGTTTTCCCATCGCCGCCTAAAATCACATACTCAAAATCCTCCAACAAGAAAAAGAGGGATTACAGGCCTATTGAAATCAGTCCCCTCGTGAGAGCAACAGAGACTGAGTGGAACGGTTCCACGTTACAGTTCTACAACAGGAATTTGAATTCACCAACTCCCAGCGCGAGCGGCCGAACGGGTAAAATCTATCAAGGATGGAACTCTGAAACTGACTCGTGGGACATCAAGCAGAGCACTGCGTCACAGGAGATTCACAAACTGAGGAAACTAGAGCTTTCCTACGCTGAAGTATTAAGGAACGCCGACAAAACTAAGACTAGGCGCAAAAAGCATCAATAAATATGGATGCGTTTTTAATTAATCGACCCCTCTTATTACATTAAGAGTCGCGTGATCAACAGCCATTTGTCTTTGCCAACTGGACATAAGTAATTTAGTTTAGTATTTGTGATCTGGTAGCGTAACTTTTTAATTTTTACCTATATATTCACGATCATAAATTGCCATAATAAACCGGTATAATTATTGTATACCTGTATATTTATGTAACTATGTAATCTGTCAATAGTCCTTTAACAAACTAATTTATTAAAATTTCACAATATAGTACCCTTCCCTCCGATTTCACAACACAAATATATTTCTTGTGAAATATGCCTACTTGCATTTAGATCCAGAGCACCAGAGTAAGTTGTCTCTTAATAGTCGAGTACTGCCTGAAACTGAGTTCAATTTGATAATTTCCCTGAATAATTTAATTTCCTTCTACTTTAGTCATTATTTTAATTGTATATTATGTATTTGATCATTGATTTGTAAATATGCATTTTAAGTTAATTATATTTTTTTAATTGCCATTGATATTTTCGAATATTTCGAACAATGCGTTTATGTATGCTGAAGGTATTTAATGGAGACAAAGTGAGAGAGAGGTTGAAGGTATAAATAAAAATTTGCATTGATAAAAATATGTCTTTCATTTCAACAACCTATACAGGGTCTTCCCACAGCGATGCCACACGGAGGGAAAGTATCTCAAATTATGTAGATAGACAATTTTACTGAAAGATAGCTTCATTTCGATTTTAAAAATAAATTAAATCATTAAAAGATTTCGAAAATTCATTTGCAACACTCGGGACTGAAACCGGCTAAAATCCGAAAAAATAACACCTGGGCCCGTAGCCAAGTGTCAAAAGTGTAAATCGCTTAGAAAACGAATAGATTAGGTCGACCAATCACACTCCAGCTCGTGGTTCCGCCCCGGCGCGCGCATCGTACGCCGGCAACGAGCTTGGATGTGATTGGTCAACCTAATCTATTATATAATAGCGATTTTGACTTTTTCCACTTGTCTACGGGGGCTGTACTTTTATAGCATCAATCGATATGGTCAATCATAACGATCAAATCTCTTTAACAAACATGGTAAATTGAAATTAGACAAAAAGCATCAAAAAATAAGGATGCGTTTTTTTCAATTGACTAAAATGACGAAAGTATGTCAGGACCAGGTCAGGACAGAGGCAGATGGCGGTCTGTTGTCTCTGCCTACCCCGGAGGGAAAAAGGCGTGAGCATATGGTATGTGTATGTATGTATGTATGTAAAATGACGGCACATATTGTTCTTAAATCTGTCCTATTGAATTTACAAGTTTAGCTTTCATAGATTCCCTTTCATTTAATTTATCACGTTTATTAAAGAGATTTCTTTTAAAAATCGATAGAGAGTAAATAATAAAACACCATGTATATTACAACGTTATAATTTAAGGTTATTTTTTACATGGATATATTGTATACATGTGGGTAGATTGTTGCAGTGTGGGTGTTATTAGGCTACTTATTATTCTGTGCTTCAAGTTCTCTCTCGACGATCTTGCGGTACTCATCGAAGCCACCTTCTATACTTGCGACGTCACCGTTACCGCATACCCAGAGCTCCTTGCAGACCATTCGAATTAACCTTTCGTCGTGGGAAACCAGAATTACTCCTCCCTAGAACATATTATCACAAATATATTATCAGTTCATCCTACGGACTATTATCCGTCGTATTACAGATTTATCATGCTGTTATGATAACGGGAATTAACGCAGTTATTACTAATATTGCCCTCCAGCTAAAGTCACACACGTTACGAGTAGGCACAAACTGAATGCGCTATGATCATCACTCGGATGCTATTCGTATCGTGTAAACACGCTCAACAAGTCCATTTTGGTCCGAGTGCATTTGGTGAGTGTATTTACACGTTGCGAGCAGCCATCTCGAAACGTGTAAACGTGGCTTTAGCTAGAGGGGAATATTAGTAATTTCAGGTACAATAAACTTTCTTATAGAAAAATTTACTATTTTTAATTTTTTTTTCTTTTTTTTTTATATTTAATGATCATAAATCTTACCGTATACTTAGTAATGCCTTTCCCTAACGCTTCTATCGTCTCTATGTCCAAGTGATTGGTAGGTTCGTCGAGCACCAAGAAGTTGGGATTGCCCATACACATCCTGGCGAAGGCCACCCTCGACTTCTGGCCTCCAGAGAGACTGCCGATCGTCTGCAGCGCGAGGTCCCCGCTCACGCCGAAGCTTCCCAACTGTCTTCTGTATTCTTCTACTGTTTTACCTGTGTAGATAGAAATGAATATACCGTTATAACAAAATGGCTCAGCAATATCCTACAAAATTATAAACTAGTCTACCAGCGCGGCTCCGCCCGCGTGGACGTAGGTTGTCACGTTTCTTTATTATATCTCCGGTTCTACTCAACCGTTCGTGATCAAATATGAGTCAGATTTTAAGCCTGACCAAGACCTTTCGAATAAAAAAATTGATAGATCTCTTAATTCCAGGAATAGTTTTTCATAGGTTGCGGGAACGGGATCAGAATTCAACGCGGGCGGAGCCAGGGGCAACGTTTAGTGTACCAATAAATGGTAATTAACAGAGTTGAAAACGTATGATTTTTACATTATAAAAAAATAAAAATTCTCAAATGCATACTCAAGTGATTTGAGGGGACTACCATGAAACATATATTCGAAACTAGGAGCCCGCACTACACCTGCACGCAGGACAGAGTATTTAGCTACCATACAATTACTGCACATTTCTTTCAGTAGAGTGCAGGCCAAACGAAGTATAAAGTCTCCTCTTCGTGCCCGAATTTAGGTTTCTCTGTCACATTTTTTACATTTTATTAGGTGTACTATCTTTGCCATAAATATGAGCTAAAAATAACATTTTTGCATGCCGATTTAGGCAAAACAAGACGCACCTAGTCAGTAGACATTATTTGTACCATTCTTATAACAATTTTTTTTTACCGCGGTAGCCTAGTGGTTTGGGTAATGGACTGCTGAGACGAGGTCTCGGGTTCGATCCCAGGTTCACCATGGCACACACCAATGACTTATCGATGCTTTTCGAAGTTATGTGTGTATTTATCGCAGGTTTATTAGTGCCTCGGAGAGCACGTTAAGCCGTCGGTCCCGGTTGCCATACAAACATCTATGGCAGTCGTTACGGGTAGTTGGAGCCCTCAAAAGTCCAACCAGTCTAACTTGGAACTTCGATATCGCCATTGGTCATAAGGACCATTGGTTGTGGAGGTCAGATGGCAGTCGCTCCACGGAAAATATGGAAGTTCAGCCGCATCACAGTTAGACTGGAAAGCCGACCCCAACTGAGTTGGGAAAAAGGTTCAGAGAATGATGATGATCTTATAACAATTTTCTAGCAAGTAAAAATGAATAGATAATATTATTTAAAAAAATGTGAGATCAATATTTCATAGAAACATAGTCGGTCCGGGTTTACGTTTCATTGTAGTAGGCATACATACAAGTCATTGGTTGCTTCTGAATTGAAATTTAGTTCTACACACATTTTTAATGACCATTTTAATTAAAACACCAGACCACATCCAACGGAAAAGTAATAGCTTAGTTCGAAACATGGAAATAAAATTAACTTTTAACTCAAATACAAGTAACGGCCGGCATTCTTGCAAATTTCTTATTCATAATCGCAACGCGGTGCGGTGTTCTGTAGAAAAAAGTAATTAAAGCAAAGTAGAGTGCAGTGGTTAACACTATGTGTTCTGCGTTATGTAAGTTAATTTGGAGTTAAGAATGCTCCGTAATTAGCCCACATTAATTATTAACCAATTAAGACAGCGAAATAAATAATTCATTCAAGCATCGATTTGTCAGTATTACGAAGTGAAAACTACATTATAACATTTCCATTTCTATAGTATTGGAGGTATTAAAAAAAAACATGGATTAGTTTAGGTAAATGAACGATTCTGATCACAAAAATAGTTATTCTGGAATTTTTGTCTGTTTATCTGTTTGTTCACGATGAGTAACAAAACTAACCAACAACCAAGTAGGATAGCAAATATGGTGATAGATAGAAAAACATTCCTGCAATATATAAAACCATTTCTATTTCAGTGTCTGTCTGGCTTCTGCTTATACAAGTGTTTATACATTCACCAGCGTTAGCTTCTGAAGCTGGTAATTATAAAAAAATAACACAGTATGATTATGGTCACACTGACCCACCTCCAGGCGAACCTATACATTTGACAAGGCACCTGACATTACAGGGACAAGGCAATGGACAGTCACAAATTGGATCTGATGAGACATATGATTCTTCTGAACCCTATGTCATTAGTTACAAAAGGACATCGGGAAATCAAATTAACGAAAACAGTATGAAGTCGGCCAGAGAAATTTATAATATGAACCCTTTAGACAGTGAGAGTCAGGCCAAGGTCTGCTCTGAGCCACTACATAAACATCACTTGAAAGTGGTGAAAAGCATGCCACTAACACCACATGCAAGTTTATTAAAGAATATTATAAATGAGCGCTTAGAAGAACAAGCAACGCAAAGAAAATTTAAAAAATATACAGCGCTATATGGACCGAATGAAATTCATTCTAAATAAAGATTTTTTTTTCATTTATTTATTGTTTTCTGACATCCCTACTTACACTAGTCTTATCTTAACAGGAATTCTTTTAAAAAAATATTGACCTCAATTCATATATTGGTACTCTCTTTAGTATAGTAGTTGTAATTCGTGTTTTGTGTGTGTATATTTTGTTTTTAAAAAATGTAGGTAATAAAAAAAGTAAAAAATAAAATAAAAAGTAAAACTGATAACATAGAACAGTAGTAATAGTAAGTTGATGATCGCTACAAAATGAATCCGTTTCTATTCATCATCAAATTAATCACGTGACATTAATCTATGCTATTATAAAATTGTAAAATAGTTGTGTCCCCGTACATAGGAGACATAAAAAAATACTTACTTTTTTTTTTTAATCTAGTCTGTTTGTAAGTTCGTCACGGACACAAAAATTAATGAACGGATTTGGATGCGGTTTTTTTATTGCAAAAGTCTTGGTAAAATGTGAAATCTGTCGATTGGTTAATTAGACCGGGACATGTCTAAAACACGATAACCCGGGTTACAGCTACTTTATTATATAAATGACATACCTGGATAGCTCTTTTGTAATAATTCCACGGAATTGACATTCATTTCTAGTTGGTCGACGTGGTGTTGCGAGAAGTAGCCGAATTTCAGTCCTCTGTGCACGTTGCGAATACCGCTGGTAGGCGACAGGATACCCATGATTATTTTCAATAACGTTGTTTTACCTGCACCGTTGTCTCCAACCTGTTTTACACGTGTACGGTACAAAATCAGTTTCAACCCATTTTAAATGTGTACAATACAAAATCAGTTTCCATAGTTGTAGATATAAACATGACTGTTAATGCAATCAGGGCGTCTATTCTGTTAAAGCACTGACACTCTTAAAAAATTATTTTATTTTAAACTGTTTTACTTTTCTGTTAAAGTCTAAAATTAAACGGTTTTTTGTAAAGTGAATGAAAAAGTGTAATGAACTCTATGCATTTAATTTTAGACTTTAGCTGTATGTACGTAAAGTCTAAAATTAAATGACATTTTTTAGAGTGTGTGACAATACAATGGCTTACTTTAACAGAATAGAGGCTCAGTTATGTTGGTATGTCATTACCAAGGTTTTCAAATTAAGGTCATTGCATAGATTTTCCCACAAGCCATGACATTTATATCTATACTTCTATTTATAATAAGTATGTATTTACAAAAAAAAAAGTATATAAGTATGTTTATCAGTATTCTAGAACCCATAACACAAGCTAGTTAAACTATGCTTACTTTGGGTCTAGGAAGTGCTGTGTAGAATGTCGTAGAATATTTATTTATTTATTTTATTTTATTGTTTCTTTGTAATTGATAAACTCTGAAACTACTGTACCAATTTCAAAAGTTCTTTCATCATTAGAATGCTACATTACCCCTAATAACACAGGCTACTTTTGTCCTAATCTCTTTTACAATTTTTCCCTTAGTTTTTTTTTTATTATCTCGAGAGCTTCGTCTGTTAATCAGCAGGTGCAGTTTTTATTTCTGTTTTATATGCACAAAACATCACAAAAATGCATTTTTAATACCATTGTCTACATTTAAATTATAAGGTTTTGGAGAAAGGCCAGGTCAAGAGTACCCGCAACCGGCCTGTGTGTATGACAACAATTTGAAGAAGCGAAAGGAGTATGCCAAGATCGTAGCAAGTGGAAAGATGTTGTCCCTGCCTACCCCAATGGGAAATAGGCATGATTTGTATGCATGTTATATGTGTGAAATTATAATAAGTGCTGTATACTTACAATACATATCCTGGACTCTAACGTCGCTCCGAGGTTAACATTAGAGAATATGACTCTGTCCTTTGAGTAGTAGAAGCCGACCTCGTTTAACTGCAGTATAGGAGGCGAGAGCGGTTCTGTTTCGGGGAATCTCAACACTACGTCTATTTCCTTTTCTACTGGTTTTAATTCAGGTCTGGGGAATACAAAATTTCATGATTTAAAAAACCAATACTATGAAGTATCTGTAGGTATCATAATATAGCCTAACTAGCTTCCGCCCGCGGCTTCGCCCGCGTGGAATTCGGTATTGCCACCAAGTCTATTTGAATGAAACGACTCTTCACTCGACTTTCCACTCCGTTGTTCACTCCACTCTCCACTCCACACTTCACTCCACTGTTCACTCCACTCTCCACTTCCACTCTACTGTCCAATCCTCTCTACCGACTCCATCCTACATTCCACTCTCCACTTCAATCTCCACTCCACTCCACTTTCCACTCCACTCTCCACACCACTCCCCACTCCACTCTCCACACCACTCCCCACTCCGCTCCACTCCACTGGTCTCCACTCGTCTAGCCAAAACCTTTCGGATAAAAAGTACTAAACGGATTTTAGTGCGGTTTTCTTGGTCAGACCTAAAATTTGGAGATAAGACCAAAAGTTTGTTTTCCTTATTTATTGGTTTCACCTTACACTATCTTTACAGGGTTCACCTAAGGCGACAGTGTGGACATCATATCCCTTTATAACAGTACTTTTAGATGTAATAATCGATATTTGAAAAAAAAAACTTGGTTATGTTGACCACAAATATCTATTTTTTGCAATCCTTGTCTGTTTGTTCGTAATGGACGCAAAAACTGCTGAACAAATTTTGATGTCGCCTTTTCATTAGAAAGGTCTTGGTTTTACATAAAATCTGCCGTATGTTTGATTGCATTTGGTTAAGTGGAACCGGGGATATGACCAAAAAACGATTACCAACCAATCGACTCCCACGGGCAGAGCCGCGGGTATTAGCTTGTATAAAAAGTAGCCTATATATTACTCCAGACTATAATCTATCTCTGTACCAAATTTCAACCCGATCTATTGGGCCGTTTTTACATGAAAGAGTAACAAACATACATCCAGATATCCCGACTGATCAACTCCATGGGCGAAGCCGCGGGTATTAGCTTGTATAACAATTAGCCTATATGTTATTCACACTACACTCTATCTCGGTACCAAATTTCAGCCAGATCCATTCAGCAGTTTTTACATGAAATAGTAACAAACATAATATTTGGACATCCCGACCGATCGACTTTGCGAGCGGAGCCGCGGTATTAGCTTGTATAAAAAGTAGCCTATGTGTTATTCCAGACTATAATCTATCTCTGTACCAAATTTCAATCTGATCTATTCAACCGTTTTTACGTGAAAGAGTAACAAACATACATCCAGATATCCCGACTGATCGACTCCATGGGCGAAGCCGCGGGTATTAGCTTGTATAACAATTAGCCTATATGTTATTCACACTACACTCTATCTCGGTACCAAATTTCAGCCAGATCCATTCAGCCGTTTTTACGTGAAATAGGAACAAACATAATATTTGGACATCCCGACCGATCGACTTTGTGAGCGGAGCCGCGGTATTAGCTTGTATTAAAAGTAGCCTATATGTTATTCCAGACTATAATCTATCTCTGTACCAAATTTCAACCCGATCTATTCAGCCGTTTTTGCGTGAAAGAGTAACAAACATACATCCAGACATCCCGACTGATCTACTCCGTGGGTCGACTGATCGACTCCGTGAGCGGAGTCGCGGGTATTAGCTTGTATAATAAAAAGTAGCCTATATGTTATTCCACACTTTAATCTATCTCGTTACCAAATTTCAGTCAGATCTATTCAGCCGTTTTTACGTGAAAGAGTAACAAAGATATATCTAGAAATCCCGACCGATCGACTTTGCGAGCGGAGCCGCGGTATTAGCTTGTATAAAAAGTAGCCTATGTGTTATTCCAGACTATAATCTATCTCTGTACCAAATTTTAGCCAGACCCATCAAGCCGTTTTTGTGTGGCAGAGTAACAAACATACATCCATACATCCAGACATCCAGACATCCAGACATACATTCTTACAAACTTTCGCGTTTATAATATTAGTAGGATACACAAACCACTCGTTTTTTTTTTAATATATCAGATCCAAAGTTTTTAAATTCGACAGTCGATCTAGTTCGAGCAGTAAACAGCCAACAGGTATAATTAATTTTTCAGATGAATGTCAGCTAAATTGTTTAAATATGTATGTTTGTGAATACTTACAGTTTATCAAGCATCTTGATCTTGCTCTGTACAGAAGACGCGCGGTTTGCGTTATACCTGAAGCGATCTATGAACTCCTGCGTATGCGCACGGTGTTGTTGTTGTGCCTCGTACTCGCGTTGTTGGTTTTTCAGTTTTTCTGTTTTAGTCTTGTGGAACTGTTCGTAATTACCTCTGAAATGAGTAGGAAAATATTACTTTGTGAAGGAAAAAATATTCGAAAATATCATAATGATAGAAAAATCGTTCAAGGCATACTTAAACTATGCTTGGAAGCCTTTTTATCGTATATTTATCGCAGGTTTATAAGTGCCCGGTTAATGGCAATAGGCTCGCACATTGGTACCTAAACATAAACTGGCGAAATGTGGGTGCTAGCACCTCCGCCTACCCCTTCGGGGATATAGGCGTGAGTTTATATTATGTTTTGTTATGTTGAAAGCCTAATCACTTAATCTATGTTGGCTTGTTTGATTGCTTGATGTATAGGAAACAAACAATCAAATAATAAAGTGTGGTTGGTTCTTTATCCAGTTACAATTAATTCGTTTTTGGACTGCACACTCCACAAATCGTTTTTTTTTTTGTTTATTATACGATAATAATAACAACATATAAAAACCATTATTAGAAAGATTGCAAACACATCTATCGGAAGATAACAAATCAACCATTACCATTATCCATGATCCAGTGATAATATCTTTTATAACTCGAATACTCAACAATAGGGTATGTATTATATAATACTCATTTCCAAGGGCGCATAATTTTCTAAAGGTACAATTTAATCACAAACTCACCTGTAAGTATCTATCCTTTGCGTATGCAAATGCATTATATCTGTGGGTACTGTGTCTAAGAAGTTCCGGTCGTGAGATACTACCAGTAGCGTGGTTGGCCAGTTCTGTAAGTAATTTTCTAACCAGATGATGGCTTTGATGTCCAACATGTTGGTAGGCTCGTCCAATAGTAGCAGGTCTGGCCTGTAGAAATAAAACGATATTATTTGACAAGTTGGAAAGTAGAGAAGCGAAAAGGGATGAGAGTAATACTGTTAAATATGTTGAACTAGCTAACCCAGCAAACTTCGTTCTGCTTTGGGCTCAAGGTATATTGGTTAACTTATCAGCTCAATTAGATGGGAACAACATGGTTCCCACACACGAGGGGTCGATTTTAAAACCGTAGACGGCCTATGGTCATTATGGCTAAAACTTTTAGTGATACTTACTTTGAAAACAGGGCTCTAGCGAGGGCCAGCCTCATCCTCCAACCACCAGAGAACGTCCTAGTTGCCCGCGCTTGCATCTCTGGTGTGAAACCTAAACCACTCAAGATGATCGATGCTTTCGCAGGTGCCTTATCCGCTTCAATGTTCTCTAGTTGCGCGTATATCTCTGTTAATTCGTTTGACATGCTCGGGTCTGTCGATCTGTGAAATAAGATAGTATTTATTTACTAGAAGAGCATAGAAAGTTTTTACGGATTAGGGTGAATACTAGTCAGCCAGGATTCGGGGGAAGTCAGAAAATGCCTTTTGGCCACCTTATACCCCTGCGCTAGAAGACCCGAGACGGCGTGCGGTTTTAGTTGGTTCTATTCTAACATAACCGCACCCGTTGACCGCGGGATTGGTATCCGTGGGTGATTTCCGCACGCAAACAAAAAAAATGGCTGAATACTAGTAATTTCGATTATTAATATTTTCAAAAAAGAAAACTAAAGAGTAGCTAAAATTTTGTTTTTTTTTTGCAAATATTGCCCATGGCTGATGAACGCATCCGAAACGTCGAATTCAATGTAAATACTTATAACAGCAAATCAGGATACAATCCGTTAAAAATAGCTTTGTTTCAAAAAATTTTCAAAAAATTGCATATATGCAGAGATGATATGGAGGAAAAAACAACATACCTAATACAAATTGTTACAACATATTTCACAAGTTGTTATACGTTCAAACAGGTGCTTACTATTGCATTCACGCATAATGTAACTAATAGATAGTAGGTCATATACAATATGTTGATTTGCATCTGAGCATCCTTCACGGGGGGGCATGAGCTACTTATAGTCATCACAAATTCACTAGTGCATTGAATATTAAGACTAAAAAATTTCATTATTTTCATAGCTCACAAGCTTAAAAAAATATGACATAAAAGAAGCACATCGTATGTATCAGCCCCACGTTTACGGCCGATAACCTTGATTAGCGGACCGCACAGCACGGTAGGCGGCGCGCGGCGCGGCCCCGCCGTCGCCGGCCGCGCCGCGCCGCCGCGCTGGTTCGTCCGCGGGTGCTCGGGTGCTCCATCCATCGGATGCTCTCGTGATAAGTTGATTTAAAATTTTCCTTCCTACTTTTATGGGCTTAGGACCGGCAGAATACCTTAGTAACTAGTACCTAAGTCTAAGTCAAGTCTAGACAAGTGAAATTTAAAAAATAATTATGTTTTTTAAGACTGTTTTTTTTTCATGAATTCTTAGAGAGTATAAGTAGCTCGAGCCCCCCTGTGAAGGATGATCAGATGCAAATCAACATATTGTATAGGGACTCAGAGGACATATTCTTCTAGGAGAGCCTATCGACATATTTTCCTTAGCATTAACACTATGGAAAATATGTCAATAGGCTCTCCTAGAAGAATATGTACGAATTGTAATAATTATTCTACTGCAAATATAACTAACCGCGTCATGCTAACTGGTTATACGTGAATGGAAATCACAATAAGATAAAGTTTCACTGTAGAATTGCATCATTTACTGGTTATTACTTCGCTATTTTGAGATAAAGTATGCATTTATTTAACAAACAGGTCAGAACTATGGAAAATTAGTGTTGTAACATTATTATTAAACAATAATGATTATGAATATACATGCACTCACCATATGCCTACTTAATTCAATGAAATATACAATGATATAGAATACAAGTTCCACCCTATAACGTCCAATGGATGCAGGGCGAATAATAATGTCGTGTCGTTAATAGACTGGCGATTGATGAGGAAATGAACATATTTTAAAGGAATTTTCACAGTACTATTGCACCTGGGTCCAGAACCAATTTAAATAAAAAATAATATAGTGATTAAACAACTCACCCATTATTGATAGCAGAAGTAATTTCCTTCTCCCGTTTAAGTAAATTTTCTCTCACAGTATCACATTCTAACACACTCTGCAGGGCTATAGTATCATCACCAACCACTTCTTGTTCTACATGTAATATTGATATATGGGAAGGTATCTTCAACTGTTTTGATGAGATCATTCTTAGGAGTGTTGTTTTGCCCAGTCCATTCCGCCCTACGAGGCCATAACGTCGACCACATGCAAGCACCAAATCTGCCCCTTGTAATAATACTCTGAAAGTTAATTTTAAGTTATATCAATTTAGATTTGATTGATTGATTGACTGCTGATTGATGGCACTTGGTGGAATGTACTACACATATTGATTTTTGTGGATGGACAGATGGAGTAAATAAATATTGTGGAAAAAAGTACAAGTGATTTAATTCAATAATTGTATCAATTTACCTACTTCTCTGAAAACTGATTGTGACACAACACTATTATATTATAGTTTATTTAACAAAAAAAGTACAAAGATTGCTAAGAGAGACTACTAATAGAGTTAGCATCATCATTCTCCTACCATGTTCCTGAGTGCATCTAAAACTGTCAGCTCTGAGCCCTGGTTTCCGCTTTCCTTATTGATTTTAATAAAGCCACTGTCGTTCCACTGACACTTTGAAGAAATGCTGTTTAATTTCAACATTAAATGAAGTAGGTACATTACACATTTTCATTCATGCTTTCGTTCTTTTTTCTGACATTATTTTCATGAAGTTAAAGTCTAAAATTGAACAGTAATTTTTTAGAGTGTCAGTGAAATGTGGCTTGCTTGTGTCACAATAGCACAATTAAGGCAAGAGATAGTCATAAATAAACCACTTACCTGTCACCATATGCAATATCAAAGTTCTCTATCCTAATATCCTGTGTCCTGTTAGTCCCTTTAGCCTCCAATTTACTGTCCTTCTTTGATGTCACTTGTGATGCTGTGGCTGTCTGGAGTACTGGTACTGATATTGGTACTTTGGAATCCTTCTGCTTCTGTTGCTTTTGTTGTAATTTCGCTTCAGCCTTCTCTAACTTTCTTGCATCTACTTTCTACAAAAGAGTATAGTATAGATAGAGATTTTGATAATGAATTTGGCTGGAAAGAAGATGTGTTAAAAAATCGAAAAAGTTAAGCTAATTGAAATTATTGTCAATTAGCTTAACTTTTTCGATTTTGCTATTTTAAGCTATATTAAGCTAATTAACAAATCAAGTTTTTAATATGTAGGTCAGACTCAGGGAGGTATGGGTAATTCTGCACAAAGTAAGGTTGATCACCTGCTTGGTCATGGGCATCCCCATTGGAACTAATAATAATAATGTAGGTCATGCTAGTGGTAGAGTCAATCTCATAGAACAATGAGAAAGCTCTTATTTCTACTTCATTTTTCAAAGATATATTTGAAACTTACCAAATTATCATCTCTAGATTGTATCCATATACTTCGGAGTTCCTCACTTTCATTGTTAGTAGTGGTCATTGAAGCTAAGTGTATGGGAGCATCCAAAACTTTTCTGGGGCCATTACTATTGCCTGGTTTATCTGGTTGTAGCATATGTAACAGTTGCCCACATATATCTCTGTAATATAAGCAATTTTTAAGTCAATAATCAATTAAGACAGAATTTTATGTGAAACTTTCACAAGAATATGGATGGACTAATTAAAAAAAATGCAACCTTATATCTTTTTCTGACTTTTCTGAAATTCCCTGGAGCACTTCACCAACAGCCTCGTATATTTCTTCTGTATCCTCGAACTCTCCAGCGCTACCATCCAAAATATCTGAAAAGGACCAACATAATGCAATAAAATGGCAACCTCTAAAACATGGTAAATTCACTTGTTGACTAACAGTACTGGACTTTATAGCATTTAACGATAAGCACAACCATAGGTACAGTATGAAAATGGGTAGAACATAATTAACTAACATTGTGAAATATAAATAAAAATCTCTTTTATAACCTAGAGAAATCATACCTTCAACATATTTCTTCAGTTCTTCATCTATCAGTGGAAATTGACTTTTAATAAAGTCACCACAGCTGGCCATTTTTATTCAATCAATTGATATAACGTTTAATAATTATAAATAACATTTATTATTAAAAAATGCAAATGCACAATTAATCGGCAATCGGTCGCTCGATGTCACGTCACACGTCACATCAATGAGCGAAGAAATAAGAAATGTCATAGAAAATGACATTTCATCAGTGCATTTCATAAAATAGAAAATTGCCAAAGTATAAGATTAATCCACAGAGAAGGTTCTTGGTCAATCTTGGTTGGTATGATTCGCAACCTATAAGATGTTAAGGGGTACTACAGTGGAGCAAAACCCTAATCTTTTGGTAATCATATTTGCATAATATTATAAATAATCCACTTGCTGATATAATAATGATAGTAATGATAGTAATATTATAAAATGTGAAAGTCTGTGTTTGTGTGAATGTGAGATGCCGGCACATAACTTGGCCAGGTTTTGGAGTAGTGTGGGCCCCCACTTTTCCAAAATCTTGCCAAGTTATATGCCGTGCACTATACGAAAATAAAATGGTCGGGTCGGGCATTACATTATGGGCTACATTTTATCCCGCGGTGGCGGCAGTGGGCAATAGATTCCCGTGGATCATGGAAATAGGATCAGAATTTCATGCATGCTAGTTTAATACTAACTGTAACTGTAGCTAGTATTATATAAATCATAAGAAATACCAACTTTTACTGTAACACGCGGCCCTGCCGTAGTTTATAATACATTCTACAGCATTGGCTAAAAAGACCTATGGCTGATGTCGAGTTAGCGATTTTAGATGTTGCCAGTTCTTAAATTTAGACAGCTGGAATGTCATTTTTGTCAATGTCATTAATATTTTCATATCTGACACAATAGGGAGATATGGACGCAGAATATCAAAACAATAAAAAGGAAAGTCCTGAATTTTACATTATATCCAGCTCAGTATCGAATTTATCTAATGTAATTAGATTGGTTAGCGCCATATCTACTTATGAGAATTACATCACGTCGTAATCTATGTGTAAAGTTGCGTGAAGATCTCTGTGCACGATTACTTTGTGCTAGTTGGAAAACGCCCAAGTGGTTGACACAAAATGGATGAAAACATTGATAACAATGTTGCCGTTCTGGCTATGTTGGACAATCAATGTAAGTAAACAAAGATGTGTCAAACTGTGGCATCGGGTCTCTCGGGCTTTATACTGTACTTATGCCAAGCAAAACTTTTTAGATTATCTACCTATCATGATGTTACTGCTATAAATTATTATTTTCAGCAGCAGCTTACAAACCAAATATGACTATGACAAATTATAATCACAGTCATACATTAACCAGAGAGGAAACAGATGTAAATGAAAGTAATAAACAAAGTATGTAACATTCCAAAATATTACTTACATTTCCATTGAAAATACAACTTAGTTATAAGGACTATGTTTCTCATTTATAGATGTAATATGGACAAAAAATGCAACACTCATGCTCTTAAGCTTGTATGAAACAAAAATGCATATGCTGGACAATCCAAAAAAGAAATCTAAAATGTGGATGTCAATGGCTGAAGAATTAAAAGCATTAAATGTTGAGGTACTCTCTTATACTACTTTCAAATTACTATTTTTTTTACTAACAGTAGATATACTACCTACCTATATAAGTTTGTATTATACTACAGACCGTAAATGAAATAGTCATACAACACAGATGTGAAAAATTAAGTAAATCTTCTAGGTAACTGCTGATCAAGTCCGTTGGAAAATAAATGCCCTTACTAAGAAATATAAAGATTGTATTGATAATGGACAAGGAGCCATGGCATTCAAGTATTTCAATGAAATGCATCAGATACTAGGAAGATACACAGATAACTCTGGCTCATATAGACTAGCGTCAGGTGTGATGCATGGACAAGATGACATAGACAAAGATAAAAGCAGAAAAAATACATCACTAAAATCTTCTACACCTTTTAGAAAGTTGAGAGTGGAAAGAAGAGCCAAAGTAGAATTAGATAATCAGTGGATAGATTATTTAAGAAGACAGGAAGAACAGAAGCATATAAGAGATGAGAGATATAAAAGAAGCTTAAGGTTAAGAGAAGAAGAGTTACAACTAAGGAAAAAAGAATTAGAAATCAAACAGACATTGGCATTAAAGAAATTACAACTGAAAGAGAAAAAGCAAGAGGAAATGCTAAAAATTGAACGAGAGAAATGTGCCCTGCTTAGAAAATTATTAGGGTTGCAAGATATAATGCCCCAATAAAGACTATTATTTTTAAAACATGGTTGATCTCAAGCAAAAATATTCATATAATTTCAGATAGATGCAGTTTAAAAACGTGAAGCCAGATTGACAGAACAGTCACTGTATTATGTTTTTCTTACTTGTATGTGCATACACAAATTACAAGATAAGCTTAAATTAAATTATCCTTATCATAGTTTTGTGCTATCTATAAATTTACCAGATCAAATCACAACACATGTTGTGATGACAACTACACAATGTTTATGGCTATAGATTTTGTACAATAGTTGTCATATATTATAGTTAAAACTTACAGAGTCCTCCCTACAGTATTCCTCATTCAAATACCCCTAAATCACTGACCTGTATAGTATTACAGGTCAGTGCCCTAGTAGATGGTCATTAATCAGCCCTTACGGGTTTATGCCCTGACACTTCAGGCATTTATCATTTATGGCCAAAATGCCAGGACTGAAACCCATCACTGGCCCTTACTGCTTCTTTGGTATGAACAATAAAATTTCACTAATTGAGCATTAGCCTTGTTCAGATTCTTCTAAATGGTCATTTTCATCAAGGCAATAGTTATGAAGAATACATGCAGCAACAATTGTATCAGTTATAAACGCAATATTTCTATATACAGTGAATAGTTTTATTCTTCTAAATCTTCCCTTTAAAAGACTGAAGGCTTTATCACTTAATTTTCTAGTAGTAATATGTAAGGAATTAAATTCTCTTTGCTGAGGTGTCAGTCTCTTGTTTTCCCGAAATGGTGGTAAAAGCCATGGTAAAGATGGATATCCTGAATGACCCACAAGAAATGTGTTATGTGGAAACAATGAATCTTTGTTCTGTGTAGCAGTGTTGTACAATGGTGATTTTTTCAGGACTCTGGTGCTATTTGATGAACCTGGTTCTCCACAAAATACATTAGTGAATTTCATATTTGCATCAGTTGTAGCTTGTAAGATAATAGAAAAGTATCCTTTAGGATTACAATACTCCCTTGGATTTTTAGGCTTTTCTATCTTTATATGAGTACAGTCAATAACTCCCACCATATTAGCAATTCCAGTTTTAGCATGAAATGAATCACATATGTATTGTATTTCTTCTAAGTTTTGAGGCCATTTTATAGCATCATTCAGTTTTGTTAAAATCCAGGCAACCACTCTTCTTATGACTCTGAAAGTCGATGATATAGAAATATCAAACCTGGTTGCGATTGGAGTCAATGGTTCTGTGTTAGCAATAAATGACAGAAATATGTAAAAGCATAGTTTAGGCTCCAGTGGCTTCAAGCCAAACTTATGTGAAGCAATAAATCCAGACTTTTCCAATTCATCTGAAAAAAGGTAAGTATTTAGATCAAGAAGACTGTATTAAAATAATTGATAAATGATATTGATGCTACCAATGAGCCGATACGCCGTTTTTCTAGATATTCTCATTCTATTTTTGAATTTAGTATCTGTCCAAGAGTCTATGATATGCAAGTAATCATCAACTCGTTTTCGCCTCAGTCTTATTAGGTATTGCATCAATGGGAAGAACAGTGTATCTTCGTCGTCTTCATCACGTTCATCTTCGTCCTCTGAACTCTGTTGCTGAGGGCTACAAACATCACTCCAACCACTTGTGTCACTCTCATCACTACTACTAGGAACTGATTCAGTTAGAAATAATAAAATTTTATTTCTATCCATTGTGAAATTCTAGGTCATTGTGGTAACACCCGGCACCCGTAACACTAAAATAAACAATTTATTATGGGCCTAGAATTTATAAGCGCTGTGTTGTTGCTACCGGTTGTTTACTGCAATTTCTGTTGGCTTTGGCTGACTGGAGTTTGGTTTTTAATTGAAAGACATACATAATCTACCTACAGAATAGCACTGAGTCAAGTGTTATTGTGAATAAATTTGTTTTGTGTTGGTTGACTGGTCAGTACATATCACAATCACAACAACCAACAAAACAACACAATAGCGATTATAGCGAGCGATAGCGATAGTGTAGTAGAGCCAGTGAGTGACAGTCACTGACAGGTCAATGGTGACAGTTGACAGACTTGACAGTGAGTTAGTACTTAGTGAGTGACACTAATGACGTTGACTTGACAGATTTTTTAAAACTTTTTGTATCATTTCATTTTTGGTGGCATAAACATGCATTGCCCACCCGTGTAAATTAATACATTATTTTTGGAAACTAAGTATCTAAGTATGAATGTCTGTGAGATGAACGAAGTTTACAGTATTTTAGAAGAGCGTAAGCTACCAGAGAATAGTTTTATGAAAGCTATGTGATCTCAATTTGGTGGGCCATAATAAAGTCGGTGTTTAATATTATTTTCAGCTTCTCAAGACCAATTGGAAATTTGTGAAAGTACAACTGATGAAAACCCTCTTAATGCGGAAACAAAACCAAATGAAAGTACTGAAAAACATTGTATGTAGAACTTAAACGCGATCTTTGCTTATTTCAAGATCGCTACATAAGTACCTACCGGTACCTATATGAAAATATTAATATTACCACTGTTTTACTTTACAGGTGCAGTTTGGAATGCTAGAGCTACTACAACATTGTTAAAATTATACGAAGATAAACTAGAGATGGTAGAAACACCAAAAAAGAAAAGAAGAATATGGATAGCAATATCTGAAAGCTTAAGAGATTATAACATCGAAGTAAGTGGTTAAGACCATGTACCTGACCATTACCTGACCTAACACCTGAACATTTTCAAAGGGTGTTATTTGCAAATATTCAGGTGTGTGCATTTGGTCATGAAGTTTTATCACTCTTTACAATCCATTTCATACAAAGAACAGTCAGCTAAAAAAATATCTTATTATTTTATTCTTTAATTAATTTTTCCAAAAACCTTACAGATGACTCCAGACCAAATAAGATGGAAAATAAATGCATTAACAAAAAAATACAAACAGTGCCTAGATACTGGACAACATGAGAAATTTAGGTATTTTAAAGCACTGGATAATATTTATTTGCAGTATAATGTTGATAGTGACTCAAACACAGTCACAGACTTCTTACAAAAGAAAAAAGATCCTTATAGAATGAATATATTGGCTCATCAGTTTAGTCATGAAACTAGGGCTATGATAGAAATGAGAAAAATGAGATTGGCCAATAGAATAGAATCAGACAGGTCACAAGGCAAAATACAATTAGAAAAACAGTGGCTAGAATATTTGAAGAAACAAGAAGAACAAAAACAATGGAGGGATGAAATTTGTGAAAAGAATTTAAGATTGCAGGAAGAAGAGTTGGAATTGAGGAAGAGGGAACTAGAATTAAAAGAAACTTTAGAATATAAGAGAATTCAACTCATGGAGAAAGAACTTGAGGATGTATTGCAGATTGAAAGAGAAAAATGTAAATTACTTGAAGAAATGCTAATGAAAGGATAGTGTTTTTCTGTTACATTTGAGTTCAGAGACTAATTAAAAGAGTATGTGAATTTCAATCTTGTTTCTACAGTGTTATTGTCTTTAAAAATCCGTTTGTAAGATAAAGAAATTAGATCTCTCGATAATCATCTCTAACAATTTTTTTGTCAATTTATTTTGGTATTTTTTTTATACTACGTAGGTGGCAGACAAGCACACGGCTCACCTGATAGGCGGTCACCGTGGCCTATGAACGTGTGCAACACTACGGGTGTCTCACACGCGCTGCCTACCCTGAAGGGAAGGGTGGAGGGCTGGGAAGGGGCAGGGAGGCTAGGTAGGGATGGGGGGAGGAGAGGTACAGTGAGCTCTGGCTGCCCTACTTACCAGCAGCGGGAACACAACACGATGGTTATTATGGCTGCGGCATTCTGTAGGGCGGAGGTACTACCCCAGTCGGACAGCTCATTTCGGACGGGAGATACCGTCATCGTGTCCTACCTCCTTGTAAAATTTTAGCAGCTTATCAATTTGTGAAACGTTCAGGCATAATAATGTTACTGAATGACTATCCTACATCCTTCCTAATAATCCTACTGAATATTATAAACCCGGAAGTTTGTAAGAATGTATGTCTGGATGTATGTTTGTTATTCTTTCACGTAAAAACGGCTGAACGGATCTGTGAAAGATACAGAGATAGATTATAGTCTGGAATAACATAATAGGCTACTTTTTATACGAGCTAATACCCGCGACTCGATCAACGACGAGTCGATTGGTCTGGTTATCGACACATGTTTGTTACTCATCATCATCATTATTCTCTGAACCTTTTTCCCAACTCAGTTGGGGTCGGCTTTCCAGTCTAACTGTCATGCAGCTGAACTTCGATGTTTTCCGCGGAGCGACTGCCATCTGGCCTCCACAACCAATGGTCATTATGACCATAATGGCAACCGAGACCGAACCGACGACGGCTTAACGTGCTCTCGAGGCACTAATAAACCTGCGATAAATACTCACATAACTTCGAAAAGCCATTGGTGTGCCATGGTGAACCTGGGATCGAACCCGAGACCTCGTCTCAGCAGTCCATTACCCAAACCACTATAAGGCTCTTTCGCGTAAAAACGGATGAGTGGATCTGGCTGAAATTTCGTTTAAAGATAAATTATAGTCTGGAATAATTATATACCTAATAAGTACAAAAAGAACTAGGTATTTTCTTTCTTGTATTGGCCGTCGATTTAGGGCTGGCAGTTGTGTAGTGTGGAGACGCCGTCTAACACCGAAAAGCTAGTTTAACACCTTAATAATGACCCGGTGCGAGCCGGGGTGCAAGGGTTATATGCCTGTTGGATTGGATAGCCTAACTCAAGGCACCTTTTTAGCCCCCCTGTTATAATCGGTTCGATTCCGAAATAACCACCCCCGATGGCCTACAGGGTTGGTACCAGTGGGGATTTTCGCACGAAAAAAAGAACACGTATACTCAGAATATTTTATTTATCAACTTTGTTCTACCCATTTAAATGTTCTAACAAGTATAATAGGTAACAATAAGGCTGGTTAATATAACTTCTTGCTCGTCTGTAATACGGGCAACAATGACACAATCTACTGAAATTTTAAGACTTGAACAATATTAATGACTTCTTTCACTTCTTTTATTGATCTTGAAATACAATTAAAATATTACATTAATAATTTATACCTAATACGTTGAGTTTCCATTTCCATTTATCTTGAGCTCGTTATTAAACCGTTTTTAAAAGGTATCCGATCTGGCCAAAAAATATTTTTAAGTTGGCAACACTGATCAATAGTACCAACATAACATCCCGCCGCGACGCAAAATTGTGTATAATCTCCGTTTTATACTTTAAAAAATAAACACATTTTACTTTATATTTGTACTATGGCGGACGCAACATATAAACGTTATGAGAAATCTTTAGGTTTACTTACGACAAAATTTGTTTCCTTGCTACAAAAAGCAAAAGATGGTGTTTTGGATTTGAAAATCGTGAGTATTGCTTGATTTGCCTCTCATTGATGTGTCAAATCCATTCGGCACGAAAACAGCATTTTTGAATAATATTTATCAATTTATGTAATAATTTTAGGCTACCAACTTATTGGCTGTAAGACAGAAACGAAGAATATATGATATAACTAATGTTTTAGAAGGAATTGGTCTTATAGAGAAAAGAAGTAAGAACAGTATTCAATGGAAGTGAGTGTTTACATGTCATAATTATAGCAACAATGTGTACCTGTACTTTGACTGGATATTAAGTCAGTGCTGGATATTGAAATTAAACAAATAACTTCATACCTACGTATTTGTTTTGACACTTATACGTAATTGCTATATAGTTATTTGCTTTCTATAAGTTGCAACTGTGATTTCAGAGGAGCAGGCCCAGACTGTAATACAAGTGACATTGGTGAAAAAGTAACTTTACTTAGAAAGCAAGTAAATCGTTTAGACGAACATGAAAGACTACTTGATAAGTGAGTACTATTGTTAAAATTATTATGTATGTCAACCTTGTAACACTCAACATCTAATGTAACCTTCTAGAGTTGATTTTGATGGTTATGGACGGACGCCTAAAACCCATATAATCACAGTCATGTATTGGTGAATTTATGAGTATGATATACCTAATTTTGATTGATGATTTTAGTATTGCCCGACCCATCGGCACTTAAGCCTTAACCTGCAATTGCAAAATGAAACTCGTGACCCACAGAATGTGTCTAGATAAAAAATCTACCTTTATGACAAATTTGTTTAGCCATTATTATATGAAAGAGTAATGAACATCCATCCATCCATCCTCCTTAGAAGTAGGATTAATTGATTATGACAATTTAATATAATAATATATTTTTAGGCAATTACACTGGATTGAACAAAGTATTAAAAATGTAATGGATGATCCTGACAATCAAGACCTTTGCTTTGTGTCAAACAAAGATATACACAACTGTTTTGAGCAAGATCAAGTTTTAGTATTAGAAGCTCCTTTAGGAGCAACATTATCAGCGCGAAAGTGTCCTAACAAAGTAAGTTACGATGGTAATTGTCTATCATGTTTAACAATTATTGGTTTGTATGTGTTCATGTCCACATGTACTTATTATTCTGCATCCAAAGCCTACATTTTGGAACTGGGGATCTCATCTGCTACTATCTCTACTGTCTCCAACCGTCCCCTATGTACATCGGCCATGTCAAAATGTAACTTTTTGAAACTAAATATTGACTTCAGATTATTATCCTATATTTCTTTTTGTAAGATCAATAAATTTTTTACAAAAAAAATATAAGGCCAATAACTTCACATAAAAGCATTTTTTGACAAGTCCATATTTACAAGGGACCTTCGATATAATTATTCTTTCCTCATCTTAGCGTTGTTCTTAGTTTCAACTAAAGCTTCACTTGGGGTCTACTTCCTGCTTATTCTCCTTTTGCTTTCCCCTTATTTAACGCCCAACTCCTCTCCAGCAATAGAGGTCATAAGTATGTCTGTAGTTACCCATGTCATACTTGGTCATGTCATTAAGCACCTATTGTGTTTAAATAACTGTGAAAACAATATTAAAGTCCATCCCGTGGTTTAGCTGAGATATTATTTACATCTTTCCGGAACATAATGTTGAACTCTCATAATGTTGAATTCTCAAAAAGTTGATTTGCAAAATGTTGGATTCTCAAAAACATGTCTTCTATTTCTGTTTGAGTTTTTTATACCTTACAACTTACGATGATTATTTCTTTGCAGGATAAAGAGCAGCAGTATTTTTTAAATGTGAAATCAAATGAATCTATTGGAGTCATATTGTTATGTGATAGTGATAATGAAAAGGTAAGGACCAAGTAACTTAGAAACAAAGATCAATACTATATCACTATTATAATACCAGTGATTTAAATGACCATGTCAATCTAAAATCTTAAGGTGGGTCCAGGCTAGGCGAGCCGAGCACGAGCGGAGCCGTTCTCGACTTCGTCGTTCGTGTGTCAAGTGTGGACGTACAACGAATCTACAACGATCCCTGTCCTCGAAACCCTTTGTGTTCGTCAAAAAACCGACAAAAGTCGGAATGCAGCCGAGCACGAACGAAATGCTCGCAGCGCGCTCGTTCGAGGCTTGTAAGTCGGCTCGCCTAGCGTCGACGCACCTTTATATCATGAAGATCATGTTACCACTCTGCTTAATTTTGGTAACCATTGGATAGTGTTATTTAAGGGTTGGTCATTCAAATTCCACTAACACATACTATGAACAAACAGATCCTTGCTTTACTAATTTATCCAAATTGTTTTCAGGACATGGAAGATGATACTATGGAAGACCGTGAAGTAGAGAGTTATACAGATAAGACATTTGATACAACTATGCAGGCTAATAGTAAGTATTTTATGTAACTGGGCAGTTGGGGGTTCAATACCCGTGCAGTGCAATGATTTGTATGCATGAATATATATCTATTTGCGTTTATTTGGGTGTAAAATGTATTCAAGAATGTTAGAATTTATAATAAAGCTAGTTCAGCTATGCTTACATTTGGGTCTAGTCTAGATAGTGGCGTGTAAAATACCCCAGAATATTCAGTTCAAGTATACACTCCTGCACTGCCTGTAATATTGTTATTATGGCAGCAGTATTTGTGAGGAAAGTGTATATGGGGAATAAACCCATCTAAGTAAGTGTTGTACCCTGCAAATAACAGTTTGTTTTTATTTCAGATTACATGTTGAGACTCAGTCCACCAGCAAGTAAATATGATTTCTCATTTTCTTTACATGGAACGGAAGGCCTGTGCGACTTATTTGACTTTCAGTGCTAGCCAATATTGACATACTTTTATATTTTGTATTGTTATAAAAGACATTTATTACTCATATTTTTGATCATGTTGAACTATTCTACCAAATGTAAATAATTTTGTAAATATTTAAAATCGTATCGAAATTAAGAAAGGAATTAAATCATAAGATTATCTATACAACATAATAGTTTTATTTCTTGGATTTAGGGTTTGAAACAAATCGGTCTAGTACACCAAATGATTGTTTCTTTGCTGCCTTGTCTTCTGGTTGTTCAAGTAATTTCTTTGCTTCCTTTGCTTGTTCAATGAATTCCTGAAACAAATTAATAAAATAAAATTTAATACATTGAATATTAATTTTATACTATCATCCAAAAATCCAAACAATTGATAAGTTGAAATATTACCCTTCGGGCCACATCTTTGATGATCTTCTTCCTTGCTACAAAAGATTTGCCTTTGAGTTTTTTCTTCTGCCTTGGTGTGAAGTCCATTTTCTTTGGTCTTAAATACTGTAAAAATGAAATGTTTTGTTTACTTTAATGGCAATATTCGCGTACACTTTCGACAATATTATCAAAACAGAATAATTTTTATAGTTCCCAATAGACATTGATTCATACCACAAATTAAGATTTCTTCAGTATAATTCACTACCATGCCATGGTGGAATGTCTTTAGAATCCCATTGGGATATGAAACCATTACTGATTAGAAGTCTACAAAATACTCACTAATAGTTTCTTCCTAGCTTCCATTTGTTCTTGCATAGAAGGTACATCAACTTCAGTGATATCAAATGGATTGAGTGTAATAAGTTCTGCAGGTATCTTGTCCAATAGTGCCTTAACTTCAGCTTCTTTACGCTGTTTTTTAGTTTGGAATGGATTGCTTTCCAAGGCGTCGAAGTTAGGCTCACCACTGCCTGAAAATTGTAAGAAAACAATGTCGGAATAAAATATTTTCCTTTACACTAAAATTACAACCAGACATCCAGACACTTATCCATAAATTCTTACAAACTTTCGCGTTTATGATATTAAGTTGGATTAATGGTTTCTCACCTGGTACTAAAATACTTGTAAATCCACTAGTAGTTCCGATTCCCAGTACGTCTTCGTAGGGACAGAACTTGAAATTATTTATTGTTTTCGCCATTCTATGTCTCAAGTAGGGTCTCTCGGTCGTTTGTGAGCAGCAGTTACTGTAATAAACCAATAAATACATAAGTTGTAATGAGAGAGAAGTAATAAATGTGTTTCATACAGTAACATTAACCTTCATTTTTACATATTTCTACCACAAAAATTATGAAATGACGCATATTTGCGTCATAGGCCACGAGGCGGTTGACTGTGAAAAAATGGTTGAAATATTCTACTCTACTCTCTATTATGAAACACAACTTTTTTTAATGACGAGGAGAAACATGCAATGTGGCAGAGGTAAGTGTCAGTCGGGGTCATAAGACGATACATGTTGATACTAAGTTCTCTAAGAGACTCTAAGATATGTTATATGCCAGAGTGTTATTTATTAATATGAAAATGGATTAAATAAAGGAATAACATTACTTGTATATCTCTACAACACTGTCGAGGCCGACAGCAAGCATGTCTTTCTGTGAAAACTCCAAGTCCTCGGGTGCGCTTCTCAGCTTGTAGTGTTGTACCGGTCCATCTAAGTTTCTAATGTCCCAAATTTTCATACTGCGATCTACGCCAGATGTAGCCATGTACCTGTTTACGTGAATTTGATTAGTGTGTATAAAACAAAGTAATACTTGCTGTAAGTTTAGTTTTTCCAAGAATAACTGCATCTCCTCTAAACCTGAAAGGATAGCCTCCACCAGAGCCTTGTATGTTGTTAGTGCCAACCTGCTAGGCACTAACAGAAAGTCATTTCTTCTTCATACTTCGTCTACTTTCTACACTTTTTTTAATATTCAGTCCGTCAATTGACTTAACCCCGCTGCATGATAAGCAGCTAGGGTAAAGTCCAGAGGCTACGGGCCGCCATTCTAGACACCATTCCTCACAAAACGGCGGTCCCTAGCTTGACGGCCTAGACAGATGCCTTTTCACGCCCCGCTTAAAGAACCTTCCTAATTTTAAAGGGAACTAAAATACACAAGTACTGCAAGAAAAATTTCTGTTAAAAAAAATAAAAGAAAAATCAGTGCAACTTACATTCCTCTATTATCAACAGCTATCGCAGTCAATGGTGTTTTATGGCACAGGATCTTAGCCAAAGGATCTTTCATATTTGGTGACCATAAAGACACCACTCCTTTAGAATTTCCGAGGCACAGTGTAGCATTGTACGGATTTTGTGTCATTACAGAAGTCCTTCCTAGATGGTTGTTATAGTGTCCTACAATCTCACCTATGGAGATATCTAACCATGTCATGAAACCAAATTCGTTCTGCAAAGTGAAAATGATTAGTGAAAAGTTTCTGCCTCATCTGAGTGTCACTTTGTTGCACCTACTATACGTGCGCTATAAGTTGAGACCTGACCGCTAGACGTCACCAGCGCGTGTTTGTACAGCGCACAAAAAAATATCGTAAACAAGCTTCCGCCCGACACGTTACCTACCTGTCTACCTATTTTTTTGCGAACTGTACATCACTGGCGACTGAGGGGCAGTGCACGGGGAAGTAGGCGGAGAGCCCAAGTCTTAACATACAGCGCACGCGTTATAAAGCTTGTATGATTGAACACTGGGTCTACTCTCCTGCTTCCCCTATTCATAATATGGTTTCTTTTTTTATCATGTCTGACCCACCCAAGGGTAAAACTTGTATCAGGGCCAGGTTAATGTAGCAATAGGCGAGGTTGGCTTGGTCCTTAGAAAACTTAATGAGGTCTCATAGATCCAAAAATAATAAACTTTGAAGCTACTAGCTACTACTACTATTACTATTATTTGAAATGGAAAAGTAAGTTTGCTTGTTACTCAATCACACAAGAGTTTGTTAAAAAATCACTGGATGAAACTTCTCTCTGGTTAAAAATAGGGTAAGTACTTACAACAGCAGCTAGTAAAAAGTGATAAGGTAGAAATTCCATTCTTAATATTTTATCCATTCTTTTAACACAATGTATTTCAGTACCAGTATTATCATAAATATATAGCCACTCCTTCTGAGCTGCTGCTACCATAGTCTCGACATGTAACCAACTGGAAAAAGCACACAAATTACATTATGCTAGTCATCTAATATGATACTATAGAAAACACAATAAGTCTATATCCATATAGACAATATAGGATCAAATCCTTTTATCCCGGTAAATATTTTGTTTACTATATTTAAATTCTGTTAGTATACTGCATTCTGACTGCAGGAATTCTTAGTAGAAAATAAATCAAGCAATTATATATTTTTTTACATTTAGCCCGTCAATTCATACTAGTTCAGAATTAAAGTAACTCCATTATAAAACTCACCTGATATCATGAATAGACTCCATGACATTTATTTCAAAATGTAACTTCTTGGTGACCCAGTCAAATGCTGCTAAATGTCCTTTGTTACTACCCAAGAGTAGATGTCTACCATTCCTAGAATATTTGGCCCTGTAAGGCCCAAAATCTAGGTCTAGCTCAAATATCTTGGAGGCAGCTGTTATATCTACATTTTCTGCTATTATTTTCTGTGAAATTGCAGTTGTTTTGCTGTCTTCATCTACTTCTAAAGCACTGTAAACAACAATATAAGTAATGTGTGGACATAATTATGAGTAATGTGTTACTATGTTCATGGAAGATTAAATAAAAAAAAAACCATATAATTTGAAACTAACTTTTTAATTTAGCTATTAGGTATGTAGTTGTAATTCAACTGTGATACTGTACAGGTAGCGTTTTAATTATTAATTAATTAACATGGGTGAAGCCGTCAAGGCACAGCTAGTCTATAAATAAATTTTTAAATGGTTCTTGGTCATATAAAATGTTAGTTGTTGGTATTTTTAAATGGTAATGTAATTGTTATAGTGATAAATTAACATCTCACCCATGGTCTTCTGTTAACAAAATCTCAGCTCTCGCTGCTTGTTCTTGGGCATAATTGAACTTTAACTCTTTCTTCCTCAACTTTGCAGCATGTAAAGGATGTTTGATATCTTTGCCAACTCCCTCTCCTCTGGAATGTACTTCCAGTTTTTCTGGATCAATAGGTGCTTTACCTTTGAACTTTTTGTTATCATTTCTTTTTTGGGGCTTTTTGAATTTGTTTTGTTTATTATTCTGAAAAAAATTATGATACACAACTTAAGTTTTTTTATATCTTGGATAGTGAAATTATAAAATAACTATACACTGATAAAATAGCATGGACAGATTATTGCACAAATCATATTGTTTTTTAATTAAATTTATATTGTGAGACTAAGAAATTGTTCTTCAATACCTACTAAATCTATATCTAGGTATATCTAGGTATATATGTAAAGAATCTAGCATCATAGCAATCTTTCTGTATCCTACTCTTGTTCTTTAGTTAAAATAATGAAATGTTATTAATCTAGAGCCACCATACTTAAGATAATGGTAAACATGAGTATAGTCAATGTGTAGATAGATAGATAACTGTTATTGTATACCAAAAGTTTACAAGAAAAACAATAGGTGTAGTTAAGATCAGAGTCAATAATGTAGTCAGAGGTATGGTTTAAAACTTGCACTAATAACATGTTACATTACCTTGAATTTCTGGGTCCTCAATAACTCAGGTGTTATTTTTATATTGTAGACTTCTACTTTTTGGTCCTGTGATTTCGTATTTTGCTCTGAATCCTTACTATCCGTGTCAAAATAGCGCCTCACCTCTTTCTGCAGTCAAAAGAATTTTATAATGAAACTTTGCCACATTAAATAAGGAGATGTGATAAGTATGTATTTCTGAAATTACCTTCTTTTGATTTTTCATTGTAATTAACACCAACAATTACACAATCTTATATAAAACTTATTAAATCAACTTCAACATAAACACAACACAACACGTGTGGTGGACGAAGTGTGTTCTTTTTTGACATTTATGTCATAACAATTGACATAGACTACAGAATTTCATAGATAATTAACAAGCCACAGTATTCACCACAGACGACGTACTATAGACAACATCCGTGCCGTGGCGTGGTGGTATTACAGCGTTCGCCTGCCGGGTCAATCCGCGGAAAACCAATAATTGCGAATATATGCTAATAATAAATTAGTTATCATAATAGCTTTCTTTTTTTACTTTGCATGACATTTCCTACATATTTTCACGTAAGGCGCCGGTATTTAAAATAGTACACATCCTTTATATAATTTTTTATTTCAATAAACACGCACCAAACGTCATCACCGTTTACAAAAAAAAGTCGAGTAATAAAGTTCCACAATTATTTCCCAAAAATTGTACTAGCACTTTCCGTTTTTTCTTTCATACTTCGAAAGTATATATTATCTACATAACATAACGAACCATGATGTGATTTGATATCAAATATCATATAAAAATAAATTAAATAAATTTTGTCACGAAAATTCGTCATCACCGTTGCGGCACCGTCAACGTTGTATTCCTCGAAAATTCTATCTACCTAGCCCGATCTAGACGCCCTAGATCTCCTTTCCCAGTCTCTCTAATGAAGCGGAGCGCAGCGCACGTCAATTTTATCCACGCAGGAATCTAAAAATTTTCAACTTACATTGCTTAGGGGCAGTGTGTCACGTATTTGCATCATCACCATTATCAGAGAAATTTAGGTAAGCACTAATTACTAGATCTTTTTAAAATACCCACGCTAACCGTAATTTATGTACAATACCATAAAAATGGTTGGTTGTGCTCTCTGCAGCATGGTATTTATTTAAAAAAATCATAAGCTATCAAACGTCATAACCATTATCATCATTACCATTTGTTTTCTATTAATGGTAATGATAAGAAGTGAATGGTAATGATCTTGCTCTATGTGTTTTGTGTGTTTATCTCGTGTAAATTCTGATTTGGGTGATGTTGAATGACCCTGGGCCACCGGGAAAGGGGGGTGGGGCAAGCATCGCCCGCGGGGTGCGTTCCTGGCATGGGCGCGAGTGGGCAGAGGCTATTCACCAGAAGCTGATAACCGTGATCCAAAGGCGGTTCAAAGGCCGGTTCAAAGCAGCATAAATCAAAGCCACAAAGTAATGCTGCAAGAAGGCTTACATCAGAGCGGATGCCCAGTGCATTGCACGGCTTGGGTAGGCTTGTGGCGCACCCCACGGGCAGTTGTGGCTACTGGCACCTGGCCAAGGCCGTGCAACTACATCCTTATCAGGCAACGCCATATTTGTGCAGTGCTGCAATCACTCGATGTCCGGCAAGCCAGTGGTCCCGATGGAATTCTAGCAGTGGTTCTACGTAAATGTGCAGTGGAGTTGTCTCCCATGCTTACGCGTCTGTACTGCATCTCTTACACTTCGGGCACACGACACGCTTTCTCTATGCCGACGACCTGGCTCTTACTTCACAGGGTTCCTTTGAGGAGGTAGAGGCAAACTTGAGTGCCGCACTCGAGGACTTGAGCTCCTATAACGACAGCAATGCGCTGAAGCCCGACCCCTCAAACACCTCACCTTAGCAACGGGCAGCGTGAGCTTGACATTCGGTGGCGTGGTATCAACATCGTCCACTGCAAGCATCCCGAAATATCTGGGAGTTACTCTGGACAGGTCCCTCACGTTTAGGAAGAACTGCGAAAACCCCAAGCAGAAGGTCTGCGCTCGTAATAACCTTGTTAAAAGCCTGACGAGTATAAACTGGGGGGCCGCACCACACGTGCTGCGGGCAACGGGGCTCGTTCTGTGTTATTCAGCTGGTGACGCTGGGCACTAGCCCACTAGTGCTACATCCACTAGGATGTAGCACTAAATGAGGCCTGCCGGATAATAACTGGCTGTCTAAAGCCGACTCCGGTACGGCTGCTATACCCACTGGCTGGCATTGCACCTCCCGGCGTTCGCAGAGATGTGGCATCATCCATGGAGTGGGGCAAACTGGAAGCGGACCACCGACACCCCATGCATGGCCACCCTTACGTACCACAAAGGCTGTAAAGCCGAAAGAGCTTTTGGGTATGCGTCGCTACCGCTGACAGTGAACCCCCAATAGCCAGAGTGACTCGCTGGAGAGCTCGCAGTCCGTTTCCGATACCTTTTGTTCCGTGGGCGGAAAGCCTCCCACCTGGACACGACCTTCCCTAGGCCACGTGGAAGTCTCTAAATAGACTTCGGACACAGGTCGGCCGAAGCAAGGAGAATCGGTCAAGAAGGGGGTTCTCGGGCAGTGCAAGCCTGCGGTGCGAGTGTGGAGTTTCCCCGCAGACTATGGCCCACCTAATAACGTGTGCTGCATGCCCATGTACTTTTTGCACACCAGAGGAACTCATGAGTGCCTCTGAGAACGCAATCCAGGTAGCAGCACAATGGAAAAGTAAAATCTGAGAGCAGAAATGCCATCGATACAATAGAAGAAGAAGAACACTTCGGGTACAATACCGCCAGCTTGTGCAGCCGATTCCCAAGGAAGGGGATCGGTCAGACCCGGGCAATTATCAACCCATAGCCGTCACCTCAGTGCTGTGCAAGGTTTTTGAGCATATCATTAACGCACAGCTCATGCGTCACCTAGAGGATCATTCCCTAATTAATGATCGGCAATATGGCTTCAGGCCGAAACAGTCAACGGGTTATCTTCTAGCGTATGTCACCCATCTATGGGGTGAGGCTTTGGACAAGTATAGTGAGTCACTGGCTATTAGTCTTGACATTGCCAAAGCTTTCGATAGGGTTTGGCACAAGTGGATGCGGGCCGGAACCTCCACGTGGTGCACCTGGGCAACGGAGGCGGGCAGCGCCTCCCACTCGCCACGGGAGACGCTACTGCCTGCGGCCAATCCGGCCGGGGTGGGAGCGGCCGTTTAGAGGGCTGCTCCGAGGCTCTCCACGTGTCCCTTTGACTAGCAGATAGCACAGTGGGGAGCAAGCGGGGGGTGAGCTGATTGTCTGCGCGCCGACGGTTGGGTGACAGGACGGCCGCCTGTAACCCTACACCCCACCATCGGTGATATGGCGCGATGCTCGCCCCACCCCTCCTTTCGTGTGTCGTGGGGACCATCTTAAAACCGTAGATGGCCCGGGGTCAGCTGGGGTGCGAGGGATATGCCCATTGGGTAACCTTACACCCCGGTAATTAAACCCAAGATGGCGTGCGGTTTTAGTTGGTTCGATCCCAACATAACGACCCCCGATGGCCGACAGGGGTGGTATCCATGGGGATTTCAACACGATAAAAAAAAGGGTCTGGCCCAAATCACTTATTTCCAAGCTGCCTGCTTTTGGTCTATCTCCACTGTTATGCAGCTTGATTGAGAACTTCCTGCAGGAGCGCCGCATTCGAGTGCTCTGTGATAGGCGCAGGGGTCCGTTTTGTCACCTACTCTGTTTCTTCTGCATATCAATGACATGCTGTCAGTAGGCAGCATTCACTGCTATGCAGATGATAGCACCTTACACGGACGATATCACGGTCACCCTGCGAACAAGCAGGCTGACGTAGGGGAAAAAAGACAGCTTCTTGTCACTGAGCTGCCCCTCCCTGCTCTTCGGGACACTCCACTGCCACTTCAGGATAACCTAGATCTACTCGGCATTGATGTTCGCTGCAAACTGACTAATAATAACTACATCGAAAGCATCATCAAAACGGCGTCGCGGAAACTCAGAGAACTGAACAAGGTGAGGTGGTTTTTCACGCCGGAGCAGCGGTATCTTCTATACAAGACACAAATCCGTTCCGGCGTAGAATACTGTTCTCATCTCGACGTACATGCCGTATTATTGGGACTCTTCAAGTTACCAACGCTCTCGAACCGTTACAATTACGTCGAGACATAGCCTCTTTGGCAGTTTTCGGAACACTCACCATGGTAGAGGCGGTACCTCTACCATGGTGAGTGTTCTGATGGGCTCCACCAACTAGTTCCATCCTCTCCTTTCCTATACAGAACAATACGTGCAAGGCTGAGATGTCACCCTCATACCGTGCTGAACAATGCCATCAAGAACTAAGAAGTTCGGTGCCTCTTTTTTTGCCGCTCGATAAAGACCTAGAATTCTTTACCAGCCCAGGTGATTCCTTCCCTCTACTACAGTCCCGGGTCCTTTAAGCGGGGCGTGAAAAAGCATTTGACAAGGCCGTCAAGTTGAGGGCCACCATTATGGCATGTATGTATGTAATGGGGACCTCCTTCCTGAGACTGTGCCTTTAGCTTACCATAGTTATCTTCAGGCGAGGTGAAGTCATATTATTGATGTAACTGTCGGTTACGTCTATATGACTTCTACTAAAAGAAAAAAGTTTATTTGCAATATTCTATTATGTTTATAGTGATTTAACAAAGGAGAAACAAGTGTTATTCAGTTTTTCATCATTCCCATTAACATATCGTCATTACCGTTATAGAAAAATCATTACCATGCTATAGACGTCATTACCATTTCAATTAAATAACTTTGAAGATCAATAACTTCTGATTCTCTTGTTGGATTTTAGTGCCTCCAATAGTTTTGTAAAGGTTATTAAAAAACCTTTAAATTTATTGCGTTTGACACGCATTTCCGACAAGTTTCAAAAAAAGTTCAAAATAAATAAGAAAGAATCAAAACGGCGGATTCACCCTGCCACGTACGTCGTTAATAGCAGGTTCGATTCCCGCTCAGTGTAAAAATTTGTATGCATGAATACGTATTGCATTGCTATAATGCATTGCCAGGGTGTTTTTTCTGTGTATGTATTTACACCAGTCTGTCACCAAAGTGGCCGATAGCGCTAACAGCGAGCGAACCTACCCTTAACATACTCTGTGATCAGTAATGCGTAACTTACTGAGTGGTTATCTATATAATTGCTTGGCCTGATGACTGACTGACTGACTGACTGATTCATCAACGCAGAGCCTAAACCGCTGGACCTGCAAACTTGAAATTTTAGCAGTAGATGTTTTTTATGTTGTAGACATCCACTAAAAAAGGATTTTTAGAACATCCACTTCTAAGGTGGCAAAATAAGCGATAAACGTTTGTATGAAAGTCCGTCATTTTTAAAGACAGACGAATAAAATTTCATACACCTACTTCGGGTTAGAAATAAATGAACACGTGTATCAGCGTTTAAATTTCACCCCTCACAGGGTGAAATATGGGTTGAAAATGTATATGGGAAGTTCGTCAGTTTTTAAGATAGAAGCATGAAAATTTACGTAACGATTCTTGGTTAGAAATAAATGTACACGTGTATCAGCGTTTTTGAATTTCACTACTAAAGGGGTAAAATAGGCAATGACTGGTTGTATTCCATACAACCAGTCATTGCCTATTTCAAGTTATTGCCTATTTTAGTCAGTCATTTTCAAAGCACCCATGAAATAAATGAACATGGATATCAACGTTTTTCAAAATTAAACCCCTAAGCAAATAAGGGTAGAGACGAGACGTCTGTTGTATGGAAAGTGCTTAAGTTTTGAAGTTTTTTATTTCAAAACATGAAACAAAAACATGAAAGAATGCGAATTGCCGAAGTAGGTACCTGTACTACCCGTGCAGGTAATTCGGCTAGATATTGAATGTCCTACCTACTGGGGATTTAACTGCAACAGTGAGAAGGAAGGAAAAGGAAACTTTGAAATTGTATTGAGACGGGATATACCTACCGTATGTAAATAGATAGGTAGGATATAAATTACGAGGAAAATCAAAATGCAGAAATAATCTTGGTATTTATTATTTTTATTCTCTTTAACAACACATACTCAATATTTTACAGAAACGTATATGACAATCAGAGTAATAACATAGTAATAGGGTTTATTATTTAAATGCGAATATCATTAATTCCTGTGTACCAATGTGATGACCCGTAAAAATAAAATATTTCATTATAAATATTTAATTTCAGCTTCAATAACCAAAACTGGTTGAATCTGAAAAATTGCACAAGTTTTCGCGAAGCGTTTCAACTAAATTGATTGCAAATTAACATTAACGTGAATTAACTAAGCTATCACATATTTCAAAATGTCAACAATAAATAAGTAACACGTAACATAATCACAGCAATGTGAACATTGGCTAACAAAGAAAGTAGGTATTCATTTATCCCTAAAATCGATTATCAATTAGTGACTGAATTATTAACTTACACGATCTAATGAGATCTCGTTATTTACTAATACAAATAAAAACGTCCCTATGACGTGACAACTATCATTATTCACAATTTATTTACAAACTGACTAGAAAGTCCTCTAAGGAGTTCATTTATTTTTTTTGTTTACATCATTTAATATTTCTATCTCATTATTTTAGTCTTAACAGGTCAGCGTTCGGGAGCTGCTGTGTATCTGAAGCATTTGGCACATTCCCAGCGTTATCAATTTTAAGACAGATTAACAGTTTTCTTATTTACTATTTTCTTCTGTTTGATAAAAATCTGAGTTTGCATTTCAAATTATAAATTTGCTTATGGACAGTGTTATGACCGGAGATTTAAATGATAATTTCGTTATTAATATAGAAATGTAGGTACAATATTTACACAATCGATTTTAATGCGTTTGTGTGGCTAAAATCGCTTACATACAATAGTAAAAATTTCTTCCCTAACAATTACATTAATTTAAGCATATGAGTAACAGTGTTTAAAATTTATTTTATTTCTATATAGTCCAGCTTACAGATTAAGAGTCGAATGAATCTTCGAATGTTAACATGATGCCATAAAGAAGTCACACATCGTATACAACGGTTTACAAAACAGACATCGTTACCTAATAGAACACAAATACCAGTCCGAACATCCGAGTACGCTACTGCAGACTCCGCCACACTGCGAATATCACGAGATTATTTGTCCATCCACAGAAGTCGTACATCGCCTTTGTCTAATATCTTTGGTGAGTAGCATTTCCATCTGCATTATCTGCATACAACGAACGCTAATAATTGTACTAGAGTCACACAGTCTTTTTATCACTATATAAGCTCCGCCGATTGTACCGTATCCGTCACTATAGTTCACTGTCGCTCAGAGTCGGCGGCGCTCTGTGAACCTTAAATGGGCGTAGGGAGCACTGTAAAGTCCTGGAGCGCATTTTTCACTGTTTCGTAGATTGGCCGGTTTTCGTCTGGACAGTAGCCGTCAGGGGAGCACAGCGTTTGGAGTTTCGTGAGGTAAGAGTCGAAATTATCGTGGGCGGGTTTTTCCCCTGGACCAGGGGGCGGAGGGGCTCCAGGTGTCCCACCTGCTGTAGCTCCAGGCGCTGTACCTCCACCGGGAATCCTTACATGCTCCAACAATGTGATCACATTATTACGTAGACTTTCATAATACTCGTTTAGGTTGTTATTACGTTGTATCATCGACTGTGTCTCCTGAAAAGAAAAAAAAAAACCACGTTACAATAATAATTATAGCTAAATAAAAATAATCTGACCTATATCCATAGAGGTGTTGGTAACAATGACATTGTTGATTATGTTAGCAGGCACAAAAATATACTGATAGGTATATTATTATTAATTAAATTACATTATCCTGTTCCCGAGAATGACACCCACCCTTATCTTCAACACTAAAATAGTGGTACCAAATAAAAAAAAAGTTTGCCACTCACAAATGATTGATGTGTTAGTAGCGCTCAAAGTTGGATGTTTCGAGCCATGACAGTACCATCTAAGTTGTCAGACAAAAATTTTGGGTTATTTTAAACTTTGTTTGCTTGCTTAAATGAAGATGAAGTTATTCTGGAATTATACTCAGTCCCTACAAATTCATGGAAGCATACACGTAAAACAAACTTCAGACACACAGTTAGTATGAGCCGTGCGGGAGTATAAATATACTTAATATAATTATATACAATGAACGGTAAAAAGTAACCTCAATATCAGAGAAATTTTCAATACATCACAAAAATAGTTGTTGCATAACGGGGATAGAACCCATAACACGAGTCACACGAGATATAGTTAGTGGCGGTGAGTGGCGGTTAGGCATATTCAAAAAAGACTGAAACCTCTACACACGTAGGTACAATTATTGTTTCATTATCCATCATAAATGATTATGAATTAAGTATACCTACTGCTTACGTAATTTCTAAGTAATCAAATGTACCTAATGAAAATAAAATAAATAAATAATAACGATAATAATGACACATCTGCACCAAAACACGAAATTTATAGATATCAATGCTAGTGGAATGCAAGTTAATGGTTTCAACTATTAAGTCAACCTAATATATGGTGTTACTACTTACAATATTGTAAGTATCTTTATTAGGCATATTATTATCATCATAGTGCGATGTAATTATTGATAGGTACCTACTAAGACAGATAGTGATTGAAATGTAAATATTGATTCAATTCATGCGTGATCTTGCGTCTCGTGAAAGCTATTTTCAGGTATCAAATTGATTGATCGAAGTATCAAATAGTCAAACGGTCTTACCCTTTCTCCGTGTGTGAGGTGCGTTTCCATTGCGTTGATATCAGATTTGAGGCGTATCATCTGCGACTCCACACGTGCATTCTCGCGCTGCAGCTCCGTGATCTCCTGTTCTAGGGTCATTAAATCTTCACCGTTTCCCGTCTGCATGTTCATATCCATACCTAAAATACCATTGTGTTTTGTTATTAAATGTCGCTGGTGATCGTCTCAATTTAACATAGGTACCTACCTACTTAAAACTTGCTTTCGTTATTATCGCTATAATTGAAGATCATAAGCATCGATGAGCAATCTTTCAGCGTCATCAATGTGTAGTCTAGTTGCGAATCTCTAAATATCTACTTTTATATTAGATTCGCACTACAAATATTTTAGTGGCTTGGTAACCTAGTAGAGACTGACAACTCTGAGTCGTACAAGTTCTATTAGGTACCTATATAAATGTTTTATTACCTACTGATTGTCCGATTTAACCTCATTAGGTAATCGCCGTAATCGGTGCCCATACACTAATTTTTATACCTAAATTTTATTTATAGATCTACTGATGATCTAATACATAAGTGGCTTATGTCTTGAATTTTCCATTTTTGTCTTTCAATTATTTTAACTACAGTTATTGGTACCTACTTTTATTACTTTCTATATTACATCGTAGCTGTTAAGTTGAAAGTCCTAAAAAGTAGCAATAATATCAAAGTAGAAAGTCAAAAACGTACTTTAGGTAAAATAAAAACATTTCTCTACTATTTGAATGAAAATCATTGGAAATTTCTCTACTAACCTGTATAACCGGGTTTGGGGTACAATGGTGTGATGTCATCAGGGTATTTCGGTTTTTTCGGCTGGGGCGTAGGCGTTGTAGCACCTGCTATTGGACAGCCAGATAGGGAACGATGGGTCAAAAAAGACCCATTTAAGTGTCCCGAGCCGTCACAGCCTGGGGTGGGACAATTCACTCCGTCGAACTTGATAGCTGAAGCCGCTGCTGCGACGGCTGCCTTATGCTGTTCTACAGTCCCACCGCTTTCCAGCACTCGCATTTTGTTACGATTCGCTATTGGACATCCCGAAGCACTGTCAAATGGAAAACATATGCACAATGAGGAACCATGTAAAGTATTTCTTGGAATCTTTGTCTATAATACGTTCTACACTTATCTACACAATAAGCATCTACATCCACAGAGTCAATCAGTCTTACCTTCGATGTGACAAGAATTTCCCTGTAGCGTGTCCAGATCCATCACAGCCCGGTATAGGGCATCTAAGCAGCGTGGAAATAACCAAGAAACTTATTGTATTACAGAAGAAGATGACTTTGTTTTATGGTAATTTGTTGTCAAGATAAGAGCATGAAAGTTAAAATAAACATTTGCGGGAGTCGCAAGAGCTCAATGCCGTATGTAAATTGCGACGGAACATTGAACGTAATTAAAAACAACTCGTGCATCGAGTATCGAATGACAAACTATGATTGTTATTTACAAGTAAGTGTTACGTAATTTGCTATTATGTTTTCTTTAAGTAATATTTCTCTGATGATTATTTGGACTTCAGACGTTATTTCAAAGTGACTAAAGTGAGATAATAGATTTAACAGTATTCTAATTCTAGAATCGCGTCGTCTTGGGTAGGGATATTTTGAACATTGCTAATGCCTTAACTTGTCAAAAAAGTCAGAATCAACTGTATTCAAAGATATTATAGCAGTTATACTTTTCTTTGGACTCAAGTTTAAGTTACAGAAATTTGCGAATTTGCGAAATTTAAACTCACCTCAGTGGTTCAGAATCCTGACCATCTCTGGGCTTGCTTTTTGGTTTGTTGGCCCTCGGACAGCCAGAGAGGGAGCGATGTGAGGAGTAGTTGCCAGTGACGTGTCCGGAACCGTCGCAGCCGGGTGTCGGACACTTAAGCTCTTGGGAGTGAGGCTGGAGTTGCGAGCGGTCGGCGCGCGGACATCCAGACAGGCTGCACATAAAAAGACTGCTTACAATGGCGTGCGGGTGTACCGTACCGTAGCTCTTGATAACTAGGACAGGCAATTTTGTTAAGCGAATTTAGTGGAACAGTTTAGGAACAGAAGAACGCATATTCCTCAATAAATAAATACATTGCAAAGCATGTAATCACGTGGCTAATTTGGATAATTGATTAATTAAAATTTGATGCAATAGGTTCCATTCGTTTATTTTGAAATATTATTCGTTCAGTGTCTTCCATAATTATTCTTATTTAGCAACACAATATGGACATTATTTTATCTGTAGGTAACCGTTCTTAATTCTCAGAAGATAAGGTAATTATTAAGGGTATAATGTATCAAGTGTTCTCGGCTTCTTTAAGCGAGACGTGAAGAAGTATCTATTGATGCTGTCAAACTGACGAGAATACCATTATTTTTAGCATTTTGGCGTCTATAATAACGACATTTACTCTTCACTTACAGCTTACCATCAAGGGAATCTTATTGACTTGCCTTCAAACAAGAAACAGTGCTAGTTGAAGGTAGTAACTTTTAACGTACAACCCGCTCCTGAATTCAATATGGAACAGGATAATGATCGCGCGATCATTATGATGTGTCATGTCCGATAAAAGCATCATTTGCGTTGATAAAGTATGAAGTATTATTCGAAATTTCTGATGAGGCTTGAAATCTTTTAAATGAATTCGTTCACCTTATTTAAAAATTCTTGCAATTCTACTTACAATTCTTTTAACTTCTACAAAAAACGTTAGTGGGTAGGTACGTAAGATATAGAGTAGACGAAGTAAGACAGTTATTAAAAATATTTGAATGAGCTAGAATCGAATCTAAACAGACTTAGAATGTTACTTTTAGTATATATAGGCATCTACTAATTACTTATGTATTTTCTTGTTCGCACAACGTGTACCTACCACCTATTCACTAACGACTTTCCTATCGTCGTCATTAACACTAATAATGCCGAAGACAATAATATATTGTATTCTAATAGGTTGTCTCTGGGTCACGATTGTATAATTACAAATAACATAAAGGTCTATTCGTGCGCAAGCTAACATTTTTGTTCAAGTATCGCAGTAGTTAAGCTACAAGAACATAAATTTCACGCCACAGCAATCTCCTTTATTTTGTGTAGAAACAGTCAAACATACCTACTTATTACCATAAAAGATCTATTATCATAAAACGATATGCATTTTGATTGGATAGAACAGACAGGTATGTTTTAAAATTAACTTACAATGTTTTAAATTCCTTTAATTCTTGTAACTCACAGTTATTAGGTATAAACTGGTCTAATTCGTAATGATTTTTTATTTGGTAAGTGAATACAATATTATTACTGACTCTCAACTTGCATTACCAATATATCTTAATTTTTTTTCTACGTGCTGCTTTAATTTTATTTAAATTCCATATCTAGCGAAAAATTCAAAATGAGCAAGTGAAAGAGTTTGTGTGATTGGGTTTAGTTTTAATTTACGAGAGATGGAGCAGTCATACACTGTGATAATTGAGCGAAGAGTTTAGGCAGAAAAGCAAGTGAGTGTTGTGCTGCTTACATTCGTTAATACATAGATATAGGTAGTCTCGCTTTTTTACCCTTGGGGTAGGAAAAGATCACACGTACCATCTTGCTACAGCCCTGTCATTCACCCTTTGCTTATTCTACTATTCAAATTGTTTTCATACATGCTTGCTAGTTGTCGCTTCTCTTGACTTAGGTAACCTTTTCTGAAAATATTCTTTATCTGATTGACATACGTACGAGTTAGGTTGACTCTTCCCGAGTTGCCTATTCACCCTCGCTTTATGAATCAATGTTCATCCTCTCCACGAGTTCAATCTATCTAAACATCCCTTTCTCTACCTTGGTCGCTATATCTTCTACTATATCACAACTGGCGAGCATGAATGAAAATGATTATGAAAGTAGAAGTGAAAGATGCACTCAAGATAAGATAAGATTTTAAGCAAGTGAAACAATGGGTCTAGAAAATTAGACTGGTTACAATTTCAATACATACATACAGTATCACGCTGCTCTATATTAAGAGTAAAGTGATATTTGTTTTAACACTTTCACACTTGATTTTTTAGAACGCATGCCCAGATTTAGCTACTTTGACTTAAGAAATACGGTTTATTGATTTATGTCATTTTATCTATTACAAGCTACTACCACTACTACTACTACCACTACAAGCAAATTAGCTTAGCAGGAGGAGTTAGGGGTAATACTAATAATTTCGGTTACTGACTTTTAAAAATTGAATATGAGTTTGATTATGTAAGTTCAATCAAATTTTTAAGAAATTTAAGCAAAGTAGGCAATTAGAATTGCATGTTCAGATTCTATAATTGTAGATTATGTGTTTGCTTATAAATATAATTGCCGGTGTGCAGATTTGATCACTTGATTAGCCACACAGTGTAATAGATATGGAGCGAGTTACGCAACAAAATGTAGTGGGCAAGAGCATGTCCTACAAACGGGTCAATAAGTGATGAAGGTTAGATGAATAGACGTATATATAATTTTTCATTGTAGGTATTTAGCATAAAAATTGCGTCACGTATTCTTATGAATGATTTGGTTGTGAAAATACTAATCGTACTTCCTTAGAAATGAATGCTAATGGTATCATGTAGTTATAGTTTTTGCTAGCCTGATAGGTACTAGGAGTCGAAGTCGAATAAGGTCGAAAAATGTAAACACTAGTTTTTTAAATATGTCAGATAGGAACTGGGTTTTAAATAGGACAGTCGGATTGTAGTTACATACTTTGTGCAGCTGGTGTAGCTTTCATGAAGGTTTGTTTTCAAAGGCAGATTGTAGTAATCAAAGGCAAATTCGTAGACTAATGAGACAGCGGCTTGCTTGGAGCAGAAAGCCGTGGGCTATCTGTACATTATCTATTTTGTGCTGTTGGTGAAAAAAAATCTAGCAATTGAATGTATGGCCATGCTAATTGATAGAAAGTGCACTAGAAAACGTGTGTAGGATTGGTTTTATTTCAAAAATAACCGTTGTCAATTGTACGTATTTATGTCATACCTGCTGATAAATAATAATTAATTTATGTTCCATTACACGTTACAGCTATCTTTAGAATTACTACGTTACTTTAACGAGTCATTTCTACTTACTGAAGATATATTGGAATGTTTACAGGTTAAAGAACTCGCATCTACTATTTTTAGATGATATGTTTTGTGTATATTTGTTCTTATGAAACGAAAAGTAATTTTAGTGTAGCTGTTCTTTGATATAAATAAAGACAGTCCATGGCAATGTCCTAACAGTAAAATTATAAATGTATCGCGAAGATTTTAAATGACGAACAGACACAATGTGCGCACATACTCAAGGCAACATCTGTAGATCGCATGCCTATAGCTGGCCCGTGGAGACCAACCCCATAACGGTCGAGGCAGTTTGCATTCCGTATCCCATCCGTGCAGCCACTACACATAAGGTTGATAATAGAAGCTTGTCTGCAATAACCACGTGGATATCGGTAATCGCAAATGAAAGTTGATGGGTTAGAATATAAGTGGCCTTTGCGTTTCTTTAGGTCCCAGGGTATTCATTTTTCAAATTTTATTTCTATCAGTTTAAAAGTTTAACCGTGAAAAAGTAACAGAAGCTAAATATACTGTTGTATTTTTGTAAATATAATATTAAAGTGAATAAATGAATCCAACGTACAAATTGGGACAAAATTTATTTTATTCCTACATATTTATAAAGTTATATTTCAATGGCAGTTTTACAACAAAATGGTGTCCGATAAGAGGCGATTATGTTAACTTTTTTCCCGTTAGAAGCCAATGACGGCGTGATACAATATAGGTAAATAATATTAATGGTTCTAGTGTTTCTCAGTTGCTTTGAATTTTTCTTTTAATTCTCTTCTCTCTTATGATTCGACTAATTTTGGATGCCTCACTAAAATGGTGATCCTTAACCCAAATTAATATCAGTGAAAGAAGACTGCTGTCTCTTCCTTCATACGGTGTATATATAGAAAGATATTGTAATAAACATTGTTGCCAACTCGTTACAAGAATTTAGGTAATCTAAATAAAGGGTGACAAATACTCTAGCGCAAGTCATTTCCCAAAAAAAACTTTTTTGTGTATTTCAGTTTTAACTCAAAGCAGCTAAGTCTTATAAAGAAAATTTTAAACTTCCAGTCTGCATTAGAGAGGAAAATGTACCTATAGATAGCATAGGTACTAGTAAAATGAAGATGTTATTTTAACATTGACGTCCAATCGTACATAGGTACTTGTACTTGCATCTTATTATATTTATCAATTTGACAAGTCATCGAAACGATCACGCTCTTGAGAACTCGGTTTGTACTGAAATAGTGTAAGCAGCTGTGAGACATTTAAGTACTGGATTACTGGATAAAAAAGGAAGGAAACTTCAGAGATAGTCTCATTCCAGAAACACGCTTCAGGTACTCTAAAACATTTTATGCATGCGGTGAACTCTCCAAATATACATTAGTCATTTTGCAGTTTGAAATCATACTAGCGACAGATGAAGGAAGATGTAATAAAATCTGATGTAGGTACCTATTATTTCAACGCTGCGAAGCTGCAAATATGTGTTTATGAATATGTTATAAACATAATTTGCATACAACTGTGATGTTGCTCTGTCATTGCGTCTGTAGTAAGATTTGATTTTAAACTAAAATGTGGTAGGTAACGAATTCACGAAGTGTGTATCACACAAGCAGCATTATATTTAAAAGTGAAGCCGTCCTACGTACGAGTATTTTAACAAACTTTATCACTCTCCTAAAAGATTTATAATTGCTATAGAAATAGTCATAGATTGTAACTCACGCGTTAGTATACGCGCACGTAACGTCATTTTATCAAGTGAGCGATAAAAGATATTTGATTTTATAGGTATAAGTAGTACGGGCATTCAATATTGAATAAGAACAAAACTGAGTTTGATATTGTACCTAGTTGTTTGGTTATACTTATTACAATTATTTGCACACACAGACAAGTAACACGCATTATGTTAGACTACTAGTAAAACAATGTTTTAGCACGATCAATAACGAAGAATATTAATAATGGCATGCGGTTAGTTTGCATCAAAATCCCGTGGGACGCCGCCAATTGGCGCGGAAATGCGCAAATTGTCACTCAGGGGCGAATTATGGACGCTCTACAATCTCTACATAGCTGCACAAATGTAAAACACCGAACATTTCAAGTATGTATTTGTTGTAATTTGAACGGTTGATACACACCTACTGTTCTTTAAATAATAAAAATATCCAAAGCATAGTTTACATTTATAAGGTGTTACAATCGTCTTCAGTTTTCATGATAAAATAATTAAAGAATAATGTTACTAAAAGTGTGAGTTAATTAATGCATGAGATAAAACTTATTAACTTGGTGTGTACCTGTATTTTTTATTCCTTGTACGAGTTTCACATTGCAAAAAGACTTTAGAATTTGACTCATATAAAAAAAATACTTTGTGTAAGTATGAATAGCAGAAGGAATATTTACCGACGGACTCCCTTATAGAAAAAAAAACAAAGCAACAATGTTTTTTTTCTATAAGGGTTGTGCTTATTCATAAAACGTGTTTCAATGCTTGTGGATTTTGTTACCAAAACTTTTAAAAATTGTAGGCGTTTTGGTAATTTGCAACTCGCACTAGGGGCAGATAGGTACTTCTAAAATAATTAACATTACATTAAGAAGAAATTAGTTTATAAGTCAAACGAATCGAATTTTAAAACAAATTGTTCGATGTTTATGATTTGCACAGCCGCGAAATGCACCGCGAGATTGCGTATTCGGTGCGATACGTCGTCGTCGTTGTTATGATCGGTATATCCCGCTTGCCTGCGGTGCGTCGCGAAGTTGCCAGATATGTGGCCGGAGCCGTCGCAGCTCTCCACTGGACACTGGATGAGCTCCCTCGACTCCCGTATCCGGTAACTCAGTTTCCCATAAAAGTCGTCGCGGTGATAGCTAGCGTGAATAAATACATACGTAATAGTTTAACTTCGAAACAAAAAAAAAGATATAAAAAATATCGTCATCATAAACGATACGTTTTTGTAATTGTTGAAAGTCGTTAACCTAGACACGGCAGAGCAACTAACTACAATTTGTAAACTAAAAACTTTACCGCCATCACAACGTTATCTACTTGGAACGAAGTTTTTGAATGTTTACAAAGTTGATATTATTAGCTACTCGCTGGTTGTTTACGAATAAAATGATGGAAAAACTATTAAAAACTATTTAGAATACTAACTAAAGTAAAAGAAACAATTTTTTTCTTACCTATTCCGCCGCATATCTGAGTCTTCGGTAATATTTACGTCAGGAATGTGGCACAAATATGATTCTTATTATATGTATGTATCTTATCGTGCGTGTGTAGTTAGTTATGTGGCGTGTGCGCGGGCAACTCGGCACAACGCGCCTGCGCGCCCGCCGCCGGTATATTTAGACTGATTCACTGAGTGTGACTTGTATTTCGTTCGAAAACTTGCTGCAGAGCTATTCTAACCTAAAATAACTTCACGTTGTGGCAATTGTTTGTTATGAAAAAATACATCGCTACATGGGGTATCAGATAATCGGAGCGAGTTATACGAGTAGCACGTTGTTTAGAAGTGCGAGTGTTGGGTTAGGGTGTTCAATTCTTTATCACAAAATTGTCTGCGCTCTATTTGTATTATCCTGATAGCATGTAGTTGTGAATGTGTGCCTACATTTATCATATTTTGATAAAAATAATTTGTCATACTGACGTTTGTAAAATGCCACCATGATTGAAATTACTAAATCAGGCCTTGACAATGCACGTGGAGGACTTATTTAAATTAATACTTTGGTTAATACAGACAAAAAGGGAGGTAGAGATTAGGTACCTACATTTAAAATATACTTATTATAGAATCGCTGAAAGAATGCGTTCCTGACAGGTTGTGAGTGAACGGGCGATGTAACTTTGAACTGGTCTATAATTTACGGCAAAATTTTAAATATCGTTTATTGACCTTAGTAACGAGTGATAACATTAAAAAATTAATTACTGTGCCAATTTACAATACACAGATTAATTTTAGGCTAAAACGATTAACAATTAATTAATTAAAAATATACAATCAATAGTTTTTAAAAGTCATACCCCGTCAAACTGCGCTGTTTCAAGGTTATGTCAAATGTTCGCTTTCATAGTGATGAGACAAAATAACAAGGCAATTGTAACCGCATATTTTAGTAATCTTAATAATAATAATCTGTTGGTTGAAAAATATAAAATAGAACGTTATAATTTTATAATATGTAATTTTGTAATAAGCCCCTACCCAAGCTAATAGAAAGAATGAATCATATTTTTATAATGAATTAAATAAATATGATTTTTTTTATTATTTCAGGTAATAACCCATCATTATAATTAATAATCACATAAAATTAAATAAGAATGAAACAAAATTAAAAATTAAAAATTGGAGAAACAAATAGGGCAGATAGATAGCCAAAATAGAATAAAATTAAAATTAAAATGAAATCAAGTTGTCACAATTGCTGACTGTGATTATTATTATGTTATTGTAAGTTGGGAACAGGTTTAGAGAACGGTTCTAGGTACAAGTTATTTATTGTACATAACTAGTCATGACGAATTGACATGTGTCAGGAACGCATAGTCTCAGCGGCCAAACTATAGGTAAAACATATCACTTATATACTAGTAAGGTAAACATTTTCTTTTATGTATCTCGTCATTCATTTGTTTATTTTCTAAAATATAAGGTGTAGGATGGGTGTAGGTATTTGAACGCATTTTATAGTCACTGCAACTGTACAAGGCAGTTGAATGTGGAATGTTTTCACTTACGTCAGACATTTTTGTCGGTCAACAATGAAAACACGTTATGAGAATTCAATACGACACACTTCGCACTTGTGAAACATCTGCGAAGGGACAGCAAGGTCTTTTTATACACGACTGCGCAATTGTAACATAGGTACTTAGTCAAGATTTGTGAGTATAAAGACCGCCTCGTATGTCGTGACGCCAAACGTCCTAACGGTATAACGCTATCTTATAACATTATGTCCTTTAATAATAGAATTTGGTTGCAAATTTGGGTACTGTATACCTATGCTAAGCAAGAGAATTTATTGTACTCAGTAAAGAATCAAAGAGTTACGAGTATTTTTTTAATAATATTATGTTAATTTTACTATATCATAAATCTAATTACATGTGCGCTTATTTATTTTGTATGCTTAACAACTAAGCGTATAACGTAATAATCATAAAATGATTTTAATTAATGATCTAGTATAGTGCACGAGACTAATTAGCTCCTGGATATTTTTTCTCAATGTTTGTAGCTTCAATCGAATGATTGTGGCATTGGTGACATCTGTAAAAAGGCCCACGTCTTGGATTATCAATTAATTCCAATTTAGAATTCTTGTATTTTTTATCGAAAATAATTTTCTTCTGTTATAAAAAAATGTACCAACACTACCAATCTACATAATAAATAGGTACTATCTCTACTTTGTGAAGAATATAGTAGAGGCGAGTTCCATGGCGTGGTGGTAGAGCAAGTAGAGCGTTAGACTGTTATGTGGGAGGTTCTAGGTTCGATTCCCATTATACTTATATAGTAACGTAAACTAGTTAAGCTATGCTTACTTTAGATCTAGGCTGTATAGAATGTCCTAGAATATTTATGTAAGTATGTATAAATATCGCAAAAATTACACCTCATTGCGTATAAAGTTTCTACAGGCGCTTCGTTTTTAATTGTCTATCAAGGAGATCATAATGCTACTCAACTTATTGAATGTACATCTTATTTAAATAAACCGTGGCCCATAATAAACAAGCGCTTAGCGCTCTTGGGACCTTTATCTCCCGCATAGTCAATATAAGCCAGCTGTGTGTAAGATTTTTTACTCATTCGCTTGCGAACGAGTAAACTGTAATTTGTGCGTAATGGAATTAACGGCATTATGGCGGCACATTTGGAAACATCTTTTGTGAGTACAATTATTAAACGTAGGTACTTTCATTTACTCGTTCGCAAACGAATGTTTAAAAAAACTTACACTTCTTACAATACACAAGATCTCTGAGAAAGTGAGAAAATAAGCACTGATGTGAGCGATTAAATTGCGTTGTCTATGTGATAAATTTCCAAGAACAGATATTGCGTAGATCTGAACGGAGTACGGAAAGCTTGGAGCGAGTTCTTCACCTATACGATTGCGAGCGAGTTAAAAGTGATTTGTAAGATATTGGATCAGCGCCACCTAGCGACTAGCTGAAACATTATTTTTGTACACTGACGTTAATCCGGACCCGCAATGGTGAAGTTATTTGAAAATTTTAACAGAATTCAACACTTGGGACCCTGGTCTTCACTAAATCTTTCTTCGCCTTCAAAGAAAGTAAGAAAAATAATATAGATAAGCACATGAGCATATTTCTATGGTACATGCCCAGACGTCCACACGTAATCATCTTCGTCCGAGTGCCTACTAAGTTGGGGTCGGTTTTCAGTCTATACGTTCAGTCTGTCTGGATATGGGTGTGTATATTTTAAGAAGTTTTGGGAAGTAGTTACTAAATTATAGATATTTATGTTTAACTTGACACGTTGATTTTATTAGGATGTATTCATAGCGTGCTTGGAATGGATGGAAAGATTGAAGTTTGTAACCCGCCGGCAAGACGCGACCCGCGGGTTTAAGAAAATAATGGTATATTGGTATCGCATCGTAAATATCAAATAGTAAGTAATAGGTAATAATACGTAAAGGCCTTATGTTTTCTGTATTATGTAGCTTAAGTTTCCGCTTATGTCGATATGATATCCGATTCTCCCGAAGTTACCTTGTTATATTATGTTGTAACGTCAAGATTTTTCATCCTGTACAGAATTGCCTTTTCTTTCTTCGTCTTCATCACTGCTTCACTTAAATCAGTTATATCTGTTTGGAGAAAAAATATAATTCTGATCTATATTTATATTCACCTGCTATCCTTAGGCTTGTCGTGCGGCGCGTGTGGAGGTGGCATATAACAGGGAGGTGAGTACGGAGGCGCGTGCGGAGGGTACGCGGGCGGTGGGGGGTAGGCCCCGCACTGGTACTGGTAACCACCATAACCCGCTGCCGCTGCGGCCGCCGCATAGTCCGGCTGACCGAGACCGTAGCCTGCCACGGGGTGAGGACTTACACCACCATAGGCTGTTTCACAAAAAAAACATACATTGATGGAGATACACTAAATAAATATCAATTAACGTATTGTCTGGCGGTTCGACCAGGTTTTACAGCCTCACATGTCATGAGTCATACTATAATATACTCGTAACATGGTCGGAGAAGATATTTATGCAATAAATCAAGTTTCACTGGTCGAGGCTGTAAAAGTTCATTCATTTGTATTGTGAATTTGTTCATGGAATCCTTTACGCGAACCTTGACCGACTTTCATTTGAATTGGCCTTGGTAATTAAAAAGTAACAAATACAGCTAAAATCAGTGCCTACTAACAGAAATAAACGTTAAAGGAAAGTGGGTCAACTGTAAGTAAATTTGACCAAAACTGGTCATATTTAACCCTTCTGCTGCATGCCCAAAGCACACGAGTGCTTCTTCATTTTATTTAATTAATTAATACACAATATTTATGTACAAAATAATAACCTATATTTCTACTAAAATTAAACGAGTTATCAAAATGTTCTTCCCTTCAGAGATCGCTTCACTTGTTTTCAAAACTTTTCTATTACACGAGTACATTATAAAATTATCCCGCCCTGTTTGCCTACCACGGTACAGAGTACACGCTGAGCGCCGTGAGAATTCAGTAGCTATTATAAATTTTAATTAAAGCTTCGTACACAGTGATCCACAAAAACCACGGTGTGGCATGTAACCGCACCGTGCGGGTAACAGGGCGAGCGGGGCGGTTCGAGCGACGCTACCGACGCGCGCGGGAGTCATTACCGCGGTCGCCTTTTAATTTGTACGACGTGTTTTATCGCACCACCGTGTATGCACCCTTACGTGTACCCAGAATATAGAACATTACACCTCCGTATAAAGGATTACATTAAAGCAAACGAGATAATTAAGTCATCTTGTTATGAACTCACCGGCCGTGTCTCGGTGGTAGGCTTCTAAGTAAGGATGGCTGCCGCCGCTATCTGGGGTTGATTCTCGACTGTATGACACTCCACCAGGAAAACTGCGACTACCAAACAACAACTATTGTAGTTCACATTTCATTATAAGCAAAGCTTAGTAACAATCTACTGAACAAGTGCCTCACCTATGTGGTAAACGGGATACGCTAAGGTCGAGTGTTTGGCCCTGTGGACTTGGCACCTGGGGACTGGCTGTGAGCTGGGGCGAAGCTCCCGGCTGCGGGCTGCCCCGGGCTCCGCCCCCGCCTCCACCACCGGCACTCGTGTACACCGGCGATGCATATGGACCCTGTTATCAAAATTTTATTTTAATACTTTATATTAACGGGCCTATGTTTATTTGGTTTTGGCATTCTACTCCCATTTTGTATTCTCACCTGTGGACTACCACTAGAAGTGGAAAGATCTATGGCTGGACGAGGGTCGCGCGGGTCCCTTGGGGTTGGGCTGCGCGGTCGCTGCGCCTGCGCCGCTGCGATCTTCACGGATAAGTTGATCGCGGAGAAGCCCGGGGGGACGCCGGGGCCCATCGCGCCGACACCGCCCACGCTGCCTACTCCGCTACCAGCCTCGTAGTGGTACATTGGTCTGGGAGGACAACGCGGTTCTATCATACTTTCGTTACATTAATGAACTAAATCGGACTTAACTAGCCAACCAAGGATCTAAGAATCCCGTTTACCACATAATCGTGTGTTAGACGGCACAGAACTACGTATAAAACCTACCTAGGGTATATGGGTCCGGAGCTGGTTTCTTGTTCGGACTGGTCAGTTTTCATGGGCGTAGGTAAGTGGGGGTCGTGGTATCTTTCCTCGTCCCAGCCGTAGGGTCTCTGCGGACATTGCGGGTCGTAGCGCTCGAAGGCTGGCGCGCCTTCGTAGCACCTCGACTCGTAGCCGTACCGCGCTTCGTTCATTTGGCTACGGACCAAGAGCTTTTCTTACTACGGTTTTCATAGTATACACACCTAAAAGTTGTGATAAATTCTGGTTCTAAGGAAATCTATATTGTAATGTGCTAAATCTTTAATTTTTATCTGATTCTCTCCATGACTGTATCTAAAGTGCCACGAATGCTAAGCTGACATGTAATTTAAATGAACTCTAAAGTAATATGTAACTGCCAAACTGCAAGTGTTCATAAGTACCTATATTTACTGCTGTACTATTGCTATATGAAAGCTAGATAAATTAACTTTTATCTTAATTAACTGTACCTACTCATATCTTCATTACATTAAGTAAGTAGTGCGAGTTAGATACTCATTTAATAGAGTGATAAAGATTCACAATACACTTATTCTCTTTCAATTTTCTAATTGTAACCTAGCATGCTTCATTATTAAAAGCGGGCAGGCAGGCAGGCAATATTCGACTTTAAACACCAGTTGGCATTGCATGGTTTATTTGAGTGTTCCATATCTCTTTTATATGGTAAAACACGAGTCACTCTTCTGGTGACATAAGTTTTAGAAGACTAGGTTAACCGCATCACATCAGATAACCTATTTACTTCAATTGATTAACTAATTACAGTCCACCGCTGGACATTGTCCTGTGTCCTTTATCTTACGTATTCAACCTATCGCAGCTACCATTTTATAAGTTTGTACATTAATATTATAAGAAAACTGTAAATGATGTCTGTACCTGTAAGACCGTACGTGGTCGTCAGGCGGTCTTTCGTAAGGGGACCGTTGGTCAGGCGGCGCGCCGTAGCCGGCGTGGCGCGTCTCCATTGTGGGGGAGTCGCGCTCGGGCTCGGCGGCCTCTCGCTTCGGCACCAGCAGCTCGGCTGACTCGCGCTTCACGCCGGGGCTGCGAGGCGACGCCTCGCGCACTGACACGCTGGTCGTGGAGCTCGCTGCGCTCTCTGACGCCGCGATTGAGGAGGTTTGGAGCGGACCGTGGGATACTGTGAGGATTTAGCTAGATTTAGATTATGTCGTCGTTATTGCAAGGACAAGGGCCCACTAAGATTTTTGGAGCCTAAGCTAAGCTCATTTACAAACCGGTAACAACCGGTCAGACGGCAGTCGCTCCATGTGTGCCAAAGTAATGAACTGAGATAATTGGAAAGAAGTACTTTGATAAAATCTGAATACGCATTAAAAATTTCAACGGCATTGAATCCCACACCAATAAGTTATGAATAAACCTTGTTTTTAGTTTATGAACCACTTTTACCCAAAGGGATCACTTTTACCTTCATTTGTAAATTCCTTACTTCAAGTAGACTGCATAGCCTGAGAATTAATATAGGTACTACTGTTTACAGATATACCTACTTAGAATAATAACTATAATAATATGCATAGTGTCCACTCACTGGTAGGCCTGGCTCGCTGGGACCTGGCGGCGGCTTTACGCGCCGCGGCGGTGGGACAACCCGAGAGGGAACGGTGTGTGCTTCGGTTGGAGCTGACGTGGCCGCGCCCGTTGCACCCCGGAGTGGGGCACTTCAAGATTGTCTCGTGCAACGCCAATACTACACACAGATAAACATTAATATCCAATGTTACTGAGGTCACCTCTGTATTAAAGACCAACGAACCTTAATAGTTTTATTCAGACTAAGAAATTAGGAAGATACAGAGCTACTTCTTCCAGAGAAAAAAATATAAAACGAGTCAAATTTCTTAAATATATCTAAACAATGATAATTTGCCTAAAATAAATCTGAAGAGAAATATTTAATGTTCGGTTTGAACATTTTGCTACAGAAGAGATTTCTCAATTAAGTTTCATAGGGAAGTATAAACACTAATACTTGTAGCACCTCAACAAAGTTTAGAAAAGGGAGCTCAAAAGCAATAGTTGTTTAACCTACATTGAATCAGCATCAACTCGACAGCACTCCAGTGATAGGTCAATGAATAAATTACATAAAGTTGTAAGCGGTGGTATGGTTTAAAGGGTGGTCAGGTTCGAAGATCACCAAATACGCTACTGACGCCTTGTGCTAGTAGTTGAAGGCACTTATTATGGATAGGTACTAGTAATGAATAAATTACTAGTAGGGTTCAGGTAAACACTTAAAACACTAAGAAATACCAGTAGCAATGTGGGTTGCTACTCATAAATAACCTTTAGTAGGTATTATTTTAAATTCAATAAAGCTAAGATTGTACTCATATCTATTTTAACAAAATATCTGTACCTACAACTATATATAATCAAGCAAACTAATTAAGATTCAAAATAAAACAAAATATTATGCTTTAAACGAAACAACCCAACAACAAAAGAATGCAATTTAAAAGGTAAAGCCTTAAGGCTAAGTAGACATTTAGAAATTATTTATCATTACTTACTCTCAGGTGTGACTTTATCCTTTCTTGGACATCCTGACAGACTGAAGGAACAAATTAACATGAGTGATTTAATTCATTGTGTAATAAAGTAGGTACTATACAGATACAGTGTTAAGGTATACAACCTATAACACAATGCATATCAAAAATTGTGGCATCATTCTATTGCCTGTAATTTAATAGCTATTTGAGTGTCTCATATTAATATAAAACCGTCATACGTCAAGCTTACGAATGCCGGGCGTCCTTTTAGGGCGTTTGTATATTTTTATGTCGGGAACCTTATGTACCGAACTCTTGTCTGTTAACTCTTTGGATGTACTGAAATTCATGGTAATCATGACTCACCTCCTGTGGTGAGTGTAAAGGCCGGTGACGTGGCCCTGCCCATTGCACCCGGGTGTAGGACACTTGTTGCCTTCTGTGAACAAATCGAGCGGTGCACAAATTAGTGTTTTCGTGATGAGCGGGAGGGGGCGTGAGCGGGCGATCGATACCGGCGGGCGTGCCGCGGCCGGGGCGTACCTGCGCGGCCCCGCCCCGCGCCCTACCCACCCCACGTTCAACTTAAAAGAAAAAATAAAGAACGACGGGCGGCTGCGCGCGGACTTCACATTTTTCTTTCAGGAACGGCGGGGCGGCGCGCCATCGCTCCGCCTACCGCCTGGCCTGACCCGTTTTTATTGCTCCTCGCCCTGACATAAACCCAGCTATCGCCCAACAACACGAGGAAAACGTTTAGGTATCTTATATACGTTATCGACCTAGGTGGGAGTATAACCTTATTGTGACGGTCTCCTACTAAATTATGGAGACGTCTTATAAATGAGAGATGATTTGTTGCCAGCTTTTGTTACAAACTTAAATCTGTACTTATGAGCAGACGAGTAATGCTAAGAATGATGTTGGATTAAGGCTAGGTAATATCGTAGTACGGCTAGGTGGTTCAGCTTTATTAGAAGCGAATATAATATACAAATTTGTATTGTAAAATGACAGTCGTTTTCAAGATCAACCCGGTAGTTAGGTTATGAGATATCGCGAGACGACCTTGAAACAAACTTGGAGTTAGTTCATAGCGGAGTTGTAGGTTATGGGCAAGTCGTTAAGAAAGTTTGGCTATCGTCGTTGGAGGTAAGTATGGCCGGTACCTCTGGCGGCCGGCGGGGAGAGAGGGTTGAGCGGTCGTGAGTCTCGTGCCGGCTGCGCGGACGGTACTGCACGTGCCTCTTGCAAGGCAGTCGCCGCGCGGGACCCTGCACCAGCTGGCTGCAACACCGTGTACTGCTTCGAACCTTTATGTATCGAACTCTTCTCATGATCGTTAGAGTATCCTCCGAAAGGTTCACTCGGAAGCGACGAATTATGTAGCCTATGTTTAACTTCCACCGGCGGTTTGAATGCCGATTGTGTGGAATACGGTAGCGCCGCGGTCGCAGCTTTGTAAGCGTTGTACAGTGACTGCTTATTAACGGAATGCATTTCACTTTTACGTTTATGTTTAACTTCTCTGCCGTCATCATACTTATCATCACATCTATCGGATATATCGATTTCTAGATCATTGGAAGACGAGTCGACTAGTTCATCAAAATTTGGCGTATCATACTGATTAGAATGTCTGCTATGTCTATCGTAATCGCAGCTTCTTTCTCTCTCCGATCGACTTCTTTTCGCTTCAAATTCAGTAGAAACACCGTTTATGTTAAGTTCATCGTGCGGATGGGCAGTATAACTTTTCTGAGAAGCGACGCTTTCAGATGACGGCGAAGGGGAAGACTGTAGCACTTTTTCTGACCGTTTCTCATCGAATAGATGTTCGAAGCCATTAGGTTCATCGTGTGCGTCTGTGTTGTGCGTCAATGGTTCGCGAGCCCAGTTGCCAGATAGAGATTTCAAAGCAGCCTGCGTTTCTCGGAGGAGACTTTCGTTATCTTCGTCTAGTTGCCGCGCGGCTTGAGGTCTGTGCATGGGGAGCGGTCGACGTCGGATGTCCAGCTCATCTCTTCTCTCATCATCGAGGAGTCTTCGTCTTCTCTTACCGACTATCTCCTCTTCCTCCATGGAACCCTCACTACTAATTCGCTCTAAGCGTCTATCGTTAGTTCTAAATGTTTCTACATCCACTCCGAACTCCAGTCTTCTTTTGTTAATTTGTGATAAGGAGGACTGCACGGTCAATGGCGCCGTCCTGAAACAAACGCCACAGTCAGAATATCACCGAACCTGCCTGAAATAGACACAAACAAATACATCGAATAATATAAGTAATATTGTACTTGCGATTCGATTTTCCATCCACAATCAGAATATTTTTACGCGGAAATGATTCTCGGCGTTTCCAATCGACGTATCACATTAGAAGCACTTTGGTGTTAAAATTATTTGCACAAAAATCGTTCCCACGTAAAAACCATTTCACTCAAGGGCTTTCAGACCAAAGAATAATTTCGATATCGTCGAATGTCGTGTGTAGGATCAAGTAGCAGATACCGCCGTTGGTATGTCACCAGAGTTAAATTTTGTAGGTATATTTAGTAAGCCAAATGAAATAATATTGATTTAGTCAAGTTAATGTTGCCTATGATACCCAATGTTTTGACTAAGTGATTTTATTTTAGAGATAATATAACTACTATTGACCAATCCTAGAAGTGCCGCACCACGCATGACTAAATCAATACGAAGGTTTTCTTTAAGAAATTTCTCGCTTGCAAAACTTTTGTTTATAAAATTAAACTTTTAGTTAAACTTTCCAGAAAAGTTTTTGAAGTGAGCATGTCTACGTGACAGTTTTAACGTAAACTTTTTTGTCATTACTTTATGGTTTTTCAATTTTTTTTTGTACAGAGGTTGTATATGTAAGAAATTAACATCTAAAGAGTTTTTTTTTATTTAGGTATACATACTGAATGTTTTGGGATAGGCAGATTTGTTTTATTGAAATAGAATAATAATTGTGTAAAATCCTTGGATCTATGTATTCAAAGCAGTATATTGAAGATTTTTAGCAACCTTATATTATTTGTATTACGAGTACCTATAGTAATATTCCTCGCTTTCAACCTAAGCCATTCCTCGAAATATCATAATATAAGCAATACATACACACACACACGCACACACGTAAAACACACTGGCAAAATTTCAATAATAGAATTTTATTAGATAGCCTGACGTTGGTGTACAGTAGATATACTTCACGTCCATATCGAATCGAATACTACACTAGAGTTCAACAGACAATATCGTCCTCAATATTATCGTATTTTCCGAGCCCTACAACAAAGTTGGAGCCATAACTCCATAAAGCAATCGGGTCTGATTTATTGATCGGCGATATTCTCTCAAAGTTGTGCAATATGCGCCCGACTCAACTTGAGATAGTAATCGATGGTCCTTGACGGCGGTACCTTCAGGGGAGCCCACCGGAAGGCCAAAATACCGATAGTACGACGCCCGGCAAACATTTACGTACGTGACGTACCCTCGAGTCAGTACCGCTGTAAACCAAAATTACGTAAACGTGAAACGTTTTCATCCGTCGGGATTGGGTCGAAACGTACATTTTCGCGTTCGAAGTAACGTTCGTATGTTGGCGTAGGGTAATTAGATAAACCCTGAGGGCGGTGGATGCTTAACCGGTTTAAACTAGTGCTCGTGCGGACCTTTATCAGCGGGTGGCGAGTGGCGGGTTATCTCGGGGCCGCGTTAATTGTAATGCCTGGAGATTAGGGCGCGATATAAAGGAGGCCGCGGCGCGAATGTGCGGCGCCGAACGCGTCAGGATTAGGGAAGATGCCAAGATGGGACGTGACTGGTTTACGTGGTGAATTGATACTGTTCTACACAGTTTTGAAATTCTCACTGTTACGTGTGATTTTAGTTCCATTGAATTGAAATTAGTAGATAATAGTTTTCGTTGTGCACTGGATCGGGATATGAAGAAATTTAAATATATGTGGAAATGAATGTTTGAAATTTTTGTCTGTTGATCGCTCGGTTGAGGAACCATTGACTAACCAGAAACACTGTGAACAAAAGGTGAGTATATAATACACCTCTACTCAACCCCTTGAGTATATACGAGTATTGTATGATCAAATGAATGTAGAACGTCAAATGATTAATTTTGTGCCATGTTTTATCTTTCTAAGAAAGATTTATGTTTACGTGTCTTGCTATGGACTACTACAGAATTAATACATTTGGTAAGGCGAGCATGAATCAGATTGAACAAGAAAATAAAATAAGACTAATCTTTACACTAAATTACTATCAGCTTCAAATGGATACCATTTCTTTTACCGTTCGTACACCATACATCGTTAAAGAGTCACGCCCTTATAGAGAATCTCTATTGTTGAAATCTCATTTTCATAATTTCTCATAATTCCTTGAAACTCCATTATAATTCCTTAGAAAACGTGAGGTAAGCGGTACGTCTTGAGACCCTTTTCCGCCCTGGAGCAATAACAAACACGCGTCGGCCTCCCGCGGGCCCCTCTGACGTGGCGGCTTCCAAATTCAAATTGCACCTTAGAATTCTTAATTATTGAAATCATAAATCAAAACGTGCCGTCTGTGCGGGCGACCATAAAATTGTGAGGGGGGGGGGGGGGGGGATTGGCAAACTCGAGTGTGGTAGGATTAAGACATTATCACTTTTCTTTCGAGCAGTCGCGCCCTCCTCGGGCCTCGCTCAGCTGTAAATCAGCGGGTAAATCCCCTGGATTAGATTCATAGACTTGCCGCGGCCTGTGGATCGGGCGCCAGCGATAATGGCGTCATGTGCTCGCGTGATTTTGCTTTTAAATCGACTCCCCGGGAAAGATAAATACTCTCCCAATTTGGCTTCAGTCCTGAATTGACTTCCCGTTGAAATAGCTTAGCCGAACTTGGTTTGAAATTTATAGCGAATAACAACTGAGGCTGACTGATAACAGGACCTTATCCACTGTTACATTTAAGTGTGACTTTAAATTATTATAAACCTTGTTTTGTTTAGAAGAACAACGACATTTCCTTGTTATTTTAAGTTTACTTACTTTTACTTTGAATCTCCTTACACAGGCATTATTGGCTCCATAATCCTTAATCTCCGAAAATGTACACTGTAGGTATATGCATTCTTTTTGGTTCATAAACAGATTATTATTACTTTTACGCTGCTTTTGCGTTACTTATAATTAACGTTTTTTATAGGTTACGTTATCAATGTAATTTAGTGAGATTCTATAATCATAACAAACATATTATAATTAGGTATTACAAAGTATAATAATTCAATCCTGGCTGCAATTCAGAATCTTGTTTATAGCGTTCATGTCAAATATTAACCTTGCAATAATGGTACCTGATTTTGACTTTTTTATGTATCTCGTATACTATTTGAAGCGAAGGCTACGTACAGTAAGCTTAAGGAAAAAATCCTCAGGAATGAGGGTCATCATTATCCATGTACCGATAATGCTACAAGAATGGCTTGAGAGCCTTGACAGCCTCACCAAATGCTTTTCATGACCTGTTTAAAGGAGCCGGGACTGTAGAAGGAAAGACATACGTACGCCGGTAAAGAAATTCAAGTCTTTATAGATTATGACTAAGTAATATTCTACGTAATATGCACGGTGGCAAATATTTATGGCCTTTTTTATTCCTGTGAAGATTATACTTTCATACTAACATTCACTAGCAACGTTTGGAAAACCACCCCAATGTTCTTGATAGCATGTCAGAGCTACACGAAAAGGCTAAAACGAAAGGACATACTCAAGCTGCATTCCACTCAATCTAGCTAACTCGCACAACCCAATGAGTAGATATCTCTACTGGGAGATAAAGTCTATGTAAAAAAAAAGAAAAATACCTATCAACAAATCTGTTCATAGTCAAAGCCTGATCGCAGATGAACACATACAAAAAATACTAACATTCGATTTGATAATGATAAATATAAGTGGCCATAAAATCAGATTCGATCACAGCTTTACGTAGATGTGGATATAACGTGAAGACAATTATCTTTACCTATAACCGATAAAGTCTTAGACCATAAATATAATTGATTCAAAACAATGCATCAGTCGACAGAATACTTATTTTATATGTTTTTATTATTATTGTTGTTAGTGAACGTATACTAAAGTAAGAGCGAAGCTCGTACTATGTATTAGTTTGGGACCCCCTAAATAGACGGACGGCTTATGGTGCAAGTGGAAGGGATTTATCAGAAACGCATCTAGTTAACAGATATTTCTCATGCTGAAATCGAGCCAAATACACCAAAAAAGTGTATTTTTATCGAGAACTTATTCTCGATAAAAATACATTTTTTAGAAATTCACCATAATTTAGGTTTTAACTTACTTAAATAACTATAGGGGTTTTAATTTATTCAACGTTATTTTAAGAAACGTATTTCTTTGTAATCGAATAAAAAACCAATCACTGAATGATGGCTTGTTCATAATATAAAAAAAAGTTAATAAAATTATTTGTTACCAACTAAATGGTAAATGGTAAAATAGATGTAATAAAACTAATCTGTAAATTATTTTCTTCCAAAAATAACACTAGGTAAAATAACTCATTACCTTGATAGGAGATCACTTGATTGGTATTTCTTGAAATATTGCAGATGCAGAGGTTTAATGTAAGCGATTTTAAGTCTACCTAAGTCAAATGACCGAGTTCACAATAGTTGCAAGTGCATGCATTAATACAGTGTAGCCGATAGGTCGGCCTACATACATCTGGGAGCCAACGTGGGTTACGAGCATCTTGCGATTCCAACTTTCAAGTCTAGTAGGCTATGCAAACCGGCTGTGCAATACCAAAACCCAGTATCTGAATAAAAAAAATGGCAGAGGAGCCAAAACACGGTTTTCGTATTTTTGGTTGTGTGCTATTTCAAAAATATGTACCTACCTACTTATCGTACGCTCTCAAGAGTGATAGTGAGCGGTATCTTATAGTCATCGTTTTTGCTAACTTAGTACATACGGTCTTAGGTCGAAAAAAAAAATGCAAAAAATATCAAGAATTATAGAGAGAAGAATATTAGAATTTTGTCAGATGCTAAGTAAAATTGGATGGTTGAGACACTATTTCAAAACAGCGTAAACACACTAATCTAGGTATGTGTTTTTTGTTCTTTTCGGTTCAGACGTTAGGGTTTGAGTCATTATCACAGCACTAGTCACGGTTGCCTTAAAAAGTTGCTGAGCTCCGCTTTACTTTATTTCTCTTGATGTGGCTTATCCTGGCTTTTTTAAAAAGAATATTGGTGATTGAAAAATATATTATACCTAGCTAAATTGCTTATTTTAGGAGTGTGTTTACGTCAGTAGTGTAATGGACAGGATTTGAACTGACTCCATAATCACTAAGCACGAGAGCGACTGCCGTCTGACTAACTCCGAAAGGAGAGTCTTCGATAGAATTTTATCATGGTCTTTGACATGGTGTCTATTCCATATTAGTAATCAGACAACTGGAAACTGGAAAATTACTTTTTAGTTGTAGATACAATACCGTTTCATGACCTTGAATGCTATGATTAGACTAAGATAGGTAATTTATAAAAAAACAATTAAACAGTTTTTAATAAATCTGGCAGAGCAGTTTCTATGAAGACTTTTAGCATTGTATTATGTAAGTGCACTGATGAAAATCAGTATTGTGCATGTCAGACAATGTTAAAAAATACTTGTCTGATTTCATCGACGAAATTTAATTTTCAAAGTTCATTTAAATTACCTATTAAACCTTGTACGTCAATTAGTTAACATATTGCTTGGTTTTACATTGACAAGAAAAGTAGTTTAAACTTAGTTTATTTCACTTTCAGTTAATGCTAACGTCACATGAATAGCTATGGTACTGTCGCTAACGTCCCACATTATAAAGGTTATTCTAAAATTCTCAATTATCACAGTTAGGTTACAACATATACCGTACACGACATCCTGCAATTGTAATACAAGACAAAGCAGTATTTTTTTAAAGTAGGTAGGTACTTAAGTAGTTTTCCTTAAGCAAGATATATTTATTTGCAATAACTAGATTTGATTATAAGCGATGTTATGTGGAATTTTTACAAGTAGAATTGATTTGATGACTTGATTTTAGAGATAGGAAAGTTTAAGAAATCGAGGCAGGTCGATCGAATGCTGTACCTACGAGTACTTGTCACTTTGTCTAGAAACGAAACGTGGCATCGTTTTTGTTATCAACGGAGGAATGGTTATTACCAACAGTGTACGCCTAGAATTTTCATCCATAGTCTTTCAAAAAGTACCAAAGTCGAAATACTATTTTGTACAATTCTTTGATAGCCAAAATCTAATTCCCTCTATGAGCACAGGAGACGTTATCTTGTATTGTGTTTCTGTGGTACAGACAGGTCAGGTACAGGGATATATATTTGAGGAAAAGTATTGCAGAGCAGTGACCTGCTACTCTTTACAATAAAATACGGTAATCGCCTAACAAAGTTACGAAACATAAATTATAATTTGAGGCGTTTTCAGCAAATAGACATGACAAATAATTAATTATCTTAGAGGCATAACACATTTTAATCATTTAAAAAGACCTCTTTTTAAAAACAATCTTTCTAGTAAGTGTAAACTAATCAAATGGGTTTCTAATGTTTCAGAACTTCCTATGATTACTTCCTGTCTCTGTCTTCAGACCCTGGATATCAAGTAGCATCAAAGTATTATACCAAGAACTAAAAAATAGTGGAAAAACCTGGACTGTTGTTTGATTCATGAGTACCATATTATCATAGCCCTATCCACGTGAATCTGTTTGAGATTCCAAAATTTAACCTATACTAGTAAACTAAATAAGAAATGAAATAAAAGCTTGTAATATCATTTAGTTTAATAAGAAAAAGAAAACGATATCAAGATAAAATCAAGGTGAAATAATTAAATTTATTTATGGGGAACTTATCAAGCGGGTCGAAGATCTTGTGAAGTAGAGAAATAACAGGAAAACGAACTCAAGGATCCTGAAGTGAAACATTTGGATGCAACTGCGCCTTAACGCTGGGATGATGATATATTTCATAGAAGTGGCCTGATGATCGTGGGTGGTATTCCATGATATCTATGAATGATTCAGAGGACCTAATAGAGCCGGTCACGGCGAAAGTCCTCTGTGACACTGGTATTAAGTTAAACTAAATTTTGTTGTTAAATCATATTGGCTATTGACTTCGTCGACAAAAAGTCGTTTGGTATAAAGAAAGAGTTAAGGACTTAGTACTTAAGATTATAATAGGTACCTACGTTGTTTTCATATCCCCAAAAAACTAGACCAAAAAAAAAATACGGTTAGCAAACTTTAAAGTGTGTAAATAAATATGTGCATTTCCAATATAGCAATCTGGTAATTTGTACTGTGTATTATTTTAATTTTTCGCACAACAAAATTATAACAATAAAACCAAAATTATAACAATAAAACCAAAATTATAATGATGTTATCAAATAATATAAGATTCGTTATTTTCTGGAATAGTTCCTAACACAAATAAGAAAATCGTGATAAAATAAGTAGTTCCAAACCCATTTGACCAAACGGGTTTGAAAATAAATAGGTAATTAATAAAGGGTTTTTAAACTTATACCAACGAAATGTTGTAATTACTGGGCCATGTAGAGAATTGTTGTAGGTATTTACAATCATGATATTTTAAATTTGAAACTTACGTGTTTTGAAATAGCCGTTTAACGTAGAAATAATATATGTTATTTAAGATTATATCAGCAAGTATGCAGTCGTATGCAATTACTCTGAAATCCATTACGTAGCCAATGCAGAAACACTGGCACCCGTTTAAAACTATAGGTAGGTTTTATAAATAATCTATGTATATGAAAATGTCCTTTGCTCTCTTGTTGCGTGAAAGAAGGACATATTAAACACACACCCTACCAGATAATTATATTATTTAACCACTTTTCATTAAGAAAAAATTATCGAAAATACAAATAGTAATTATATAAAAAACAAAATTTTGCGAAACATCATCGTTATATAGGTTACACAGAATAATAATCGAAGGGTCAACTCGAAACTGTTACACTCATTTATCGATTACGCTCTGACAAAAAGAGTACGATGCAGAACATATGAGTGCAAAAATCGATATCGTGATAGTTAAAGTGACTAAATAAGTGGGGTAATAGCACTGCGCGGTGCATAGTAACTGGCAGCCTCGCGCTCCCTAACCCCGGCCAGTTGAGGAATAGGGTTGTCAATTAAATTATTTTATGGGAAGAAAAAGTAATTATGAATTAGAAACGAATTATAGTTTATTCAAATTAATTATAAAAATATGCATATAAACACTCAACGCATGTAAGTAAATTATATTTGCTATCAATATAATTAAGAATAATGATATTTATCAATTAAAATGTTAGTCGACGATTGATATAAACATTTCTAATGACGATGAAATAGAATATTATAAGGTTAAATTTTTATTGTCTTGTTGTATCGTCTTGTCTTGTTATTCTAAGCTTTAGATAATGTGGTTGCAAAATAATACTCATTGATTAAATCATAATCTTTGTGGGTAGACGTGAGTTTAATTATTTTAAGTAACATGTTGCCTTTTTTGTATAAACTCTTAATTGTTTATTATACACCAAACAATGCATTATACAGTTTACAGAGATATACATAAATAATGTACAAAGGCGAGCTATGTAAATATATTTATAGAAAAAAGACATGATTCCTGCAAATAAAGAAAAAGAATATTATTATTTTATATTATCTTCGTCATAATTATTTCTTTTTATTATTAACGAAACTACCCAAGGACTATTTATTTTCACTCATTGCTTTTACAAATTAAGGTGTTTTTCATCAGTAAAGACACTACTTATAATTTTTCGCACTTTTAAGGCTTTGAAATGTGCCATTGTTTAATATTTTAGCTAAAAAAAATTATGATAAGACCTCCTTAAATTCTCAAATCACTTATAAAATCATTAATTTTTACACCAATTCGTCGTGTTAGCCCTGTGTCAAGAGCTCAACCGTGTCGAGGGTTATCGCGTGGTGTATCGAGCCCTCGTGCATGCAAGCACCCTCACATGTATTTATTATAAATACACGGTTTCTTAGAAAATAAATACCGTAATTCTAAATAATCTTTATCGGTTAAACTATTTCTTACTGACTTGGAACTCCGATATATATTTTTGTTAATCCGTTTCAATGGTTTAAAATCTATGACATTTTAGTAATAAGTATTTAAAATCTATAATATTTAAGTATTACGCGGTAAACCTAAATCTATTTCTATCTATGTCTATGTAACCTACGTCAGCAACATCAGCTGGTAAATAGATACAAAAACAAAACATCTGACCGTGTTAGTAGCAGCCCTACGATAAGGGTTTGCTCTCGGAGGGTTATCATACGGAGTATGGGACCCTTCCAAACACGTTTGAGATGTATTGCATTCAGGGGCGATTTCCGAATTGTTTAGTGCAAATATTTTAAAATATTTTAAAACCTTAACAATTTTCTAAAGCTTGTCGGTTTTTGAAATATTTCTCGAATATTTCTATCTGTAATGCTTGGCATGCTTGTATTTATGTCCATGCAGTTTGTATAAGTAACAGCGTTTTATGTCCTGCCCTGCTATTTTTAAAGACGCAGCTCTCTTGCTTTTATTTTTTTGTATGTTACGTGCTAAAATATTTTAGTTTTCTTTCGATTTTGTATTATATCTTAGTGACTGTGTTATTATTTTTGTTCTATGTTCATTTTGAAAATCCACCATATCATAAGTATAACATACTTTTGTGGTTTTTGTTACCATTATTTTTTAAGAATAATGTTCTGCTATTAATAATTAAAAAAAGTAAACCTGCTATCTATTACTGAAAAGTAATAATTTCTGTATCATCAATGTCACTATTACAAATTTCTGTAATTAATAACTCTTAAACACTCAATACCTAAAAACAGAATGATACTCATATACAGAATAAATCCTGTTAATAAAATACACGTCAAAATGCGGCACATTTCCGACCTATCAGATAGGCAGAGTGGAAACAATTTAGCCGTTATCAGATGGGCGGGCGGAGGCGCTACACGTGAAACCGGCCTCACCTCGCCTGAATTAAACGTTTACGTTAATTACACGGTACGGTTAACGTTTTTAATGCGAGTTATTATGCCGTTGACGTTTACTGACTTGCTGGTTTGCGTTTTTGTAATCATGTTAACGAATTAAAGTGAAATGATTTTGATTGTATTAATGACAACATTTTAGACTGTGTTTTATGATTGCTATCGTTTTTGTTTTTTTTAAAGGTAATTTACTAACAAAAGAACATCTTGTATTTTGTTCGGTTAAAGCACATTTTTTTAAATTTTTAGTCTTTAACTACCAATCCGCTGAATTATTATTCATCGCAGTGAGTTTATAAAACTTATGTTAAAGTAGTTAAGTCATACTGATATTGAGTCGTAGAACATCGTGATTTTTATAAATTATTCGTTGTTATTGCTGTTCTTCTCAAAAGAACTTTCCGGTCTACAATTCCGACTTATCACTTGTCCTCAAATCTCATTTCAAATGAAAAATAGAATGGAAAAAATTGTTTTAAAATAATAAATTTACCAATGAATTTTTATATTTTATTCACATAGATAATTATAATTATTTCTTTGTTTGCGTATTCTTTCTACCTATACTTTTTATCCAATTGCAATGAAACTTTGATTCCCTATGTGCGAATATTTAAAAGACCTTCAGATGAAAAAAATTAAGAGGCATTCTAATAAAGGATTTTAGATTGACATGACCATTTCAATAAATTTACTTATTAATTAGGCATACTAATGTTTGCTGAACATTAGTCTGTACATACTCGTAAGTATAAAAGTTTTTATTTTGTTTGTCCCATATACGATTCTTTACCGCTTATCCAATTGCGACTAAGCCTTTATAAAATTGTTGTCACTAGATGTTCCTACCGAAAAATGTGAAATGAAAATATGTATTGATATGTTATCTGGTAATTAATGGGTTCTAATAAAGTATATTCTAGTTTATTCTAATAAATGTAGGAATATTTTAAATACAATAATGTTAACGGGTATTACCACTAACATTATTATATATCATGGAACTCGAAAGTTTAAAAGTTAAAATTCTGTATTTCAAAATGCAGCTGGTGTCAAAAAAAATCAAAAGCAGAGCAGTCAAATAAACAGTACCTACTGCATATTACACGTAACAAGACAGTGTGTGTAGTTAGAAATAAGCTATCCTCACAGAAATTGACTCAATCAAAATTCTGTCATTATTTGCAAATGAGTTTTCGGTAATCAAATCATATTCTGTGACTACTTCGCACAGTGACTTGTGCATGTATCTAAGGGTTGTTAATGTATTTAGCGTCGCGCGATTACGTATTCCGTCTCCGACCTAATGTCGCGGTTATTTGCCTACTCGCTCATCACATTGAGGTGATTCCATTACCGCAGATATGCCAAACGAGGGAGGAATAATCAACCTCAGAACACACATTCAAGCATCCGATTATCCTCAAACACACAAACTAAATATTATCGTATTAATATTTACGTACACATTATGAAAGCATTTAGTGAAATGGTTTTACGAGCGTGGGATTTGTGCGTAAACGTTATTTTAAACAGTTTTAAAATTTCTTGAACACTTCTTCAAATTCACCGACGAATACACCGCTGAAATAACAATACCGCATACATTTTCAAACACGCAAAACACTAATGACGCAATCGAAAGCGAAAAAACGCACGTCCAACTATTCACTTTAAAAAGAAAATAGTTGAAAGGAAATATAACTTTGGTAATTAAGCGGCGACTTACCACATGGGTCGGACGAGAGCCGACATCGCTATAACACGGAGGGGCGATTCCTCATCGCGCACTTAAGTTTTTAATTTTGTTATTATTATTTTATTATACACGTGATCACTAGGAATCAAAAAAATAACCACTCCACAAAAATTCACTTGAGACTAGTAAGTTTCGATACGTAGCATATCGTAGTCCGTAGCACGTCTACGTTCGGAAAAGTTTGTCCGTAGGCCGTAGCAGGCGGCGGCGAACGTCGGAGCTCGCACCACGGTACGGGTGGCTCGCGGGGCGCTATTCGCGGACTATGCGGAGGTCGCTCGCAGGCTGGGCTCGCGGGAGGGGTGGGGGGAAGGGGGCCCAGTGCGCGCGCACGCCGCCGCCCACGCCGCCCCGCCCCACACACCCGCAACCTATTTATTTCTAGTTACGTAAAATTTACGCGCAATACCCGATACTGCATTTAGCTTATGTTACGATCCCGTATGCCACAGTACATAAGCAGTAATGAAAATGTGGTATTATGGGCTTTCACGCAAAAACGAAACCGCTACTGCGTACCTACCATTCCCTCGAGAAAACACGCCACGTAAGATACATAACCAATCGTATATAAAGAAACCTACACCCTACCGAATAAAAAGCTTTTAAGAGTTTCGACACCGGTCTAATAAAAGGCAGACGGTTCAACATTAAATGCCAATCAGTGTATTTCACGCGAGGCCACTTCTGGCCCCGGGCAGGTGAATCGTGAACTGAAAAAAGAACGCCGACACCGGGGGGACTCGGCGTCAAATTTGGCAGACGAGTTTATTTGACCACAGCTGATGCTATCGATGTCACTTAAACGAATTGAATAAACGCGTTGGAGGGCGCCCGCTGTCTATCTGTGGATTTTTTGCATCACCACGACTGTCCGATTTGATAGTCGATCTGACATATTCCAAAGCGCCTGCTTTTTATTCGACGTGCCTCGTTCTCGATGCACTTCATTCATCTCGTATTTCTACGCAGACACAACCTCCCTAGGCGTAGTATTGTTGACTTTTATAGCCGGCAGTTTGTTGTTTTGTTACGTTGGTTACGTGAATTAAAGCAAAAGTTCGATAAACTGTGTCGTCACAATCAGCTGTTCGCGCCGCGAGCGCAACAGACAATGCGATTAAGATCTACGCAGGACAACTTTCGCCGGCACGCCGAGCGGCAGTTAGTTGTTATGAAAGAGAGAAATTTGTAAATTGTTCGCGCCCGAGTTCGCGAACTCCGACGAACTGGAGTTTGTTTTAAGAGTCCAACCTTGAAACAAGAAGAAAAGTAGTCCTGTAAAACAAAGTTTTGCGGCCGCCGTCGCCGGCGCAAGCGGTTCAAGGATTGTGCCCGAACTGTCTGTCTGTACAACTTTACCGATTAAAAGCTCAAAAGCTTCCAAAGTCATTTTAAAAGTTTATCTGCACGCGGGCTTGTGCGGGGGGCCGCGGGGTGGAGCGTAGGCGCCGAGTTCGTTATCATCCTACCGCAATACTTTAGTTAAAATCTAGTTTAACTTATTTATAAATCGGTGGCGGTCGTCGGCCGCGCGCCTACTTCACGAATTAAACTGTCAAAGTTCCGAAGATGGGAACGACGAGTGCGGAGCGTGGCCGCGCCTACCGCCGCGCCGCGTACCCGGCGACATGTGTTCGCAGCGCCGAATAGTTGCCAACGTACACACTAAGTTCCTAGACCCTTCGCTACTTTGTTTTACAGCTGTTCCACTTAGCGAACTATGCCTCGAGTTGGGCGCGAGTTCTTGCATGTGTATCGGCGGCACACACCCGCATCCGAATAGTTTCATAAACATAACCCAACTTAGTTTTGGACGACTTTTCAAAGTCAATGCATACTAACTTTCGATGTCTGGGAGTGCGATATTACGATTGGATCAGTTTGCGGGTGACTTTAATGCATTCGTTTGTTCCCAACTTTGTTTTATTGGATCAAACTTTGCAACAAGGTTAAATAAGTATCATTGTTTAATTTGTGTTGCGAAACTGGCGAAGATGGAGTGTAGACAGTTCTTTTGTTGTTGTCTGGCTGTGTTACGCTCAGTGTGTGTGTGTGTGTGTATTGTGAGACATAGGAATAGTTCCTATATGTTAGTTGAACATTTTACGACTATTATCTATAACATAATCTATGTAAAGGGCGAGTTTAAGGATTGATGATGGTTACAGAGGCTAGAGATTCTCTTCCTTCGGTAGCATACGTAAGTAATGCCTATGGTGTGTAACTGTCTCACATCAGATAGGACGGGCCGTAGATTTGATACCTAATACATATAAACGAGTATAGTTTGTCCATTTATCCGTTCCTATAATATTTATGCGGTTCTTAAAATCTTAGCAGAATAAGCTATCATGCATTTGCCCGTGAAGGTTCCTAACAAGAAAAAGCATTTCTAGTTACTAAATACCCGTAGTATAATTTAACTCTTATGTTCGCGTGTGGGCCGTGAAGTACTGTACTGGCCGATTTCTTACTGGGTTTAGCTAGTAGAAAATTCTCAGACTCGTACTGAATACACGTGTTCGGTGGTCGGCAATAGGTTTTAAATTAACTCAGGTAAGTATATTATATAAGCGTGATAAGAACATTATAAATAGCTCAAAAATGTGGGATGATTCTCATGTAGGTAGCAGATATCACCACGACCCACGATTTCAATATCGGAATGTGGGTGTCAACCTACGTTTCGATATTAAAATATCTTATAGAAGAAATAAAAGTAACTTAAGTTACTCCTCATATTATCAGATATCTGCAAGGAGTCTGAAATTGACAGATGATTAGTCCAAAAATCTACAGTATTAGGTTCTTCAAGAAGTGTACCAAAAATGTTTTTCAAAGTATAACATAACATACATAACATAAACTCACGCCTATATATAGGCAGAGGTGCTAGCACCCACACATACACACAAAGTATAAGCTAAAAAAATTGTTTTATCGCAGTCAGATGAACAGTAAGTACCTACAATAGCGCATGAAATAAATGAATAATGATTGGTTTTTGTAAGTATGTATATTCAAGGTATATGTTTTCTTACTAGGTTATACATGTGAATTGGGTAACATCAGCGATTTAATTATTTACTTAGGACAAAAATCTGTTGAAATATACATTGCATTAAAATCCTGCAACCCTATGTTTCTTTGTGAAAAACAACCCGATACGTACATTCATAATCAGTATAATTACCGAAATCTCTGTCGGAAAGTCACGATCAACAGTCAAATGCGATATAAAGCTGCCACAGCCCTCGGAGCGGTTGTCGTAACCACCAATCTACTAAGACCGACCGCAGCCCTCTCACTTCAAATTGTAATAGAGTCTCAAGGAGAGTTTATAGGAGTGCGAATAGGTCTGTATAATTTGGTCGCGAAGTACGTGTTATCTTCGTTCGCAAATAAGTCACGCAATAATTACCGCGAACGGAGGATCACGCTCCCCCGCATATATTTATGTTCGACGCATAAATATGTACACGTAAATTAAGGAAATATGGTACGCGACAATTGCACGGTTTATGGTGTTGCTGCAGGGCATCGCGTTTTAACTTTATGGCGATGTTTTGGTTCTGTGACTGTACGATATAACATGTTTATATGATTATACAAGTCAACTGTGATTTTGCTGTATTCTATACCGTTTATAAGAGTGTAAATGTCTGTTTGTTTGTTATAGCATCACATAATAATTACTGGAGTACTTAACTATTTTATTTACAAGATTTAACCATCACAAGAATTTGCGAATTAGATTTAGAAATCTTTATAATATATGAAAATTAATATCAATTCGTTGTAGAACTCTTTTATACTATTGAGGCAGTAAAGAAGGATACGGTTCATATTACAGTAGGCTTGCAAAGGTCAGTGCTAAGAGTAGAGCGAGAAAAATAAAAGGAAGAGAGGCAGCGTACTCAAAAATGGTAAAAAATGCAGAATTTTAGTTAGAAAATCAAAATTTTTGACTTTCTCTCTTCTTTTTCTCTTAATTTATTCTTTTGTGAGGTAGTGTACATTTAGATAAGGTTTTTTTTACAATTCACGTGTTTTTAAATCATAAAAAGATAACAGTCCATAGCAAAATCATATACTTAATTTGGCTAAATATTGCGTACCTAACTACTCTTATTTTGAATCAAAATCAATCTTTAGTCTACTACTATACATTATGTGATCTGAGAGCCCTTGAGTTCAGTATATTATAATATATTTGCAAAAACAGTTATCACTTACAGTTTGGAGGTGGAAGGTCTGAATAGTTTGTGCGTTATCTGGTCGTCATCGTTCTGTAACAAACAAAAATATATAAGTAATTAATAGAGGTAAATAACGTAAAATATCTTTATGTTTGTCTGTACGCGCAACCGGCGTGCATGTATGACAACAATTATGAAGCGAAAGGCGTATGCCTAATTGCCTACCTCAATGGAGAAAATGTGTGATTTGTGTGTATGTATATAATGTAAGGAATATTATCTACGTTTTGTAAGTGCCGAATAAAATATTTTTGACTTTGACTTTGATAAAAAATGAAACTTTTACTACTTTAAAACAAGAATGATAATGTGCTGTTCCTAGCGTTGCGTGTGTCTACCTGTCTTGCTAGTGTTCCTAGGCTTCGAACATATTTTTAAAGTAGGTTTTTAAGCTATAATAAAAATGTAGTAAACAAACACGATAGTTCGAACTATAAATACCATACCACAAATAAACATAACTTGTTAAAAAGTGCTGATAGGCAATGAATTACGAATTAAATAATGAATAACACCCGTAATTATACGTTTAGGTTGTATAACTATTAAGCATTTGCTTGTGGAAGGGTGAAATTGGGAAATAATCCCTGTTTTAGTATCAGATAGGTACTTGTATGGAAATGACGACATTACGTGTCCGAGGCGTATCAAAATGCGACTTTAATTGATGTTGCTCAACAAACACTTTAACTAGTACCGACAACATTAAAATGGTCACACTTATAAGAATATTATTTTTTTAAGGGTTACTTGCATTTTAGGCTTTTTATTAATAAAAAAATTGTTACGAGATTATCAGATGGAACAATAAAATAATTTCTGGTTTTAACAATCTGCTAATTCTGATGAGTATTTTTTTCAGATCGAAATTGATTATTCTGACCTTTTGAGTGAAATAAGAAATCCGTTTTGTACCGTTATAAAATAAAATTAAATAATGCTTGGTTTAATTGTGTAAATTTAGTTTCATAATATGCCTTTATTTGACGTAGGTAAAGTGTAAAAAACACGTAAGTTATTAATTTTAAAAATATATTATAAAAACAAGCTTTCCATTAAGTACCTACATACATAACCTGACAAATCAAATGAGGTCAAACATTTGATTTATCTTATTTAGTTCAGAAGCTCCTATGAACACTGAGCAAGTCTGTAGAAGCAGAAATGTAAATCTTAAGAAATTAGACAATAATTTTTACTGTAGGTACCTACACTAAAACAGAAATGCCATAAGAAATGTTAAAAACTTACATGAATTGTTACTAAAGTTATTTTTAAAATTTATTTTGCTATCTATACACTTAGGTCCACATTCCACATGTCACCATATCCCGTGTTCCTGGTGGACGAGGGCGGTTCGTAAATTTGATTTTAATATTGAGCGCGTAATACCCTGTTTGCTTTGCCCAGTAATTGATACAGCCCTCTTAGCATGACTCTAATGCCTGTCATTATTTTCAAATTCATCGGCTTTGCCTTTTAAACGATGGATTATTTAAGCTGTGCCCGTTTTAAAGTATAATTTTGTTGGTTTCAATTATATTTCTTAAGCTTAGCGCCTATTGAAGACTGAAACGTGCGTTGGTCTTACATCAACTTATTTTTAATATTTTTATGGCCGTTGTACACTTTTGTGTTGCAAAACTTTAGAATATAAACACATTCTTCTCACATTTTTATACACCATTAACATGGTGTGCACTCATGAATATGATGAATAAGGGTTGGCCGCGAAAAAAGGTGCTACCTATATATTGCCCTACAATTTGATGTATGTTTAAATATCACAACTTTTTATAGAGGAGATACATCAAAATCCGTTCAGTAGTTTTTGTGTCCAATGCGAACTAACTGACACGAGTTCCAAAAATAAAAAATTGGTGTTCAGATTCGTAAACATGACCCAAGTATTTTTTTATATCTCAAAGGTACAGACAACTGACTTACAATGTTATAATAGTGTAAATAGCAGAATAATGATCTATCTTATAATCGAGAAGCTGGTTTTTTTTATTGGTATAAAAGCTACTAATATTTTTGCTCATTCGTTGTTATCTTTAAGAAAAAGATAATTTATATGTAGCGTAACATCCCAGTACCGAAGACTAGAGAAGTACAATTATGTAAACAAATAAAGTACGCTCAGGTTCAGAATAAGAATTGGTGAGTCATAAAAACAAAAAAAAAAATATCTCATAGGAAAATCACACTCAATTTTGGTACCTACTTTAAAAAAAAGGTGCCATTCATGAACTTACTTGAGTTCGTGAATGGCACATTTTTTAACGTTATACTAAACCTCATGTTGCATACTCATCTTCGCCACTCCACAAACAATTTTTATAATACTCAAAAGGCAATTCATATCTAATACAGGTGAAGCTCCCCCTCGGCAGAGATTATGGCGGCGCCATCAAATATGCATAAAAGCGGTAAAATGCCACACTTAACCGCTCCCGACGCGTCGCGTTGTCACCTGCCTCGCCTCCTTGGTCCTCGCCTTCTTACAATCCCGCTCCAGACAGATGCTCAGACACACTGGTAATTAAAAATTTTCCACCGCATCGTAAAGACGCTGTGCTAATACGCAGGTGTGAGTACCTTTCGTTTTTGGTTAACGTTTTTGAATTTGGATTATGTTACTGTCTATCGGAATTTAAATGAAGTAACAAACAATAAACTAAAAAGGTATGTGTATTTAGTTTTACGGTATTTTTAAACCACTTGATGGCAGATAAGCTCATCGCCCACCTGATGGGAAGCGGTCACTGTGGCCTATGGACGTGTGCACCAGGTGCGTTCACTCGCGCTGCCAACCTTGTGAAAACTTTTTAATCCTAACTGGAGGTTGATTGTCATTAGAAGTGTAAAAGTAAGAATCTTCTGATGTATATTTAAGCAGATTAGATTTAACCCAATTAAAGATACCTATACAATTTCTTACGCCTATTTTAGCAAAATCAAGTGATGTTTTAAGTCTTTCGAATTCTATCTAAAGGCTAGTTAGGAATCTCAATACCATAAATCAAAATCCGCCACACACGTTGAATTTCATGATTAAATAAAATAAATATTTACAGACCTGCCTCCCTAAATGTCAATCCAAAACATGCACCAACATAACAAACAAAACAAAACTATTGACGTTTACTCATTCATAACTTAATTACTTCGTTCTCATCAAGAGCTTCCTTCCCATACATACATAGATGATACGTTTCGCGAGTAAGTCGCGTGTTCGCAAGTAGAAATCTACAATCCCATTATAACAATCACCTTCCCGTTCATTACGCGAGCTAAGATACTAAATTTAAATTAACAGCCCCTTGTTAGTTGAACTATGTACATCTGCACTGAAATGAATGTTCATTTGGTAAGCGAAAATCGGAGACTAGTGTCGCAGTTTCGCGAACTGGTGAGCTCCTGACACAATAGCGCGTGCCGAAATTTAGAGAAATGCTTTTCTGTTACAGATATATGAAAAAAATATTTCTAACATTTACAAAACTTTTAACAGTCCAAATTGTAATTTTAATTACGCTTGCAAATTATATAAATGTGTATCAAAGAGCGTAGTTCACTGTTTTTCAGCTGTGCTCTTAGTTTTAGTCAGTGTTAAAGTAAAAATAAAAGAACTGGATCACGTTTTTATATAATTATAGAGAATGTTAGATATTTCAAATTTTAATTTTGACAAAGTTCTAACGTAGGTGCTATATGCTGCACCTTTGATTTGAAACCTATTAATATGGTTATTCTCTAAATGAACGACAAAATACTCGACGTATTTTCGTCTGTCATATGCAAAGCTATTACAATAGCATCCATTTACTTATAACTACATTTAGTGACGTCGGCATTCGGTGGTGTAGTCAGAAACAGCCAATTTAGCCTGCGTCGCCTCCGCCGTCTTTATCGTATCTTTAATGAACACTCATAAGCGCAGTACTAAACGTATTGTGTCGGCGAGACGTTAGTAAACGCTACCTAGCTTTGCAACACTCAAATGAGCTAAGGGAGTTCTGTGGATTTGCGTTTGTTAGACATGATTTTTTCGTTCATAGGAGTACTTAAAATTCAAGAATGTTCTGCATTTTTGAGGTGTTAAAGTTATATTAGCTTGCAGTAAAATTTTGACGGCTGAATTTTAATCATGAATACCTAGTGCAGTTTACTTATTGTACTGTAGGTAGGTGTATGCAAGCCAACCCCACCTGTAAGTCCGTATTTTTTTTTATATAGGACACGTCAAAATGACTTATGGTTTAGCCTGATGGTAAGCTAAAGGCAAAGTCTCAGGACTGGGGTCACCACCAAATACACCGTAGTGTTACAGTGGCGATGCTTTTTCACGCCCCGCTTAAAGGCCCCGGGACTATAGTATACCTTCTGATTAATGGTTGAGTCTCTGGCACTTATATCTAGTTAGTATGCGAGATTTGATGACAGTAGATCCCATAAAAACCGATACAAGTCAAATCAAAAAATAATTCTCGGATGTAACGGGGAATGACCACTAAGATGATCATGATGACTCACTGACTTTTGTAAGAAAAACGTGTGTGGGACAATGCAGTATACCTTTATTGTGGTAAGATTTTTGTTGCACAGGCCATTCATCCCAGTGGGATGTAAAAACCCTCAAAGGGATGATTATTTATAACCTAGTTTTATTGTTGAATGAGAGTCGCGTATTTTGTTTTCAAACCTGTCCCATAAAAAAAACACAAAAGGATACCGTCACGTATGCCGCCCCCGCAGTGAAACAATGTAGGTCTACACGGGAAATGCTAATAGGGGCCCGTTCGGTACAAATTGATACTCGATCGTCGCTCATATAAAACACTCCGCGAGTAAGATCGGCCCATGAATAATAAAGAATTGCTGAATGCCGACGACGAGACGCGACGCGTTGTACGGGATATATACGACGAATGATGACAGAACGGTTGGTTTGTTCATCATGGTTGGAAATGGTGACAACTGGCTGATATGAATATTTTGTACCTATTCTTGAAAGATTTTTTTATTGGACTTTAATTTGATTACTTGTTTAACGGTTGGGCATTTACGTCTTATACTAGTATACTGCTGGAACAATATGCTCTAATAACATCGTTCTATCTTAGGGTAAAGTCTAAGCTAAAACTTTTTGTGACATAGAAATGTAGCGTTGGGTAAATACAAAGATTTTAAAGTCATTATGCATTTCTGCATTTACAATTAATGTTTAAAAAGTTTTTAAAACTCAAAAATCAGCTCAAGAATATCTACTGCCTTTGTACTGAAGCATTAATTTATTTGGACAGTGATATTTATGTATAGTCATAAATACTATACTGCACCAAAACCTGTCAACTAGCAATACATATTCCACAGTCACCAAAAGCACCATACATCTATTATTTTTGTTTCGTATTTTTTTATTTATGATAATGATTTACAATTTTTTTTTACAATTTACTATCAATTCGATGATTGAAAAGTTATTAAGTAAAAATGATTAACAAAAAAAAACACCACCTATCTAACTTAATAGTATTTTATTATGAACTTGTTCTTTACTAATAAATATAAGCTAGTATGGATATTAATAGTATTAAGCGCATTCATTATTCAAATTCACACTGAATCACGAGTTTAACAATAATAATTGTTCAACAATAAGGACATTCGTCGTAACAAGCCGGCACCTTACTAAGCTCGCCCTTATTCTCCTCACGTCCACTATAAAACATAATTCAGATTTTCATAGAGAGCCATGCAAGACCTCTTGTGTTTTCATTTTGTTAAACTCTCCCCCTGTGACATAAAAATACCCCGAATGGTTGTAAAATACTGTGTTGACTTAACTGCATTTTATTGTTCTATGATAATTTTATAACACTATTGCGCTGTGTGGTGTGATTTTACACTGATCTGAGTATAAAAGAGTAACGTAAAGAGTGATTGTAATTAATGTTAGCAAGGTTTCATTTTAAAAATATTGATACAACTGAAGTATGTAACGAACTGTAAGTACATGTAAGTAAAGAACTGTAACGTCTCAAACAGTTGTTTAAAATAATTCATACGATAATACGCACAATGACGTAATTAAATACAAACTTGTGAAGGCAAATGAAAAGTCATGTCAAGTGAATCAGTTGGCAGTAATCGGTAGCGATGTAATCCTTAATTATGTAACGTAATCACACGTGTAGTGTTACGTAGCGCGTAGAGCTACGAATATGTGCTACGATTGTCTACGAAAGATGTTTTACGAATATTATTTTCAACTACGATTTACTATCTATGTATAATGAAAACCTAGAAAATAACTTAAGCAATATTACTACTACCCAATAAAGTCTATAAATAGTACTCGGTAACAATTTCATAGTGTTAATAAAAAAAAATAAACAACAAAATCATTCAAGCTATTTAGAGGGAGAAAAATTACGAACACGCACATCGGAATTTTATATTAGAGTAGGTACAATCAAAAGTTATTTTTATCTAACTTGTCGATTAAAATACCGTAAATTAACTACCAATATACACCTAAAACGCTATCGAAATACCAATAGTTTTAGATTATTGTATATTCTGTTTCGCATACCCTTTAAATTATCACCTCCAAAACGCCCCACATTATACCTCTATTGCGTATTTGCGTAGTAAGTAGTGGTGTGTAGTGTTTACCTGTAGAATCCGTACAGACAATTAGCTCTTTATGCGATTAAACGCTCTGCGGCGTGTCGACATGTCGAGCTCTTACACGTCACTAGTCACCGCCGTGATTTGTAAGGATTTACAGGTGAATTGTTTGAAAATGTTGAATGCTCTTTGGAAATGAAATGTTATGAAGATTTCAAGGATCGTACCGAAGTGGCCAGTTTTCGTGCTTTGATCATGTAGTATAAAGTTATTGGAATTATGTTTTTCAAACATAATATAGCTGTTGGAGTGCATTGTCGTCAATATCTCTTGATCTAGACCCAAAGCATAGTATATATAATAGTGAAAAGCATCTGTCAGGGCCTTCTGGGTCACTATTCAGAAAATGGTGACCACTACTTTATGAACTCCACCTCAGCTTACCATCACGCGGGGTGCAGAAGGGACACTGCCCAAAGTAAGCATTGCTTTGCCAACTTCTGGTATGAGTTCTAGAGTGTGAATATACTTACATGCTTTAAGAAAAAAATGTACTTACGTTCAATCTTATTAAAAAAATTAAATGAATTGATTATTTTTTTATATTATTATATTGCAATTTTATAGCTTTTCTAACTTCATAAAAAAATGACATACCAATAGGCTAACCACTGTTTTTGTGAGCCAAAAATCCTCTTTGGGGTATATAGGTGCTAGTATAAAAAATGCAGTAGGGGCCTAGTAGAATTCCCTTCCTATTTCAGATGACACGTTAAAGCGCTTTAAATACAAACTAAAGCCACAATAAAGACAATAAAATCAATAATAACTAACACAAAACTTATTCGCAACTAATTAATAAGGTTCGAAACAAAGGCTTAAATGGAAGCTCGACGTGGCATTACCGTATACCACACAATGTGTCGTTATCTTACCGTGGCGTGTAGGTGGGACGTCAAATGTGCATTCACTCAGGTAGGGTGCGAGGGACGGCCGGAGGAAGAAGGAAACAGCACAAAGGCCCGTCACGGAATGCTTGGCGGTGTCTCGGCTAACCGGCCATAGAGTAACTTAAAGAACTGGCATGATATAATTTTGAAATAGAACAAAAAAAAACAAAATGTGTTCCTTCCTTTGTTTATTTATTTAAAAAATATGTTTTAACTTTCACTACGTACCTTATAATTGGCTTGTTTATTTTATGTGTTTTAACTATGTAGGTACTTTAAAAATTTTTTGGTTATCTGCGTGTGTATGTGCTAATTTTTTTCTTACATTTTATTTTATTGATAAGTAAACATCAATTCGGCATAGATAGCTTAGTATAGATACGTTTATTTATTAATATGTGGTGGTATATGTAGTGTAGGAATAACTTTTTATTCTTATTCACAAAAGTTACCTACATATTTATTTTTAACCTCATCTACATATTATTCTATTCTTTGCATTAGTACCTACTTTACATCCAAGACGGCCGATCCAACATGGAGTGCATCGGCCTTCAACACGAAGGAGCATAAAGATATTGAGCGTGCATTGTCGCCACACCATTGTGTTCTGGCGCGAATCGTCCGCGATAACACGCCGTCCGCTACCGACCGCATTGTCTCCCTAATTGTTATATTTTGAACAAAGAGCTGCAGAAACAAACGACGTGAACGCTTGTTAGCTCGCAGGCTAAACGCTCACTGCAATAACATGTTCTCAAACAATTGCACGACACCTTTTCAATACGTTAGGAAATTGGCTATCCGCGATCGAAATGGAATCGTCAGTTTGAGCGCTTTTGTTATGCAATGTTGACTCTACTACAAGCTCAAACGTTGATAGCTAATCGTTCTATAGATTCAGTCGACATGACTGACACCAATAAAAACAAACTGAAAATGCGAAATTCCACAGAGTAATAGTGAATCGGCGGGAATTTGCCGCGCCAATATAGCGGTAATGATGTTCATTTTCAAATTTCGAACGGTTCGACGTTTATTCGTTTTAAAAGCAAACGGTGGCATGCAGCCCCCGTTCCGCGGCATCAATCATTTTTAGAGGGTTTCGCTTATCCAAGTTTTCTTTCTACCGCCGTCCTCTGCTTCCAACTTTTACATCGAATGATCTCCACTGAACCAACAGAGCGTTCGCCGTAACCGCGTTTTGTATTATTTTTTGTGAATAAATAATATTATTTCTCGAGGGAAAGGGGGATTGGATTTCGTTAAATATGGTTTAGTAATTGAATTGAAATCTCTCAATGTCGACGTTCAATTAAGCTTTAGATTTCGTTTTTGATAAAGGTATATCCTTTGTTTCACGAAATTTAATAAATCAATTTCCTAATAAGAGCCTATTTTATGAAGGTACTTCACAGAATCTATTAAGAGCTCATAGGTATATTAATTTTAATTATATTTTAAATTTTATTTACCGTGAAAACAGGAACGAGAACTGCGAACCGGTAGCTGTTGGAAAGCTGGACATCGTTGATGAACAATAATATAAACATATGAGTTGTTTTATGCAAAATAATATCAAAGAAATAGAAAGAAAGATTATGTACTTACTGCTGTAAATGAATTATAACTTTAAACACATTAATTACACTATCCATTACGGTGTCTGTCAAAAGTGATTAATGGTAATGTTGGACGCAAGATTTTTAACTAAGTTAAGATTAAAATAGCTTAGGGTATTATTTGTGAGCGCTCGGAGCGATGGATCCGTCATCTCTCCCTTGCAAATTATAATGACACATCCGCCGGGAGGTTTTAAGCCAATTCAACTTTGAGGATTTCTGATACCATGGGCTATGGTTTTTCCTTGAGAAAATTTTAAGGTAAAATATAAATTACGGGGCATTAGCCCGATTTTGAACATTCTAATGAAATTGGACTTGGTGGATATCACAAGCGGAGAGTTAAGTTGTGATTGTTAAACATTTTCAATAAATACTCATTTTATGCTGGATCATTTCGTAAAATCATTGTAGCCAAGTACGTAAGTAATATTTTTACTACCTACATTACTTACATGAAAGTAGTAATACACATGAAACATGTGTATTTATTAAGCACATTGTTTTGTGATTTTCTATTCAACTTTATAATCCTTCACTGTTTTTATGTTGTGGAATGAAAGTATCCATTTATTGGAGTCGTGAATACAAAAATTAGAATACATTAACTTAAAGCAATGGCGGCCGCCGTGACGGGAGTGCACAAAATGAGCCATTATTTTTTTTCAATTTTATGCGATACATAATAACTTCGGAAGCAACAATACCAATACAAACAATATTAGTTCACGAGGGTTGCGTTTACGAGAAACAATTTGCGGTAAAAATCCGCACTGATAGACGCGATATGAGCAACGGGAGATTTTTTTACTTATTTTTTGCCGCACAGGGGAGATCGCGATAGGCTGATCTTTGTTTTATGAGAACGATTAAGAAAAGCATATTTGAAGTGTGTACTTGGCTTTATTTGCGCTCCGAGAGGGAAGGTACGCTTCATTGATCTGTAATCGTTTTTCGCATTTTATTGCTGTACGAGGGTCGTGAGTATGGTAAAGTGTATAGGCTTGTACAAAATTAGTCGTTTGTTCGCGGTAAATTTAAAATTAGAATCTTGTTCGCGACATAATTCAGCCGGGCTTGCGATGGGATCCTGTTATTTTCGCACTTAATTTCGCGGCGTTAAGCGTTGTGTTGTGGCACAAGGCGTCTGCTCGGAGTGATTAGAATGCTAAGTACGCATTCTGAAAGGGTTCTCTTAATTGTGTGGTGCTCCTTGTGGACCACACCCACCAAACACCAACCGCTCACGTATTATTCATATTCAACGTCGTGGTGATGTCTGACTACGATGTTGTTTATAAAACTTGAATTATATTAGATTGCAAAATAATTCTTAATAAGTACCTATGTCTATAAGTTGTGGTATGGCCATTTGAAAATTAGTGCACTTTATTTTAACTTCGCTCTCAGTCAATTAAAGGAGGTTGAAATAATGAATGTTTATTTTAGAATAATGATGAATTCCTCTTGAAGTTACGTCATTAAACAGCAGTCACTTACGCAAAAGCTAAGATAAGCCGAATAGAAAGAGTGGGAGAGCGGATTTCATCACTACCAGCATCTCAGTCAAACGACGTTCAGTTGCTTTCAGTACACTTGCCAGTTTCACTCATCTACGAATGATTTGAGTCTAAAGGCATAAGGTACAAAGTCGATTATAGTGAGTAAGCAGCTCTATTACACGAATGTTTCTTCCTGCTCACCATTAAGCGCAAAGCAATCACGACGGAGACATTTTAATAGTCAAAAAATTAATTGCAAGTGGCGTCCTCGTGATTTAGGCGACTGAAATGCGGTCGTTAGTGCGAATTGAACGAAAGGGTGGCTTTAGCCACCCCAATATAATTAAACTTTACTCGGGGTTACATTTTAAAAAATGTGATCAAAAATTAAGTTTCTGGTACCTATATTACCCAGTTTATACCCAATTTTGGCACCATTTCTTTCACCTGATAACATTGGATGATTACTAAATTTTTGTTTGATTTAGATTCCATTTTTTGAAATGCATTTCTCATTTCTATAATCTCGCCTTCTGCTTACCATTTCCCAAACGATTTTTAAATGGTCAAAAATTATTTTTGTAATAATTTCAGGTTGCATGTATAATTAAGTTTTATTTAGGCCTGCCAGGCAAACGTAATTCATCGAGGACCACATCGTCACTTACCACCAGGTGAGATACAAGTCAAACTTGCGTTTGATTTCTATCCCATTTAAAAATACCAAACATTTGAAAATAGTTTGTGAAATAATAAGCATATCATGAATAGAAAAAAAAATCCATGTTAGTTTTCAGAGCTATTATGGTGATCAGTAATTTGGATTACGTAAAACTAATTTTGAGTATTACTGTACAATGTGGTGGTGGAATTAGTAAGTTGACTAAAGCCACTACACTGATTTGAGTTTGGTAGTCGTATTTAGTATTCAAACAGCTTGGATCTCTAAGGAAAGGAGAAGAATTAGGAGACCCAAACTTGGCAATCATCATTCTCTGAACCTTTTCCCAACTCAGTTGGGGTCGGCTTTCCAGTCTAACTGTGACGCGGCTGAACTTCGATATTTTACGTGGAGCGACTGCCATCTGACCTCCACAACCAATGGCGATATCGAAGTTCCAAGTTAGACTGGTTGGACTTTTGAGGGCTCCAACTACCCTCTTGGCAATGATAGGTGGTAATGAAGAGTATGCTAATTAGTTGTACATACACTTCTGTCAGCTATTACGCTTTCCAAATATATTTAGAACAATTTCATAAATTAATGCTAGACGGTTCTTTTGTTTTGATACGAGAGCATAACGGAAAATAAAGGCGTATTAATTATTCAGCGCCACACTCGACGCAATCAGAATAAGTGCTGATGTTTCTGTCACCCGCTGCGGCTGCGGCGGCGGTGGTGGCGGTGGCGGCGGCGTTCAGTGCATGATTAGAATTCTTAAGCTGTGCCGAAGGCTCTTGATTAGAGGAAATTAAAATCATTATACTCCGGCGCGCACCGCACCCGCGCGCCACAATACCGTCGCTCTACCCGACTGACGTAAAAATAAGCGGGAAACGCACATAAAGAAGGAGGCCCGCCGGAAACGGAAGCGGCACCATCTTGGAGCCGCCGGGCGGGAAAACAATGGATTCGTTAATTAACATTTTCTTACGCCTCGCGGCTGTCGAACGAACGGTTTATCGGACAAAATATTTATGACGTAGACGCAATGAAAATTCCACCATGAAATTGCACAATTGAAATTTTGACTTAACAGTAGGACGTGGAGATCAAGGAATTGTTCATGCCCTTTATTTAACTTGCCAACTTTTTGTGTCTATCAAATTTCGAGTTATTTTACAGTGGCGCAGCGGTAGCTAGTCCCGGTTCTATTCCTACATCCTGGGTAAGTGTTACTGCAGTTTATTTTACAAAATTCTATCCAGATCATGACAATAAGCTCACCATTATTACTTCAAACTAAAAATCCATTATTTTTAAAACATTCGCAATATGTTTATGCATTTGAAATTTATTATACATTCTTCTTGTATTATCCAGTTTCAGATAGTACCCATCTGTCCCTTTTCAATTTAAGAACAAAGCAAAACCACAGTTGAAAAATGCCCACTATAATAGTGGGCATTCGTTTACACTACATTTCAGTAGCTCCACACAAACCATGACATAGATGCTCTGCAAATACTCGTGTAGAACAAATAACTCCGTGTGCTTACAAACGTATCAGTGGTTGGTGTAATAGAGACAGAGTGCCCGCCCGGGGCCACACGTGAAAAACGGTCCCATCAATAACGCGCTATCGGTCAGAACAGACGTGTGCCTTTGCCTATCGATGACTGATTGATTGTTTAGTCTGTGGTACCCTTTGTATGCGTCAATTATGTTGTTCTGTTCTGTGTTTTTGTGTCATATTTTATGCATACTTAATTTCGAAAAGATTATCTATTTTTAACCCACTTTAAAAATAGAAGTTTCTCATTCATAAGATCTTTTATTAGTTTTTAATCCATGTTTTTAATAATAGAGAAGGCAGGGTTTATTTTGAAATTAATTTTCAAATTTGGCTCTTTTTACACCGATCTATGTTAACCAATAAAATTGAGATTCACTGACTTGTCAAGTAGAATAATGCCCCTGGAGCAACACTGAGTCTTTCATCTCTGGTCTCAGTCCGGCGCCTTCTACTCCTTTTGATTTGACTTATACAGCTTTTATGGTAGTGAGTACCGTGTTCCCGCCTAATCCCGAGTGGAAAGTCTGTACCAGGGCTTCATCTATGAATCAGCTTGTATTTCATCTTACAGATGAGGTTAATTTTGACCCCTTACATCCAAACGATCTTCAGAACACCTTAGTGAAAAATTCCATGATCCATTTATTTATCGACCATACCAGTTTGTGAGAGGAAATTGATTTGAATGTAGTTAATGTAATTTTCCGGATACGATTTATTGACAAAGTTTTATCAGGTTTTATCTGTGTGCTATTTGAAAACGCATATCCACCAATCACTGGCTGGCAACTAATAGCATGTCGGACATTCATTGGCCTGACCCCGTGACAGATAGCCGTTATTTGTCAAATCGAACTCCTGCACTGAAACGCAGTGCTTGCCTCTCAAATAATGACGTACTACCCGTACGTATTATGAAAATGAATATTACTACGGATGATGTTAGATTTGTGGCATAAGATTTGTTATTTGTAGCTCAAAGGCTGCGTGTCTGATTTCGTCACAATAATTCGGAGCAGTTGCAATGATTAATTTTGATTACAAAAATGTTATTTTTTGTTTGTTTCGAAGAGTTTGAAATCTGCAATAAAACTATCCATTTGTCCACGATCTATAAAAAATCTGTATAATCTACGGCTTTTGAAATTAAATTATGTAGTTAAATACTTTAGCTTGGATATTTTTTGCAGTACTATCTAACTATATCTAAATCATTTTAAAAACTCTGACTGAGTGTAAGATCAGCATAATTTTTACAGATTTAGCCTATTTCTTGGCATGTATCACTTTTAAGTCTAAGTGTTTCCAGGATAATAGGCGACTGCTAGTGGCTTTAGACAGTAATAACAATGTAGTAAACCGCTCTTAGTGGTGGATTACCGCCATTAAACGCTGCGGAGGTTGTAAAACGAGTGATCGATGCGCACCCCGATGTTTATTGTCTATTATGTGGACAAGGAGGGCTACTAGTGATGTAGCTTACTCTCGAATATCAATTTATACCACTTTGACTTTAATTTCTTTATTTTAAACTATGCAAACTTAATAAGCAATGTTTGATGTTTTGCATTGTTATATCTGTATGTCACTCTGGATAGGCACTTTGTCATTGCTGACCATATCTGTAATTGGTATAGCATAGGTCTTTTTATACCATGCCATTGACACTAATAAGACAATGTTAGTGTTTACCAGTGTTTACACTGTTGATATGACTACATATTTAGGTCATGGACTACATGTTTGAGTGTCTATTATCTATGTATGTACTACTACAACTGAAAATTTGCACGCTGAACCACAGTCAAAGCTATTTCTATTAGGTTTGTTTTTGTGCATGCTATTTTATGGAGTCATTATATAATAATCAATCCAAATTAAGAATTAGCTAAATGTCAAAATGAAATGCATTTAGTACGTCATTGAGAAACTGGTACGGTGGAGCAGCCGCGATCGCAATTGTCCCAATTATTAATTGTAATTTTTGACAGGCACCTGTCAATTTCGCAGCGCTCAACCCTTCCTTAATCCCCCACAAGACGCGAGGTGCTGGGACGTCTCCTTAGCCGCTCCCTCGGAATAAATTAGCTTTCTCCCGGCCACATCGGGATATAAAATTTTGAATATGAATGGAAAATTTTGCATTTGTAATAAACCGCTTTTCCCTGTAACGCTGCAGATGCGTACTCGAGTACTGGATAAAAATGGAATCTCTCCCAGTGTCGTTCCTCAGGTGGCCCGCCATAAATATTTATTAATTATTTTTTCAATAATCTCTCTTCTGCTGTATCCTCCGAGGACGGAGGGATATCTCCACCGTTAATTGCTTTTTGTTTCATTTGAATAAGTATTGTTTTTGACTGCTCGAGCGTTACGTCGAGTTTTATAAAATCTCGACGATGAATAATTTTGTTGAAATTAAGTTAATTGAATCTATTATTGATTATTCAAAATTTCGTTAGTGTTCTATTTATATTATTAGCACATTTTATTTGAGAGGCAAACTTTTGAATTAGGATTAGCCGTTAATAGCCGTTTGTAATTTGTAATTAGCCGTTAACCACAAATAAGATTAACGTTTTCGTTAAAACGTTAATCTTATTTGTGGTTATTCCTACACAGTCTACATTCATCATAGCTCAACTTATAGGTAAAAAGAATTTAATCGGGATAAAACAGTTATTTTAAATGGCAGTATTGCAATAATTACAATATTTCTACGTATAGTAAGGGCAATTTAGTAAACTTTTGTGATTGAGTTGAGGGAATGACCGTTCTTTTGCATATAATAAATCAGTGTAGGTATATCTCTTAGCAAAGGCCAGTGTTCTACTGAACTACCTTTAATTAAATAAGTTGATGATAAACTAAACCTTATTGAATAAAGAATAGTGAAAGTTTCTCATCTCAATTCTCTCATTGTTTTTAAATCATCCACCTAACCACTAATGCTAAAATATTGCGACCCTATATATTACGCATTGAGATCAACTTTGTGAGCGAGTCTTAACTTATAAATAATCATATTTTTTTAGCTAGTACTTAATTCTAATTTTAATTATTATGTTCATTTATTGATTGGTCATTTATCCATATCTAACATTCTAAATGACCTTCGAATCTCAATTTCGCAAACACCCTTCTTATATTTATTTTAATGTGCTCCCGTTCACCGTGTTCTCTTCCTCAGTTTAAATAAAAAAATCCATTGAACCGATGTCGACATCGTATCGCCTAATTGATTTTATAATTCTAAAGAAATTCAAAAAGAGAACATTTACATTTGAAGCACGTCGGCGACACGTAGGAACAACCGATGTTCAGAATGCGGTTACCAAGTTACGACGTTGGCTGCACAAATCTAAATCTTTAATCGCTGGCTTAAAGATACTCAGCCATAAGGCATAAAATGGAATTACACCCGCCACACAAAAAGAAAAGCGCCAGTAACCTATTCATTTTTATTTTCATAATTTTGTACAATTTCATTGAAACGATTCAATTTGAGATTCTCATTTTTAAAATGAAGTTAAAGTTATTGTAGACTATGAAAATCACAAATGTGTGTGTAGCCGTATCGAATTCGACGAAGCACATGACTAGTGATGTGTAACGTATGATTTTACGGTGGGGTTCTGTTGAGCGATTGTACCAATTTGTCGTCGTAACGTACGACTACCCCCGCGGCATGTTAATTTTTTATTTGATCAAGATAGTTACCGTGGGCGAATAGTTTTATAATAAAGCCAATTTTTTGATAATACCACGCCATGGGGTGGACTGGATTGGTTTATTACATAGGTAAGAAGTAAATTACACATGTAGACGTGTCATTTCGTTGACAATTTTGAAGTCGTTTGATTCCATTTATCCCATTTTCTTATTAGGGTAATTGTTTCGTAGCACTGAGTGGCGTACTTGCATAATTTTGTAATTGAAAAGTTTGCTAATGGTTTAAGTGACTTCCTGTTAGAAAAATACTCGCTCGATATTCCTCTAATGGACGTACGAGTAACAAGAAACTATTAGCAAACTAATATTATAACTTTTATTAGCATATTTTTTATAGTTTAAATTAGATCGAGGGTGTATCATATCTACAATTTAGCAGTAGTTTTTCAGTCCCAATTAATAGGAGGCAATTTGAAGTTTTCTTGTTTGAAAAATCGTTCTTTGCCTAGGACAGTTGTAGATAGGCTAACTTAACCAGGGAAAGAATCACCCCCTCACTAAAATCAATGTTAAGCAGCAGTAATAGGTTATACTTAGTTGGAGTAACTATTGCGACTCTTTCTTTTTTATTCATTTTCTTTTCCAATAAGCAACCAAATGGAATTGGCCAATTATTGAATAATTCGGGTCTCTGACATGGGGAAGGCAATAAATAATGACATCACTAGAGCCGATTTTTATTTTTTAATTTACGGTAGATTGAGTTATTTCATACATTGAATGATACATGAAACACTGAATTGCAAATTCTCTAATATGTTTTTAATTACCTACTTCACTTCACACTGATGAATATTTGTAGATATGAAGGCATTTAATGGAATCTTTGAACTCGATTTTGGAACACTTTCAAAGGTCGGATTGATTTGAAACTTTGTACACTAATCACATGAGATATGAGTAAGTCATCCTTATTGAATTCAGCTTGACCATACTCACAATACGCTATAAAAAAAGCTTTGACAGTGCGTCGATATATCACCGCACTACTTATGAACTGACATATATTCAAGCCTAATAAATTAAATTGAAAGCAAACTGGATCCTATAATTTATGAAGAAGTCCAGTCATCGTCCATTTCGGGTGGTGTTACCCGCAATTTGTCTCCGGGGCAATGTAATCCTTAAATTGATAATCGATGGGTGTCTACAAAGGAACGTTAACGAGCGACTTGAAGCATTATCAATCTTGCTTCTCTGCCAAGGTCATATGGTGTAAGCTGAAAGGCCCTTCGTGTTGGGCATTGTGGTTATGAATGATGTCTCTGTAATGACACGAGTGTTGAGCATTTCATTAGTCAGGTTATTCCGTTTAATAGTTGCTAATTTTTCGTGATGAAAATAAATAGTTGAGTCAAGAGAAACGTACATAGGTACCTGTATGATTTACGAGGCTCGTGTCAAATGACCTCTTTAAGTCTAGAGTGAACAGGTTGCTTGTAGGCAAGGCTCCATCGTCAAACGCGGGCCTATCGAGTATAAAAAATGGCGCATATGTGCATCACTGACCATGAAAGTGTTAATTCGCTGGGTGCAATGCGGGGAGTAGGGACAGACGAATCGATCGCAGCGCCCGCCGTGGCTAAAAAAGGAACTCGCGGCGGATGTCATCCTTGCGTATACATAGTGGAGTGTTGTTGTTTATTGTATTTCGTTAAAAATAAAGAAATATGGGTCACGATACCTGCTGTGTTGATAACTGTAAAAACACTGGCGTAAACAGTGCTTGTAAATTCTACAAATTTCCACAAGCACGTTGGAAACAAGAACAACGAATGAAATGGATAACAGCCGTCAAGGTAGGTATACGACTAATAGACTACCTATATTTTTCTGTCGCGACCACATAGTATTACATACATCTACTATACGTGCGCTATAAGTTGAGACCTGGCCGCTATGACGCGTCATAGCGGTCAGGTCTCAACTTATAGCGCACGTGTAGTAAGATTGCAAAAAAAGAAGAAATCTGCTTACATTCAAGGATGTTTTGTATGGAGTCGAAGTCACTGAAGTTTGACGAATTACACGAGCTTCAATGGTGTGGCTCGTTTGATCTTCGCATTTCGTTTCTTTTACATCTTGCACATGTTGAGTCAAAACTAATTGTTTGCCTCTTGATGTTGTTTGGGGTTGGAAATTGATTTCGTGTGTTACTGCTGCAAATCCAGTTTGTATTATTAATTTGGCCATGTTTAACAAACAATCAGCAATAGGTCCGTGTGTACTACATAGAATTGGTTGAATTGTGCCAGTTTACACGGCAAATAAAAAAGGCCAACGTTACTATAGACGCTATACATTTACATGTTTTTAGTTTTACAATAAACGATTTTAAATACGACGTTTCATTGAAAATATTTCTTTGTTTATTTTACTATTCGTAATGACAACTCGCCATTTAACACTTCAGAGTCCGCCTAAAGTTCATCCGCTAGTTGGCGCTGCCGTCGCGCACCCAGCGAATAGAGTATCGTTCAAGAGTGTCAAACTTAATTCAAGCTTTACGTCAAGTGGGTTAGGTCAATTGACGGACCTGTGTAGAAAAACATATTTGTTGTGTTGTCACAATAATGAATCACTAAAAATATATTAATATTTAATATCTGAAGATTTTAGATCATTGCCCAGTACAATGTCAGTGCAGACTATGTGAAACACTTAGGTTGCTTACAATAACATTATGTTTTTGTTTTCTTTGCTACACACTCCTCCAGTTATTTTTCACACCAATTATAATATGATCATAAAATCATTTCTAAGGACAATAATAGCCATTAAACTACAACAAAAAAAAAATGAAGTTCGAATTTAAAATGTCATGTTGCGACAAATTGACAGACGTCAAAATTAACCCTCCAAAGCTCGTGGCTGTGTCAAACAAATGGGTTCGGCTGTTTTCGATAAACATCGTAACAAATTAACTGTAGGCCTCGATATAGACCGCTCGTATCGCGACATCTACGCGCCATAACGACATTGATTAAACTGATTCCATTGAGCCGTGGGAAGGGTTACCTATCTACCTATATGGATTTTCAGGTAATACTGTACTGTTTTATTAGGAAAAAGTGTTGTCAATATTTTATCAAAGGTTATTAGTAATGAAAGTATCAAAAATAAAGTAGGTAGGTGGTTATTGTAGGAAATGAAAAGGATAGAAATTTTTTAACTTAACGAACTATGTATTTAATGCTTGACGTCATTCTTCTACTTAGCTAAGTATAAGTAACGATCATCAGTTTAAATTTTTAATAATAACGTACAATGAAATTATAAATTATTGCGCTATTAGGTCTACTTAGCAACCCTTTGATCCCTATCTAGGCGTACGGTGTACGGGTTAAATGAAAGTTGAAAACAGTTCCACCCACCGCTTAAGCTCAATGAATTAATTTACTCATGCATACTTAGATTTATAGCTAAACGTAGTACTATTAGGTATTCTGTGACGAAACTGATAATATTTTTATAAATTACTATTAGCTTAATTTTTTGGCAGGTAAATAGGTCTATAAGATGTCAAGTCAAGTATTTCTAAGCCAAAGCCAAAGGTTTTGCAATGTACCTACCTAAAGAATTCAATAATTTTAAACTTGAAGCCATCAATTCACTATATTGTTGTGTGATACATCTTACCTTAATTAGGAAAAAAAAAACACTAATACTATACCTATTATTGTTCAAGGAGTACACGTTAATTGAGCATGATCTAAGCAAGGCAGAAGGGCAGAAGTGTCACAGATATCCAAGAATGTATAGAGCTTTATACACGTCCATAGGCCGTGGTGATCGCTCCCCATCAGGAGGGCCGTATGCTGGACTGCCACCTAACTGGTATTTAGGTAACATTGCAGAGTTGTGAAGTTAGGATAGGGGCCTCAGTAAGACCTTTGTGTCAAAATCAACCTCACTTGCAAGCCAATATACTTGCTTTCTTATCGGCGGTTTCATACAACAGTTTTTATTTTTTGTTGAGGTTACTGCAATACTATATTAATAGAGCAATGATGTAAGTCAAACGTTGTTGCCGAAAATAAACCATTGCCTTTAAAGGTTCATGTTACAAATCACACGCCGACCGGCGAGACTCGTCACTGAGGATACATCGGTAATGCTCGGATCGCGTGAAATCGTACAATATCAACCGTCGATTGACTCGGCTCAAAGGAAATGAATAGATTTCATTTTAGTGTCATTTGTAGAGCTAATGGCGCCAGCCTAATGTCGTGTTGAAAACTTGTAAACACGGGATCGGAGGGGTGAAGGCTTTCTGACACGTTAATGATGCCGCGATACAGATAATTTGTATATTGATTAGCTCGCTAATATCAAAGCTTAATATAGTAATACACAAATGATAATACTGCCTCCGTGTATTAGTGGCTGATGATGCCCAGTGCTCGCATTTGAGTTATGATTCCTAAGTTAGACTGAGTTTGTTTTCGTTATGTTTGACGTAGTGTTTTTTGTTTAAGGTGGTCTGTACGCCCAGTAATATGTAGTTACACCTCTGCAAATGTGGACATTCGTACCGTACCGTAGTTTGATAAATGTTTATTTGTCCCAACAGTGTTCTGGGCCCCCTTACTGTTTAACATCTACACGAACGACCAACCTGCGAGCCTAAACACAACACGATTCCTCTATACTGATGACTTGACACTTGTGTAACAGGGATCTTTTGAGGAGGTGAAGGTACATCTAAACTCTGCACTTGAAGAACCCAGTCTTTTATGAAATAAAATGACTTGAAATCCAACCCCTCAAAGAAGCAGTCGTGCACATGCCACTTGAACAATATACAGGCAAATCGAGAGCTGAACATTGGTACCTAGATATTTTTTCTACAATTATACGAATCCAAAATTTCCATGTTTACCAACTTGCATAGTGTATGTTATTATAGTTGTAACTTCCAGCTTTTCTATTAAGTAAAATATAAAAACGAGGACATATTTTTTTCCCTTTGTCATCGGAAATTACTGTTGAATTGTAGCGTGCCACAATAATACGTAGCTCAATTACGTCACAACGTCTTCTTTGTATTTTCCCCGAAAAAACTGTTCGTAATAAATAATACCGTATGTCATTTCTCAGCACGTATGAAATTTATAACACGCGGATCGTTTTCGAAGGGCAATTTATTTGTAATAGAGCCGTTCGATGGGGGACCATTGTAATAGTATAACTAAAAGCCTTTACCTCAGCGAAACTTACTTTTGACTTGTAATAATTGTCTCTGTTTGTTCCCTTTTATTGGCGGTATCACAAACTTTTAAATTTTCAATCATATTAATTTATATTTATAGAATTTATAAGCTCTTATATGAATGTATTCGTATACAACATTAGGCTTCTTTAAGTAAAGTAAATAGATGCTTCCATTGCACTCTAACCAGTAAGTACTGCAGTTTATCAACAATGCTTCATAAAAAGAGCAATTTAAATAACATAATATCATATTTCGTGATACTAATCTAATGAAATCGATTTGAAATGGAAACGGCAAATAACAGAAAAATATATAAATTAAAAAGCGATTCCACAAGCCCGGCGTGTCAGTATATCACAGCACAGGGCCGGTAAAGAGCGTCCCGCCACGATTTGTGACTTAATCACTTTATTGGCAGCGGGGGAGCTGGCCTTATCGGAAAGAAACGTCGACTCGACCCGCTGATATATGAGTAAACAAGCTTGCACTTTTCTCGGCGACTTTTGGCGGTCACAAAGGCCATAAACTCGTCGCCAAAGTTTGGATTGTGCTTGTGGGGAGCACTCCAATTTTTTTTAGTTTTATACCTTTTAAGAACGGTAATGCAGTTATTTACCTTGTTTGTGTCTTCATCGTTGCAGTCACGTGCATCTGAAACAAGTAATAATCTTTTATAGCAAGGGTTTGTGTACTCGGATCCTTCATACTGCGGGCAGTGATTAGCCGCCGCGCACTACGCTTGCCGGACCTAAATATGTTTGTATTTTGGCTTTGCCAGTACACACCCAATATCGGATCCCTCCTGAGGATCAGCCATTACGCAGCCTCTTAACGGCGGACGGTTTTAATTAAAAACTTCTTGCATTAGCATGTGTACATCCAATCATGATACTAATCCCTTCAAAATATTATTTAATTTCGGTTGGAAGTTGTATCTGGAATGTGTTTCAAGAACTCCTGTGAATACGCTAACATATACTTACTTACATATTTTTCTAAACTGTTAGGAGCGTGTATTTTCCGTTATTTACTAGTATTTTTCCTAAGCTATCTGACTAATCTAACTGCTTGGGGACATGTAGCAATAGATGTGGGTAAGCCCAATTACCCTACTTTTATTGTTTTATAAATAGTTTATTGTGTATTCGTAATAAAAATGATTTTTTCTTTGTTTCCCGGGGTAGGAATTCGCATCAGTTACGTCAGTCAGTTGTAGGTATACAAATTCAAGATTGATTTATTATTGAATATTATTAATGTGTAGTAAGTAGGTCAAGCTGGGTTGTTGAGGCCTAAACAAACAGTATATCAGTGGTTGTGGGGGGTACTGGCAGTCTTAGCGGCGGTAAACAAGCACAGGTGTAGCGGGCCCGCCTCAACCGCTGTCCGGACCAACTTGGAAAGTATTTGCAAGCGTTCAAACATACCGGGCTCGTTATGCATGCCTCGCTGGGTTTAATCACAGCCCAACCCCGCCTCGGGCGGAGCTAATGTTTTCACTATGTATTTTTTAAGTACCGACATTCAAAACTCTGTTCGCTTTTCAATATTTCTCGGTATCAATAATGTAGGTATTGGTTGAAAAATATTCGTTGTTCAAGTACTGCATTCTTTATTCACTGATGGATCAGTAACTAATCTTGTATTGATTCATTAGTGTTATATCTTATGCAAGCAGTGACCAATACGACCAATTAAATAGTTCACTAAGTTTCATATAAAATCCATAACATTTCTAATAATCAAAACAAAAAGTTAAATAAACAAAGTGTGTACCTATTACATTGTTTGGTGATACATCGGTCTATTGAACCTGGAACAATTGCGTCAAACGTATCAAGTCGAAGGTCCACCATCTATTAGCAAGTTGTATACAAACACCCACATTCGAATCTTGTGTCTATTATGTGATGTGTCCAATATTGACACAATGTTCCACCGATTGTACCGATGTATCTATCTCACAATGATCCCTCGTCACCACCAATGAATATGGGTTTCGGATGCGTGCTGGGTTTGATATTATCGCTCACTGACGTTATCCATCGCTACTGAAGCAAAATATATATTTATTTTCACAGTCAAGAACTACCGAGATAAATGAAAGATTATTAATCACCAACCCAGCGTCGTAAGCTAACGCGCAATTTTGTTTGAGTAGGCGAAAAGTTGCGTTCACTCTTATTTATTTTTTATCAATTTCAATAGGACCAGCCTTAAAAGCGTCGTCCCGTTTTATTATAGGGACATGAATTAGCAAAAAGAGAATGGATTTTAGCTGTGATTATGTCAAAAATAATTAATTATTATCGATCTGATGCGGGCAGGGGTGAGGACTGATGGGAGGTACTGAGCGTGGAGGCGCATTTTAAATTGGCAAGCTAATTACTCTGTTACGATGCTAAGGTGGATAGGGTATTATAGAAATGAGTATATTATCAATTCCTTTTTGACATATAGGTACCTAATAATAAAATTTGACCTCAAACATAGTCTATTTGTTGGTAACATTGACGCTTTGATTATTAAGCAGTGACTGTTTTCTTAGTACAAGTTTACAATCTATGCGAGGGTGGTTAGAGCCGAGGGGCACGTGTAGGGGCTCTCCGGAATTTCTTCATTCATTAAGCCGCCGCAGCTCCGTGATCGGCCTGCCGAAGTAGTCGTTACATTGTACACATCACGATGAGCAAAACTTTAATTTAGGCCGCGGTACCTGCGACCACTCATTCATAATGAATCGCCTCACCCTCTGTTTAGTTACAGAACAGGACCTCTAGTGTGACTGACATTTTATTTACGGCTTTATTTAAACCTCAAAGAATAGCCGGGGATGGGCTGAGATAAAAGCCGGGTTTGTAGTATCAATAAATCACGAACTGAGAAGTTTGAGTCGAAAGAAAATTCACAGTCATCGGCCTCTTTTTAAATTAACACCATTAACTTTGCGATTTCCTTTTCTAAATAGAGTGCAAAAATTACCTTTCTTCGTTTGAGCAGCCCAAGTAATTAGTGACGCTTGAGTTTTATTTGTTAATGTTCATTATACGTTGATTTTGGGCGAAGTGAGTAAAAGGGATGGGGATAGTTTAGTGTATGAAATGGAAAGAGAATGCGATGTTCAATCGAGGAGCTGCACCTGCCGCCGCACAAATTTGCAATTTAAATTCCAAACGAATATTCTGGAGGACCTCCTTAACACGACATCTGTTTAAATCGTCGACGATAGAGTGACTGTCGCGGTTTCAACTCTTTGTTATTGCGACTTAATTGAAATAAAACAAACCCTTCATGATTTGGGGGGCTTAAAATACCATCGCCAGTCTGTGATTGTCACTTTTCTAATAAGCGTAAGTTATTTGAAAATTCACGTAGGTTATTATATTTCCTATTTTATTTCATAATTATATTCCTAATTGGAAAAAATTCTCTATATATAAATAGCCTGTAAAGAATAAAAAATCCTCAGCATACTTTATCCGTAATCTGTGTAAAGCAAGTGTTAAAATTTTAAACACTCATTGCTTGCGTTTTCATTGTTTTCTTTTCTTTTGACCCGAAGTGTCACACATTTTATTCTAAACAGCTAGAAGGACTTAATATAGAAGAGACAGAACAGAACCGAAATAATAATAATATCTGTTGTAGTTCTTTAAACAAATGTTTATCTTTCTATAATTGCTATTTACCATGATCAAAAAAATATAATAATTTTTCTTTCATAAGATCGGTTTTGTAACCATTTCTACATCCGAACCAAATCATTTTGTAGCACCTCTATAATATTAACCGTACAGAATAAAAGGTTGTAACATTTTCATGTTATAATTCGGGAAATTGATTGATATGTTTCTGTCGGGATGATATATCGTGGTCTGTATCGGACGGTTACCGCTAATAGGTGTTAGTGGGTAAATAAAGAAGTGTTTCGACCCGGGCGGAGCCGCGAGTCATTAATAACTATCGCCCTACCACTTCATTAACAATCAATCACATGTGGCCGCCCTTGGCCGAGACAGCTTGTTGCATTAGATGACGATTTTTTGAGTTGATTAATATTAGGGCAGGTTTTTGCGGTAAGGGTTGCTATAGAAGTTTGTAGAAAGATCAGCTTATACAGTTCATTATACAGATTTTCAAAAACTTGTAAACTAATCCGAATATCAGTCCGTTTGGCTACATCCTTTATCTACCTCGTGAACCCTATCAGCGCTTCATATTTCGGTACGACAGCAAAATTACTTGTATTACGAGTATATCTATAGAAAAGCTTTCACCCCGAACATATACAGGATGATCAAGTGTGAAAAAGAATGACTTGTCGGAAGGAGTTAATAATCTTAATAATTTGTTTTCGTTACCCGTGGTGAGCTGCCACCGACGTTCTTTGTAATTAATGGGAACACCTCATCTATTAAATTAGTACAAGAGCTTGTGAGTACACGTGTGCACATTCCAACCAATATAATAAGACCTATCACACCTCTACTTATTTCATTAACACTGAATCGTCCACGAGGTCTTTATAATTTGGCTGTATTGTCATATAGTCTTAACGGAATAAATAAATTGCCCGTGAAGAAAATGACGCAAGAAAATTCATTTATCAAAACGCTAACAACTTTCCACGTTTAGGTGATTGATTTGAGACTGTATTGTGCAGAACGTTATTAGTAAGGAAAGTTTTATTTTGTTACTAAATGAGTATCAGTGTAAAAAAAAACCAAAACTTAATAAAACTACTAAGGGTATTCTCCATAGGTAATAAAGAAAATAGTGGGATTGAGATTTATTAGCAAACACTGTACGTAGAGCGAGTTACAAAAAAAAACCGTAATGTAGGAACAATATATCTTTTTTTTTTTTAAATTAAACGTATTTGTATTTCTCACTGCCTGCAACTAAGAACTCTTTTGCTTTTAGTGAAAATATTTACAGTTTAACTAAACTCGAACATCTGAGTTACAAGATTACTCAAAATCTGGGTAGTAAGTATTGCATTTACAAATTAATATGAAAATTATAATTGTGTCCACCTAATAATTTCACATCCATCACAACTTTGTAAGTATACATAAACTAAGTTACGATTACACCATTTCGTCATAACAAGCCAAACAGAGGTAGCTCAAGTGATCCCATAAATTATTACCAAACTATTCGCTTTGATCAATTAAATTTTATTACATGCGTTAATTAAACGGCTCTCTAAGTGAAAGATTTATTGGAGGTTTATCCTCATAACCGAAGCTTAAAGGGCGATCTCAATACTACTCGTAGTCCTTTCTTGGGGCGAACGGAGAAATGTGTACTGAGCGATTATGGGCCTATTCAGACGAGCCCGTAGTATGTAAGGTATGGGAAATAATTATATTGTTGAAGGTGGATAGTAATTAGTCTTTAGATAGCAGTATTTAAAATATAGTTTGCTTATGGTAGAGAGAAGTGAGAAGGTAGATGCATTGATGTCGACTTGCCGAGGATTATGTGCGGTATTATTGTTAGTCAATGGTATAGATAAATTGTATACAAGAATGGGTAACTAACAGCCACAATAGTTGTCTTGTTTATCAGATTACTATCTATCTATATAAAAACCCGCTGAGTTTCTTGCCGAAATCTTCTCAGGTCTGGGCCGCGTTTCGAAACGGTGGTGGTCCATTTGCTTGTCTAGTTTTAAATTTTTTTAATTTTGCCGTTTTGTAAGTGCCGTGTAATGGTCTATACAGAATAAATGATTTTTGACTTTGACTTTGACTATCAGATTGAATAATTTTTCACAAATTTGTAATATTTTTAAGATATTTAGAGGTCTACGCAATATTTAACTATACCTACTCAAAATGTAAATATTCCTATAGAATAGGTAGAGTATGAGATGTTCATTGATATAAATTAACGAATATCTTAGAAAGTTCTGTTGAGACGATCATACAGTATACTAGGTACGAACTCTCTCTCCCATATCCTCCTCTAATATATTCAAAGATCTCTGTCTATAGCAAGGTTGGCAGTAAAATTAATCACGATGTAAGCGCTTAGTGCGCGAATATTGTGGGTCCACTACACGGGACTAATCTCACGCGTTATAAACAGGGATACCGAATATGAATATATAGTATACTTAGATATAGCATAAATGAAGTAGCAGTTTGTATGATGTCTTTGAGATATAACGAAGTAACAGGAAATGAGTAAATTCATTTTCGAACTAAAAATTGCTTTAAGGCATCATTAGGATTGCTATTTTGCATATTACAAAGGAGTTAATTTTTAGTCATAATATTTTTTTTTCGTTCATTATTTTAATTATGTGTATTTTTATTTATATTTAACTTGAGAACAGTAATTGAGAACAGCGGTCTCTTGTTACGTAAGTTGAATGTATACAAAATAATTTTATTTAGTTTATGTGGGTCACATGAATTTGACTTCACCTCGCCTGATGGTAAGTTTTTATTGCTGGGTTTTTTATGTTTGGTTCGTCAGTTTGACGAACCAAACATAAAAAAACTCAGCGTGCCAATGCTGAGGTGAACTCCAAAGAGAATACATGTCAAATTTAAATTTGGAATAAATTGAAGAATTGCTTGGTTTTGAAATCAGAGAATAAGGTCTACGAGTAAATGGCAGTAGAAATTTAGTGGCAATAGTTAATTACACAGTGTTTACATAGTAGACAATAGTACACAAGTAACAAGCTCTCATGATATATGCGCTGTAAATTCTAATGCGACGTTCGCCCCGCGAGGTGCCGCCGTAAAGCCGCGCCGAATACGGAATGATCATAATAAAGTATGATTTCTTGGTCGGGGACGCGGCCTTAACGCGGATAATCACTCCTCAGGCGTACCCATATAATTCCTTAGTGCATAATGAAAGTTGATTAACATTATACTGTGTACGGGAGTAGTCGCGTATGTCTATGTATGTGTATGTCCGCCGCAGATTCCGAGTCCTAATTAAGAGCGAGGGAGGGAGGGTCGCGGCCGGCGGCGGGGGCGAGGTATCGATCATCGCCCGCCAAGGAATCGACGCAGGGACCCACAAAAAGGGAAAGCCCTCATCTGAAAATCAGCGTCCGCTAAGCCGGTCCTGCGAGCACATGTGTTTTGATTTAAATGCGCTCTAAGGGTCAGTTTAATGCGCGAGTGCGGAAACGGAACGCTTCGGGCGAGATTTGCAAATCCGATGTGAATAATTACATGGCTTACGAGCGCTTACCTACTGCCTTACAGTCATTTGCATATTTTCTTGTGGCTTTATGCTCGCTGTCCGCTGGCGTGGAAACTAAATATGTCTGCAGAATGCTTTGAGTGGACGGTCTATAACAATCTGTTCTATGGGGCTCTATAATTTATTCTTGATTAATTTGGAGTTGTTTGAATTATGCAATATTTGAAGGGATGTCATTTACACTCTTTCAGATTGTAAGGACTACAATACCTACTAAGATTTCATAATTTTTATATAAATATGTTTTGATTGTCATTATTCAAAGACAGTAAAAAGAGTGTCTTCCAAACTTTGTAAATTGCTCCATCGTAAAAAATATAATTGGCGACGGTTCTATTAAGCACAAAATAAAAAGTCAAGGAAACAAGCAACGTTAACAAAGCTGTTTATGAAATAAAAAACGTTGGAAAACACTTATCGCGCTCGAGTGCAAATCGTCGACTGTCACTTCAAATCCCGCCGGCGCCCGGACAAAATGGGAAAAAGTAACAAAAATAACAATCAAATAGAGCATCCACGGAAATGAGATCTGAAGGAATGATCACGCCCGACCCCGGGGACCGGTTACCTCTTCAAAAAGGACTTAATCTCTCAATTCACTAAGGAGTTAAGCTTTAAAAAATATTTCGATAGGCAACAAAGAGCCCCTCGCTCATCGCGTCGCGGTGTCTTTGACACGTCGCCGCTGCCGGATTTTTTCGCGAGATCTCTTTAGAGACGGGATGTCACTCACTTTGTATCGGCTTTGTCGCGAGAGGTTAAGCGCCGGTTTATTAGGCTTTACTTCCGATTTGCAAACAGGGGGACGTTAGCAGATTCGTTTTCGATGTAGTATTTTCCGATTAAAAAAAGAAAACTTCAATACGTCGGAGATTTATCGGTCTAATACAATGTGTGGTGCCTGAACAAAACCCTCTCGCAATCGATATGAAAATGTGACGAGTGGGGTAGCTCGCCAGCTGACGGGCATTAATTAAGAATACGTGACAAAAGACGAGACATGCACACAAACACAAGTCGCGCCGAAAAAGGTCCGGATTACGTAACCCCTTTGCGCTTTTGATTTTAAACGTCGCGTGAAGTGCTAACGCCGGACGACGGACCGTGGCGTCTAATTTGAAAGAGGACTTGACAAATCTGGCCACCCCTCGTTTAATCGAGACGGCGTTACACGTGATGTCGATATGCAAGTTGATACAAAGCAATAATAAGCGTGCAGAAGCCGGTCACTATGGTTACAGAGTGGGGCCGAAACCTTATTTCAATGGAGCTGTGAAAGGCTTTTAGCTTCGTTTGACCATTTTGAGCGGGTCAGCGTTTTAGGCGCTGACTGCGCTCCGAAACCGAGATAATTAGCAGGCAAACAAGGAGGAGGGTGCCCGCACAACTTTCACAGACCGTTCAGGTGCTCTGCAAACATCGCTGCAAGAAGTTTAACAGCAGTTTAATTGCGAAGCGAAAACAGAAGCGTACTGAAAACAGTTTAGTTCTAGTGAAAAGAACCTGGTTGGTTACGGAGGTGAACAAGCATAATCAAAGCTAAGTTGCAGTTTGAAGTTTATTGAAAATGAGAAATGTCGTGCGCTGCCGGTGCATGCAGTAGTTAAATAAATTAAAGTTCTGTTATTAAAACGAAAACTAATAATAATGTGAAATTATTATTAGCTTGCCATACTTGATATTCTGTATTTTCTGTCTAGTTCTTCAATGATAGTGAGAAGCTTATTATGGACTGTAAGAAAGGTGTATTGAGCTTAATGACTCACACACACCTTTTATTTAAAAATACGATTTTAATTTTTTTGGTCGAATTTCTAACAGAACCAGGTTTTTTTGTCCAGTACAGCTTTTATACCTATATTCACTAAATTAAACACTTCATGTACTCGTAAATTAAAATTTCACCACCTTTCTTGCGGGTATTTAGGTGCAGTTCACATGGGTCCATAAATCGAGCATGTCATCGCCAGAGCGGGGTAAAGGTGCGGACACACTGCTGGCTATAAATTACTGCCGGTCGAGTCGCGGGCCGTGCGTGCGCCGACGCTAATCCGGTGCTACGTGACGTGTGTGCCCCGGTCGTAATTGCAGATTGTGGTGTGTAGTTTCAATAGTTGGTAACTAGTACCTACTATGTATGTTGGCGACTTGCAAAATCATATTATTGTGGGTAAAGAGGGTTAGCAATGGGATTAGTGAGATGCCGGATAATAACGTTCTTTTTTTCAATACTATAGTTACATACCTTTTTTGCTTCGGTAACTTTTACTTGTAGTACAGTCATTTTGGGTAACTTTGAACATTTTTAACGGATTATTAATGTATACTCTCTGATTATATTTATTACATGAGATTTTATAGAATAAATAGTGTTCTTTTGAGTTGGTTTATGTTTCTAAACCCACAGATTTATGGAAAAAACAAAAAGACTGCCCAAAATTTGCCCCAAAACTCGCATTCAAAGTTAGCACGAGTTTTGGGTAACTTTGAATATATATTTTTTTGGATTTTAAAACCTTTATTATCTAAACATTTTAAGATTTGGATAAAATTAAATGATGTATTCTTGTAAAAAAAAGTCCAATCTATGCAAATCATGCCTAACTTGATGTACCTACCTGTGAAAAATAGCGAGGTCTTGCCATATGAAACAAGGCGAACCAATTTGGTGGAAAAAAAAAAACATTGTTACATTTATATTTCCTAATAAAGTAAGATAAGTAGGAACATAGTGTACAATATAATAAATTATATGTTTATTTGGCTATCAGATGAGATCAAAATCGTAATGACTGCTAATAATTTTTCTGAACATTTTATTTTTTAAACAAAACTAATCACCCCTTTCCATGAACAAAATGTCATCGTCAATACGAATTATTCCACCTTTTTAGGGCCAAATGGCAAAAAACAGAAACCTTGTAGATTCGTCATGTCTGTCTGTCTGTCTGTCCGTCCGTCTGTCCATCCGTCCGTCCGTCTGTCCGTCCGTATGTTACACCCACTTTTCTCCGAAACTATAAGGCCTATGCGGTTGAAATTTGGTAAGTAGACGTATTCTGTGAACTGCATTAAGAATTTCACACAAAAATAGAAAAAAAGCAATCAATTTTAGGGGTCCTCATACTTAGAACTGAAACTTTTTATAAGACACAAGTAACTGTGAACCATTCAATGTTACCCAAATCACTTCGATTTTGATCGTCGTTACAACTTTATCAGTTTTAGACAATTTATGTAACACCATGTACGGACAGCGATTTAAAAATAGTAAATTTTTTAGTAGATTTTAAAGATAAACACCAAACATACCTGTTTACAGCAAGTTTTGTACAAATAATTCCGATATTAAATTCAACTAACAAACACTGCTAAGAACTTCACTCGAAAAAGGCGGTTAAATTACAAAATTATGACTTTGAAAGCTTAATACTTTACGTTACGTTTGTTAAAAATCATAATGGCGATCCGTTTAGGCAGTTATAATATTGAAACAATAAAACATTGGCATCAAATAAATTTTTAAATCTTTTTTACAACTTTATTCAAAGTTACACAGCGATTCAATGTTACCCAAAATGACCGTACTGAAATCCTGTAATTACCTTATGTACGAGTAGGTTTCAGCTAGTATCATCTTGTAAGAGACAATGATATCAGTCTTCAATTGCAGCCTATTACACTTCACTCTCTATGTCTACTCTGTACTATTTTATTCTCACGGTATAATGTTTTCGTAGTATAAGAAAATATCATTTTTAGTCTAATTTTTCTCTATACATATAGGCACTATATAAACGAAAGTTTGATAATCCCTTGCGGGATCGCATGCGGGTGGTATAGCCAAGTTTTGCTAATACATAATTGGGACCAAATCCCCATTGGAGGTCGCTATACAAGGACAGGTTTCTTAGTGCGTGTTCGGCTCGGAAATTAATGAAATTAACTGATACGAGGTAAACTCAAAGGGAAGAAATGGGGTGGCGTATTTATTTATTAAGTAACTCAAGTTTATTAAACGTCAGTTCTAATAACCAGCCTGAGATGTTCTGAGGTAAGTTAAGGAGACGTAGGACGACTAACTTAGAAAAAATCATTTCACGATGCATTACTAATATAAATATCTGATCAGAGATTATAAATATGGTAGGTGACTGAATTAGCTGTACCGATTTGAGAACAACAACTGTCCTAAATTATTCTTTTAATAATCCCTGTGACACTTAAGTTAAAGTTGAACAAAACAACATATTTCATAACTGCTTTTTTTCATGGTTTAATAATCTTATAGGTAGGTATTTATTTAATAAAAAGCTATTGCGTTTTGAATACACGACTACGCCAAAATTTAACGACGATGAACTTGTCGCCATCGAGTCTTCAAAAAGAATGTCCTTTTCAAAGACTCGTAGGCAACAAATTTTTTTAAAGTCATAGTACAGCTACCGTCACAAATGACATAATAACCCAAATTAACAGTGAACTAGCTGTTGTTGCGTTTATTACCCCGGTGTAATTCCCGGACGTACCTCAGTGCGGTATCGATCCACGTCGAGCGACAGAAAACTTTCTAGACAGCTTTTATATGCACCCACTCTTTACCCTGTATGTATAGCTTTCGATGAAATGTTTTACACTGTGTTCGCAGTGTTGTACGTGAAGATTGACGGGTTAAAAGATGCATTTTGATTACGAACCAAGGTTTGTTCGTAAAATTAACCTTGGTTCGTATATGTGACGTTTGGTACGTCACTTATTGAGAAGATACACCAAAGGCAATAGTTTTGAAGTATCAAAGGGTTATATAAGGAATTGAATGTAGTAAAAAGAGAATAATAATTGAAACAATACTGTTTTGATTTTTTTAAAGTCGACATAGTATTTGGAATTAAATAGAGTAATATACTTACTACTAAAAGAATTTAAATGGATGATAAACTATAATATGTTCTCCCAAAGGTTTGCTGGTAGAAACCTCAATATCGAGTTAAGCTCGCCTTTTGACATGAAGTTATATTTTCTAATGTTTACAACTTGTTTTTTGTGTGTACATTAGGATTAAAAATATGATAGAGTCATATTTTCCCAATCACAAAATACCAAAGGTCTTACCTACCATCTATTTCTTTTCTCATTCTTCTCTTCTCACTTTGCAAATATTTTTGCATTGCAGTAAAAATATATTCGCCAATATCCATAAATTATCTATTTTTAAAGAAACACACGGACAAAATTATAAAAAAATGATTTATGTAGGTACTACTTAGTTTTACGTTGGATGAAAAAAAAAAACGTATTGGCATTCTCATTCGTGAATGCTTACCTATTTTGATTTAAACATCCAATATTACATGGCTTGATATCAAATAAATAACAGAATAACAATACTAAACGAAACGTCTTCGTTTATAATTTGTTAAATAGGAATGATTGCAAACAAATTTTGACAGGGTAATTATAGAAATGAGCGGGGTGCGTTTTTGGTGTTTGTTTTTCATTGGTAAGACGTCAGCTATGACGTCAGCGGTGACGTGCGTGCATTAGACAGTTGATAGGGGTAGCATCACGTTGAGGAAGCCGGAGACTTATTCTGATGTCTGTGGGAATTTATTCAAGTGCTGTTAAGATTTTAGCTTGGGTGTTATTGTTTTTGCTGAACTGACATTGTAACGAAGTGAAATTATATTTTTTTATTTTGATGTATATTTTGTATTTTATTTAAAACACAGATACTGTTTTTCTTTGTTCTAATTTAAGAAATATGGTATTTTATATTAAAAAAAATCTTTTGAACACTTTTCGATTCAAGGACTTTTAGGTATGTAGTGTCTTCCTAAATCATAAGTAAGTAAATACATATAAAATTGCGAATAAAGTTTTTTTTAATTTCCATATTAAAGAGATTCTCATGACATCATTATGTAGGTATACTTTGGTGACTGTAATCTAATTAAAAAAAAAACGTCTTCAATTGAACCAAATTGAAATGGGACCCACGGGGAGCACCAGTTTTCAAGTTAAAAAAAGAATCATCAAAATAGGTTCACCCAGTCAAAAGTTCTGATATAACAACATAAAAAAACAGTCAAATTGAGACTCCTCCTTTATAAAGTCGGTTAAAAGTAAACAAAACAAATATTCTACCAGAATAAGCAGCGGCGATAACCGTGTGATCC